>CATIXQ010000005.1:6174827-6343589 GCA_949711755.1 Leptidea juvernica
CTTCAGTCTGTGAGCGCTGCATAAATCTCTGAATATGTCAATTAAGTGAAACATAATGATCTATTTATGTAAATGTGTATCGTGGAGTGACCGATCTGACCCCAACATTTAGATTTAGATTTCAAAAACGTTGTCAATCGTAAAGTGAACGCATCGAGTGTGCTTAGTAATTGGCCTTAATGATGGTGGGTTTCTATTAAGCGTAGGATACCCTAACAATAGCACTTATAAATAAATAAGTTTCGATTTAAGACGGTAATGACATCATCTAAATAAGTCAGGTTAAAGTTGTTCGTTTTATTTATATCACAACCAACATTGAGTTTCTTTTCATGGAGATTTTGATGTAGGTAATGTATAAAAAATAGAAAACCAAGAAATAAATATTTTCCTGCGAATTTAATATATAATAAAATAGTATCGAATTTAATAATATATACAGACCTCTTCGTTTCGGTTTTTCGTTTCATCGAGTTTCACTTCAAAAAAATTTTTTACTAGATTTTCAAGTAGAATTGCCAACTTTAACATAAAAATTACGATTACGGCATATATGTATTACGTAACGCGAAATATACATATTGGTCAAAGCTACAATACAAGTTGAACAAAGCTTACAAGATTTAATGACAATACGTCACTCGAACTTTTAGCTCAGTTGGCAGAGCACTGACACGGAACGTGAGAGGTCGTGGGTGCCGCATCGTTCATAAAATTTTATTTTGAAGTTTTATTTGTGTATTTAATAATAAAGAAAACAACAGAAGAAAAACAGATAAATAGCAGAGATAAAAGAACTGTGTCAATGTAAGAAATACACACACAATTGGAATATATGTATGTATAAAAGCTGTTGAATAAATTGTCACTAAGTGGTTATTAAGTATTAATAATATAATATTAAATAGTACATTATCAGATGAGCTAATAAGGTGAGACTGCCACAGCGTGGTGATACACGAAATTAAATTCAATAATAATTTAAATTATAAAAAAGGAAATAAGAAAATTAACTTATCAGCCTGACGAAACATAAAAATAAATTTAAGATGTCAAAACTATTAACGAGATATACTTTGACAAAAATGTTTAAATATTACGAGATACGAGTGGTGCATAACATTATGTGTGCGCGCGCACGTTCACTCGCTCGCGCCCGCTCCGCCATCTTGTTTGCTAATTGTTCGCGTGTCATTAATACCAAGTGCCGTCACGTTATACAAACTGAATTATAAATCTTGAAATGTAAATATTTACCTATTTAACACGCCAATCAGTCAATATTTTACATCCATATTGAACCTATGCTCTAGGTAGATAGACCTACTATAAGACAAAAAAAAACAAGGCGAAAATTAGCCACAGAACAGCTGTCAAACAATCCAACAGAGGCAAAAAAAATCGTATGTACGACTGTGCGCGATGTAAGTACTTCTAATTATATAACTTTTCATATAACATAATTAAAATTTTAATTAAATATCTATCTATATATATATATAAATGAATTGCTGTTCGTTAGTCTTCGAAGAACGGCTGGACCGATTTGGCTAATTTTGGTCTTAAATTAATTGTGGAAGTTCAGAGAAGGTTTAAAAGGTGAATAAATATGAAAATGCTCGGAATTAAATAAAAACAACGATTTTGATTTCCTTTGATGTGCCCCCGTCGTTCAGAAATTAAATTCAAAGAATAGTTAAAAATGAATAACTAACGACCATTATTCTAGCTACCTATACTTAGTGGGTTAACTACAACTGTTAACTATGAGGGCAATACGTTTGCTGGATCAGCTAGTACTTTTAGAAAATATTTTTGCCGCTTTTAATATTTTGCGATTCAGAAATTCGTGTGTTTGTAGGAAGTAGGTGTGGGTCACATGATTTGCCTCATTATGCCATGCGAGCTTGGCTATCCCGTAGGGACGCCCAAGCGAGCAATACCGCTATCTACACCGAACCGACCGATCTTTTAAAAATGGAGAAACGTCAAAAAGTAAATCATATAAAAACCTAAGAACGCTGAAACAAAACAATCTAATTTAAAGATTATTATTTTTACGAAAAAAGTTGTTTGTTATTGTCAATATCTAAATACCTATTCTGTTCAAGCTCGTACCTTTAATAGTTACTACTTTTTGACTCGTCCTCTTCAATTTTGACTAGCTATGTCATGCTCTTCCAACGCATACATTACCTACTATCTGCAACTGACGTAGGTTTGACAACGAAAGGTTATTGATTTAAAATTATATACCTATTTAATATATTACAGACAAAAAAGAGCTATTTTATAGATAACCATATAGGTAGGTACAGTTTTCGGTGAAGAAGACAACCCTAACGTCGTCAGAAGAGGTAAGAGTCACACGACGGAAAGAGAGGCAACTACTAGGTGAATATAAATGTAGGTTAATAGCCCTGTGCAATCTGAATTGCACCTTATTGTATGGCGGCAAGAGTCCCTATTCATTTTATTGACTTTGAAGAGTGAGCCTTCTATACTTATATTATTACATATTCTTTGATTATGGCTATACTATAATTTGATTAACATAATATATATAAGCTTAAATACTTACTGTTTATATTTAATTGAAATGTATTGGCACTGAAACTATTAAAGGGCAAGGGCGGACGATGATATTATAAATTAAGACCCTTTTTACTTTTAATTTCATGGAGGGCAGAACTGTCAGTAAAAACATATTTGTTATAAAATCCTGACCTTTTTTAGCGTGTAAAATATATACAGTAGCATTATTTTTTTTTAAAGTGCATTTACACTTTAAAAAAATCTAAATGTAGATAATTATATTCAGATCATAATGTTGCCAAGAAAAGCTTAAGAGCACATCATCTATCAAAATTGATGTTTGTGGATGTGCAAAGGAGCCTCCCACTGGAAATCACCAGTATTATTGTAGTGTGTATTGGCTATTTGTCAAGATGCTTTGTGCGTGGCATCTTGACATTCAATGGCATCTTTCAAAATTTGTAACTTACACGCTTCGTATTATTTTAATTTAATTAAAATTAATTAAACAAAAAAAAGTACAAAATACTTACTGATGATATGTGACTCCAGTTTCTTTCTTATTTCCACGGACGAGTAAAAAAGAAGGACTCCGCGCCGTGATATTAGCAAGTGAAGCACCTTTATGCTAGTGTGTGTGCGGTAACGGGGGATACTAGTTATATAGTCATATATGGCAACAAATACTTATAAAGTATCGTTTTTACACTTTTTCACAACGCACGACGGCATTTTAAATATTTTATTGAGACGCAAACTGATCTATCACAGACGATGATAATTCTCATAATGGCCGCCTATCGGCCTGTAGTAGTGTAAGTGTGTGTGTGGGGCTATGTATTTACTTAATCAATCGGCTTGTCTCGGAGTCCTTGTTTTTTTACTAGTCCGTGCTTATTTCTTGTAGTTTATTTTTACAAACTTTTAGTACACATCCCGGCATTTTAGTTTCAATTATTAGCAAAGTTTAACAGAACATGTGGCACGTCAACGTCGCACATTGTTGGAGACTGCCTCGAGTCTGCCCACTTGGGCGTAGTATTAGTTGCCGCACTTTGCGACTACGTCTGCGGTATCTAGTTGGAGCGCAGCGGAGACCAATCTGAGATAAAATTATTATAAATTTTCCTTATTACAAGAGATTATTTAGAGACATTATTTCTTATGAGTAATATAAAATAGGTTTAAGGATAAATGTGTACACTATTACAATAAATTTCAGGCGTTTTTTTTTTCACCGCCGCCCACATTCCATGAACGAACATTTTAAAAAGTTTTATTTAGTAAATAAAGTCTCTACTGTTAATCTAAGTTCTTACTCAACAGCCGAATATCTTTATAATATCTTGATGTAAGAATGGTCCATATATCAGACAGTCTGGCACTAGATTATGATGTTTTTATATGAATACCAATGACATTGTTTATTTTGCAAAATAATTTGCGTATTTAAAAGAGCACAAAAAGGAATAGTGTCAAATGTCTTTCGCTGTTTCTTCTCGCCCAGCGCGCCATTCGGTTTCGAAAGGAATATAAAAAAAATGTGTTCGTACAAAGTAGGGCGTACACGTCATGTCAGAAGCGAAACTTCTTTGGCAAGCTAATTTTTAAATCTCGTTTATATTATTTTATACTTAATAATCTGTTTCACTTAGCTCTGAACCTACACGATACTACGCTAGTAGGGAAGATGTCCTACTTACTAGCGGCCGCGCGCTTAGCCTGCACGATATAACGCTAGTAGGGGAGATGTTCCACAAATGAGGTCAAAAACCTCCCACATTTTCGTGTCACTTTATTGCGATTCATCCGAAAAAAAATTACCCTCATACGCGTAAAGAAAAAGAAGTTTGACTTCAATTAGAGGATAACTTGGAACATTTCATACTAACTTCCTTCTTAACCATACCTTCAATAGTCTATAATTTTTCATAAAATATATAATATAATAAAATATAATGCCTCTTTACTTTAACTACTTTTTTTATTTTTTTTTATGAAAATAAGGAAAGAGACGAGCAGGACATTCAGCTGATGGTAACTGATACGCCCTGCCCATTCCAATGCAGTGCCGCTCAGGATTCTTGAAAAACCCAAAAATTCTGAGCGTCACCACAATTGCGCTCGACACCTTGAGACATAAGATGTTAAGTCTCATTTTCCCAGAAATTTCACTAGCTACGGCGCCCTTCAAACCGAAACACAGAAATGCTTACACATTACTGCTTCACGGCAGAAATAGGCGCCGTTGTGGTACCCATAATCTAGCCGGCATCCTGTGCAAAGGAGCCTCCCACTGATAAGTCTGAGTTAAAAATTATATCTGCGGCATAAATTTTCGTATGGATAGTATTGATCTTCGATAAGGCATAAAGGCATAAAAAGGCATAAAAGGCATTTATTTTCTCAAAATTGATTCCTTTAGAATTCTTTTTGATGTCATTTCTTATACTACTAGATACTACTACCGCTTCGGAAATAAATGGCGCTCTGAGAGAGAAGAAGCGGCGCAAGAAACTCTCCCAGCATTCATTTTTTTGCGCTCTTTTCAATAAGTGATTCCAAATCCTCATATGAATAACAATATATATTTGAATTTTAATATAGAAATCAAAAATTATTACAAACTCATTACTGCTAATTCCAATTAAGGTCACAATTGATAATTGTTAGTTTTCGATTTTGGCAGTGTTACGTAAAAGCCAATAAATTGATAAACTTTTTAAATCCCAATTGACAGTACAATTGACAATAATAGAAATTAAGTATCTGCATAAAACATAAAATTAAAGGTAAAAATAGAGCATTAAAATAATCTAATATATAAAATTCTCGTGTCATGGTGTTAAACATTGAACTCCTCCGAAACGGCTTGACCGATTCTCATGAAATTTTGAGTGCATATTGGGTAGGTCTGAGAAACGGACAACATCTATTTTTCATCCCCATAAATGTGAAGGGTGGTCCACGTTATTTTTTTTTTTAATTTCTTTGATTATGAGTCAGCATTAAAAAATACATAAAACTTCAAATTTTCACACATCTACGATCAACAGTTACTTTTGTATCACGATTTTAATATCGACAATACAACGTTTGCTGGTTCAGCTAGTATTCTATAATAATTCAACAACAATTCCTTATAACGACATATTTTTAAACGTAGCAACAGACCAGACTCATTTAAAGCATTCTTCTTATGTTTTTCTTAATTAAATTAAAAAGTGACAAAAGACCTTAACCGTAAACTTTTACCCTTATTTGATCAATTAGGTATACCTATATGTAAAATAAAACATTATTTAGGTCTTTATAAATTTAAAGATTTATAATGAAATAAAAATAAAAAGTCTTGTTGAATGATATTTCATTGTCAAATGCCAAAAAAGGGAACCCTTATAGATTCAAACCACTTTATTCCCAAATTATAAGAACTATACCGTTGAAACTTGGTAAATAGATGTATTCTGTGCACTGCATTAAGATTTTCACACAAAGTTAGAAAAAAAAACAATCAATTTTCAAAAATTACGTGATATCTATTACCTATTCGGTCTTGAGATTTCTTATATCCTTCTTTTCTGAATACTTTGCGCGAGAAACACCTTCAAAGTGTTAAAATGTGTGCCCCCTCCCCACCTGGAGCTTCTAAAATAAGAGAATGATAAAACTAAAAAAATATATGATGTACCTACATTACTATGAAAACTACCACCGAAAATTGCAAGGTATGTGTTCTCACTTCACAGGCTGACGACGAGGCGAGTGGATTGCTACAGATTTACTTGGATAATGAGACAACATTTTTGCAGTGACGCTCAGAATTTTTAGGCTCAATCGTGAATCAAATGTGTTGCTCGTCTCGTGACAGTTTGTCAACAATAAGATTCATTCTAGATAATTATTTCTGAACTAGCTGACCCAGCAAACGTTGGATTGCCATATAAAGTAATAAGAAAAAAAATGGGGTATAAAAAATAGATGACGACCGATTCTCAGACCTACCAAATAGGTATTAAATCGTACATAAAATCTACCAACTATAGTTGTAAGTGTAGCTAAAAGTAAGTTTTTTTTTACCTCCGGAGAACGATATAAAGATTCTTATTAGTTATTCTTTCGATTTGTTTTGTGAACGACGGGGGACATATCAAAGGAAAAACAAAATTGTTTTTATTTAATTCCGTACATTTTCGTATTTGTTCACCTTTTAAACCTTCTCTGGACTTCCATAAATAATTCAAGGCCAAAATTAGCCAAATCGATCCAGCCGTTCTCGAGTTTCAGCGAGACTAACGAACAGCAATTTATTTTTATATATATAGATTATAGAATAACTACATATGAATGGCAACACGCTAGCGAAGTCAGAAGATATTACACTGATAATAATTAATTTAGTTACAAGTATAATACACTGTAATTAATGGCTCTATTAAAGTTAAATTATCCTTGACGTGCGAAGACGCTATCTGTTACATCAAGTTTGTTTTAACCGCTTCGATTGTCAAAACACATGGGGTTATTAATTATAACATTTAAAATAAACTAAGAATCGTTGCTTTTAGTTAAGTTAAACTTAGAATAAGTTATTATTTTTAGACTCTATAATAATTACTGATGGCTTCGTAGTTTGAAAAAAATCGAAATGGAAATCGAAAAATCTAACAAACATTACTTATGTACATTAATATTTACAATTATTTATTATTAAAAGGCATAAAGGCATTTATTTTCTCATAATTGATTCCTTTCAAATTTTTAGAAATTTTTAGATACTACTACCGCTTCGGAAACAAATGGCGCTCTGAGACAGAAGAAGCGGCGCAAGAAACTCTCCCATCATTCTTTTTTTGCGCTCTTTTCAATATAAATATACAATATTGTACTGTCATTGCTATTGGTATAAAATAATCACAATCTTGTCCCAGGCTGTCCGATCATTTAGATATTCAGCTGTGGAGGAATAGGATTTACGACAGAGCCATTTTTTTATAAAACATTTAAATTTATTTATACATAATTCCTGAATAGTGGCTGCGACTTTATTATAAATGTGTATAGATTTACTTTTAAAGCTATTATGTATCTTATGTAGTCTACTAGAATTAGTGACAAGCAATCCCTTATTTCTAGTGTTATAATAATGAAAATCACTATTAATAGCAAAAAGGTGACGATTTTTGTGAAAGTATATTAAATTTTCCTTTGAGAGACTATCTATAACCAAGTTTCAATATTTTATGATAATGTAATGTAACACGTGGTTAATGGTGGTGGTGACAGAATAACTTTTAACTTAGATTAATTCTATATTATGAGTACTGATTGTGAACACTTTTTGTTGACCCTAATAAATAAATAAATATACTAATTTTTACATATTATGTAGTTTCTACCTTAACACATAGATCATTTACGCGCCTAGATAGACTATGACAGCTGTGAAAACGTAGAAAAAATAGACTTCAGAACTAACCTCTATTTTGAGCAATTCACGCACACTAACACAAAGTGTGATACAAATCGCGAGTGTAAGACGTAGCTTATCACGCACACTAAACTAATAATCCTGGCCTGTTTTTATCGGTTGTCTCACAGCAAGAGACTCTATCTAAAGGTATAAATTATCTAAGCCTTAACATTACTTCATGTTATTTTTAGAGTTTGCTTTAAGTTCTTATTTAAGTATTAAAGTTAAAATTAGAGTAAAATAAACTTTATTCAATTACACTTAAGCTCAGCGCTTTTCATCGTTATTATGAGTATTTCATTTAAATTACTGATTCTACCATTTGTTCGAAAAAAGTAGAGTTCATGAGAAGAAGCTACAAGAAACTCAACGGCCACTCTTTTAATCAATGAGCATTTAAGTATAGTTAGCTGAAAAACATAACAAATTAATTTGTAAGGTCACGCATTAAACAGATGAATTTTATGTTAAAAGGCGTTTTTAATTAATATTTTATTATATATATTATATTCATTTAATTATAATAATGTTATTTACACAAATTAAATTTAAAAACAAAATTAATAAACGATGCGGGACCCGAACCCGCGACCTCTCGTGTTCTGTGCGAGCGCTCTTACCACTGAGCCAACCATCCGTCTTGTTAATTTAAAAAATAACAAATTGTTTAGATTTGAAAGAGCAACATCTCAAGTCAATTTACTAATATGCAAATATTGGGGATGAGCAGGTTATCAACTGTAAAGTAGATCCTATAGATGAAGCCACAACCTGAGATTTATCAACGATACGTCACTCGAACGGTTGACTCAGTAAAAAGAGCGCTCGCACGGAACGCGAGAGGTCACGGGTTCGAGTCCCGCATCGTTAATTAATTTTGTTTTTAAATTTAATTTGTGTTATTAATCCCACGTGTGAGGGTTATCATTTTGAAAAATAACAAATTGTTTATAATATTATTTGTGGTTATAGCAACCAACTATTGGTTAATAAGATACAGAACTGAACTGAATCTCATTAGAACTATTAGAGACATTACTCTCTAAGATATGAATGTATTTAGAAATGTGATCAAAACATCAAGATACGCTACCAAGCCCTAGTTGTGAACATTTTTGGAAACATTTCTCCAACCAGTGTAAAACCGGAACGAATACTCTGAAGAATGAATATTTTCGAAGTATGAATATTTCAAATCCTGGAGATAGATAAAATTTTATCGGTTACTATTACTTTAACCAAACACTTACGGCCTTACAAATAAACTTGGTATAAAGTTATAACTGATGATAAACAAAAAAATGCAAAATGTTTACAATATCGTTGACAACACTGTCAATACAATGATAATTCTGAAGTTTGCCAAATGACAAGCTGCCTTGCAAATAAACGCGGGAAACGTTATACGTCCGAACAAACCATTCGTAAACAAAATGTCTATTTGTAAACATTTTACATATTCTTGGGTTATGCTTGGTTATAACTTTATGCCAATGATATACAAGATGTTTAATCCCTTATATAGTGTGTAGATAAATTATATTTCCTCTTTTAAACTTTATCATAACATCTAATATTAATTATTTTTTTTAATTTATTAACTTTTAATATGATAAATGTTACATGACTAATTTTAAATTGATTACAATATGTTACACTGATAGGTTTTAGTTATGAAAAAGATCCATTAGGTATTTATTTGTTTGCAACTTTTTGAAATAATTTAAGTTCAATTCATTTTATTGCCTTAAAATTTGTAACAGTCAATAGTGTGCTGTGTGACTTAGAATATATCAATATACGTTAAACCTCTAAAATGGACTTAATTTATTTAAAAATCATACAGTCTTATACATATATTTACAATAGGTAATATGATAGCAAAGAGACCTTAAGTTCAACTAATTTCAACTTATATATAATTTTAGAAATGAAAGTTAAGACATTTTTGAAGACAAACTCACCAGTGGGAGGCTCCTTTGCACAGGATGCCGGCTAGATTATGGGCACCACAATGGCGCCTATTTCTACCATGTAGCAGTAATGTGTAAGCATTACTGAGTTTCGGTCTGAAGGTCGCCGTAGCTAGTGAATTTACTGGGCAAATGAGACTTAACATCTTGTCTCAAGGTGACGAGCGCAGTTGTAGTGCCGCTCAGATTTTTTGGGGTTTTTCAAGGATCTGCACTGCATTGTAATAAGCAGGTCGTATCAATTACCATCAGATGAACGTCTCTTCCCTTATTTTCATTAAAAAAAAATTAAGCTAAGATAATAAGTAGTGTTTTCATAAATGGGTTTATTTGTGACAAGTTAAACTGGAACAAGTTGTTTGTTTAGTAGTTTTTTTAATATATCTATACATATAAATAAAATTGGAGTGTCTGTTTGTAATATTGAAATAACCGTTTTTTACTAAGTACATGTATATCAATGTTTATAAGGTTTATACACCAAAATAAAATTTTTTACAATTTTTGTCTCTCTGTCTTTCTGTTTGTTCCGGCTAATCTCTGAAATGGCTGGACCGATATTGACGGGACTTTTATTGGCAGGTAGCTGATGTAATAAGGAGTAACTTAGGCTACGTTTATTTTAGAAAAAATCTCTAATTTTAGAAATATGAAGTAATGTCCAAGAAACGGTCAAACTCTAAATATAATTTTTATGGCAAAACAACGTTTGCCGGGTCAGCAAGTACTTAATAAGAAGATTATTATTATAAATAACTTTAAGATAATGATAAGCATGTGAAAAAGGGAATCAAACTTCCCTAAAAATATAAACTTAATTAATGTTTAAAATCTTAGATAATTTATAGGTACGTCTAGAATAGTATGATAATGCTTACACATTACTGCTTCACAGAAGAAATAGGCGCCGTTGTGGTGCCAATAATCTAGCCCATTATAGTTGCAGTAGATTTTTGAACATTAATTATGTAATTCAATAAAACGTACGTTTTCAAAATATGTTCAGATTATATCAAAATTAAAATGATAAATATTTTTCAAAATGGCGTCTTATTTGCAGTTGAAACATGTTGTATTTGTCAATGTCAAAAATAATGTGATTAAATGGACAGGTGGGTTTAATAAGATATTTCTTTATTTATCAAAATCATTGCAAAAACTATAATTAACTAATTATAAGTAGATAAGTAATGAGTTATTTATTTAGTACTTTCTGTTTGCGATATTGCATAGGAGCTTCTAAGGTCTTGCTTTAAAATTGACTAGCGCCCATTTTCTATTATATTATATAAATAGTCTTTTCATAATTTAATAATTAACATCAATCTTTTTGTGAATTAAATTTGAAGTATTGTCTTTATCCAGGTAGGTAGGGTCGTGATTTTCCAATCAAAATAATTTTCGTAATAGTATACCTATTCCTAGGCGTGCATACCATACAGTCTATTAGGTAGTTCTTACCTTGTTAAGAACCTAAAAAATATAGCAAAAATTTTTTATTTTAATTTGGTTCCATTATTCTATAACCAAACTTTTAATGAGCACCAACTCATTAAATTTTACCTTACTGTAGATTCTAAACACTTGTGTTATTCGATATACAACTTCAATATTTAAACCTAGTTTAAGACTAGTGTGATCTACAGTAACCTAATTTGCTAGAAAACCAATACACGCCTGTAGGTATATATATATTGACGACCGATATAGCCGAATGGTTAGTGACCCTGATTACTAAGCTAGAGGTCCCGGGTTCGAATCCCGGTAGGTGAAATCATTTATTAATGAATATGGATGTTTATACGTATTTATGTATGTTTAAATAAGTATATTGTATTAAATATATCTGCGTCTTGTACCTATAGTACAGGCTATGCCTAGTTTGGCACAAGATAATTTGTGTAAGTGTGTCAATATTATAATATATTATGCGGTATATATCTTTATTGTTTTAGATATATTATATAAATCAGCATACAGTCCATATATACAAAGTTAAGATAGAAAAGTGCATCAAATGTATCTGCAGACATCCCTTAAGGCCATGTTTGCATGCCGTCCCGCTCTAGCGCCCCGCCCCTCCCCCGCCCTTGTGTGCGTGTCCCGTGCCCGCGGACACTACAACTAAAGATGGCTGACAAAAAATATAAACTTTACAATGCACTCTAAATTTATCAATGGACGTAGTAAAAGTGTATACTATACGGTAATACTGTGTAAAGTAAATACGGAGTCTACAATACTTCGAATAGTTACTACTGTATTTTCTTAAATAGCTTCATTGGAATGAAATTATCTTATTATTCATAAAATACAGGTGTGGAGGCGATTCTTATCAAAGGGCGTGTAATACATAACTGGGTAGGTATACACATCTAGTTTAAAAGTTTATAAAAACTTACCAACTTTGTCGGTTCAAGTTGCCGTCGCTTCGCTAAAAAGCGAAGGTTTTAAATAAAGTTTTGTTGTTATTTATATATTATACCTAGTATATGAATATGATGGTAGGTTGACAGAACCAACCAATTAATTACCGGACAAATTTAGTAATTTTAAACTTTATAATAATTCATTTGAGCTAAATCAAATATTATTTGCTCTTCTTACCTGTCACACCACTATATGAAATTCCTTCAACGACAGGCGAACAAACAAACTAAACACACAGTCCTTTGTTTTCCGTTTAAAATTCCAGTCTGCGTCGTCAATCAATGGGTATTTGGACAGGTGGTACAGAGCCTGGCACGGCAATAGGCACACAAAAACACTTAGCACTTGGCACACGTGTGCGAACGGACGGCGTGTATCGCGAACGTGACACGTATTGGGCGCGTGATGTCGGGGCGCGCGCCGCGGCCGGAGTGACGCGTCGTTGGCCGCGGGACCGTCGCTCGCGACACTAGCGCCGCTTCGCGCCACCCGTGGCCGTCGCCGGTACTACACGCCGCACGAACAAGTTCGCGGTTCGCGCTCCATCACTCCTCAATCCACTCGTATTGACACTTAGTTTTGTTATCTCGTATTTTGCGATTTATTTTCACTACTATTTTAATTAAATTTATATCATATCATTTCAAATGCCCCATTACTATAAAAATACCAACTTTCATAACTGACATATTGTAGGAACATAAAAACTTTTACTTACGAAAAAAACTTAGTTAAGAGTTTCCCTATTTCCAACCTTTCTGGTTCACTAATGAAGTTGTTTTAGTTCTTATAAGTAATAGCTCATGACAACAGAAATACCATGCTAATAATTACTATTATTTTCTGCTTGTCAAACAATGTAGAGTTTGCTAAACGTTGGTATTTTATTAAATTGAAGATTTTTATTAATGTTTCTTGTAGTTTGAATGTCGTGTAAGTCACTGGGCATTAATGATAATTATTATAAAGATATAAAAAAGGAATTCACAACTTAAACTTTACTTGATTTAAAAATATATATAAATAAATATAATAATCAAATTTTGTATTTGCTTAAACTATTTGATAGTTTAGCAATATTATAAATAATAAATTTACATCTTTATATGTATGTATTAAGCAGCTTACAATAATTATAAGAAAAACATTAATTTGATTTTTAATGAGTTACTGATTTCAAATTAATAATTACACTTTGTCGTATTTTTAAATTAAAATAATATATAACTATTTTGTATATTGATAAGTTGTAAATAGTTGCATAAACTTAATGCAAGTTTGTGAACTAGTGCACGTGTTGCCGTCTCTCTCGCACGGGGCGGGGCCTACTCTCGTTCCCGCCCCCCGCGTGCCCCGCCTCCCGCGCCCGCCTTGTTCCCTATTTCGTCGCGAATCGCTTGCAGTTGCACTTTTTATTGCACGATTAAGATTCGACTTTATCTAGTTGGATTCTTTCGATTATCATATTTTATTCGAATGTAGAAATATAATTTCTTCAATTTGAATTATATCTACTCCATTAACGATTCAATTTGTCATTAAGCCACGAAATTCTGATAGACTTATAGGTAAATAGGTTTGTAGGTAGTTTTGGTTAATTATAAAATATATTATAAATTAAAAAAATATATATATACACGTTTAAGTTTTTTTTATAAATAAATTTACGAACTCTCTCAGTTCCAAATAAAACCCATCTGATGATGATTTTTTTGACATTTGATTTTGCATTAGCAATCACCATTTATTTGCGCAAAATAACTCTGGAGATAAGTATCGCAAAAGTAAATTTAAGAAATGTTCCCTTTCAAATATCTATAAAAAAAAAAAAAACAAATTAATTATTCATTTAACAAATTTTCAATTACGCACTCACGAATTGTTCCAAAGAAGAAAATAATGAAAGATAAAATCGACAATAAAATTTAAGAAAAACCACTTAGGTACCTACCTAGTGATAATATCGATATTAGTAAAGCCAGATAATTTATCCAATTTAAATATTTTTTATAAAACGGAAAGCATGTTTGTAAGTACGTATATTTAACTCTGTGATATACATACAAATTAATAAGTTACTGCCTCTCACACAGAGGGAGAAAACACGAGTTTTGTCACCGCATTACCATTACGCTCGTAAGATATCTTTTAGATCCCCTAAATCACTAAACCTGTTAATAAGAGTCTCATAGTGAACAGAGTTGGAGCTCATCACAAAACTCTTCAAAAGCACCAAAAATATTCTTCTCAACTCAATACTAACATTAGTTGTTTAGAAGCCCCGATCAAAAACAAATTCTTTTCAATAAGATTGGTTCCATAGAGGTTGGTTTCATCGAGTGCAGGTAAATAATTAAGTAATTATCTCAAAAATGTTCTTACAATAAGAATACTTATATCAATAAAAAAACAAACCTGTCTCAAAAATATACATATAGTTACATATTATTTCAATCAAGTGTATCCTTTAAGAATATATTGTTATGGGGCAGTGCAGCCGATATTAATACCATCTTTGTGCTGCAGAAGAGGGCTATTCGCGCGATTTATAACCAAGGTCCTAAAGAATCATTAAGAGAAAAATTTAAAGAAATAAACATTTTGACTGTTGCTTCTCAATACATTTTTGATAATGTTCTGTATGTTCATAAGCACATTGAGGAATTTTCTAGAAACTGTAACATTCATAATGTTAACACGAGGAACAAACATAAACTTGTTATGCCTACTACTCGGTTGCGTCGAATTAGTAAGTCTTTTGTTGGGCGATGTATATACTTCTACAATATGATCCCAGAAAATGTACAAAACAAATGTGTTACGAAATTTAAAAGAATTGTTAAAAAACGTTTGTGTGGGAAAGGTTACTATACAGAAACGATTTTCATTATGAAACCACGGATTGGGAATAAAGCGAACACCCTCAGGCTCTTTAATTATAAATGTTTATTGTACGATATCACATTGTAATGCATATTTTATATAAAAAAAAAACCCGCTGAGTTTCTTGCGCCCATTCTTCTCAGGTCTGAGGCAGTCTCTTTTGAATGGGTGATAGTTTTTGACGTTCAATAAGTGATTTTGAATCCTATTTTGAATAAAAATATTTGAATTGAATTTGATTGAAGTATTAAGTAGTAAGTGAGTAAATTTGTTATTATGCTTGTATGGAGAGTCTGATGTAGAATAAGTGAACTGATTTAAATCACATTGGTAAAAGAATACATAAAAGCTATCGAATAAAGACATTGCTTGTATCTAACAATGTAGATACAACTCAGAGCGCGATTAGTTTCCGAAGCGGTAGCAGTATCTAGTATATTAGAAATGACATCAAAAAGAATTCTAAAGGAATCAATTTTGAGAAAATAAATGCCTTTTATGCATTTTGATAGTGTTAAGTTAAGTAATGTTGTGTCTTATGAAACCTAGGAAGTGCTTATGACAGTTGATAAGTTAATATTCCCAAATTTTATAACAGTAAAAGTCAAATCAAATCAAAATCACTTTATTCATGTAGCTCAAGGAAATGACACTTATGAATATCAAAAGTTTTATTTTCTTTATATATTTACCACCAGTTCGGGAAAAGGTTGAGCTATAATTAGAAGAAGTGGCAGGAAACTTATTGCCACTCTTTCAAATGATCATTTACAGCTTCATTGATTTTCAAATAATTTCAATTACAATATTATCTTATATCTTTAAACGAGCAATTCTTGTATATATATATATAATTGGAATCTCGGAATCGGCTCCAACGATTTTCATAAAATTTAGTATATAGGGGGTTTCGGGGGCGATAAATCGTTCTAGCTAGGTTTCAATTTAAAAAAATGTAGTTTTATCCGTTTTAATGAGAAACAGCTACAGAAACTAGCTACTTTAGAATACAAAGCTAAATTTCGACACTATGTACAAGACTATAGTAGCTCAGATGGGACATTGGGTGATCCGGAAAGCAGAAGGCCCGGTTCGAATCCAGATGTCCTATTAGTTTTTTTTTTAATTCAAGTTTGTACATTCTTAAAAATCCGAGCAAGGCTCGGTTGTCCGGATATTGTATAGTTATGCAACAAAAATACTCAAACGTCACACACTCAACGCCTTACACGAGTAAGTAAAAAAAAAAACAAATAAGCAAAAACACAAAAGTTATTTAGAACACTCTAGTTGCATCAATTAACACACATCGTAAATATCTAAATATAAAGATAAATAAATAAAATAACTTTAATTTTAAAACATGAAGCAGTTTCAGGTAGTCAACCTACCACTACACGTAGCAGCCGTTCACGATCATGACACATGGACCAACCATCGCCTCCCTCGACCATATTTTAGGGAATGGAAGGACCCGCTCCACGTCGCCGTTATAAGCAAGGATATTTTAACGACGATGCCTGTCACCAGAACTCAACCATATAACAAAGTACAAACAATAATTTAGTGAAGATTAATTTCATTATAATAATAATATAATATTGACACACTTTTTACACAAATTATCTTGCCCCAAGTTAAGCAAATATAGCCTGTGTTATGGGTTACAAGACAATCATATATTTAATACAATATTCTTACTTAAACATACATAAATACATTTAAACATCCATGACTCGGAAACAAACATCCATATTCATCACATAAATGCTTGCACCTACCGGGATTCGAACCCGGGACCTCTAGCCTACTACCGTGTTACCGTGTTGTGAGTGGTTAGCGATACTACTCTTAGGTAGTATCGCTAACCACTCAGCTATATAGGTCGACTTATTATGAAATAGTTGTAAAAGTGCTCATTAGAGATATATCCATAGAAAATTGTAAAATATATCAAATCAAATCAAATCAAAATCACTTTATTCATGTAGGTCACGGAAATTGCACTTATGAATGTCAAAAAAATATTTTTCTTATTGAATCTACCGCTACTTCGTAAAGGGTTGAGCTAATGAGAAGAAGGAAGAAGTAGCAAGAAACTCATTGCCACTCTTTTATATCAAGATTTACATTTCCATCGATTTAAAAATCATTTCAATTACAATATAATATGTAAAATTATGCAACAAACATACTCAAACGTCAAATAGTCAATGCCTATAAAACAAAAAATTCGCCTGAGTTACGTTATTTTGTATTAAAAATAGTTTTTTTTACATACTTTTTATTAGCTTCACCTGTATGTATGTTTGTTTGTAACCGACTCATTTGGCCGAGATTTTGACCCACTTCAAACGGCCAGACTTCGTTCAAACTTCGTAGATTTATCGAGGACCGATGACAATACATTAATTTGATAAAATTATTCCATTTATCAATTTACAAATGAAGATTTTTGTTAATTAATGTTTAATTTCGTCAGTCCTAAGTAGGTATCTACAGAATGCAGTTAATGAAGGTTTCCAAACCAACTAACATATACTTAAGTTAATATAATATAAAAAACGCAATGTAAGTTACTCAGGTCTTTTATGTGGCCCTTAATTTAGACGACCCATATAGCCGAATGGTTAGTGGCTCTTACGACTAAGCTAGAGGTCCCGGGTTCAAATCCCGGTAGGTGCAATCATTTATATGATGAATATGGATGTTTGTTTCCGAGTCATGGGAGGTTTATATGTATTTATGTAAGTAAATTGTATTAAATATATTGTTGTCTTGTACCCATAGTACAGGCTATGCCTAGTTTCGGGCGAGATAATTGTTGTGTGTCAATATTTAAATAAAACATTTTTAAAGGAAACTTAAAACGCGTGTAATTGAAAGTATTTCACATTAGATTTTTGCGTAATAGTACAATTTCTTTTTTTCAGTTCTCGTTTTCATGCTTTTCTTGTTCTTGAAACGTCGGGTTAACTGAAATAAAGATGTAGCTTTTACGCAAAAATCTAATATAGAAACAGTTACAATTACACGCGATTTAATCCTTAGTAAGTGTTTTATTTAAATGTGTAACATTCGCGTTTATCAAAGAAAATACTGAAAATTCTGTTCAGGCATTATCTACAAATTTAAATGTTTTATAAAAAAAATGGCTCTTTCGTAAATCCTATTACTCCGCAGTTGAATATCTAAGATATCGGACAGCCTGGGACTAGATTATGATTATTTTATAGCGATAGAAATGACTGTACAATATTGTATATTTTTATTGAAAAGAGCGCAAAAAAAAATGCTGGGAGAGTTACTTGCGCCGCTTCTCTCTCAGATGCCATTTGTTTCCGAAGCGGTAGTAGTGTCTAGTATATTAGAAATGACATCAAAAATAATTCTATAGGAATCAATTTTGAGAAAATAAATGCCTTTTTATGCCTTTTAATACTATGTGTCAATATTATTATTATTTATCTAGCTGCCATCATATCACAGTTCGCTACTTGTACATTGTGAAACAGGTCCTTAGACTTGGAATAGTAGATTGTTAACCAAGAGTCGAAAGAATCAATTCCCGAGGTATTTAGACGCCCGAGCAGGGCGAGGGCAGCTATAGTCCAAGTAGGAATTGATTCTTTCGACTCGTGTTAAACACGCTTTTTTTCATTTAAAATATGAGGAAAATAAAACTAGTTGATTATCTAAACTATTTATTGATAGTATATCATATCATAATATTAGTAGTAGGTACCTATTTAAAATGAATTGTCAAATTAGGATAATTTATGTCGACTTTTTAAATTTTAAATATGGAACTCACCGCGTAATTGTTGCGGCTTATCACATGGCCGCGGATTTTTTTTAAATAAGTTTATTTACATAAAACTCTTCACAGCTGACAGCAGTTCTATTTTCAAAGTTTATTCCGGCCCTTAAGTAGGAATTAATTTGTATGAGTTTTTCCCTCTCTATGGAGGGAAGCAGCATTTTCCACCCAATAATCAGATCAAAACAACATTACTTTCCAAGTATGAGAAATGAAAAAAATCAAACACAGGACCTACCTACTAAATATCATTCAGATAAGTTCATTGTTGAGTCCTGAGTGCCAAACGGCCGCGACCTTCGGGCTCGATACCTGAGCTGCACTCGGGTTTGTTGAACCCGCGCTGTATTGACACCACACCCGACAGGTGACAATAAAGTGACATCTTTATATCCTTGTTGACATTATTCGTGCCTTGGACATCTTTGCACCTTGGAAATAAATGATTTAAAATGTTTCAGACGATTAATTTAGAGATACCTGCTGACGAAAATAACAACCGAAACCTTTAAAATAATGAGTAAATTCACCGCAATCTAGACGATAATTTAAATAAAGGTTCCAACGGTTCCAATTTTGAAGGCCTCCAGCATAGTACCTATCTATTTAGTAGGCTTTTAGTGTTTCCCTTCTCACTTGACTTTACGCAACCTCAAACAAATTACTAAGATAAATCCACCACACAACCTTAAGTGCTGTCATGCATTACTGAATGTACCTTCATAATATACATATACAAAGTAAAAATGTTCAAAACAAATGTATTATTAAATTTAAAAGACTTGTTAATAAACGTTTGTGTGATAAAGATTACTATAACATAAATGACTTTCTTAATGATGCCACAGATTGGGAATGAAGCGACCGCCCTCAGACTATTAAATAATTAATTTTATTGTACATTCATCGTAATAATTATTTTATTTAAAAAAAGAACCCCGCTGAGTTTCTTACGCCCGTTCTTCGCAGGTCTGAGGTATTCTTTTTCGAATGGGTGTGTTTTCGACTTTCAGTTATATTATATCTTATTTTGAATAAAAATATTTGAATTTGAAAACTCCCACCTATTCGTATAGCATTTTATAAAAACAGATCGTTATACAAATATTTCATTTCACTTTCCAAGCTGAACGCTGATTTTCAAGAAAATCACAGTATGATTTGGCTCAACATGAATCACTTGTGCAATGAACTGATTTCGTTTTAAATATTAACTTACTTAGCTTAGAAAAGCGAACTTGTTAGGGCCGTGAAATATAAACTGTAGCTATATAATTGTCGGCCATTTTTGTGGGTACTTATTTGTACTGCTTATGTTACTTTCTTCTTCCCCCAAGGCTTCAACGAGGGTTACCAACCGGACTAGGAAGACCTATCCGCGCTCTTTATGTTATAAACTTTAGATAGATATATTCAAATCAAAAATAAACACCATGATGATGCATTCTTAAATATTTTGGAAAATCCAAGCCTCATGATCACATTTTCTCTTAAAAACATAATTCAATTCTGACAGAACAACAACTAACTAATTTAAGGAATTATCCAAGTTTTTTGAGTTATCTTGAGTGTAAATTCCGCTAATATTTGCCCTCAGTCAATTCGATACGTGTTTCGCCTCTACTATATCAATTCGCCTCTAATAATCCTCAGGAGATTTTACCAGTGGGAAACCTGTAATATAATATCTAATAAATCTAGCCAGCATCCTGTGCAAAGGAACCCCTTTGCACAGGATGCTGGCTAGATTATCGGTACCACAACGGCGCCTATTTCAGCCGTGAAACAGTAATATGAAAACAGTACTGTACTTCGGTCTGAAGGGCGCCGTAGTTAGTGAAATTACTGGGCAAATGAATCATCGTAACATCTTATGTCTCAAGGTGACGAGCGCAATTATAGTGCCACTCAGAATTTTGGGTTTCGATCGTCTCGTCCTTTATTTTCATTAAAAAAGAGTCTCGTACCAAAAATTGGCGAGTCAACATCTCCAGTATGGAAAGAAAGAAATAGGTGTGTCACTTGATTAACACATTATAAAACAAAATGTTTACATAAATTTATCACAGTGGGAAGCGGTCGCGAGTTCCGACGTCACTTCCGCGTGTGACCCAGCCTCTGTCCTCCTGTGTATTGTAACAGCACGAAGCTGACACCAGCTTCCTGGGGTAACGCTGAGAGACGTGGCCTCACAACTTACAACTTCATGATAGCCTGTTCATGTTCGTGTTTCCTCAATCTACGTTCTGACCATTATTTGTATTAATATTATGCAGAGCAATGCAGTCTAAAAAAATAATTAATTTCATATTGAAGTGAAAACTTCTTTGCAGTCTAAAAAAATAATCAATTTCATATTGAAGTGAAAACTTTAGCATCGTTGTGATTTGAAAGTCGATGAAACGCAAAAACGAGCGAATAAAAAGAGCTGAGACACTAAGATTTCGTGGAAGAAAATGAGATTAAGAGAAAATGAGGAAGCATTATACTGTGTTTTAGTACCAGGCGATCATAGTGGAAGAAGAGATTGTCTTAAGTATGACCATGCTCACGACGACGGTTTACTACAAAGACACCAGGAGAACATAAGTATGGTAGCGGTGATAGTAATGTCTTTCATAGCAGTTGAAATCATGTGGCATCCTAGCAACATGTACCAGGACTTCATATGCAGTATAGAGGTTTAATGTAAATTTTGCATCGGATACAGCGATTCGGTTGATTGAGTTTTTGGGCACCAAATTTAATTTGAAATTGTGGAGAAGTCGCACTCAACACAGCAAGATAACATGATAGATCAGATATCACTCTCACTATCTAGCCAAAATTTTTGAAGGTTTCACTTCTACCATGTTGTAATTATTATGAAAGAATTATACTTTATTTATTTACACGAATATAATTCCAGATATATAAATCGCTTCATTATGATGGCAGTTGAAGTCACGAAGGCTGCGTGTCACTTGAAGCTAATTCACTACGACCAGAATACAAAGTGTTTCTTGTACAACCAGTAATCGTCTTTCGAAACCTTTTTAAGTATTGTCGTACTGAACTCACGTGGAGAAAAGAGATTCATTCGTAACAAGTCCATATAAAATATGAATTTAGGTGGTTGGATTCAAGATTATTAGGTATATATTTGCAGCATTAAATTGTTCAAACTCAAAACATTAATAATTCAGTTACATTTTAAACCTAAATTCCTAAACCAATCAAGTGTTCTAAAAAAGGAAAGCCTTGAGAAAACAAACCTTCATTAAACTCACTAATCACTATTTTTAACAAAATAATTTTGTACATTATATGTAGTATAAAACAAATTTGTTTGGTCTGCTTCCTGCCGCTAAGTTCCATCTTCGCACAAATTAGAATATCATCTCCACCATCTGGATGTGTGGTAGTGCGGTGGACGAAACTATCAAATTTATTTACCTATATGCATCCGATCCCTGAAAGATCGATACTTTAATAATAAGTTATCCCAATAGAATTTAATTTTTGAGTCCGTAAGTAAAACAGAAAACTTAAATCGCAATACAGATAAAGTACATTATTAAGATTTAAAGCTATTTATAATTTAAGTCTAACCCTATGATAGCTAAGAATTTGTTATTATAGTTGAAGGGTTTCTATGTATCGCGGAGAAGGGGACTATTACTGAGTGTAACGAAATAACAAGCAAAATACGCGAGAGATAATACGATAACAAAATCATGCGACATTTTCTCACGGTATTTATTAGTTCGTAGGTCCACATCTATACATCAGTTGTTTCAGAACTCAAACCATTTAATATGGCAACTGTTTTATATTAGAATAATGACTAGTTTACGTGTGTTACGGTAAATTGAGCTTTATTACTATTTCAATTAAGGTTTTTATATTATATTTTGTAATCAGCAATTAACAATAATTCGTGTCCGTGGTTGGTTATACGACACTAATTTCCGTTAAATAAATTGGTTCAATTTTGACTTGTTATGCAGTAAATGACATGAATTATCAACCCTTAATTTAGATCGGTAATTTTGGTATTACCGCATAGTGCGAACAAAAGATATTATTCAACATCTCTTATACATGTAATATGGTGTACGATGCCATGATATTACAGTAGCGTTGTTTTTTATGGATATGAACGTCGGTGACGTGTTAGTGGACCTAAAAGGTAAGTAATAGCCGCTACCCTGAACCAGAGGAATTACAAGAGAGAAGCGCTTTTATGATGATATGTGCTTCATTTTTCTACACTAGTACTAATAATTGTGGGAACCTGTGATTGGCTCTTTATATTGGCTATTATATCTTAACTATCATTCAAGTTTTTTATATCTGTTGGTTTTTCTAAAAGATAAAAAAAAAATATATTATCATCATCATCACCTTCCTTAACGGCCGGCAACGCTGCTGTGATTCCTCTGGTGTTGCAAGAGATTGTGGGCGGCGGTGATCACTGAACACCAGGTGACCCGTACGCTCCTTTTCCATAACAAAAATCTTCGTCAGCCGGAAGACGTGCACTATTGGACAAAGATCTCCACGGATCACTGTCCTACGCTATTCTCATCCAAGGTATTCCGGTGATCTTGACCAGATCGTCGGTCCAACTTGTGGGGGGCCTACCAACAATGCGTCTTGCGTTTGCTTCACTGGTACACTGTCCGTGGAACTATCCTGCCCACTGCCACTTCAGTTTCGCAATCATTTTGGCTATGACGATGAATTTGGTTCATCTACGGATCTCCTCATTTCTGATTCGATCTCGCAAGTAAACTCGAAGAACGAAGCCCTCTCTATTCCACTCTAAGCGACCATGAGCTTTCTCATCAGGCTCATGTGTAGAGCTGGATCCAGATATGATTGTACACGCACTTGAATTGTGGTAGTTATAAGACAAAAAGGTAAATACCTTATAAATAATATTATGATAACACTATAAAATGTATTTTATGAAAATTTATTGAAGTAGGCGTTATTCTGCGGAAATACATAATTATCCAAATGTTTTGAGTTTTCTTGAGTGTTAATTCCGCCAATATTCCTCGAACAATTCGACACGTGTTTCTGTCTCGTGCCGGAGTTTGGCGAGTCAACATCTCCTGAGGATGCCTCGTGTAGAGGCGAATCACGTCAACGTCAATCACATCGAATTGTTAGAAGATGTATATTGGCGGAATTAACACTCAAGAAAAATTAAAACATTTGGATAAGTATTTTTATCTTATTTCAATATAATTAATATGAAGGATTTTTGTAGATATTTGTGAGATTTTTCCATGAAGTGTATAATTTTTGAAGTAAATAATTTGATGTGTTGGTTGAGTAACAGTTCAGTAACTTGAATTTTGAGTATCGTTTCGTATAGCCGGTAAATGGTGAGAGGCGAGAACAGCGCGGCAGGGGATTAGCAATCAAACTACACAATATAATAAAGTTACATTTAAATTGTCAAATAAAAGTCAAGACAAACTTACATAACATTTACATTTGGATGGACACGCGGATATAAATTTTATTTCTTAATTAAATTATGTGGATTCTACGAAATAAAGTTACATATTTAGATCGAGTTTCTAATATTTGAGGTTTACCTCGATTGTTCTTGCGTTATACAGTTGAAGTGAGTGTTGCAAAAAATAATATATAATAATAGTATTTATTTTTTTATGATAATAAGGGACGAGACGAGCAGGACGTTCAGCTGCTGGTAATTGATTCACCTTGCCCATTACAACGCAGTGCCGCTCAGGATTCTTGAAAAACCCAAAAATTCTATGCGGCACTACGATTGCGCTCGTCACCTTGAGACATAAGATGTTAAGTATCATTTTCCCAGTCATTTCACTAGCTACGGCGCCCTTCAGACCGAAACAAAGTAATGCTTACACATTACTGCTTCACGGCAGAAATGGGCGCCGTTGTGGTACCCATAATCTAGCCGGCATCCTGTGCAAAAGAGCCTCCCACTGGTAGTGACTGTGTCAGTTCCCTTATCGCTCTGATTTTGATAGTGAATATAATATATATATATAAATGTCGCACACTCAAGTAAACTACAAACATAATATGTAAACAATTTGTTTTGTTTTTTAAAGTGGTGACCGTCTCGGATTATTTACCCAAAAAAAATTGATAACAAAGTTTATGAACGATACGGGCCTCATACCCGCGACCTCTTGCGTTCTGTGCGAGCGCTCTTCCAACTGAGCCAACCGTTTGAGTGACATATCGTTGATAAATATTGTAAGCTTTTATTCAACTCTCAGGTTGTGGCTTCATCTACAGGATCTACTTGACAGTTCATAACCTGTTCAACCCAAATTGACTTGAGATGTCGCTCTTCCAAATTAAAACAATTTGTTATGTTTTTAAAGTGATAACCCTCACTTCTGGGTTTAAGTTTGCTCAGTTTGACGAGCGATCGCACGGAATTGTCGCGAGTTCCAGTCCCGCATCGTTCATAAATTTTGTTTTTAAATTTTATTTTTGTATAAGATACATATGTACAAAACAGCGTTTTATATACGTAACTATTAAACCCTACTCTGTTTTACTAACGCTGATAATATAGTATCATTGTTAAGTTTGTTACGAAATCATCAAACTTCACATATCTCATTATATAAAACGACTTAGTGTCCATTTCGCACCCAGTACACTTATACCAAGATTCCGAGAAGTGAACAGTCTCAAATCTCTGTTTAATAAACAACTGCTTTATGTTGGTCTCTTATCACATGATATTTCGTCCGTCAGAAGATGTCCTATCCTACCTACAGAACACGCTGAAGACCAGTGCTAAATAGACAGACACAGACACTTCCAGATAAATCTAATCAAATAAAAAAATAGAGTAAAATAACTTAAAAACACGCTTTAGTTGAAAAGATAATGGTTTAAAATGAAATTTAAAATGAACATCAATTCCTGACTATAGACAATAGATGAAAAAATTATATAAATTAACAAAAAAAAATATTTTGCTAATTAAAAAATGGAATAATTTTATCTAATTAGTGTATAGTCATCGCTCCTCGATAAATCTACGAAGTTTGAACGAAATATGGCCGTTTAAATTGCACCCAAATGAGTTGGTTACAAACAAACATACATACAGGTGATTAAAATTACCTAACTTGTAACATCAAAAAATGACACTTATGACTATTTGGCAATAAAATATAATTTGCATTTTTTTTATCGCGTGCTCTGTGAACAGCTTTTTATCACATCGCGTTGCGTAGCGACGTCGCTCCAATTAGGCTTAAACAATGCGTTTTGAATCGTCATTACGAATATTTCATTCAAATTACTGATTCTACCGTAATATGTTCGGAAAAAGTAGAGCTCTAAAGAAGAAAAGAATATATATGAAACTCAACGGACACACTTTTGAATCAATTAATGTATTCTACAATACATAACAAATTAGTTTGTAGGGTCCTGCATCTACTATATTCATGTTCAAAGTTAAAAGCGTTTTAAATACGAAATATTAAACAATAAAATGTATAAATTATCGTATATGATGCATATCTGATGCATCAACTTTAAGAGCTTGAAGTTTTATAAAAATCACAATATTTAATGATAGGTCAAAAGATATATAATATATCTTAGTATAAAATAAAATATAACTCAAAAAATAGTCAAAAATACCCAAGTCGATACCAAAATGTGTAGAAGTAATGCGTGTTCACAAGCATGAACCGACGATACGACAAGTATAACGTCACCAAATTCAAAGTAGGTTTCCAGTTTTGTACTAATTTCAATACGTGGCTCAAAATTTTGTTCCCATTAATAAAATCATTCATATAGAGCAATAATTTTCGCTTCACGAAGAATATTCTTGTACTTCTTGTGGTATTAGAAGAAATAGTTTTTTTACAGATTTTTTTTATGAAAATAAGGGACGAGACGAGCAGGACGTTCAGGTTAGTGTAGCTCAGGATTCTTGAAAAACCTATAAATTCTGAATTGCACTACAATTATGCTTGTCAACTTGAGACATAAGATGTTAAGTCTTATTTGCCCAGTAATTTCACTGGCTACGGCGCCCTTCAGACCGAAACACAGAAATATTTACACATAACGGCTTCGCGGCATTAATAGGCGCCGCTGTGGTACCCATAATCTAACCGGTATTCTGTGCAAAAGAGCCTCCCACTGGTAACTGATGAGGTCGCACTCCTGATATTATTAGATTATGGTCGGACTCCGTCTATCTACTTCCTTGTCTTGCGGCGCCCGTCTAATGGAGTCAATAACAAAGACAAGTTGTGTTCGGCTCGCACCGCGAACGTCGCTCGTCGCCCGGTCCGTCTGTATGTCGCGCTGCGCTCGCGCAATGCCGATTACACGATCCCTTATTGGATGAATTTATGGTAATACGTTCTGATCGCGATAGCGAGTACCGACCGAGTTACGATTAAACACTTTTTATGTAAATTCCGCCATCTTTGTTTAATGATTCGCACTGGAATTAATTCAGAGATTGCTTATACCGACATATTAGTTTGTGCCAAAAGTATTTTTATATATTGGCATTATTTTAGTTTGAAATGATTTGAGTACTTATTGATATATCTCAAAAAATTCCGTGTCGCGGTTTTCGTCCACCAATAAATGCAATTTTTCTGAATGTGTAGATATCATTACTTGGTCCAACTCGAGAGTAAACACTTTATATATATTTGCATAATTAATAGTATTGAACAAAATATTTCACAAGAATGAAGAATAGAAATATTTGACAGTCATTTGCCAATTGAGTTTTGAAATATTTACGATGATGATCAATGGAATGGGGTAAATTGAACCTTGTCCAATTTAACCCCCAGAAGACTCAAGTTTGCGCGTTTACCACTAAAAAAACCCCATTTGTCGCATCACCGCTCTTCGACAACACTTCCCTAAAAGCCTCGCCTAGTATCGGAATACTGGGTCTTGAAATATCGAGCGATTGCCAATTCCGTGGCCATCTGGAGGGCAAAGCCAAATTGGCTTCAAAGAAACTGGGCGTCATTAATAGAGCACGGCAATACTTCAAGCCTGCCCACATTCTAGCGCTGTACAAAGCGCAGGTCCGGCCACACATGGAGTATTGCTGTCATCTCTGGTCTGGCGCACCCCAGTATCAGCTCGATCCATTTGACCGCGTGCAACGCAGAGCAGCTCGAATTGTCGGGGACCCAGTACTCTGTGAACGTCGCTTCATTGTGTGTCTTCTACCGCATTTATCACGGGGAGTGTTCCGAAGAGCTGTTTTACCTAATTCCTGCCGCCGAATTCCACCTTCGCACGACACGCCACAAGTTAGGATATCAGCCTCACCATCTGGATGTGTGGCGGTCCTCCACAGTGCGGTTTACAAGGAGCTCTCTTCCACGTACTACAAAGCTGTGGAATGAACTTCCTTGTGCGGTGTTTCCGGGACGATACGACATGGATACCTTCAAAAAAAGCGCGTACACCTTCCTTAAAGGCCGGAAACGCTCCTGTGATTCCTCTGGTGTTGCAAGAGAGTGTGGGCGGCGGTGATCACTTAACAACAGGTGACCCGTACGCTCCATTGTCGTCCTATTCCATAAAAAAAAAATATGGCGATGATGAATTCGTATCATCAAAACCGTAAAAACCGTAAAAAAAAAGATGATTTCTTTTTATCACAGAGTGTAATTCTTTGAACTAAATATATAATGATATTTCATTTATCAAATAAATTTAGAAATTCTTTAATAGTTGTGACAACAGGAGGCCACCCCGGTCTTATGAATATGGTTTTCGATAGAAAAAGTTTTGGTATATATCAAAAGTATATGATCATACTGCCGATAACCCAGCGTTTGAAGTATTTAAAAAATTTCCCAATATATTGTCTCGCAAGGACAGGCTCAGATGTCAACGGATGTAACAAAATATGGCGACTTCTGGAAAATTTTCCGTTCCAAGGAAATATTTCGAATGTGTGAACCTACAGTCACAAGGAAAACGAATGAGATGAAGGTTATTATTTGAAAACGTAATCCATATCAAATAAAATGGTATACAATATGGGGCATAAATAAAAATGCTAGCTAGCGGTGTCGGGGGGTGGGGGGGAGGAGGCGTATCGTATCGCGGAGGCACATTTTATACAAACGATCACATAAATACTCATTTGCAAGAACAATATCCGATATTGAGTGAGGCCTGTCTTGCGAGTTGCGAGCAAACAGATCTAGCGCGGGACATTTATATTGGCACAGCCATGTTTTTTTAGTGAATAATATGTAATAACAATATTACACAAATAAAACTGAAAACAAAATTTTAACTAACGATTCGAACCCGCGTCTTGAACTCAATTCAACTCGAGCGGTTGGCTCAGTTGGAAAGAGCGCTCGCACGGATCATAGGAAGTCGCGGGTCGTTCATAAAATTTTGTTTTCAGTTTTATTTATGTAATTAACCCCAGAAGTGAGGTTATGACTTTAAAATATAACAAATAACAATATTTTTAACACTTTTGACTGTTTAATCAATAATAGATATAACTAAATTCCGCTGGGATGAAATCGCGGCAAAAATAAAAATTATTCATTAAATTATTTAGAAATTATCAACTGAAATCTGAACTCAATTAAATGGCTCTATTTAATTGTCCATGTCATCCGGATTGCGCTCAAGGTTAAAGTAATGTTATTATATTGTTATCAGTCATTAACAAGTGTGTAACTCATGGACCGAATTACGATGCAAGTGTAAAATAATAATAATAATAATATTGACACACTCTTACACAAATTATCTTGCCCGCAACAAGGCATAGCCTGTACTATGGGTACAAGACAACGATATATTTAATACAGTATACTTACTTAAACATACATAAATACATATAAACATCCATGACTCGGAAACTTACATTCATATAAAATAAATAAATCGCAATCATATTGAAGTGGGTAAAGGATCATGTTTAAATATTTCGCAACGTATTAAATACTGACAAATGTGGGCTTATAGTCCTCATAAGTTTTTTTTTCGTAATGTTACTTTTTATTTGAGATTTTAGATATCTTCCAGATTTGTCCCATTCAGGTAGTTCTGATGCTTGAATACATGTGGTATTGATGGAACGGAACGAAAGAATTCTGAGTCTGAATACAGTTGGCCGGCGGTATACTCCGCACGGCGTGGCTTCATGTTTATTCGCCGTTCTAGCCGCGCTCCGCTGCCAGCTCCTAACCTATATATTGATGGGTTAGCATCCGATCACCACTCGCTGATCCGAGCGATCGACCTGCAAGTTACAGGCCGCCGCGGCCTCCCCGAATTCGTCTTACACTTTACAGCCGTATGAAAATGCGGTAACGATACGGTCGGTGCGTGACGGGGCGCGGGTCGCGGTAACCGGCGTCATCTGAGCCTATGATAAACTAATCAATTACATTCTGTATATTTCTGTAATGTTTCTCGAAGAACATTAATGACGAGAATTCTGAACTCATTTGTTATCTGTTAGGAATTAAACTTCTTCCATTGTATCGATCAAAATTCTGGATAATTTTTGATTTATATACATACTAGCTTTTAAATACCTACCAAACATCATAAGTGCTTGAGATGAAATAAAATGAAATTTTATTTGCAGGAAACATTGTGCTTAAGATGTTAACAATGGATAATCCAATATGTTTCGTCAATTGAAATGCAAAATATGTTACAAAATTGTCTAAACACTACTCGTACTGTTATACCGAAACATGTCGGATTTCACAATGATATCATTAATATTTATAAAAAGAAATTTTAAGATATTATAATATGAGACGTAAATAACTTAATGACACGGGAGTGGGTCAGGGATTGGAAATAATACTCCGCTTATAGGAACGAGTCTTTATTTGCGTTCACTTTTTCTGAACTTGGACTTCGCCGGTCTGCCGCTGTTCCTTTTGTGGGCGGCGGTACCTTCAACGCGTCACACCGCACCGAACACTAAGTCTCTTCTATCTTCTTCCTCTTGGAACACTTCCACTTTTCACTACTTCTTCTTTTCTTCTTCTTCTTCTTTACACTTTCGAGTCAGAACTAGAACTGCCGTAGGCCACGCTTAGTACGGCTTATATACCCCCGGATCCGTTCTATTTTCAAAATGATTCTCCCATTCCATCTTTAAATTTAAATTGTACTAGAAAATTCTTTTAACTATTTTTATCCTGCTTACACATTTTCCATCCCTTTTTTTCTGTTCGATTTGATCCTGAACTAACTAGAAATTTCCTTTAACTTCACAAAACCCAAAAAATCCATACACTGGTAGGTGTATCGAACCCGGGTCTACAGCGTCTAAAGTAAACACTTTTCCGCTGAGCTACCAGTAATGCTGACGGAGCTGTTGAAATTAACAATGTCTTGAAGTTTGACAACTCTCGTCATATACTTCGAAGGGTTGCTACGCAACACTGCCCCCTCCCAAGACGTGATCGTCCCGATCATCGTTGCTTCCGTAGTACTTAGCCACCCGATCGACATGTACGATTTTCGGGGGACTTCGAGGGGTACGCTGGATCCTGAGAGTCACATCATTTATCCTTGTGATTACTTTGTATGGTCCCTCCCAACTTGGTTGGAGCTTCGGAGACTTCCCCTTTCGCCTTACAGGATTGTGTAACCAAATCAGGGTTCCCTCTTCAAAACCAAGAATATTAGCTCTTCGATCGTAGCGGGTCTTCATCCGTTCACTTGCCTTAAGCCCAGTTGTTCTAATTTCCTCGTAGATGTCAACCATCTTTTTCCGTAACTCATCCACATATTCTGTTATACTTTTCGGAGTATCCGGTGGACAGCCTGAGAGTAAATCAGCTGGCAATTTCAATTCCCTTCCAAAATTGGCGTACGCAGGAGTCACCGTTGTCGTCTCGTGTACTGCGCTTCTATACGACATAAGAAACAGTGGAATGTACTCATCCCAGTAATCCTGATGACTGTCCACTACTTTTGCCAGATGTCGCTCCAATGTTTGGTTAAACCTCTCCACCATCCCGTCCGACTGTGGATGATATGGCGTAGTTCTGGTCTTTTGGATTCCCAAGATCTTGCAAACTTCTTGAAATACTTGTGATTCGAAGTTCCGCTCTTGGTCACTGTGCAACTCCAAAGGCACACCGAATCTGCAGAAAACTTCATTCACCAGCTTCGTCGCAACGGTAATTGCTTCTTGATTCGGTAGAGCAAATGCTTCCGGCCATTTCGTGAAATAATCCATCACCACCATTATGTAACGGTTTCCAGATTTGGTGACTGGGAACGGTCCGGCCATATCCAGAGCTACTCTTTACCACGGAGCCCCAACATTGTACAACTTCATAGCTCCTCTGCTTCTGGTCTGAGGTCCTTTGACAGTAGCACAACTCTTGCATTTTCGGCACCAGTCTTCCACATCATCACGGCAATGCAACCAGTAAAATCGTTCTTTAATTTTTGTGAGAGTTCTTCTTATTCCCAAATGTCCACCTGAAGAACCATCGTGATAAGCTCTCAGGATCTCGTTCACCTTCTCCCTGGGAACGACCAGTTGCAGATGGCAATCCTTTCCTTACGGGGTTTCCCATTTACGGCAGAGCAACCCGTCATGCATCACCAAACTGTTCCATTGTGCCCAGAGACTCTTGGTAGCCGTACTGTGTCTAGCCACTTCAGACCATTTTGGTTTAAGTGATCCACTTGCTAGCCAATGTAAAAGTGGTTGAAGATCCTTATCATTTTCCTGAGCTCTCCTCATTGCATCGTTGCTCCAGTTCTCGTCGATCGAATCTGTTCTGATCAGCCGGGTCATAAAATTCTCTTTCTACTCCTGACGAATGCAATGTTTGCATTCCATCGGACAAGGTCTTCTAGATAACGCATCTGCATTTCCATGATCTCCTCGATGCTCGATTTCGAAGTCATACTCTTGAAGTTGCTCAATCCATCTGGCCACTTGTCCTTCCGGATTCTTGAATTCTAGTAACCACTTCAAGGCGGCATGATCAGTCCTTACGAGGAATTTGCGACCCAACAAGTACTTTTTGAAATGTTGTAATATCTTCACCACAGCCAGTAACTCCCTACGAGTTACACAGTAGTTTCTCTCCGGCTTTGATAAAGATTTGCTAAAGTATGCAATTACAACTTCTTGATCTCCTCTCTTCTGAGATAGTACTCCACCAATTCCAGTGTTGCTAGCATCAGCATCCACTATGAATCTTCCCTCTGTGTCAGGATATCCGAGGATAGATGATTCACAGTCTTTTCTTCAACTCTAAGAAAGCTTGTTCGCATTCTTCATCCCAGGAAAAGGCTCTTTTCTCCTCCGTCAGTCGATGTAAGGGCTTAGCAACATCGGAAAACCCTTTCACAAAGCGTCGATAATAAGAGCATAGTCCTAGAAATGCTCTCACATGTGTCTTTTCTGTCGGCGTCGGCCAGTCTTTGACAGCACTTATCTTGGCAGGATCCGTCGCAACGCCTTGCTCCGAGATAACGTGCCCCAAGTAATTCACCTGACGTTGAAAGAAGGAACATTTCTTTGGACTCAACTTCAAGTTTTGTGCAGCAAAAAACCCTGCAGTTTTGTGACGACTTTTTCGAGCTTCTTAAGATGATCTTCAAAACTTTGTCCCATAATGATTATGTCATCCAAGTAGACAAGGCAGGTTTCTCCCAACATACCTGCCAGCACATGCTCTATCAACCTTTCGAAAGTAGCTGGGGCGTTGCATAATCCGAAGGGCATTGTTTTGAACTGCCATAACCCTTTTCCGGTTGAAAAAGCCGTCTTCTCCTTGTCTTTAGGGTCGAGATCGACTTGCCAGTAGCCACTTTTCAAATTAAGAGTAGATAACCTCGTCATGCCACAAAGTGAATCTAATGTGTCATCGATTCTTGGCAATGAATAACTGTCTTTCTTAGTTACATCGTTCAAACGCCGATAGTCCACACAAAATCTAGTTGATCCATCCTTCTTCTTCACCAGAACCACTGGAGAACACCATGGACTCGATGACGGTTCTATCACACCATTTTCTTTCATATCCCGAATCATGTCTTCCACTTCTTGTTCACGTGCAAACGGAATACGTCTTGGTCTTTGCCTTATCGGAACAGTGTCTCCTGTGTCGATCTTGTGTTTCACCAAACCAGTTCTTCCGATGTCCCCGTCGTTCTTCGAGAACATCCCGGCGTAGCGTAGCAGGAAATTTCTCGCTTTTATTAACTGTAGCTTGGTAAGATTGTCCTTACAGCCATCCAGAAGTTTCTGTATGTTCACATCCTGGCTTGCAGCTACGGTCTTCCTCCCTTCTTCACACTTTCTTAACCAAGCTATCTCCTCACAACCTCCTATCACTGTTCCTTTCCTAATGATTTGCTTGTCCTCATGAGGATTAAACACGGGAACCATCGCAATTTGGGAGTTTCCCACAACAGTCCTGGCTGGGATCCATTTCGTGTCCGATGTCTCTCTTTCTATTAAAGCGCATTTACAAGGTCTTCCTCTGTCATCTCTTGGCAGGACTACCGGGACCAGGGTCTGCGATCTCGGATTTAAAGTAGTGTCTCGTAAGCACAACACTTTCCCAAAAGTTCCGCCTTTTATTGGAATTTCTTCACCTCCATGCTTCAATACACCATGTTTCATGTTAATCGTACACTGATGATTTCGAAGAAAATCCAACCCAATGATGCAGTCATCTGTGATATCTGCGATTACCACTTTTTGCCAGTACAACGTATTACCGATTTTCACGGCCACGATCTTCTCTCCCTGGACTGGTATGCGCTGGCCGGTAGCTGTTGTGAGTGTTAAGTTTGCATTTTCTCGCATATGTCGTCTTCCGATGCTCTCTAGTCTTCTTTGGCTAACGACTGTACGTGAGGCTCCCGTATCCAAAGTGAAACGGCAAGATTTTCCATTTATCATTCCCTCTATAACTAAAGTGTTTCCGTCACATATCTGCTTAACGAAGATCCTTGTGGCTTTGCTTCTACCAGCCAGCGCCCACCCCACTGCCCTGGCCTTTTCTAGTTTTCCTGCTGCTCCAGCGGTGATGTTGAGAACGCCGCATCCTTCCTACCTTGCGTTATGCTCTCACGCCTGGGGCAAGTGCTCCTAATGTGTCCTCGCTCCCCACACCCATAGCATACTGGGCTATATGCTTGCCTTCGGCTGGAATCTGCTGGTACAATTTTGCGGAGTCTCAACCCCCGAGAATCGTGGCGAACTGCTTCCACTTCCAACGCATGTGCCACCGCTTCCTTCAAGCTAATATGATGACTCAGTCGTACGGCTGCTCTTACTTCGGCGTCCCGTATTCCATCGATGAACCCTTGGAGAAATTGCAGTTGGCGACGACTGATACGCTTTACGCACTAGCTTCTCAGCTTCGAGGGACCACTGCTGCAGAGTTTCGTTGGCCCTTTGACTGCGGTCCTTAAGCTGCGCCCGATACACATGCTCAAGGTGTTTATCGCCATAACGTGCCTCCAACGCGTTAAGAAGGTCCGTATAGGTTACTTCCTCCTTCCCAGCGCCGAGTGCTTCCAATACGGAAAGTGCTTCATCACGGAGCGCTAGTTTGAGGGCAGAGTATGCTTCTAGGTCACTCCAACCACTTGCTCTTCTGACCGTCTCTAATTGTAGCTTGAAGGCGGCCCAGGAAGACTTGCCGTCGTAGGGGGGTACTTTCAAACTTCTGGTCGATGTGATTCCGCAGGTGACTCCTGGGTTGGCTGAAGGACACACGACCTTCCTATTGAGCTGATGAATTGTTGCTTCCATCTCCCCCATCTTCCTTTCCACAGTGTCAATCCGGGCGATCTCCTTTTCTACAGTGTCAATCCTGGCGATCTCCTTTTCTACAGCGTCAATCCGGGCGGAGTTTTTCTGCACCACTGATAAAATTTCCTTGGAGAGGCCTTCATGCAGACCTCGCAGCTGCTCCTCCTGTCGGCGCGCTTGCTCCTCCTGTCGGCGCGCTTGCTCTTCCTGTCGGCGCACTTGCTCCTCCTGTCGGCGCGCTTGTTCCTCTTGCAAGCCCCGCAGCTGCTCCTCCTGTCGGCGCGCTTGCTCTTCCTGTCGGCGCGCTTGCTCCTCTTGCAAGCTCCGCAGCTGTTCCTCCTGTCGGCGCGCTTGCTCTTGCATCATGGCGGCCATCTGCTGCATGAGCGCGCTGATGTCTACGGCAGGAGCCTGCGGTGCTGACACGGTCGCACTGAGTCCAGAGCCGGATGCTTGTTGTGACTCGTCCTCTGCCGCTGCAGCTGCTCCCGCTCGCGTGGTCACTCCCTTCTCGTTCCTGGTCACTAATGGCATCTTTCCAATCCCACTTCTGACACCAATTGACACGGGAGTGGGTCAGGGATTGGAAATAATACTCCGCTTATAGGAACGAGTCTTTATTTGCGTTCACTTTTTCTGAACTTGCACTTCGCCGGTCTGCCGCTGTTCCTCTTGTGGGCGGCGGTACCTTCAACGCGTCACACCGCACCGAACACTAAGTCTCTTCTATCTTCTTCCTCTTGGAACACTTCCACTTTTCACTACATCTTCTTTTCTTCTTCTTCTTCTTTACACTTTCGAGTCAGAACTAGTACTGCCGTAGGCCACGCTTAGTACGGCTTATATACCCCCGGATCCGTTCTATTTTCAAAATGATTCTCCCATTCCATCTTTAAATTTAAATTGTACTAGAAAATTCTTTTAACTATTTTTATCCTGCTTACACATTTTCCATCCCTTTTTTTTCTGTTCGATTTGATCCTGAACTAACTAGAAATTTCCTTTAACTTCACAAAACCCAAAAAAATCCATACACTGGTAGGTGTATCGAACCCGGGTCTACAGCGTCTATAGTAAACACTTTTCCGTTGAGCTACGAGTAATGCTGACGGAGCTGTTGAAATTAACAATGTGTTGAAGTTTGACAACTCTCGTCATATACTTCGAAGGGTTGCTACGCAACATTAATAACTCATTTAACTAGTACCTATGTATAATATTAACAAATTCAATGTCATAAAAGTATATTAATTTACATATATATATTATTATCAAATAGACTAATTCATTTTGTATTGAAAAATTCATTTAAACTATAGAAGCACTTATTTTTTAACCACTGATGCAGTCTTCTTTTAAAAACTTTGAACGGTAAATCTTTCAATTCATTGGGCAATTTATTATATATTTTCACAGACATGCAGTAACAATTTCAACTAAAAGATGCAGTTCTACAGAAGGGCATTATGAGTTTATTTGGATACCTTGTGTTTAAAACCTTCTGGATTTTTTTGTGTATAGAAATCACACATATGTTTTTGAACAATAGGCTTATCTCATAAATGTATAGGCTTTAGGTTAATATCATTGTACCTAAATATATTAATAATTTTGTGTACTTTTGTGTAGGTAATTGTTTAATTTGTTTCTTTTTGTGTTTATAAATAGTTAATTGTTGTGAATTTAATTAACTCTAACTAGCCATAACTTACAACATTATTTATTTAAATTTAATTTCAAGTAGTATTGTTTAAACACTTTTTCTATGCACCTAGCATTGTATACCTAAATGTTTATCATAGTAAGATGTGATTAGCGTACTTACTCTGTCAGTTGTAGTTGTTTGCTTTTCCTAATAAAAAAAAAATAAATAAAATTATAAATCTACACCATTTGTTATAATAATAAGCATTTTTTTAAACATAAGTATCATAGAAAACTAAAACAAGCTGTACAAATATATCTAAACATTTTTCAATATAGAATTACGAAAGTATATTCTTATAGTAGATATAAATTAAATTTATGAACGATGCGGGACTCGAACCGCGCGCTATTTATAACTGAGCCAACCGTCCGAGTGACGCATGAGTCGTAAATCTTAGTATATCTTGTTCAACTCTTAGATTGTGGCTCAATCTACAAGATCTACTTTACAGTTGATAACCTGCTCAACCCCAATATTTGTTTATTAGGAAATTGAAGCAAACGGCACACAGATTTATGACTCACTGAGGCCAACATATTTGCGACGCTTGCTATCTTCAGCAGTCGAAGCAGCAGCTCCAGCACCAACTGACGTAACTTGGACATGAGAAGGAGCCAGAGTGTCGACACATTTCGTGTCCCACATCAGCGCCCTTCCCTGTGCCCAAGTCACCAACGTCATTCCCTCAGGACGCTTGCCATCGCGGTGGGTAATACCATTTGGCTCTAAAACAGCTGGTATTTTAAGAGCGGCAAATGCCCTGCGGATGACTTCATTAATGCTGGCGTGACGACTGATATGACCTGCCGATTTTAGGCAGGATGGTTTATTCATTTCGGCCCATGGGCCCAGAGGCGCGTAGAATGTTCATCTACATGTATATTCGCGCCTCAATAAGGCTACTGGAAACCCAAGCGCTGGCAGCTATTTCGGTCAACGGATCAGCCTAGCTATCCAACGCGGAAATGCTGCCAGTATTCTTGGTACGCTTCCACGTAATGATAGTTTTATTTTTATGCTGTCATAGTATTGTAAATATAGTTATAAGATTTGTTTTGTTCGAATAAAAACGTTGTACATTTATCCGCGATATATATTTTCCAGTAGCCAGGGTTCATAGTTCTTGTTCACAGTTCACACGGCTGTCTGTAATCCAACGATCAGTGTCCGCCGGCCCGCTCGCTATTCATTACTTGACACCCGATGTCGATGTGGTATAACATAAGTGTAACATGGATATTGCATTGCGTGCGAAACAACTTAATATTTGGATGCGGTAAGTATACTCAACTGTATCACAATAAACTCAACATAGGTTTATTCAAGCTATATTTTCAAGATTTCAGTACACTTTTTATTTAAGAAAACTCATTACTATTTTTATGTATGTATCGTATGTCCATTAAAAAAAAGGAATGTTTTGATTTATATATAGTTAAATAGCACGTAATGTTAAAATAGTTATGAATGAAATATTATTATTCCAAAATGTTCATATTCGTCTTCTAAATTCAAATGGCCCTTAAGCGGGGTCAACGCGCTTTACGTATGTGAACAATGAAGGACAGATTTGTGTTAGTCTATGACACATCCTATGTTTAGTTGTGGTGAGTGATCAAGTGATAGGTAATTGATGAGAGGTGCTCAGCCGACGCGTGCCGCCACCGTGAGCCGTTACGTAACGGTAATTTATTGTACTCTTAGCTCATCCTACATTCCTAGTACCTCCTTGTGTGCATAGTGTCATCCTCTTAACAAAAAAAACAGTCATTTTCCAGGGGTCGTTGTTAGCAAGTTGTGAAGCTTTTCATTTGCATGCTTTAGAATTTAAATAAATAATTTGTGGTTATTGAATGACACTAAACTGTGGCGCTCGTTCGGTTAAAGTCGGCTTGAATCGATGGGACTTATTCAGTCTGCATAGTTTTCTTTCCTATTAGTAGTGAAGCTTGAAGGTTAATAGCCGTATCGGTTCGGGAGTACAGTAGCCAGCATATGATTGCACAAAGAGCCTGTGTGAGCCAAAAGATTCATGAGAATCACGCAGTCGACGAAGACGTCTAATGATGGACAAAGGCCGCCTTAAAATATCTCCAGAACGCCAATATCGGTCTTATGCTGCCTAAATCCAACCAAATCAGGCACCTTGATCAGATCATCTTGTGGCACCAACACTGCGTCTTCCGGTAGGAGTTACAATGTTGTATATTTTATGAAAAAGAACGCAAAAAGGAATGCTGGGAGAGTTTCTTGCGCCGCTTCTTCTTCCTCAGAGCGCCATTTTTTTAGTAGCCAGTAGGTACAGGTCTAACAGTAGGGCAAACAGCACCCCGTGTACGAGCTTGTTATCGCAGTGGGAAAGTTGGTTCGTCCCGGAAAAACTATTACGTTTTAGCGTATTTGTTTTGGAGAGCAAGCGTTGCCATTTTTTATTTGCGAAAATATAGTTCCTAACATACTTAGTCTGGCCGTAAATACTGTTACAATTAAAAATAAACAAAATATTACATTTGAATTTGGAAACTCTCATTTTTATATGATTGTCCAATGAGTTATCTCAATTTGGCGCCAGTACATTCTACAATCGGCGCCGGGTCATAAAGATCGGTCTTAGTTGGAAATGAACGTTTGGGACATCATCAACACTGGCCGTCGTCTAGTCGCGATCTTAATCCACTGTATTAAGATTTATGGTCAGTTTTATAGAGTACGGCTTGCTCTAAACGCCATGATAATTTGGAGTACCTAAAACAATCCGTACGATTAACAGTGAAGAATTTTCCCATGGAAAAAGTGCGTGCTTCTATTGATAGCCAATGGAGACCACTTCGAATAGTATAATTGTTATATTTTAAATTGTTTTATGTTTACGTATTAAACTAACATACTGTAAGAGTTTATAGCAGTGGGAGGCTCCTTTGCACAGGGTGCCGGCTAGATTATGAGTACCACAACGGCGCCTATTTCTGCCGTGAAGCAGTAATGTGTAAGCATTTCTGTGTTTCGTTCTGAAGGGCGCCGTAGCTAGTGAAATTACGGGGCAAATGAGACTTAACATCTTATGTCTCAAGGTGACGAGCGCTGTTGTAGGCACTACACAGAATTTTTGGGGTTTTTCCAAGAATCCTGAGCGGCACTGCATTGTAATGGGCAGGGCGTATCAATTACCATCAAATTACCGTCCTGCTCGTCTCGTCCCTTATTTTCATAAAAAAAAGAGTAATAAATGTTAATTGCAACAGAAATTTTTTTTTCGTTGTTTCAGTATTTATGGCAAGACTAGGTATATCTGTGAGAAATAACTGATTACTGCAGATATATAGTGAGAGCTCGTACATCACATGTTATAATGGCCGTCGTCTCTTCCTAGCTGCTAATTACGATCAATATAAAAACACACCAGTTGATGGATGTCGGTGCAGCGATGCACCGGCGCAACTCGCATGGTCTCACCATCACTATTCAAGTGTGGACGAGCTCAATCACTGTCGATGTCGGCCGCGAGCGCAGTCAGCTGAGACCAGTAGTCACGGTATATTATTGAATAGATGGAGCTGGTTTTAAAGGTATAGCTATTTCGTTCGTAGTTTCCTGCACGAATTTGCTTACTAAAGAGAAATTCAAAAACAATGTATTGATTATGTACTCATACATATTTGTGCGGTTTGGTGTCGAGACACTTGGCCCGTGGGGCCCAGAGGCGCGGTGAATGTTCAAAATACTATCTTCGCGCCTCAATAAGGCTACTGGAAACCCAAGCGCTGACAGCTATTTCGGTCAACGGATCAGCCTTGCTATCCAACGCGGTAATGCTGCCAGTATTCTTGGTACGCTTCCACATAATGATAGTTTTAATTTTATGTAGTCATAGTATTGTAAATATAGTTATAAGATTTGTTCACAGAATAAAATAATTTATTTTGTAAAAACATGTAAGAATATTAGTAAGAATTAGAAAAAAAAAACTATATGTATTGATTTAGGTCATAAATTATAAATATGAAATATGAATGACAAAGTTAAACATTTTACCATTTACTACCAACACTTTAATATGTTAATTTTAAGTACTTTAATGTGTAACAAGATGTTTGCTATAATGAGCAGAAGTGGCGAGATCCTGATTGCCAGTTATTTTTATTTAAAAAATTTAAAATTTTAACATAAGGTCTGCTGTAAGTTTTGACACAGTGGTACAGAAAGCTCGAAAAAGATGTGACATTTACGTACAACGAATTAATATCTACATCAAAGTAAATAATTTAATTGAAGTCAGTATGTTTGAAAGATGTCAGATATTCTTTCTGCTTATTAACGGCCGTTCCCAATATTCAGTCTATCTCTTACTTGAGATAAAAATCGTAACTATCGTTGACAAAACTCACCTAATCCGTTCACGATGTCTGTCAATGGGAGGTCGTATAGATTACCAGCGATAAAAGTTTGTATGGAAATTTCAATTCACGCGTCCCAATATAAGTTGACAAGAATGACGTATCGGGTATATTGAGACAGCTTCAGATTATTGACTGCTAATTACTGACAGTAGAAGGTAGTAATTTATCTATATCTGTAGATAGTATATTGGGAACGGCCGTAAGTCATTTCTTCCTCATTCAGTCCGTCCTTTTCCATAAAACTCCGTCTATTAAATATAGTCGAGGAGAGCGCAGACGAAGCATGCTAACTATCTCACGACTCAATCGATTACATATTCAACTATAAATATATCTGCTATTGATAACTCGGTTGCCGTAATGAGCAGGAAATATGGCAAGGTTTTTAAATGCGGATAACATGAAGTAACGCAAACTTGTGGCTTGATAGGAGAGCCGCACGCAACTCTACCGACTGCCACCCAGGTGTAGAGATAACGCTGCAGACACTACACATATCCGATTAGTGTTTTATTTTACTACACACTTTTTATATTTGAACTTAAACTTTGTTTGGTGTGTTGGGGAATAATTATCAGACTAAATGGTTACGATGTGCGCGCACACCAATACCCAGACGCTAGTCGGTCAACTGGACCATTTTTTTTTATGGAATAGGAGGACAAACGTGCGTACGGGTCACCTGGTGTTAAGTGATCACCGCCGCCCACATTCTCTTGCAATACCAGAGGAATCACAAGAGCGTTGCCGGCCTTTAAGGAAGGTGTACGCGCTTTTTTTGAAGGTACCCATGCCGTATCGTCCCGGAAACACCGCACAAGGAAGCTCATTCCACAGCTTAGTAGTACGAGGAAGAAAGCTCCTTGAAAACCGCACTGTGGAGGACCGCCACACATCCAGATGGTGGGGACGATATCCTAATTTGTGGCGTGTCGTGCGAAGGTGGAATTCGTGTCATACTTCAGACCCATGCAGCTTCAGAGTAAATTAGCCGTATAATAATATTTTCATTAGTTGGATTTAATATCAGGGGCGTGCATTGCTTTTCTAGCAAGGTAGGCACTGTAGATACAATTACCTTCCTTAATATAATAATATCCGGACGACCGAGCCTTGCTCGGATTTTTAAGAATGTACAAAACTTGAACAAAAAAAAAAACTAATAGGACATCTGGATTCGAACCGGGGTCTTCTGCTTTCCGGATCACCCAATGTCCCATCTGAGCTATAATAGTCTTGTATATAGTGGCGAAATTTACCTTTGTATTCTAATGTTATTGTAGCTGTTTCTCATTCAAACATGGATAAAACCATTTTTTTTAAATTGAAACCTAGCTGGATCGATTTATCACCCCCGAAATCCCCTGCATATTTAATTTTATGAAAATCGATGGAGCCGTTTCCGAGATTCAGATTATATATATATATATATATATATATAAAAGAATTGTTCGTTTAAAGATATAAGATTTAGGTATCGCATACATAACGCAAAGAGGTTGAAGGTTGTTATAGAATAATGGAATTAGATTACCTAACACTATACAGGATGTCTCAAACTTATGGGACATGAAGGGAGAGTACCTTAAATATCGTAGATAGGGTATTTTACTGAAAGAAGACTCTATGTTTTTTTTTTAAAGTTAGTATATCTGCATTCAAAGATTTTTTCAGATACCTCTACTTTTCGAACGTCGTCGTCGGCAATAAATATCATTCATGAAAATTGACTTAAACATTTTACGTTGTTCCTTTCTTTTAATTTACCATGTTACTTACTGGTGTATTTTTTTTTAATTTAATTTTTAGAAAATCTTTGAATGCATAATTACTAACATTTAAAAATAACATAAAGTCTTCTTTCAGTAAAATACCCTATCTACGATATTTAAGGTACTTTCCCTTCATGTCCCATAACTTTGGGACGCCCTGTATAGTGATATATATTAGTTAAGGTTCTTAGTATGGTAGGCATTGCCAAAATGCCTATATAAAATGCATGCCCCTGTTAAATATGTTCTTTATTACAATATTGTTCTTTCTACAAGCGTAAAATAGCACGATTTTTTTTTTTGTTTTGTTACGCCAAAGAACTTCTTGTATAAGTACGTTAGTACACACACACACTATAATTTATTGATGGACACTTTAATAATTAATACGTCTAGATATACCCCCTTATTCATAATGGTCCGCTAACTTTAAACAGACGTTAAGCAGTGTTTTTTCTCATTCTGACTTAGGTCAATAGAAGAAGACAGAGTGAGAATTAGCAATGCTTTAAGTTAGCAGACTATTATGAATAAGGGGGATAGTCTCTTGCTGTTAGACAACCGATAAAAACAGGCCAGGAATAATACTTTAGTGTGCGTGACAAGCTACGTGTTATACTCTCGATTTGACACTTTGTGTTAGTGTGCGTGAATTGCTCAAAATAGAGGTTAGTTCTGAAGTCTATTTTTTTGACGTTTTCACAGTTGTCATAGTCTATCTAGACGTATATGTGATCTAAGGCTGGACACATGTGCATACGCATCACTTGATGGTAAGTGACTGACGCTGTCTGATATTCCAGAGGAATCACAGGAGCGTTACCGGTCTTTTAGAAAGGTTAACACGCTCTTTTTAATGTACCCTCGTCTTATGTCCTAGAAACACTGCACAATGAAGTTCATTCCATAAATTGGTTGAAAGTGGAAGAAAGTTCCTACAATACCGCACTGGTAGAGCTACATACAAACAGGGTTTTTTTTATGCCAATACGGGACGAGACGAGCAAGACTTTCAACTGATGGTAATTGATACGCTCTGCCCATTACAATGCAGTGCCGCTCTGGATTCTTGAAAAACCCAAAAACTCTGAGCGGCACTAGAATTGCGCTCGTCACCTTGAGACACAGTTGTCAAGTCTCATTTGTCCAGTAATTTCACGACGCTTCTACGACGCCCTTCACACCGAAACACAGTTATGCTTACACATTATTGCTTTTTGTGGTATCCATAATCTAGCCGGCATCCTGTGCAAAGAAGCCTCCCACTGGTAGTGGTGATGGTGGCGTATCACGGCGTTTGAGAATATCAAAAAGGTTTGTATATATCTGTTATAGTAAATACATATCTCTCGGATATAAAACGGAGATACAGCAAGGTAGAAAAGATATGCGAATCTATTATTAGTGTAACAATTTTTAAGGAAAAGTCGTAAACAGTGAACCACGTTATCGAGAGAGAGAACAATTATTTTTCATTTCTCATACTCGGAAAGTAATGTTGTCTTGATCTGATTATTGGGTGGAAAATGCTGCTTCCCTCCACAGAGAGGGAAAAACTCATACAGATTACTTTCCACCTAAGGGCCGGAATGAACTTCAAAAATAGAACTGCTTTTAGCTGTGAAGAGTTTTATGTAAAAAAAACGAATTAAAAAAAAGCTACGGCTATGTGACTTTCTAAACAGCCAGTGTGAACTTAGCGCAAACTTCTTTGAGCGGAATAAGCCGCAACAATTGCGCGGAGATTTCCATATTTAAAATTTAAAAAGTCGTCATAAATTGTTCTAATTTGACAATTAATTTTAAATAGGTACTACTAATATTATGATTTAATATCAATAAATACTTTAGATAAGCAACTAGTTTTATTTTCCTCATATTTTAAATGAAAAGTAAAGTGCTTAACACGGGTAAAAGAATCAATTCCTACTCGGACTATAGCCGCCCTTGCTGCGCTCGGGCGTCTAAATACCTCGCGAATTGATTCTTTCGACCCTAGGTTAACTTTCTACTAATCGATAAATTTGACAGTTCTGCTGTAACGCGATTTTATCACAACAATAAAGAATATTAAGAAATAATCATTGTTGATGTGATTGACTGAGCGATCATTATGCAGATGAGGGTTTGTAAATCCTTTTATTTTTTATCAAGCTAATATTAAGATCTGTCTGAGTCCGAAAAGTTAATCATGTTTTATTGGTTATGCAAGATAGTATCTAATAATTATTTTTTTAATCCTTCAGAATCTAGACAACAAGTGCTTCTTGGTCAATCTTTTTCAGTAGTTTAAGAAAAATATTTACCACGTGTCATACGGTTCGCAATAGGGGTTAAACGCCATATTTCAAAATCTAATTGAAATTTCCAAAATCTCAATTTAATAAAAGAAAATGTCAATGTGTATGCGAAACCTGTGTCTAAATAATTTTCCCAGAGATGCTAAAATTCGGCCGAAAACGGATGCCCTGGCTTACGCAAGGTACGCCTCACTTTGAACACTAAAATATATTTTTTAAGTTTATGTTCCCCATTTCGGATTTTGACCAATACATAAAAGACAAAAAATATAAAGGGCAGAACAACGACTGGCGGTCAGTCTTCATTAGGTTACAGTTATTTTCCAAGCCACAAGAAGGTTGCCCATGAGGCACTATGGCTAAGTAGGCATAAAAAAGGCATAAAAGGCATTTATTTTCTAAAAATTGATTCCTTTAGAATTCATTTTGATGTCATTTCTAACAACTACTAGATACTACTACCGCTTCGGAAACAAATGGCGCTCTGAGAGAGAAGAAGCGGCGCAAGAAACTCTCTCAGCATTCTTTTTTTGCGCTCTTTTCCATAAAAATATACAATATTGTACAGTCATTTCTATCGCTATAAAATAATCACAATCTAGTCCCAGGCTGTCCGATAATTTAGATATTCAGCAGTGGAGTAATAGGATTTACGACAGCGCTGTTTTTTTATAAAACATTTCAATTTATTTATAGATAATGCCTGAGCAGTGGCTGGGACTTTATTATAGAAGTGTATACATTTATATCCTTCATACCCTTTACATATATCTGATGGAAAATGGTATAGGGAAAACTTACGCAGTCTAACCAGGTAACTAACTAAAACAAATAAGGCACTGCAGATAAAACAAACACCCTTCAATCCTATGCCTCAGAGACTGCAGAGTTTGTAATAGTGCAGATGAACCCTCAAGTTACACATCCTCTCTGAATGTGGTCCTTTAACGTATCATCTCTTTGGGAAGCCCAATTCTTCAACCACTCGAGATACGTAATCTCACTGCAAAATATATAATGAGATTTATAAAAAGAATCAATCTTCGCATAGTTAACAATGGCTATCACAATAGATCACATTGGTTGCACTGAACTGTACTAAAGCCGTTTCACACAGCATTACCATAGTTACTTTGATTGGGGTAATTAGTATTAATTCATTAATCCCAGATACGATTCACTATGGCTCATCTTATTATGAGTTATTTATTATAACTGATTCATGATTACAAATTACAAAAAGCGTCCCTTAATAAACCCCCTGTTTCCAGAAATACATCCTTAAATAATGTGCTATATTGTAACCGATTATTGAAAATTGAAAGCTTTATTATCCCATAAAATTTAAAAATTTTATTCTGTGGTCATGTTAGATATTCAAACATATATTTAATGACCTAAATATGGTTGTCTTTTCAATTATTATTGCTATTAAGTTGCCTGCCTTTATTTGCTTTCTTATTTATCATACAATTATATAGCAAAGTCTTCGTGCCGTTTTTGTTAACGCGTTTGATTTAAATCTACCGAAAGTACTTAAAGTATAATGCGGTATACTTGCACAGACATAGAGATAGCCGTAGCTAGTGTAATTACTGGGCAAATGAGACTTAACACCTTATGTCTCAAGGTGACGAGCGCAATTGTAGTGCCACTCAGAATTTTTGGGTTTTTCAATAATCCTGAGCGGCACTGCATTGTAATGGGTACGGCAATTACCATCAGCTGAAGGTCCTACTCGTCTCGTCCCTTATTTTCATAAAAAAAAGAGATTCATTAACTCGGTTTCATGACTGTTCTGCTGCCATAATATGTTTGCTTAACAAATTGATTTTTAGTTCTAACATATTGATTTTTATTATTTCAGAAAACACATCACAATTTTTAGTAACGTTTATTTAAAATACCCCTCGACTTCCTATTAAATTAAATATCGATACCTATAAGATTTATTACTACTACATTCGAATCACAGAATCACACCAGCCAAGATTATAAAGAATTGAACTTATCAGGTGTTTGCACTAGACGAGCCAGTCACAGTATTGTGAAAGTATGAATAGAAAACATCTATAAGATTCGTCATCTCCTGTAACGTATATAATATCAAGTGAGACATCATAATGTTGCTACATTTGCATATAGGTGCATATTAATTAAATCACTGGATGAATAGGTGAGTAACCTCAAGGTGAGTATGCTTGTGTGGTGTGTGGTCCTGTAGCAGACCTACGCACGTTCAGACAGAGTGTAAAATTAAAAAAAAATGCACTTGATTTTATAAAATATTGCAGGTTTTATCAGCTGGTGTTTACTGATCTAAATATTTCAAACCATCTGACTATTATTTACGATGGAGGACCAACGACTTAGGAAAATCTCAATCAGTTTTAGGAGTTCTTTTACCGACAGCCTCTTGAAAGAGACAAACAGATATTTTGTACCAAGCTTGCGAATGCTATTTGATGATGTCGCCTGGGATTATTAAGTCATGTTACTACTTACTATTAATGTGAGATTTTGAAGTGTTTTCAAGAGAAACGTCTAAAAGATTAGATTACTCTCGTAATGTTTTTGTTTTATATTGTAAGTAAGACAATGATAATTTATTTAAATATTATCTTATCACTATATTTACAATACTATTATAAAAGAAGAAAGTAAGTAAGTAAAAATTAAAAAAATCAGTAAGAAAAAATAAATTGCAAAACTATAAAAAAATTAAAATAGTCCTTTGAATCTGTGAATAGCCAAATCCCAAATCTGGAAGATGTTACAGAATTAAGAGTTTTACTTTAATATAATAAATAAAAGAAAATAAAAAAAAAATGTCGGAGAAATCGTTACAATATTGACCGTTCCACATGAACAGAATTAGAAAATCAGGAAATAATAAATTCGAAAACTATCGCCATAGATTTATTTAACAATCCACATTTGAAAAACTTGAGGCTATCCCGGATCAGTAGTTTGGTTTTCTCAAACACCACTGTACCACAGAGTACACAGTCAATCACAAAGTTCAATTTTATGGATAGATTTTACCAGGGCTTGCTTCCATGAGCCTTGGAGTTGGTCCTTGATGTATGAGTGTCTGGACATATTAGCTCTGAAGTAAACGCAGGGGTACCAATTATAATGCCTGGGTAGAAAAAGGCTTTCCGACTTCTAAACATCCCTGAAAAGAAAACTCGCCTGCTTTATTTTAGGCATAAATCTGTATTTCTATTACCGCAGGATGGCAAAGAATTGAGCACATGCCAGGGTTTAATTCTCCATGCTCAAAAGCGGCTACAGCAACGCCTGGCTAAAATGCCACAGAGGTGTTGTCGAATGCTGCTCTCGGTAACTGACGTGTTGCAAGCGGGTCATGTGCCGATATTGACATCTATGGGTGATCTGAGCAATAGCTCTGGCTATTTGCAGGTTGAAGTATCTGTGGCACTTATGCATTTCCTCTTTAGAACTTTACAGTTCAGATCCTTTGTGTCAAGTGCCACAACCCCAGCTCAATACGCATATTGTTTCCATTCAGCTGCTGCTTTAACCAGGCTTTTTAACACATTGAACCAGAGCTACGATGGGACTCCGATTGGTACAGAGTCTGATTTAAAGATATCGATGCTTATTAGTAATGTTATCGCAACAGCACAGGCACTAAGATGAACAGTAGAGAATCAAGCCCAGAACTAAAATGCCATTCGCAGCGGGTCGCTGGTGCCCTACAACGTGGGCGTTTGATGGGCACTCTAATAATTGTACCCTACAATACACTCATGACCTGGCAATGATCTGATGTCCCAAGATGGGCATCGACGAAGATCTGCTCTATCACAGACTGCATGTAATCTATCTAATAAAAGTTAACTACGCCTAAGAGCCGCGTGGGCGACCAAACCAAAGGTCAAAGAAAGGCCAGTGCAAAATTGGTGTATGGTTGTACGACATGTGATGTACTATTAATTTTGAAACGCCCTGTCTGTGTTAACTGAATCTATGGCTTCAGTACAGTTGATACGGACAGGTGCCGCAGTAAAGGTCACACGACGCGGACGGTTGCCGTACCTTATTACGCGAATTTATAAAACTTTCATATGCCTGCATTAGCATACAGTGACAAAATTGAAGTCTAATTTAATTTCGATTCTATTAGCCTTTTCAAACTATTGTATGAATAAAATATATTATGTTAAGTTGGACTTAATTTTTGATCGCATTGTGCTGTTAGTACTTACTTTACATCTACTTTCAAGTGAAATAAACGTTATAAGAATTTTTCCTTTTGCTACTTGCTATGCTACTTGGAAAAAGTCGAGCTTTATTAAGAAGGAATGGCATGAAACTCAATGCCACTCTTTTAAATCAAAATTTACACCTTTCATCATTTTACTAACATTTTAAATAAAATCTAAGTTAAGTGATGCAACATTTACTCAAATGTTTAAACTTACAAAGTAAGTAAAAAAATTACAAAAGGTAATTAAACCTTTAAATAACGGGTTGCACTCCGGGAGTACCGGCAGAAGTGAAAACTTGAACATTAACGTTGTTATTTTGTAATGTTTAGGCAATAATTTCGCACGAATTGCTTTATTTATCAGTATAAAAGTACTAGCATTTATGTGGTTAAATACAATATTCATGTTTTGCGCTATCGCACACAAAAATGACAATTTATATTACATAAAAAAATTAACACTTAAGAACTATTACAATTATTTTTCAATAAAAAGATTCGCTCTCAGAAAAATCAACTTTCATCCATAATTTCAACGACTGTCTGACGAATTTTCGATCAGGTCTCGTGTCCTGACGCGAGTTTATCATTTTATACACATCCCAAGAAAAGTACTCAACGCCGCTAGAGAAGTTTTCACTTCAAAAACCTCTAGGGTTAAGTACCTACAGTGGATGCATCAATTCACACCCTGTAAATAAACAAAGGTATTATGTGATGGCCGACCGATGGCATGACGCATGGACCAGCCATCGCTTCCATCAACAATATTTTATTGCTTCATAATATTATTCTGCGGTACTATTTTGCAATATTTAAGTCTAGTATACTAATACTAATGCATTAACATCCTGATAAATCGATACCTCATTAATACCTTTAATAACAGGCTCCAAACAAAACTTATCTTGGTTTTTATAGTTTTGTGTCTACGAGGAAGTATAAAAACCAACTGATACAAATACGTAACAATCATATTATGCAAAATGATTGGGTCTTAACATGATCTCTAAGTTCCTGACTAATTTATTCAATGCATTAATTTATTTTAAGATAAATTAAATTTTACTAAAGTCGAGGATACATAAAGAAATATGTTATGATTTTAACAGTTTTTTAAAGTTTATTATCGGTAATAAAATGCTCTTAAATAAAACACTTTTAAAGGATTAAAACGCGTGTAATTGTAACGGTTTTACATTAGATGTTTGCGTAAAAGTTACATTTTTATTTTAGTTAACCCGACGTTTCAAGACCTTTCCAGATCTCGTTTTCAAGGGGACTGCAGATGAAGTGAGTCAAAGATAGTATTTGTCATAGTTGTCATTATGAAGTTTAGCGCCATTTATTTCCTCGGAGGTGGTATTTGCTGTACACAGATGGTTTTTAGCAAAATTTACTGACAGTGCCCGTTACAATTACACGCGTTTTAATCATTTAAAAGTGTTTTATTCAAATGTGTAACACTCGCGTTAAACAAAGAAATGCAATAAAATGCTCGCATAATATCTTTATTTATTCTCTCAATCAGCTCAATAACTCTTGTGTTTTTATTTGTATTTTAAATTTACTTTTTATTTTGACTTACTCGTGTAAGCCATTGAGTATTTAATGTTTGAGTATTTTTGTTGCATCACTTTCCATAATTTATAATTGAAATGATTTGTAAAACGATGAAGCAATAAATGTTGATTTAAAAGAGTGGCAATGAGTTTCTTGCCACTTCATCTCATTAAAGCTCAGCGTTCTCCGAAGTGGTAGTTAATGTAAAAGAATAGAAACTTATTGACATACATAAGTGTCATTTCCTTGACCAAAGGAATCCAAATAGGATTTGATTTGACACGTATATAATAGACTTTGAACATTACTCCCACGATATAAGGTATTAATTTGAATTAATGTTTTAAACTTATCTTTATATGTAAATATATTATAGTAATTTTTATTTTATTTTTATTTATTTTACAACTTTAGAAAACTTACAGCTAGGTACATATTAAAAATTAATCTCTTATACAGCAGATAGTTATAAGTTTTCACAAATAATAACTATTTATTGTGTATAGTCGTTCAATTACATTTATTATAATATTATATAACCTACTTTTACTTTATATAAGTTAAAAGTTTTTAGTTACTTGACGTCTAAATTGAAATGGTCTTGTCTTGAATAAGTCAAGGTCGTATTCACTATTAACTTCAGTACAAAGTTTGCATGCTCTTATAAGAAAACTGTTCTGTCTATAATTACATTTTACTGATTGTATTTCAAGTATGTTGTATGTAAACTAGGTATAATTCTCAATATTCTTAAAACTCTGTAATAACGAGGTAATAGCAATCAACTCTTTGAATGACATCAAGGCTGTAGGTCATGATAACTGAACAACCCAAGTAATTAAAACATGCAAAAATAATATATAAGCTGCAGTAATGACATATTTAACCAACAAGGCCAGTTCCCCGGAACCCTCAAATAATCTTTTAAGCCTCTTCATAAGAATATCTATCTCAGCATAAGCATAATATAAACACACCCTTACACAAATTTTCTTGCCCGAAACTAGGCATAGCCTGTACTTATGGGTCCAAGACAACGATATATTTAATACAATTTACTTACTTGAACATACATAAATACTAATAAACATTCATGACCCAGACACAAACATTCATATTCATCATATAAATGATTGCACCTACCGGGATTCGAACCCGGGACCTCTAGCTCAGTAGGCAGGGTCACTAACCACTGGGCTGTAGAGGTCGTATAAAAGATGAACTTTTTAGATTTCTCACCAGCATCAGCTGGAATAGTTGGGACTGTACAATGTTACTTTGTTACTTTGTAAATGTTACTTTAATTGTAAAACATATTTTTGATGAAAAAAAAAAGTCCGCTGAGTTTGTTGCGCCCATTCTTCTCAGGCCTGAGGCATTAATTTTGGAATGGGTGGTAGTTTTTACATACATACGAGTACATTCATAAAATTACGCCTCTTTCCCGTAGGGGTAGGCAGAGACCACTTCTTTCCACTTGCTACGATCCTTTCCTTTCATACATGCTCTCCGGTTTAGGGTACTCTTGACCTGGCCGTTTTTCAAGACGTCCCTGATTTGATCTTGAAACGTCCGCCTAGATCTACCCCTTCCAACACTTTCATTCACACTGGCCTTATACACTTTCTTCGTCAATCGTTCTTCATTCATTCTCTCGACATGTCCAAACCATCTCAGCATACCTTTCTCAATTTTTGTCACAACATCTTCTTTCAGACCACAACGTTTCCTTATCTCACTATTTCTTATCCTGTCACTCAGTTTAACTCCTATCATACTTCTCAACGCTCTCATCTCAACTGCATTTATTCTGCTTTCATTTTTCTTCTGCCATACCCAACTTTCACTTCCGTACATGAGTGTTGGAACCAACACCCCCTCATGCACAGCCAAACGAGCCTTATTAGACACTTTCTGACTGTTCATAAAGGAGTGCAAAGCTCCATTCACCATGTTTCCTGCATTCACTCTTCTTTCAATATCACTCTCATACTTTCCATCTCTTGTATTTGTGTATCTGGGTTCTAAATTTTTAGAACCCAGATACACAAACTCATTCACCTGTTCAATTTTTTCATCTCCAATCACGATATTGCAGTCTGTCACTACCTCATCTCTTTGAAGCACCATCACTTTCGTCTCCTTACTTTCATCTTCATTCTCTTTCTACCAAAAGCTCCATTCATAGCAGTTACCATCTCTTGCAACTCCTCGGCTGAAGATGCAAGTAATACTTGGTCATCAGCATAGAGAAAACATTTGACGAGTAACTCATTCATTCTCAACCCACTGTCATTCCCTTTTAAACCTGTCAAGCAATTGTTCATGAACAGATTAAGCCAGCCACGGGGCTGTTTAATCTGTTCATGAAAAAACGGTACACATCCCTGCCTAACACCTTTTTCGATATTAAACCATGCAGTGTATGCCCCGTTTATCCTTACACAAGCACTAGAATCTCTATAAAGAGATTGCAATGCTCGTATGAGGACACTGCTCACACCGCTCGCGGACAATGCTGACCACAATTCATTCCTCACCACTCTATCATAGGCCTTTTCTAGATCCAGTGGTAGTTTTTTGACTTTCAATAAGTGATTTCACATCCTATTTTGAATAAAAATATTTGAATTTGAATTTAAAAAAATCTCAGGATGTAGCTTCATGATTATTAATTTAATTATTATTATTCAACGGATCAGCCTAGCTATCAAGCGCGGAAATGCTGCCAGTATTCTTGGTACGCTTCCACGTAATGATAGTTTTAATTTTAAGTAGTCATAGTATTGTAAATATAGTTATAAGATTTGTTTTGTTTGATTAAATATATTAATCATTGTAATAAGCAATTTAAAAACTTATAATTACTAATGAATTTACATCGATGTTATAAATGAATTGTGCAGAGCTAGGCGCTGAGCAATTATCTGGCAATAAATTATAGATAATAGCTGAGCCAGCCGGGCCAGACTCGAGCTAGCACCTTATATGCGCGTGCGCAGAATCTATCATACGGACAATATCCATTACTTATACGCTAATAATTATTGGCTTTCAATATCGACTCTACAGATTATTATTTACGCCATGATTGTAAGAAATCAGTTTCAGTGGATAATGCACAAGGAAGCCAAAAGACCATCACAGTTTGCCTCTTGTTGTTGTCTGCTCGTGATCACTAGAGACCGGATTATATGCAAATGCATATTGCATATTATGCTTCTGCATATTTAGTATAAAAAAAATTATGCATATTTACGCTCGATCTCGCTCATCGTTCGATGCTTTTCATAGTAAGCGCAAACATTGCACTCAAATTTAAATTCTGCCCAGTAACCTCAGTAGACGTAGAACGCTTCTTTTCCGCTTACAAAAATTTATTAAGCGATCGTAGACACAATTTGTCTACAGAACATTTAGAACAGGACTTAGAAGTATATATTTTTAAAGGTAAATCTTAAATTTCATTGTCACTACATGCCTTTATAAAATAAAATAAAAATATTTAAAAATATGACTTTTTATTTTTTCCTGTATATTTGTACTTACGAGGGGAGGCTGATAAGTAATCTACCTAACTATGAAAGAAAAGACTTTGATGGCTAGTTTTTTTTTTATTTTTCTATATAGTCTCCTGCAAGTGAAATACACTTATGACATTTGCAAATAAGTGACATCATGCCGTTATAATAGTAATTTTTATTTTGCTCGTCAAAATGGTCAGTCACAGCCTCCTTCATTTCTTCGTCCGTCGAAAATCTGCGACCCCTCAATTTTTTCTTTAAATCTTTAAATAAGAAATAGTCACAGGGAGCCAGATCTGGACTATAAGGTGGATGGTTAATTTCTGTGAAGCCGTTTTTGCTCAGGGCTGACCTCGCCGTTAAGGCTGTGTGTACAGGAGCATTGTCTTGTAAAATCAGAACACCTTTGCTGAGTTTGCCTCTCCGCTTTTCTTTGATTTGTTCACGAAGCTGGTCAAGCAAGTTTGCATAATATTCAGCATTCATTGTTGTATTTTTAGGCAAATAATCTATCATCAAAATCCCTTCGACATCCCAAAATACGGTGGCCATTAGTTTTCCAGCCGACGGCCGAACCTTGAACTTCCTTGGCGGCTTTTCTCCTTTAAATTTCCATTGCATTGACTCTTGTTTGCTTTCCGGATCCCACTGGCGAATCCAAGTTTCATCACAGGTCACAATTCGAGAGATAGTCTCTTCTTCTTTACCTTTGACCAGGTCTAGAAATGCCTGACAACATTCTACTCGCCTTTGTTTGTCAAAGGGGGTCAACATTCTAGGGACCCAACGCGCGCTCACCTTGGACATGCCCAAATGTTCGTGAATAATTTCATGAACTCGTTCCTTGCTAATGCCCACATCTCTGGCTATCTCCCACTGTTTGATTCGCCGATCTGCAAGAATCAGGTTCTTCACCTTTTCAACATATCTGCGGTAACAGCAGAAATTGGCCTTCCACTACGTGGGTCGTCTTCCAGGCTCTCACGGCCATGTTTAAATTGCTTCGACCAAAACTTTATGACGAATTCAGAAGGACTTGAATCACCAAACACCTTTAACATGCGCTCTCTGATCTGCGTAGGCGTATTTCCTTCTTTGCTTAGGAATTTAATCACTGCTCGATGCTCAAATTTCATCATTTTACAATTTTCTTTCGACATGGTGAAATCAAAGCCGCGCCAAAAAAACAAAAGCAAGCGAAAAAAAATAAGCGTCATAATTTTGAAAAAGGAATAAATATAGAATATGATTTTGCAGTGGCCAGTTCGATTTTCAAAACTTTCTTTAACAAAGTAGATTTTATATCAGCCACCCCTCGTATGTGTATTTTTAATTGTATGCATATTTTGGCCCTTTTTATGGATTTTACTTGAATATTTGCATGCATATTTTATCCGGTCTCTAGTGATCACCGAATACGTCATTTGGCATGTGATTTCAATTTGTTAATATCACTAATGCTCGGCGTAAGTAATCGCTAGCAATCGACAATTGGGCCAAACCAAATTATTTTAATATTATAAGTATAGATTAGCTAGATTATGGGTACCACAACAGCGCCTATTTCTGCCGTCAAGGAGTAATGTGTAAACATTATTGTGTTTCGGTCTGAAGGGCTCATATATATATCTCAAGGTGACGAGCGCTATTATAGTGCTGATCAGAATATTTGGGTTTTTCAAGAATCCTCAAAGGCACTCCATTGTAATTGCCAGGGCGTATCAATTACGATCAGCTGAATGTCTGCTCGTCTCGTGCCTTATTGTCATAAAAAAATGTCTTCCGTAGAATAACAGGGGTTTAAGTGTGAAATTACTATCTTAGCGTACGTTCTGGCAACTTTGGAGAACTTTGGAGGTTAATAATAATTAAACGCGATGGTCAATGGCTGATTCGAAGTTAGAGCCCTCTATTATTCTTCAGGCATCTTCTTGAGAAGAAATAAAACATGTCTCCATAAAGTTTATTTTGTCACAGCTCTTCGACTCTGTGGAGGAGAATATGACTACTTATCATCAATTGAACCGTACGCTCGTATGTCCTCCTCTCCCGTAAAATGATGAATTTTTCAGTACAGATGGCAGTCTTATACTTACCAAATATATATACTGTATACTGGTGCTCAGATCCTTCATTCATTTAGTATTTCGATAAATACATGACCGATTGCTGACCACTCGTATAATAATAATAATAAGGTGAGAAATTCATTTCATTTACGTGTAAAGTTATCCAATTTAATAACTATATTTACTATTCTATGATTATATTAAATTAAAACTATCATCACTGGGGAGCGTACCAACAATACTGGCAAACTTTTCCACGTTGGATAGCTAGGCTGATCCGTTGACTGAAATAGGTGACAGTGCTTGGGTTGCCAGTAGCCTTATTGAGGCGAGAAGATAGTATTTTGTACATTCTCTTCGCCTCTGGGCCCCACGGGCCAAGTGTCTCGACACCAAACGGCACAAAGATTTAAGACTCACTAAGACCGACATATTTGCGACGTTTGCTGTCTTCGGCAGTCGAAAATGAAAAAAGTTGAGAAATGTTATAAGATAGAAGTACAGTGTGCGAAGATCAACACAGCAGTGGGACAGTTCAGCCACCGCCATTTGCAGCGGCATTTGCAACGACAGAAGCGAGCGCGCTTCTGTCGTTGATTACAGTATCTAGAAGTGCAACGTCGCGTTGGGCACGTGTCCACAGTACCGGCAACACTTCTAGTCCGGGTTTCTTTATTATTGTATTCTTAATATAGCAGGCCGAATGAGCCTAAAGTTTTGAATCATGTAACACTCACTTTTTATGGAAATGTAAAGTGACGGAACAAGCCCCGCCGATATTAAGTGCCATCATCACAATAACAGTGGAAAAACGTCAAATGGCGGGGCATACCGCGATATGATTTCATTGAAAACAAAAGTAGTTGTACATTCTATTAAGAGTCCAGACGTATGTAATAATTTATTTCAATTATTTTTCGCTGGGAAAGGTCAAAATCAAATAAATTCAAATTCAAATATTTTATTTCGTAATATTCAATTATTTTTTGTCTTGAAAAGGTCAAAATCAAATAAATACAAATTCAAATATTTTTATTCAAAATATCACTTATTGAAAGTCAAAAACTACCACCCATTCCACGAGGTATGTCTCAGACCTGAGAGGGATTGGCGCAACAAACTCAGCGAGGTTACGTAGATATGTAAGATTATCGTGTTCCATTGGAAACAGTTCCATGTTCATTCTAGAAGTACTACTATCAGGTGAGCGATACAAGGAGCGAACGGCGAGCTTCACGTCTCCCGTGTCCAGTAACTATTAACCCGTAGCGGTGGTGTATTTATTACAAAAGCAGTGATCGCCTTTGGTTCACGCAGTACGCTTTACCGATATGCATACTGCTTGCCGTCGAACTGAACTGATAAAATATTAGATGCTTCAAAAGCTTTAATGGACTGCACATAACAAGAGCTTTTGTGGGCACAGAATATTGCTGGTGATATAAGAAGAACTTTTTGAAGGCACCCAAATTGGATCTGCCTAAAAACATTACCGTTTGGTATCTATACTTAAAGATACGATGAAACTTTAGTCATAACTATCCTATTGATGCTCGATATTTACAAAGAATACCTTCTTACGAACATTCTTTCCAAGTCCTGTGAAATCTGATATAATTATATCGAACATCCGATACCAATATATTGGACTCGAAATTTAAAATCGAAACAATTATGTTTTTAACCCTCACTTCTGGGATTAATTACACAAATAAAACTGTAAACAAAACTTTACGAACCATGCGGGACTCGAGCCCACAAACCCACGACCTCTGGCGTTCCGTGCGAACGCTCTTTCCAACTGAGCCAACCGTTCAAGTGACGTATCATTTATAAAATATTGTATGCTTTGTTCAACTCTCAGGTTGTGGCTTCATCTACAAAATTTTATTTTCAGTTTTATTTGTGTAATTTATATACCTACTTCAATTACGATGGAGAGAGGAGAGTGGACATAAATTCAAACACATAAGAATTTGTACATGCGACGACGAACACATCTAACTCTATCATTAAATAGTCAACAACAATGTTGAATCCACCCCCTTTAACGTGGACAACGAGCTATCAACTATAATTTAGATTAATTGAATTGAAAAATTCATTCTAATAAGATAAATAGTATCCTGTGAACGTTCAACATAGTATATTACTAATGGGCAAAACCCGGAAACAGTTGCTTCCTTTACAGCAGGTGTTTTTTTTCTAAAAGTGATATTGATTAATCTATCTTGGAAATAATTACGCTAGACTTAGACTATAGTCACGCGATCTTGACAGCTATTCAAATAAATATGCAAATGCAATAGCCTGCAAACGTAACTATATCTATCCGATACCGCGTCTATACCTTGCGAGTGTCATGTCTCTTTCTTTAATATATCTTTTTTATTATTTATTTAATCATAAAATTTAATAATTCCCAGAAAAGCTGAATATTCAATAATAAGACCGATTTACAAAAAAATGATAAAAACAGATTTAGGCAATTACTATATAGACCGATCACACTAATTCCGGTCTAATTTGCAAACTGACAAAATTTAAATGTTCTAAACGAGGCTCAATGCGCATTTCGAAAAAGAAAATGCACCACAAGTGCTACATTTTGTTTAGAAGGTTTTAACATTTAGGAGGGATACTAGCTTTTTGACTTGACCATAAAGTTTGACTTTGTGAACAATATCTTATTACATCATCAATATGGTTTATGGAGAATAACTTTGGAGTGGGTAGAAAAATATATTAAAAAAAAAAGAAAACAATGTGCTCATATCACAAAATAGTGATTTATCACTATAAATATCACAGGACTTAATCAAATTCAGGTGTGATTCAACAGGGGAGTGTTCTTGGACCATTATTATTTGTTTATTATAAACTAATTGCGGGTCTGACAAGATTTTTATATCTTTTAATAGCAATGAAGGATTAGCTCTGTAAATATTAACCGTTGATATATACGAGTAGCACTTACAAATTTTAGAACTATATTTCAATAATTAACAAAAATATTACTAATAGGAATAAAAAAACGATAAATTCCGTCTAAATATGTTTTAAGTAAGGATTTTAAATCCTGTTTTTAATATTATGAATGTTTGATGCACAAGCAATTTATTAATCGTGTTAATCTTTGACACTGATTAGCGTGCGGGCGGCGCGGCCGTTGCAAAAACGTCATAATTTACGAGTCTTGGCTTGACAGCTGACGTCTGAGTGACAGTTGCGTTCCGGACTTCGGTGTGAACCGTCCGTCAGCCGTGCACTAAGCTCTCAAATTCTAGGGCTGTACATTACATCTTAATCTGAGAAACTCGAGCTTTATGTTAGATGAATGCTAATTTTTGAATAAATACTTCGTTTGGCGCGATTATGAAAAAATGATGAGAGTGAAACTCGCGCATCACTTTAACACCAAAGTAATAGGTTGAAGTTGGTTCCTAAAATTTTGTGACGTTTGCGTCATTCGTTATTTTTTTTGGTTTCATCGTCCATTATTAGGACAGGCAAAGGGTTCAAGCCCATACAGCCGTATTTATTATTTAATAACTAATTGTTGAAGCCATCTTTGCAAGATTTGAACAAAATTGTTCTTTTAAAAACGTAGAATAGCACGGGGACTAAATCATTAGAATGATTTTTGCTTCGTTAGGCCAAAGAATTATAACTTTTTGCGTGCATACATAAGTACACACACACCTTATTTAATAAGGCAGACTTATGTTAATTTTCTGTACTCAAAGCATTCACAAAGATTATTAGCATTGCAATAAAGATTAAATATGTAATTTCAAAGTTTAACAGAACAGACCTCTCTGGTCTAGACCGGTCTACGTCATAAAATTTTAGGAGCGCAGTGAGCTTCTCGCAAATTTAAGACTAAATCGAGCAGAAAAATGCATGACGGCTCTGGTTAGGTTTAAAGGAAGTGGTTTAGGTATCTCCTTCTTATTACTAAAAATATATACATAATTTGAAATTGTTTACATTGCGATGACATTTCGTAAAGTATTTATTTATTATTTTTAGACATAACTTTGAATTTTATTCCATATAGGAAACTATAACCAATTATATATATGAATCCATGTATATCTTGTGTATAATTTGCACAGCCATAGCTCTAATAATAACTACACCAAGTAAAGCATTTATTTCACAATAACCGTTGGGCTCACAATTACTTTAGAGGTTTCAATTTCACGTTACCTATGACTTTTGGAATGTATTTTCCAAAATGATATCCATAATAATTTTCTAGAAGATACACAGTACCAGCAGCCCTTGCCGTTTCTTTGAACTCTGTTTTAATAATTTACGTTCGGGTATGTCGGGCCCGAGGCTAATCCAAACCCTACATTTGTAACGATGAATTACATTAGTATTGTTCTTTATTTTTAAATTAGAAGCCAGCGCGAAATGGTTGACGTTGAATAGCTTAATAATTCACAGTTTTTTCGATGGTTGATGCATTGTATTGATGCCTAAACTCTAAAATATTGCAATTTTCAATATTAAAAGTTTGGATACCACCATTGATTTTTAAAATGTTTTTGATGTCGTATTACTGAATAGGTAACGTACTTTCGATATCATTTCAAAGTTTTTTGTTATCTGTAATAGTTACTGTATAAAAGCGTGCGCGTGCGTAGGAAAATATATTATATTAAAAAATAAAGTTAGTTATGGCGAATCAATAGACAGACATACCTGAGGTTCCGAGGAAGAGATGATCTGCAGCTGGGGGTCCCCGTTAATCCTCTAGGAACTCCTAGTGCTAAAATTTATGTCCGATTAGCCTTTGGCGAATGAATGCGTTAGACGGAGTACATTTATGCGCGTGCGACTGTGCCAGTACTCGGTGACAGCTGGTTATTAGCCGGCACATATGTCAATTGGCATTAGATTAGCCAACCAGATACCAATGCGTCTGCTGTCTATATGTATCTCACTATTAACCTACAGGAAACTATCTACACTATAGTTTACCATAACAAAAAATTACAACAACGAGAATAGACAATTACGGCGCCAACAGCTACGAAATAATCGCCTGGTCACACTTTACGATCACACCCTGTATATCCACTGGCATTCGATGATAAGAAACCGAAAATATGGACAGATATAATTTAAAGCCAGTTGAACTACTTACTGTAGCGTGGCATCGGCCATCGCGACGGTAAACGAATCGTTACAGTTAATCGCCCTGCCATCCATTCAATAAGGATTAATTATTGGTGGTTGCAAAATAGTTTAGCGATATATTCTATCAATGTAGTTCCAATCGTCAAGAGATTACATTGTATTTACACTGATGTAAGCATTTTTTTTCACAAGATGGACCGACGATCTGGTCAAGATCGGCCGGACTTCGTTGGATGAGGGCAGCGCAGGACCGATCGTCGTGGACACCTTTGAGGGAGGCCTTTGCCAGCAGTGGACGTCTTCCGGCTTAAGATAGAAAATGATAGGAAGCATTTTTTTAAGAAAATAAGGGACGACACGTGCTAGACGTTGAGCTGATGGTAATTGATACGACCTGCCCATTACAATGCAGTGCCGCTCAGGATTCTTGAAAAACCCAAATATTCTGAGCGGCACTACAATTGCGCTCGTCACCTTGAGACATAAGACATAAGTTTCATTAGCCCAGTAATTTCACTAGCTACGGCGCCCTTCAGACCGAAACACAGTAATGTTTACACATGACTGCTTCACTGCAGAAATAGGTGCCGTTGTGGTACCCATAATCTAGCCTCAATCCTGTGCAAAGAAGCCTCCCACTGGTAGATTTGCACTTCGCACTAAGGTTTTTAGTGGTACCTACCAATGAGATTGTTGTCTCATTAGTCTTAGTTCTACATCATCAATAGTATTAAATCATTAACTACATAATATATAGCACTCCTTAAAACTGCACTCTTTGAAATAATAGAACAAAACATATTACCGGTTGCCATGCATTTAATGCTATGAAACGGATTGTCTTTTCACGGCATCACGAATAAATGCTGTATTCGACATTGAAACGTTATCGCGGTTGACAGCTGACAGCTGAGTGACGCCGCGTCGCCCTAGCCGAGCGCTCGATGTTCGGCAACGCTCGCGCTCGTCGCTCGTCACCGAGATTGACAGCCGATATGGAACTGTCACGCGCCGTTCGCTGGAGCCAGATAGTGAACTTGTGACATATGACGTCATAAATAACATTATTTGTGCACAAAAATTATTGTAAATTAAATATTATTCGTGTAGATTATTAAATGACTACATCAAAAGTTTACCAAAGTCAACCACATAAAGAGAGCGGTAATAATAATGATTGGGATCTGTAGGACACAGAATCATTTTTTTTTGTACTTATTCGAGTGTATAGTATTTTATAAACCAACCTTCGCTAAACAATTTGTTATTTTTAAAGTGATATCTCTCATTTCTGAGATTTAATTATACAATTTAATTTGAATAACCTTACCTACGTGTTTAATATTTAAAATCGTTAAGCTTAAGGAGGACTGTAACGCAATACTGAAGCACATAAGTAACTCATGTGACAGAATATTACAGCATAATGTCCTATAGGTATAATAATATTATACCTATAGGACTGCCGCATCACTACACCCCTCCCTCTAGAATCTAGAGAGTAAAATTTACTCTTGCCGCTGAATTTCGTCAAGACAATTTTACCACTTTCACCCCAGAATCCTTTCATCCACGATGTTTTTAGATTAACCTTTTCTACCACAAAAATGATAGAGGTTTTTGTTTGTTCGCGCATCACAGATAAGTCTTCATTTCGTTTCAAATAAGTCTTCTAAGTTTTATTCCTAAGACACTTGATGACACTTAAAAAAATATTCCAATATCTTTTAATATAGAGTTATGAAAGTTTTAAGAAGCAACGATTTTAAGAAGGATTACGTTCTCAGTCATGACGTATGTACGCGGACGAAGTCGCTGATATCAGCTAGTACGATATAAAGTATATGCGGTAAAGTCAAATCAAGTATTTAAAAAACTAGTTTTAGCTCAACATGATCCATAAAGAAAAGTCTTGTTGTAAAAGCTCTGTAGTTCATAATTTCTGTAGCTGAAATCCAACCTCATTAGGCTTGAGGTGACATGTTGCCGGCCGTGTGTGTGTCTGTGGGTGAATGAGAACAAAACGAAAGGACACTGTGTTGATGTAGATTTACGTGACTGCGGACGCGCTGTGCTCTACTGGACCGCACGTACACATCCATGGAGTTGAATTGCTTTTAAATATTTTAAAAATACAAATTTTACCATCGACGTTCTCAAAAACAATAAAAAATATAAGAAAATACAATTAGGTACTTCTATTCAAAGCCGTAGTATTTACTTTGAGTTATTTGTAGATTTCAGGAAAATTAATAAATATTGTATAATAACATCGCATTTTCAAATCAGTTCATAAAACTAAAAAGTGACTTCTTACTTTTATGAACTGATTTGAAAATGCGATTTTGCTACTTATTTCTAATTTGGTTTTAGTTCCTAATAGTTGTGATAGTGGAATCCGTGAATAATTTATAAAGTTCCTCAAATTTTATAGGCATACCACAGAAAATTTTTTGTATTTCTAGCAACAAATCAAGCATTTGTAAACAGAAGTGTAACGGATCAAGAAGACAAGAAAATGGCATCTGTTATAATTTATTTAGTATTTCCTTGACATGGGTGCAATCCTTGATAAATCCATATAGGTATTCTGGCCGTCTTTAGAATTATTGGTACTGCCATTGTTATCGTAATATATCACGGTAGAATTATGCTACTTGAATCATATTTGGATATGTACTGATTTCTTTAATATTATCGACCATAAAATATTTATATTGAAAAATACATGAAATAACTAAAAAGTCGAAAAGTTATTGTTAAGTTGAAGTTGATGGTTGGGGAAATACAATAATTAAGATATGTAGTATGAAATGAGGTCTAGTGGTCTGAGATCAACTTCATATGTGTATAAAATATTTGTAATTTACTTTTTTTTGTTTATTTACCGGGGTAACCGCCTGCTCATTGTTCTATTGAATTTTTTTATTTCTGAGTAAAAAATAAATATAAGTTCCAGATAAGTTATTCAAATTCAATTCATTAAATTTTTATTTGAAATAGGATATATTCACTTATTGAAAGTTAAAACTATAACCCATTCCAAAAGATATGCCTCAGACCTGAAAAGAACGGTCACAACAATCTCAGCGGGTTTTTTTATATATAAAAACATGTTACAATGTAAAATCGTACAATAAAATATATTATTTAATAGTGGGTGGTTGCTCAATTTAATTTATCAGTGTTATCATTAAGAAAGTCATTAGTCTATAGTAACCTTTACTACACAAACGTTGCTTAACAATTCTTTTGAATTGCGTTATACATTTGGCTTGAACATTATCTGGGATCTTGTTGTAAATGCCGTTGTATATCAACGCCCCACAAAAGACTTACTAACTCGACTTACCCAAGCAGTAGGCATTATAAGTTTATGTTTGTTCCTATGTACATACATTACATTATTAACTAACATATCAAATACTAAAATCTTCAAACACGCTGCATCTTATGGTATGATTATTATTCCGATCGGTTCAGTAGTTTTCGCAGTATAACGTAAGGAAAAAACCGGCTCTCCATTTATTAGTATAGACTACTGAATGCTATTGGCGTCCTCAAATGACCCAACGGAAGACCAGCGCTGGTTTTCAAACCAGCAAATATGCTGAGTTGGGACCACTTTGTGACGTATAGAAAATAATATTTCTCAATTTTGTTTTATGTTTTATACTATGTACTATATCGTCATGAATAAACTTTTTTCTTTCTTTTTTCTATTATGTAAGTGACTTCTGTGAAACTCTACGCGACGAATGAAATTTTTTTTTTTTTTTGTAAAATTAACAATGAAGGTTGCTCCATAGTTATCTATGTGCTATTATTTGAGACTGGATCGCGAGCTGTAGATAGCGCGGCGGCAGACATTTTTTACAGTCGTTGTTTTTGTTAACTCTTTGTATCCACATGCGCTAATACTAAGGACTACTGATCAATTCTGTCTGAATAGCTTTCGTGTTGGAATTATTTCAAATACTTTTTTTAAAATATTTATATTATATTCGCTATATCATAAGTATCGTAACTGAAAGCGCTTTCAAAAATTATCATATTTTTTAGTAAAAATTTTTCATGTAAGTGAGGTTTTTATATCCAATGACACTTCAATCTAATATATAAAATTCTCGTGTCATGGTGTTAAACTTTGAACTCCTCCGAAACGGCTTGACCGATTCTCATTAAATTTTGAGTGCATATTGGGTAGGTCTGAGAGTCGGACAACATCTATTTTTCATCCCCCTAAATGTTAAGGGTGCTCGACACGAAATTTTTTTTATTTTATTTTTTTGACATTTTTTTTTAAATTTGTTTGATTATGAGTCAGCATTAAAAATACATACAACTTCAATCATCATCAATTTTCACCCTTCTACGATCAACAGTTACTTTTGTATCGCGATTTTAATATCGGCAATACAACGTTTGCTGGGTCAGCTAGTATAATATATATGTCTAACATGATTTTATTAGGTTGATATATCATTCACAACATTATTAATTTATAATAATACACAAGGTTTAGGTAAGTACTTATTTTGCCAATAGCAATTCGTTTATCCATAAATATCTAAAGAATTTGGGATTTGAGAAAATATCCAAATATTTTATGCATACATAATATATTATTTTGCCACTTCGTAGACATTCTGATCCGTTTAATCTAAATGGATGTTAACAATTTGCGTCTGTTATCATTTGTCATCGTCAGCTACTGCGCATCTGCTACTGCTCGACGACACGTGAGCTCCGCAACTGCTTGACCAGATAGAATGCGGCTCGGTATCTGGCAATGGGCGCGGTGCCGGCTGTCGAGGAGCGGATTATATCTCACAGTAGTAATACTATTTTGTTATTTGCATCAAGTACCGCCGCACCTGGTTCTTGAGATAGACACTTGTTTTACTGTTTCATAGTTTTTTTATTATGGCCACATACCACTTTTTTCGTGAATAGCAGAGATCAAAAGTTATTTCAATCCATCCTGTAACTAACGAAACATTTCCATTACGTTAAACGTGAATGACAGTCCAAAGATCTCATGCATTTAAAATACTCCATATTAGAGCGGTTGATTGTTTCTTTGCGGGAATTTGTTCAACAATGCTCATCGGATTAGTGCTTCAATAAAAAAAAAAATAACATTCGATACAAGTACTTTTATATATTACTAAAGGAAACTTATCAACATGCCATATTTTATTAAATTATCTGCATAAGTAAGTACTACATCTATATAAGTAAGTAGGTTTTTAAATAACCAACTGGAACTCTTTAATTTTCTGGGATGAAAAGTATCAAAGGTTGTTGGATGTTGACCGGGGATGTAAGGTATCATCATGCAAAATTTCAACTAAATCGGTCCAATAGTTTCAGAGATTAGCCCGTACAAACAGAGAAACAGACAGAAAAACAATAAATTTCAATAACAATCGGGACTTGTTATTTTTCTCTTCTTACATTCCTCTGACTCGGTTTTGCGCATTTTTTATCTTTGTACAGAAATTTAATCACAACAGATAAGTATAGATATCTGTTAGGTAAACTGTGACAGAATCCTTCGGTGGCCAGGGTAACCTAGTTCATTAGACTTAAATGTCCTATCGTCTAAGTGGCTTTTAACACGTCCGTTCTTTAACTGACTTTAAAAATAGAAGGAGGTTCTCAATACGAGTATTGCTTTTTTTTGTTTGTTTGTTACCATAATATCTCCGCCGTTTATTGACCGATATGATAAATCTATAAAAGAAAAAAAGACGCCGGTATCACATCACAAATATTCGGTGAGAAGTACTTAAAAGTAAATTGGTAGTGGTGTCACCACAAACAGAAGAATCTTTTTTTCTGAGTCCGTGCTGTCTGTTGCACAATACTAAGCTGGACAGCGGCAGCTATGAGCCATCTGCGATCCCCAGCAATTTTCGTATCATTTGCTAACAATAATGCTATTTTGCATGCGCAAGGTGCTCCTGCGCATTTCATGCTCGTAATAATTGTCAATTTAGTACGTTGTACGAATAAATATATATTATTTTATGGACTTTTGTAGTATTTTATTGTAAGGGCATCTGTATTTATTTCATTACAACACTAATATAAGGTCAAAGGTGGCCTCGCAGTTGTTGATAAATAATGTATTCTTTGGAATGGCAATATAATTCCAGGTACATAAGTTACAATGTATATTATAGTTACGTCCCGCAATCCGCGAACGTCATCGCACGCAATAGTGTCTGTGAGTCAATGTTTTATTTAGATTAAGTATTGAGCACAGGACTTCAAATATGGATGCATGTGCAAACCTATTCTAACCTAGCTTAAAAATTAAAAAAGGGTACCTCGCTCAAAAGTTAACGGATTACATCAGGTTTAATAATATAATTGCCGTTTTATTGTAATAGGTACTTCGAATTGATATAGAACCTTCACGGTTTGATATTTTTGAGTGAACTTTTTTCACATGGTACCTGTGAAGTTATTCTTTAAAAAAATGTGCAACTTTCGATTATTGACTTTCAGTTGTTTCTTTATTCAGCTTAGACAAGAAAGATGAATACTTCGAAAATTAGAGTGATTTTTGAATACGAGTTCCGACGCGGAACTAACGCGGCAGAAACAGCTCGCAATATCAATGTTGAGTTTGTAAAGACGACTGCTAATGAACGCATGTACGTACGCTTTCGTGATGGAAACTTTGATTTGAAGAACGAATCACGTGGAAGACCGCCGACACAGTTGAATAACAATGAATTTAAAGAGATGGCGGACGCCGATCCAAGCCAAAATACCCAGGAATTAGCGGCATAGTTTAACGTTACCTTACCAACAATATTGACTCATTTGCGTCAAATCATTAAATTAAAAAAATATGAAAAATGGGTGCCTCGTGATTTGACAGATCTGCAGAAAGAAACGCGTGTTGAAACTTGTGTTGCCTTGTTGAATCGATACAGAAATGAAGGAATATTGGATTGAATTGTGACATGCGATGTAAAGTGGAATCTTTACGGTAACCGTAAGTCAAAATGAAATGGCTGACCCCAGGTCAAACGCCGCAAGAGTGTCCTAAAGCCAAGCTTACCAATAATAAGGTAATTTTACTGTTTGGTGGTCTCAGCATGGTGTTATTCACTCTAGCTTTCTCCGATCTTGCTTGACCAGCAATAACGGCAGATGTCTACTGTGCCGAACTACGAACAATGATAGCAAAACTAGCAGTGAAACAGCCCCGACTCATGAATCGATCTTCACCATTATTCCTCCATGATAACGCGAGACCTCATACAGCACGAGAAACCGTTGTAACTCTACAGGAACTCCAATTAGAAACCATTCGTCACCCTCCGTATTCGCCAGACCATGCTCTAACGGACCACCGTTTTTTTCGTGATTTAGACAATTTTCTATGTGATAAAAAGTTTTATTCACAGGAGGCAGTACAAAATGCTTTTAAACAGTTTGTCGAATCTAGATCACCACAGTTCTAACGCAAAGGCATAAATAACCTTCCTATTAGATGGCAGCAATGCATAGATAATAATGTTAATTATTTTTCATTAAATAAATATGATAAATAAACCAAAAACAAATTTGCATTTTTCAGTACAAATCGGCAATTTCATACCTTAAGTCCTAATAAAAGCATTGAATGTCGCAATTTTTACGTTTACCTTGGCACCAAATTTTAAATTTTTAAGAAAAAAGTATTTTTTACTATTTAGTTATGTATGCATGATTGAGATCGGTATATACGTAAAGAAAAGTTTTTTTTTAATAGTAATACGACGTTCTAAAATCCAGTCATTGATAAATATGATGTTTCTGTGATCAGTCTTATCTATCACATCTACAAGATACCTATTTAACAGGATTCTTTGCACATTAATAGCATTTGAGTCTGTGTTATTTTGTGCATGTGGCATTTTATAGACTCGATATCGATATGTTGTCTGATAACGCTCGGTATTTCACCAGGCTATCACCCAATATCAAACACTCTCAAGACATCAATCAGCTGACAGACAGCTGAATGACATTCGTGGAAATATTCTGTCAAGCCGTTGATTGATTTGGAATAAACAATAACATTAATATAATAATACATTTGGCATTACCAGCAGTTTCATCTGCGTGGGATGTTTAATCGATAAGTAAGTTAAATTAAACATACAATATCCGGACGACCGAGCCTTGCTCGGATTTTTAAGAATGTACAAAACTTGAACAAAAAAGAAACGAAGAATAGGACATCTGGATTCGTACCGGGGTCTTCTGCTTTCCGGATCACTCAATGTCCCATCTGAGCTATTATAGTCTTGTATATAGTTGCGAAATTTACCTTTGTATTCTAATGTTATTGTATCTGTTTCTCATTAAAATCAAGATAAAACTACTTTTTTTTTAAATTGAAACCCTAAAACTAGATCGATTTCTCGCCCCCGAAACTCCCTGTATACTAACTTTCATTAAAATCGTTGGAGCCGTTTCCGAGATTCAAAATATATATAATTATCGTGATGATATATATTAATCGTGAGTCATACCTTCTTCTACCGATTACATTTGCGCGGTTATTTGTTTCACTAGACTCTAGAGTATTCGCTGTGTTCTAAATTCTGTTATATCGATCTGGAGAGAAAGAAAAAGTCAAAAAAATTACTTGTTGGATTATCAAAGCCAAATAAACTTTATTCAATTAGGCTTAAACAAATCGCTTTTGAATCGTCACTACAAATATTTCTTTTAAATTACTGAATTTATAATATGTAAAAATTTGAGCTCGTGAGAAGAGCATATAAGAAACTCAACGGCCATTCTTTTCAGTCAAATAGAGTATTATACAGTGGCTGTAATATACATACGAGTACATAACAAATTAGTATGTAAGGTCCTGCATCCAATATATTATGTAATAATAATAATAATAATGTTAATTTGATGTTGATTCAACAATAATTGTCCCAATAGTCGTTTCCGTTGACGTTCTTATAGCAAAGAGCCTCGACCATCATCTCAAGAGGCTCTCACTTAATAACTGGATAAAGGGTCAGTTACAGAAAGCAGCTGTTTTGGGAACGGCACGCATCGTGCGGAAGTTCCTCTGTCTGTCGCCCTAACCACCGGCGGAATTGTCGTGAACCAACGCCGGCGAGACTCTATTTTTTATATTTATATTTGTATTACTGTTTTTTATAAATAATATATATATATATATATATATATATATATATATAAATGTAGAAAATAAGACGAAATTGTAATAAAGAGAATAATAATAAAAGCATTTATTCACTGAGCATACATTTTAACTTATATACTACTCATAAAACATGTCATCTTACATCTATAAGTAAAATTAAATAAAATTATATTAATGTTCAGCAACCACTTTATTGGTCAGGTTGTCTTTCAACATAGGCCTCCCCCAGTTTCTTCCACTTATCTCTATCTCGAGCTAACCTTCTTCATCCTGTTGGTAAATCGTCCTCCCATCTTTTAATTTGACGTCCTCTTTGTCTTTTCTCATTTCTAGGGTACCACTCTAATACATCATTTGTCCCTTTTCCTTCAATCCAATATATGAGTCGTGTTTAAATAATATAAACTATTTCATAAAATGTAACACAGAATTAACTTTATAAATATAAATTATCGTTTATTGGATGCATCAAAATTCAGAGTTTAATTCATTGATTGTAATGTAATGGAGGGAAAGGCAGGTGTAGTTAGACAGTTAGTTGAGAACCGTCCTGTAGTTAACACCAGGTATCGATAAAACAAATAAATTACTGATATACGAATGATATCAAGTTTGCCGTAGCAGCCTTGGCCTCAATCCAGTCGTCAATCGTTTGCACATGAATTATGCAACAATTACTGCTTTTGATGAGGCATTGCTATTGACTAGCAACCTAATAGCGAGCCACCCTAATAACAAAACAACCAAGAAAAACAGAGTTAGTGAGGTGTTGAAAACATCTCTATTTCGTTTTATGGCCTCAATCTAAGTTGCCTCGTTGCCACTCGCCGGGTCGGTCGCCAGTGTTGCCAGCCCACTCGTAACCAAAAAAATATCTCGCTCACGAGGCAACTTTTAATGAATTGAGCTTAGACATAGGTCACTGTCGGAGGCATCTGTATGGATTGTTTAGGTTTAACATTATAGTTGCATATACCTCATTTGTCATTTAATAAAAGTCGGGGAAAAGAATTTTCGCATGTTAGTACTTGACTAGTTTTGATGACATAAAATAAGAAACAAATTAGTAAATTATTGTTTCCTGTTTTCCTTCGTTTGTTTTTCTTTCTGTCAAAATGAATTAATATAATGAAGAAAGTCGACCCATTATAACTATACACCTTCAATTAAAAAGAGGAAAAAAAGCAACGCAAGCCGCGAATAAAATCAGTTTGCAATCCGGGAATGTTGACGTCAAATATGATATCTGGTCGTCCTCTAACGCACAAAATGGATAGGTATCCGTTACTACATAGCTGAAGCACTGGGTATAGACCACGAAGTAGTTTTGACTTTAGATTTGAGAAAATATAGGTATTTGTGTGCCACACGAGCTCACTGAGAGTAAACTGATGAACACAGTAATGAAACTGAACCGTTTTGAAGAGATTGATAACTGGTGGTGAAAATTGGATCACGTACAACAAGAACGTATGAAAAAAGTTGTGGTCGGTCATGCTATAACTTGCAATAAGGGTGATGCTGTGTGTATGCAAGTATTGGGCATGCTGATGATGAACTTTCAACGCCGGGCAAAACCAAATTCGTATCTCTACTGGAAAGAACTGATGAAATTAAAGCTAAGTGTTCAATAGAAAGGGTTTTCTAACATCACGATAACGCTAAACCACACATATCTTTAGCCACTAAGCAAAAATTAGGAGAGGGGTTTCGGTCTCTTCAGAATTCTTTAGGAATTGTAGGATAACTTCAAAAGAGGATTGCCATTTTTGCAGCCCCAGCACTAACCGAAGCTTGGTCATGGGAAGTAGCCGGAGTGACGCCTTTCCCCAAGCCATTGCCCGTGCCCAAGCCACTTGGGTTATTCCGTCAGGAGGTTTGCTATCGGCTTACAATTTGGCTCTAAAATAACTCGTATATATTTATTTGATTTCTCTCCAGATCCAAAGAAAGTAAAATGTTTCAATGATCTATTTGATCTATTATCTATTGAAAATCTGAAGTACGAGTATTTTAGTGTTTAAAATGATTATTTCATAATTGTAACCAACGATCTATGCGGTCGATATGTCACATATGTAATGACAAATATGATATTTACACATATACACATAAAACATATGGTCGTGTGGACGACACAGCCGCATGCCGATTTTTATCCCACGCGGCCGCTGTACTGAAAGATTCTGAATTAGGGATGCAAAAAAATAAAAATTTAGTTAAGTATGAAACGTCCAGTTTAGTAGTAGAGGTATCTAACGATAGGCTTGACGTCGTGACGTATAGGTAGGTATATACAGGGCCCGTGAAATTTCAATCGATTGTAAATAATATTTCCGCAAATTACACCACAACCCACGCTATTATTTATGAGTCTTATGAGTGCCCTAGCTTGATGAGGAAAGTGGTACTGAACGGCTTTTATTATCTACATCATCTATTTAACTAACATTCAATTACACCAAGCTAATAAATACTCATTAATTTTATACTATCTGGAGTCTAACAGGTCAAACATATTCCTACCTACTTAAAAAAATTATATTCCGTTGTAATAATTATTATAAGCTCGTCTTAAATTTATTAAATAACTTATTGTTGTTGGATTTATTATTTATGTAAGTAATTTATAATTCGGTCCTATAATTCTTCTCGAATCTTCTTACCACCTAACGCCATCTAGTGTAAAATACTAATAATATTATTATTGATATACATTTTTAAATTACTTGAGATTATGTCAAGAAGTACTTAAACTTAGATTAAATATTGGTCTCCGCTGCGCTCCGACTAGATACCTCACTACCTAATAACAATAGCTTTTTTATTAAGGCAACTATTAGATGCTTGTGTGCGTGCCATCGTGATATACCTACGCTTCGTATTATTTTACATTGAAATTAGTAAAATACAAAATACTTACTGATGATATGTGATCCTGATACTGTCTTTCTTATTTCTAGTAGGTAGTATTATTTTTACAAAGTTTAACTACGCAACACGGCATTTTAGTTTCAATTATTAGCAAAGTTTGACAGAAAACGACGTGGAACGTCAACGTCACACATTGTTCGAGACTGGCTCGAGTACGCCCACTTGGGCGAAGTATTAGTTGCCGCACTTTGCGACTACGCCTGCGGTAGGTATCTAGTTGGAGCGCAGCGGAGGCCAATCCTTTATCTAAGTACTTTAAGAATTAAATCATAAAAAGTCTAAATATTTTCTGCCGTAGAAAATATCTGACCCGCAGCTACAGACAGCAATAGTATAGTATTACCTATCTGCTCTATTAGGTAACTACATATATGGCATTTCATATTTTTATTAAGATTCAAAATAATTAAGAAAACATTTTAGGGCAAACAAAATTATTTGTAACGTAACAACTGCGGTTTTTTTTTAACACAAAAACAGTCAAACAATGTCAATTTAAAAACATTTAATAAAAACAATTTTGAATCGTCAAGTTACTTTTTATTTTATACCTAACGCTGAGAATTATTAACAAAAACAATAAAATGTACAATAATTACCCTTTTAAAAACTATTTACAAGTATATTATTATTAAACAAAAAAATGCATAAAAGACACACATCGTAAATTACTGTTTTTGTTTTTAATAGGTCTTAGGTTAACAAAAATTGTATTTTCATAATAGTTGTCTGTTGAACAGTACCGTAACAACCTTTACAATTGTTTGTATTGTTGAAATAAATGCAAATTTACGAAAGTAGGTATTTGTATCCCGTATCTTACTCCGGAATCCAGATCCGTACCATCCGTACCTAGTCCACAGTCCGGACTGGCAGCCGGCGTGCTCTGCTCAGGGATACGCGGTCAGCTTATGTTTTTATTTATCATGTTTAATTAAGCGAATCGTGGCCCGATATCCATTGTCCAACTTACCTCTCCAACGATTTAAATCTCTTCACAACCGGTTACTCCGGCTAACCACCACCTTTTATTTTTTATTAAATTACTTCAATATACCACAAGCCACACAGCTCAAGAGAAATTCTAGAAAACCAATATAATTGTTTATTATTCAGGTCTATATTATAGGTATATGATAAACGTTTCTTTTATAAAAATATTTGTTTTCATTCTATTAAATTTAATAAGCATTTCGTGCAGCACACCACAATCGTACCACTTTTCTAAAAAGTTTAAAAGTCATTCCGCTATCGAATCGTGGAACGTGGGAAAATTGAAATTCGCGCCACGCGTTCACCATGCGACGCGTTTCGCGCGTTTGCTGCCGAGAGTCGCCAATTCGCCATGTCAGCTGAATCCGTCACCGAAGTCGGGAGACTACCGCAAACCGGTCGGTAAACATCGGCCATTTCCGCCATTTTGTTTGCGTCTGTATCTGTAAAGTGAGCTGAGTCATAGCGTCGGTGTAGCAATAATTTGTGCCTTCTAAATTAAAGGATATATATCTGGTGAGTAGTCATAATTATTATAATTAAGCATTAGTCTTATTTATTTACATACTTTATTAACATATTTTTAACTATTAATAATGATATAACCATACTTACCTACTGGAACAGCTGTGTTTTCGACTTTAGTTCAAGATATTTATTTTAAATGGAAATTATGTAACTAACCCCTGACTTTATAATTAAGACTATTTTAACTCCTTGAATTTAACATCAGTAAATATTGTTTAATTTTGTAGTTATTATAACCTTCAAATATCTTAATATGCCATTGTGGACGCGGAGCAGCTGCACAACGTCAACTGTTTTAATATGTCGGCTAGAGATGGCGCTTATTGACAAAGAATAAATGTGCATTTGAAGCAAGTTTATGCATTTTGTTAATTATTGGAAGTACTTGATTACCATTATTATAACGTTGTTATTATATACTCTTTGCTTGATTAATTTTAAGTTTTAAACTAGATGTTACATCGAATATTACATTATCAAACATAGTTTTGTCACACATTATTAATAATCATTTATGACTGACCACCAGATCATTGACAGTTACTGTTGCTCTTACATCTATCCTATGACAAGAAAAAAAGGTCTGTGGCATAGAAACCTCTTTTATTTACTCATGTGGTTTATGCACGTTTCCACCTAACGTTCGGGTAACAGACATCAGTCCATCCTCTAATTATTATGGTGCAAGGGAATAATTTCTCAAAACGTTTGCTCGGCTTCCTCTTCACAACGAGCATAGTTATCACTAGGGGGGGAATGTAGGGGGCACAATATATCTACAGATTTAAGTGCTGCTTTCCCCAATAATTATAATAATCTTCAAATTATCATGGAAAGAACTCATCGTCTACGAATAAGCATTAGAACATCTTGGAGGTAGGGCGCTTGATTATATTTCATCAGCTTTCATCGAGATCTACCGATTGCGTATAAAGGAATAAATCTTATCTTTCCGATCGACAGAAAGTAAAAAGGTAAATAATTATATCCGTAAAGTGTAAGTTCTTTGTTCGTCACGTTCGCTAAAATATTATTGTTTGTGGCGTCGTGGCTCGTGTCGTTCCCTTCGCTAAAATATAATCAAGGGAGGCGATGGCTGGTCCATGCGTCATGGTTGTGAATGGGACTGGAATGGTAATGAGGTTTCTGGAGGATAATGTCGTCGGGAACTCTGCTTCATGTCGTTAAAAGGGTGGCAATGATTTTCTTGCCTTTCTTGCCTTATGAAATTCATAGTGTATGTTTTATACCTGGCGACCAGTACACGCGTTAGTGATCAAACCATTAGAAATCGTTTACACGAAGACCAGCAGTTCTCCAGGAGACGCATAGTGCGGATACCATTAACAAGTGCTCGTCGTGCAAACCGATTATCGTTCGCAAGACAGCATCTCGTATGGGATACGAATGATGAGAGCATAGAATTGTTTACGGGTGAGTGCAAAGCTAAATTTTTTTAGTGATGACCGTCGCATTAGGGTCTGGAGGCGTGAAGGTGAGCGATTTTTGGATGCTTGTATACATGAAAGTGACAGTTTTGGGGGCCCAATGTTATGGTATGGGGAGGAATCTCTATGTCAGGCAGAACCAAGCTGGTAATTCTAAACGAGGGTAAAATAACAGCTGAACATTACATCAAGGAGTTCATAAGACCCAATGTGGTCTCATGTGCACAGAGAATCAGCACAAAATTCCATCTGATGCACGATAATGCTCGCGCTCATACAGCTAGGGCCACCAGAGAAGCCCCAGAGGAGGCTGGTATACAGGTGTTGCCCTGGCCTGCAAACAGTCCGGATCTCAATCCCATGGAACACATGTAGGATTTACTGAAACGCAGTGTTCGAAGCACAAACCAACCCGTGCACAATGAAAGACAGCTAATAAACATTCTGAAATCAACCTAGGAAGAAATTCCTTAAGAAACACTGGTACACCTGGTAGAGAGTGTACCTTCCAGGCTTCAAGAGTGCATTAGAAAACGAGAAGGGAATTCTAGGACTGAGGGCAGTCACAAATCAACCAACATTTAATGTTTTTTTTTTAGAATTATTGTCCCCACTGATTATTTTTGCAAAAATGATAATTTTTAGAAAAAGTGGAGAAAATTTTTCTTTTTTTAATTATTTCCGTCATTATTTTATGCTGTCTACAATAAAAATTAATTAATTTATTCAATCGAATCTTTAATCAACTCCTAAACCTCAAGAATTCATGATATTACTGTAAAAACGTGGTGGACCTTAGTTTGTTTTGACTAGTATATAAGCTGTATTATTATATCAACTCTTCCATTTACATTACATAATAATTATTCTTAGGGCTGGCTTTTACAGCCTTCAATAATGATTGTATGACGCGGTACTCGTAAATTGTAATATTATCTTCTTAAATGCTTTCTTAACATTGAATAGAAATTAGCAAAAACCGTTGTGAGATTTAGTTCTCCGTAACGTGCGTCCGCCACTGTTGTTTTTGTGTGCACACCGCATTATGCAAGCGACTCATAAATCTGTCAAAATGACGTTCCTAATCTGTGCTCTATGACGAGTGATACATTACTGCCATTGTCTATGTCGCCATAAATTACGGCCTTTTTCTTTTCTCGAACGTTACTGTTAGAAATATTATAATCACAATGGGCGATAGATTGTTGACTTGGAATTCTCATGTCAAGTTAAAATTTATTGTATTGTGATCGAATCTTTGGAATAGACTTATTGATGTATAGCAGCTTATTAGTTTATATAAAAAACATCTCAGGGAATTAAAATTGTGTGTTCTACCGCATCTATCACGAGGAGTGTTCCGAAGGTGTTTACCCATTATTCCTGCCGCCGAAATCCTCCTTCGCACGACACGCCACAAGTTCGGATATCATCCCCACCATCTGGATGTGTGGCGGTGCTCCACAGTGCGGTTTTCAAGGATCTTTCTTCCACATACTACAAAGCTGTGGAATGAGCTTCTTTGTGCGGTGTTTCCAGGACCATACGACATCGGTACCTTCAAAAAAAGCGCGTACACCTTCCTTAAAGTCTGTTAGCGCTACTGTGAGGAATCACAGTTTCCAGAGTTCCTCTGGTGTTGCAAGAAAATGTTGGCGGCGGTGATCACTTAACACCAGGTGACCCGTACGCTAGTTTCTCCTCCTTTTCCATAAAAAAAAAACGTGGAAAAAATGCTGTTACGTTCTTACTAATCGCCTAAAGTTATCAGCGGCGTGATAGAAAGAAAATAAAAATGATAAAGAATTAGGTGAAATTAAATTAAAACATAATATTGTGTCCCTTTATGGCGGCCCATTAGAATCACTCGTAATTCATTTCAGTTTTCAGTATGTGGCACACTCGCCGAATCACCCGTAAGGCGGTCCCCGAAGCCATAAATTACCATTTTTTTTTTATAAATAATAACGTAAATAAAAGCAACGGAAGCATTTGTACAGTCCGAGTCTCGCCTAATCCGGGTCGTTGATTTATTATTAATTAGCTCGCATTACGATGATACGTTGCTTAAATATTATTTAAGGATAATTTATTATGAGGGTGCTAAGTATAGGTAAATAGGACCACGACTTAGAGTCCTTAGATCGGACATTAGGCTGATAAATCAGTTAAATCATATGTATTATGCAAACATAATTGACGCGTTGAAACGGATTGGTCCTCGCTGCACTGCCAACTAGATACCGCACTACTGAAGACAATTTAGGTTTTCTTTTTACGGCAACTATATGATGCTTGTGTGCGTGGCATGTTGACACTCAATGGCATCTTTCAAATTTTGTAACATACGCTTCGTGTTATTTTACATTGAAATTAATAAAATATAAAATACTTGTTGTTGATATGTGATCCCAGTGTCTTTCTTATTTCTTGTAGTATTATTTTTACAAAGTTTTATTACGCGACCCGGCGATTTTAGTTTCAATTATTAGCAAAGTTTAATGTGGCACGTCAACGTCACACATTGTTCCAGTCTGGCTCGAGTACGCCCACTTAGGCGTAGTATTAGGTGCCTCTATCATCTTACTGCCTAGTATCATCTTTTTTTCTTTTAACTTGAAACGCATTTATTATGTTAGAAACTTTAATGTCGTATCGTACTAGAAACACCGCACAAGGAAGCTCATTTCATAGCTTTGGAGTACGTGAAGAAAACCGCCACACATCTAGATAGTGGGGGTGATATCCTAATAATTTGTGGCGTATCGTGCGAATGTGGAATTCGGCAGCAGGAATCAGGTAAAACAGCTCTTCGGAACAATTCCCGTGATAAATGCAGTAGAAAACACACAATGAATTGACGTCTCTGCGCAACGCCAAGTGATCCAGCCGTTCACAGAGCACTGGGTCCTCGACAAATCGTGCTGCTTTGCGTTGCACGGGCTTAAATGGATCGAGCTGATGCTGGGGTGCCGCAGACCAGAGATGATTGTTTTACAGTTCGACCCACCGATTCCAAAAGGTATGCCTGAGACCTGAGAAGAACGGACACACCAAATTCAGGGGGCATCTGTTTTTTTATAAAAATATGTTTACAATGTAGAATCGTACAATAAAATTTATTATTTAATAGCCTGGTCGCTCCGTTCCCAATCAGTGGTATTATTGAGAAAGTCATTTATGTTATAGTAACCTTTACCACACAAACGTTAATTAACAATTATTTTGAATTTCGTAATACATTTGTTTTGAACATTATCTGGGATCACGTCCCCACAAAATACTAACTCGACTTAGCCAAGTAGTAGAAATTATAAGGTTATTTTTGTTCCTGGAGTTAACATTATGATTATGTTTTATAGAATATAATGAGGTACATGTTGCCTACTTACACGTGTCTGCACGCAACACCTACATATGTTATAACATAGACATTTGGAATAAGAACATGGCAAAACGGCTTTGTTCCTCCACACACATAGCTCTTAAAGTCATAATTAGTTGTCTTACCTTTTCAACCGCGTTTTTTTTTATTTATGGAATAGCAGGACAAACGAGCGTACGGGTAACCTGTTGTTAAGTGATCACCGCCACCCACAATATCTTGCAACACCAGAGGAATCACAGGAGCGTTGCCGGCCTTTAAGGAAGGTGTACGCGCTTTTTTTGAAAGTGACCCATGTCGTATCGGCCCGGAAACAGCGCAGAAGGAAGTTCATCCCACAGCTTTGTAGTACGTTGAAGAAAGCTCCTTGTAAACCGTACTGTGGAGGACCGCCACACATCCAGATGGTGGGGATGATATCCTAACTTGTGGCGTGTCGTGCGAAGGTGGAATATGCTGTAGCACTGAGCCTATTAGTACATCCTTCAATTCCACAGGTCTTACCCCTTCTACGTGTAACAATACACTCACAACGACACTGCATAGACCCGAACAAACGAAATCAGATTGAATGTTCATTTTACAACAAATGGGAAATACATCACTTGAGGCGGATGTGACTGTTGCAATTACTGTATTTTAAGAGGGTGTGTGAGGGATGTGGTCCGTACCACATCTCGCCAACAACGGATATCTGGTTCTATTTTACTTCTTAGATACTTGGTACTTCCAATGTTTGAATTTGTGCCATTTGGTGTCGACTGTCGAGACACTTGGCCCGTGGGGCCCAGAGGCGCGGAGAATGTACAAAGTACTATCTTCTCGCCTCAATATTGCTACTGGCAACCCAAGCACTGTCAGTTTGTTTTAAGCCTCGCCTGTATCCCACAACTAAACTTTATGAATACTGTCAAGTTCTGACAGTCAGGCAACTCTTCATATTGGCGATTGTTATGAAACAGCACCCTTTAACAGAGTTGAGTATCTACGAAGGTAAGGACATCATTTAGCCGCAGATTCTAATTGTTTCTGGGACCTTACCTTTATAATAAGCTACACAAGGTATTATGTTTGTATGGTCTAAACATGTACAAATGTCGGTCAACTGCACACCAATGGCTCCTTTTGCAAGACTACTGTCACACAGAGAGACTTCTGGAGGTCTTGGATAGTTAGCACACCTATAAACCGAGAACACCCTATCGTACGCATGTTTTCACATACACCCTCTCTCTCTCACACACACACACTCACATTTACCTCTATCCTTTCGAATTTCAAGCTTTTTAGTCACTATGTAAGTGGAATCCTGGTGACCATTAATACAGGTATTTTATTACCTACCACAGGCACCAGCGATCCACGACCAAAACTTATGTATCCCCTGTATTTTTAAGTTTTTTCCATATATTGTAATTTTGGTTGTTGGTGAGAAATAAAAGTTATTATTATTATAGCTATTATAGCTATTTCGGTCAACGGATCAGCATAGCTATCCAACGTGGAAATGCTGCCAGTATTCTTGGTACGATTCCCCGTAATAGTAGTTTCAATTAATGTTATCATAGTATTGTAAATACAATTAAAATATTTGAGTATTTGTTTTAATAAATGAGTGCTTGAGTCATTCACCAGTTGTCTGTAGAAGGATCATATTATATTGAAAATTATGTTTGTTTCCCCTTTCATCTAATGTTTGGTAAGCTCGTAAAAGGTGCCTCTTCATCCTATTAAAAATACGAGCTAAGACTAGAACAGCTGTAGGTCCTGGGTTAATTCCCCTCAGTTCCAGGACACACACAATAATTATGTTGCACACACACACACAGACAAGGTCGATCACAAATCCACAACCGCCCACTCAATTCCTTTTTACATTTTATTTCCAATCCAACATAAATAAGATATGTTATTTAAAGCCAATATATCACTAGACAGGTGGTAGGCAGGTACAATATAATTACTGCGACTCTATATAATAAAGTATAAGGGTCATAATTGTGTGTCAGGTTTGATATGAAGCTTGAGAGATTTATACATATATCAAAGTTCTTTGTAGTGAGAGATTTTAATCAACGTCCGAATGGTACGGGTTCGATGCCAGCTTGTTTACAGGGTGCTCCATATAGATATGATTGCTTCATTATTGTCATTTTACAGAATGTTTAGGTACTATATTATATACACAAAAAATTACAATTTTACACATTAAAAATCAAGAATGGTTGGATACCAATGGCTCTGTCGTAAATCCTACTACTCCACAACTTCATATCTAGGTGATCGGATAGCCTGGGACTAGATAATTATTATTTTATAGAAATAACAATGACAGTACAATACCTATTGTATATTTTATTAAAAAGAGTGCAAAAAGAATGCTGGGAGAGTTTCTTGTGCCCCTTCTTCTCTCTCAGAGCGCCATTTGGTTCCGAAGCGGTGGTAGTGTTACAAATGACATCAAAAATAATTGTAACGGAATCAATTTTGAGAAAATAAATGGCTTTTTATGCCTTTTATCATTAATTAAATGTATGAAGGATTGTCATCGAATATATTAAACATCTAAATTAGGTCCCACTTGTATCTTATATAAAATGAAATTCTTTTACTCTTGCTGTGATATTCCAAATATTTTAAGTTTTTACTGGTTGTGTAACAGCAAAATACTCTAAAAATTTACACTTGGTTGCATCTGCATAGTTATCTTCACACATTTCGAACGTGGACACAAAATGAAAACATTAGTAGAGAGCTATACTGGTATACCCAAAATGGCAGTATAATCTAAATAATTTTTCAAAATGTTGGATAGGACGTTTAAATTCTACCAAAAATAGACAGAGCGTGTAAAAACACTTACCTTACCAGACATTTATACAACACCCTGTGTTTGTGACGGCTGTTGATCAGCTTAGCGCGGCATTGTATATACACGTCATCTTGTATGATTTAAGTTTCACATAATAGTTACAAATGCGCACCTCCACATGACGTCACATGACTTTCAGTCAGTTTTTGTTCAGCTGCTGACTGTCTCAAAGTCGATAGAACCTTGTCGCTATAATTAAACTATACTTTCAATTTCATTCATTTCTAATGACCGCGTATGGGTTGATATACTAGGTACATGGTAAACAATTACAAAATTGAATCTTACACGAAAATGTTTCATTAAACTATAAGAAACATGATTTTGTTTCAGTTTTAACACAGTGGTGCTTATTTCTGCGGTGAAGCAGTAATGTGTGAAGCAGTAATCATTGTGTTTCGGTCCGAAGGGCGCCGTAGCTGGGCAAATGAGACTTAACATCTTGTAGGTTTCTCAAGGTGACGAGCGCAATCGTAGTGCAGCTCAGATTTTTTGGGTTTTATTCAAGAATCCTGAGCGGCACTGTATTCTAATAAAGTCCTGCTCATCTCGTCCTTTATTGTCATTAAAAAAAACACTTTTTGACACAACTACCTAGCTGCTTAGCGGGTCAATAATATTCCGTGCTGGTAATTGGATAAATTTTGTTTTCGGTTTGATTGTTATCATAATCCAGAGTTTTAAAGAATATCTTATTCTCATAACATTGACACAGTTGTCATTCTATTCAAATGACTTTGCACGCATCTATTCTTAATTAATAAATTATAATAGTACTTATTGAACTGCATGATAATGGTTAAGTGCGACTTGCTACGACATCTAGTGGCGAGGGGCGGTAATTCGATTTTAAAAGGGAAAGTCGTTATGATAATATTTTGTAATACTACCTACAATCACCGTAGTATTGTAGTCAACTATGGCTGTGTGGTTAAGCTGAAAGAATTTCTGAAAAACTGATCAATTTCAAAGAAATTCTTAGATAAGTAAACTCGGGCTGAACCTGTCATAAGTAAGTTCATATTAATTTACTGGCATCGTTGTCTTAGGTGCCTCGTGAGCCCTCGTCTTCTTTGTCTCCTCTCAAAAAGACAAATCATACTTGATAACGTATGGAGACTCCTTCTGGAATACAAGTCTCAGATCAGAAGAGATGATGTTGCGAATCACGGCTCGACGTGAGGCTCGGGCCGCGGGTAAGTTTGTTGGTCGGTAACGAGTTGCGTCGGCGTCTGACGTAGCAGCGAACGCTAATCGATGCGCGCCACTGCGCTGTCTTCCTTCGGCGGCCATTACGCACCTTTATGACCGGCCGAGCTCCCCCCGCGCGCGTCGCTCCCCCGCTATCGCCCTCGCTCCAAGGCGGCACATGACGAATCAATATGCCGCCAACCGACTCAACACTTATTTATTTGACACGATTTATTAGCCGAATGCCTGTAAACTTTTATGCGCCCCTACCGACGTAGAGGGATGCTTTATGATGAACACGGCCGTGATAAAATTCTATGTTTCTGCTGCCGTCTACTTTTATTGCGAGTCGGAACTCGGAACAGATGTCTGTCGTTCGTTGGCCCTCTACGCGGTATTGTTCGTAAATTTTAACTGGTCTACGTGTCTATGGTCTGCATAGACTATCGTTTATGGTTTCTCGTTTCAGATTTTGGTGCGGCCATTTTGATAACGGAGATTGTATCTGCCAGTACTATTTGTAAGTTTGATCAGGAAACTTTGATTAATTGTCTGGCATAAACATGGAAAGATTACAAGCTGCTCAGTTATTATTTAAAATTCTACGACTTGCGCTAATTGAAGTTAGTTGTAGGCGTATCTTTTCACATGTTTTTTTTTACTTTGGAAGAGGAGGAAAAACGAGCGTATGGGTCACCTGATGTTACGTGATCACTTTCTCTTGCAACACCAGAGGGAAAACAGGAGCGTTGCCGGTCTTTAAGGAAGGTGTACAGTATACGCGCTTTTTTAAGGCAATAGGAGGCTTATTCCACAGCTTGGTTGAGCCTAGAAGAAAGTTCCTTGAAAACCACACTGGAAGATCGCCACATCCAGATGGATCCAGGAGCTTTGCTGGCCTTTTGTGTACGCGTTTTTTATTCTATTAATAACAGTGATCAGAGCCGTTACATAGGACAAAACGATCTACATCGTATGGCACGCAAACCGCGATACTTTCCCGATAAATATCCTGAGAGGCTAAGAACCTTAAATATGGAATGTCTGTTATGCCTATTATAACACTTTTGCGTCACAGAGTTTGAACATACAGTTGTGCTTATATATATCCTCCTTAGATAATTTATAGGTCTAGATAGAATCTCTTGCTGTTAGACAACCGATAAAAACAGGCCAAGAATATTAGTTTGTGTTAGTGTGCGTGAATTGTCAAAATATAGGTAAGTTCTTAAGTCTATTTTTTTCGGCGTTATATCCTCATAGATTACGGAAAATTATGGTATTTTAGTTTCAATTATTAGCAAAGTTTGCCAGAACGTATGGCACGTCAACGTCACACACTGTTCGAGATTGGTTCGAATACGGCCACTTTGCGACTACTCCTGCGGTATCTAATTGGAGCGCAGCGGAGACCAATCCTTAATTCAAGTTTATTATTATAATATGGGCACCAATTTATCAATATTGATCATTCATATTAATTGATTACATTCCTATAATATAATTGTTCGTGACTTGATCCTGCCAACAAACTGTTCAAACAGTTTTGCGGGGCTATATTAGCTTACGATTCCTTCTGAAAGTGATTAAAAATATAAATAAATAAAAAAATCTGTAGAATATAACATAACGTGAGCATAAATAGTGAATTGAGTTGACGCTGGAGCGACCTGCCTGGGCCCTGCATGAAATAATATTACAATTAATCAACTCTCAAGAAAATAACTACAAAACTTATAATTATTTTTTATGAAATAAAGGGACGAGACGAGCAGGACGTTCAGCTGATGGTAATTGATACGCCCTAACCATTACAATGCAGTGCCGCTCAGGATTCTTGAAAAACCACGAAAATTCTGAGCGGCACAACTGTGTCACCTTGAGATATAACATGTTCAGTCTCATTTACCCAGTAATTTAAGTAACTACGGCGCACAGACCGAAACACTCTTTCACGGCAGAAATAAGCGCTGTTGTGGTGTAGTCTCATAATCTAGCCGGCATCCTGTGCAAAGGAGCCTCCCACTTGTAAAATAAGGCTTAAAGTTGTCAAAAAATTACCGATAACAGAAAGGAAGGAGTAAGTTTTAGATTAGTTTATCTTGGTTTGTATTATTTCACCAATATGATAGCATTTCTATCTATTCTACTTAAAAGGGAAGTCGTATAACTTTCACTGACTAAAATACTTAATAAACTTTGATTTGGATGCGATGCTTTGATGGACAAGGAGACATGTAGGAAGTATATATTGTATATACGTATAGCTATACTAGAAATGAAATATACCAGTTAATGAAGCGATTGCGATATCATTCTTAATTATGTTATTATACGAAACCTATTATTATCAAACCTATTAATCAGCTCGATCCATTTGACCGCGTGCAACGCAGAGCAGCTCGAATTGTCGGGGACACAGTGCTCTGTGAACGGCTGGATCACATGGCGTTGCGTAGAGACGTCGCTTCATTGTGTATCTTCTATTTATCTGGGGAGTGTTCCGAAGAGCTGCTTAAACTGATTACTGCCGCCGAATTCCACCTTCGCACGATACGCCACAAGTTAGGATATCATCCCCACCATCTGGATGTGTAGCGGGCCTCCGCAGTGCGGTTTTCAAGGAGCTTTCCACGTACTACAAAGCTGTGGAATGAGCTTCCTTGTGCGGTGATTCCGATACGATACGATATGGGTACCTTCAAAAAAAGCGCGTACACCTTCCTTAAAGGCCGGCAACGCTCTTGTGATTCATCTGGTGTTGCAACAGAATGTGGACGGCGGTGATCACTTAACACCCGTACGCTCGTTTGTCCTCCTATTCCATAAAAAAAATCTAACACAATGAAAACGGAATATTACAATAATCTATTATTTATTGAATTAGGCGTTACTTTGCGGAAATCCATAATTATATAAACGATTTGAGTTTTCTTTAGTGTTAATTCCGCCAATATTTGTCTTTAAACAATTCGACACGTGTTTCGCCTCTACACGAGGCATCCTCAGGACGTGTTGTCTGGCACGACACTCGTGCCACATTTTGTCGTTTCGAATTGCTTAAAGATAAATATTGGCGGAATTAACACTAAAGAAAACTCAAATCATGTATGTAATCTAATATAGTTATAATTACTATGCGATATAGATACTGGAAGGAACAATATTTCTTAAATAGTTATTTAAATCGTACAATCTAGTTGTTCTGTCGACTCCGCCGTAGCACAGAACAAAGCCAATGTTAATTTTAAATCGAAACGAATTCTCCGTCGAAATGCACAACAGACAGCAGGCTAATCCCGACGTTATCGTAAATTGTCAGTTTATGACGTGCGGAACGGCCGGGGGGAGACGCGGCCCTGCAGGGGGGGGAGCGGGGAGAAGAGTTTTCTAATTTCGCCCCTTCTCCCGTTTGATGCGCTAATTCGTGTAAGCAGTTTCTGAACGCGTTTGTTTCGAGTTTCACCCGCCAACTTATCACAACACACACGTGATCCGTATCACCGAGTCGTAGGGTCCACTTTGTTACATTTCGATGGTTTAATATTTGGCAAGATTATCGCCAGCCTCTACATAGAGTTGCGCAATTTACATACATTTGTTTGCACGGTTTTTAAATTGCATATTAAACGTGTTGATTGCTCGGTACGGCACGCTTTAAAACAATTCTTGATGTTATTGCCTTTTCATGTATTCTTATTATTTTATATTAAATTTTCGAACTAAAATGTCGTTTGTACACGTGTCTGTATACCTATAAGTATGTGTGGGTTTTTTTTCAAATGTTTTAAGTTAAATCTTTATTGATGATAATTATCTATGCCCCTAAATACAATACGGTGCAACAAAGGCAGATACTAATTATAGGTATAATTAGTCTGGCCATAATTACTGTTACATTTAAAAATAAACAAAATATTACATTTGAATTTGGAATCTGTCATTTTTATGTGATTGTTCATTGAGATTTCTCATTTTGGCGCCAATACATTGTACAACATTTTGCGATATTAAAATGGAGTAGGGTGATAAAGAGAACCGAATCGCTGTGATTGCATTACTCAAAGTAGGTATGGAGCCAAATGCAATTTTTAAAACTCTCCATACGCTTGGTATTAGTAAAATGTACCAGGCTATTAATAGGTACAACGAGACCTCCTCTATTTGTGATAGAAAAAGATCTGGCCGTGCACGTAGTGTTCGTATGATTAAGGTGGTCAAAGCAGTAAGGGTAAGAATTCAAATAAATGCTGTCCGACAGCAAAAGATTTTATCTCGGGAGATGAAGATAGCGCCTAGAACCATGTCGCGTATTTTAAAAGATGACTTAGGACTTCCAGACTATAAGAGACGTACAGGTCATTTCGTAACTGATAATTTAAAAAAGAATAGGGTGGTAAAATCGAAACTACTACTGTAGCGGTACGCAAAGGGAGGTCACAGAAAAAAATTGTTTACGAATAAGAATTGTTTTACAATTGAGCAACATTTTAACAAACAAAATGACCGTATTTATGTTCAAAACTTTAAGGAACCTTCCGAATTAGTCGACAGACTGCAACGTGGGCACTATCCACTATCATCAGTGATGGTTTGGTGGGGTATTAGCTATGAAGGAGTGACTGAGCCATACTTTTGTGAAAACGGTATCAAAACATCGGCACAAGTGTTCTTCATAATTCAACACCATGTTCAATAACCAAGAATGATCCTTCCAGCAAGACTCAGCGCCGGGTCATAAAGCTCTGTCTACGCAGTCTTGATTGGAAACGAACGTTTGGGTCTTTATCAGAGCTGAAGAGTGGCCGTCGTCTCATCCCGATCTTAATATTCGGTTCAAACCACATTCGGCCCATCACTAATATACACTGATCCTCTCCAACAAAGTAGTTTGTAGACTCTAAAAGCTCATAAATTATAATAAAATTTAAAGTTTAATTAAATAATATTTAAAAAAATTGTTGATTCAAGGAAATTTTTATTTTACAAGATGTCGCCCTGTCTCATTCATCATCACCCCTTAATCACGACGCTTGCAACTGTGTCGTAATATCAGGTAATTCATAAATCCTCGGAAGTCACTATAAGCTCTATACCTGCCTTTGAATTTCCGATTTAATTTTATTAGGAGCAACAAATAATTGAAATTGGTAACAGATTGTAAAGATGAGATAGGATTGCGTCAGAGGTCGCGGGCGCACAATTAATACTCTTCATTAAATCGATTCCTTCAATTATTCGTCGGGCGTCCCTCCCGGCTGGCCGCCATATTGTTGCTCATAATTACATGGGAGGCTCTATTGACAAGTATTGATGTCTGTAATCTGATGTTAGGCTACGGCATTAGTATGCGCGCGAGTTGATTTGTGGCGGGCCGCTCATTGCCTGGTCATTATAGGATTCGTGATATTTATCGGGCTCAGACCTCTTGATTTATGTTCACCTTCTTCGTTGATTGCGCGGGGGTCCCTCAGGTGCGTGATACGTCATACTAGACGCGTCACGCGTGTGAGTGTCGACTGTCGACTCCCGGCGGATTAGCAGCCGCCGTCTCCGAGTAATGAGATATCGGGAAAATATTGGAAATAATAAAGGTGTAATGAGGCTCAGCTGCGAGCCGCGCCGCAGCCGCCAGGGGCGCTCCTGTCGCGCTTCATAAACCTCCTCGTATTCCTGCGTTACCAATCAATTGGCATGTGACAGAGTAATCATTGTCACCTCGCGTTGAGTCCTTCATTGTGACATTTTTCATTTATGTTGCTTTTATGTTTATTCACCGTTGTACCTACTTCTAATAATAAACACTCTCGATAATTTTTTACTGATAATGAGTTCGATAAGTCTTAATTCTTAACTTTAATAAATTCACCTTAGAAATCAATAATAATTTTAATCAAGAAAGCCTAAGAATATATGCTGCAAAAGACGATATATGGGATATTGTATTAATGGAGGATAAAATTTTCAGAGTTTCTTGACGGTTCTTCTTAAGCAAGGCCTCTTGGTAGTCTCTTGAACAGATGGCAAAATAACTAACTTTCACAGCTACAGGTTTAAATTGTAACTTAAAATTATTGTTTTTTTTTTTTTTTTGCGCCCAAGCAAGGGAATGGGCTACCCTCCGGGATAACGACGGGAGGGAGGTGGTGAATGCTCCAACGCAGCCTAAGTCTGCGTTGGTTATGTGGGACTCACGTGAAAACCTAGGTGCCTACCCACTAAACACCACCTGCAGTTGGCTTTGGGCAGGTGCCCTCTAAGCCTACATCGAAGGCGACCTTCTCATGGGGAGAGAGAGGCGCAAGCGGCACTCCCTATGGAGTTTCCGCTGGGATAATTAGATTTTATTTCACTGTTAAATATGAATTTAAAAATATAGTTTCAGATTCACTATAATACTTACAGAGCCATCTAGTTTTGTTGCCTGGAATTGAGAAAATTATTTGATGTTTTCCGTGCTGTTAATTTCATGGTACTCTTATAGTAATAATTTCGTTAGCTATATAAAATCGCTACAAAAAATTGAATTCAATACTAAGAACTTAATAAAAAAGTTTCCGTAAGGAAGCATAATTAAAATAGGTACTGTAACACACATCTTAAACTTCACTAAGTTAAGCTTAAAAGTAGTTTTCAGGACGATATGTCATTCCCTTAGTATTCCGGGGGGGTTTGGGCGACGGTGGTCATTACCATTAGGTGATCTTCAGGTCAAACTAAAACTAAACTCTTGAATAAAACAAATGTAAATGAAGATGACCGATAAAGTCTAGCATAATTATTAATTTTTAAACACAATTGTGATTGTGACGGTAGGAAATAGTGGGAGGCTCCTTTGCACAGGATGCTGGCTAGATTATGGGTACCACAACGGTGCCTACTTCTGCAGTAATGTGTGAGCATAATTGTGCTTCGGTCTGAATTGCGCCGTAGCTAGTGAAATTACTGGGAAAATGGGACCTAACATATTATGTCTCAAGGTGATGAGCGCAGTTGTACTGCCGCTCAGAGTTTTTGGGTTTTTCCAGAATCTTGAGCGGCACTAAAATGTAATGAACGTATCAATTACCATCAGCTGAACGTCCTGGTCTTCTCGTCCCTTATTGTCATAAAAAAAAAATACTTATACAAAGTATTTTTATACACGTCGAATGATGGATTAACGTCATACGAGAATTTCCCTTTAAAAAAGCAAACAATGAACGCGGTGAAATTGCATCGCGTTAACATTTCCTCGCGCGACAACCCGCCGCACCCGCGACTAAATTTTCAATTTCCCTCTTAATAAGGACGTCAGCCACGTGACTCGCTCGTAGGTACTTGTCAGTGTACCAATTCCCACTTCCCACAGACAATTAACCCTATAATCTAACAGACATTTTCATTTTTCACTAAAAATTCTTTTCAAATTTTCACTTGTTGTAAGATGTAATAGGTACTTCACTTGTTTTATTTGAAAGAAAAATACCAAACTCCTCCGAAATGGCTGAAACTAAGGTCTGAGAATTGACCAACATCTATTTTTATACCCCTAACGGCCGTTCCCAATATTCAGTCTATCTCTACTTGGGATAAAAATCGTAACTATCGTTGACTTTCCTGTCCCCAATAAACTTATCGACGGTAACTCACCTTGTCCGTACACGCTATCTGTCAATGGGACGACGTATAGCTTACCAGCGATAGAAGTTTGTACGGAAATTGCAATTCACGCGTCCCAATATGAGGCGATAAGAATGACTTATCGGGTATATTGGGACAACTTCCGATTATTGACAGTAGAAGGTAGTAATTTATCTCTATCTGTAGATAGTATATTGGGAACGGCCGTAAGTGATAAGAGTCACCCACCCCTAAATATTTTTTTTGAGATTTTTTATTTTAATTTTATTATGATTCAGCATTAAAAAATACATACAACTTTAAATTTTCACCCGTCTACGATCAACACTTATTTTTGTATCGCGATTTTAATATTATTCTATTCCATCCACAGATACGCAATCGAGTTGCAAGATGGCAATCGAATAAAATGATTATTGTAGTACGATAAATTTTCATGTATAGTTTATAATTACAATTTAATTTATATGTATTTTAATATGCATTCATTTATATGGCAATGCAACGTTTGCTGGGTCAGCTAGTAATCTATATAAATAAGTAACTAATAATCGATTTGGTTGTAAATATGAATATGAAAGTGAAAAATGAAAAATATTTATTTCAGTAACAAAAATTGTACAAACATAAAAGTGGATGTCACCTTCTATTAAGGCGATACCTAAATGCCAGCGACCTTGAGCGATATGAGTTCACGGCTGCCGGCCCGCCATCTATGTAACAAAGCCAATATTTTCAAAATTCTTGGGTGGAAAACAGTTGATATGCTTACAATCCTCGTTATTCACTACTAATCTGAATAAATGAACCTACACAAAAAAGTACAAGCTATAAGAATAACTTTTCTGAGAGAAGTACCAAAAAAATGCGTCACGCCATGCCAATAAACTTGTATAACTTCAAAGAAAAGTGGTAGTTCAAAAAGGCTCGGCAGTGTTAACTATAACCAACAGCAAGCATTAGCAACCTACAAATAAGACTTTAGGATATGTGTAACAGGATTAAGTAGTGTTCATAGCTCCAAATGCTATACTTTCACCACAAAACTTGTCTAAAAACACCATGTTTGCGTGTTTTCTGCTTATTCTTCGTCTTAAGTGAGAAACACCTGTGCCTGGGGATCACAAATCCCTAAATTTAGAATTTTATAATACCTCATGAGGCTTAAACGTAATTTTCAAAAATAGGAGATTATTTCGTACAACAAGATTGGCTTGCAGTTTTTTGCTGCGAAAACAAAAAAGTATTTTTACGTTTACTTATATTTTGTTTGAACTAGCCGACCACAGAGGTCCCAATCTAGTTTATCATGTATCTATGTCCTAACTAATAGCCTTTATTTTGTAAAAATATTATCAATGCATTTCGCTTTCTAGGAGGTTAAAAATTAGTACGATTTTGATAGATTTAATAATGTTTTAGTATTTCTTAGTATAGACAACTACATATTATATTTAAGTTACGTTTGAAAAACGGACTTCACAAACTGAAAGTATCAAATAACTAAAAATTTTATTTAATACACCTCTTACGCAAACCTTTACCTTAATAATAAAATGAAAACTACTAGACCAAACTATGTAAAAATTTTATGGGACCAGGTGGCATCTATTCCGCGTAGAACTAAAGAAGAATTACGTAAATCGGATCTTAAATCTCAGAGTAATCGGTGTACATACATAAAAAAAATACCGATTGAATTGAGATCATCCTCCTTTTTGAAGTCGGTTAAAAACAATCGTTTCTAGTTCGTCTTTAACTTAGTCACAATAAGTAGTTTTACTAAGAATATCGGTTTTTATTTTTACTTAGTGTTTTTTGTTAAGGCTATGAATGAAATAGGCCAGTTTATTACAGTACCTACCATTGAACTTCCTTTTTATTTTACAAATGCATTCTTTTAAATAAATTTGTGTGGAAGAATAAAGATTCTAAAAGCATATCCATACGTTTTCTTAATTGGGTCTACTATAGTTTTATTGATGTTTTATCGAATATTCATTTAAAAATGGTATGTTTTTTTAAAGAGATTATTTATTCTTAAAATCTTAGTTGTGCTAATAGACTTATAAAATACCTAAGCTAAGAGCTTCTCCAAGCATAATTTTCTCAACAAATTGATTTTTATTGATGAACTAGTGGATGCCCACGACTTTGGCCACATGTATTTCTATAGTATAATATTGTTTGTAAAATAGTTGAATTAAAAACTCTTTAACGTACGGCAAACAGTAAGAAATTCTAAAAGCTATTTTTCGGCCTCCGTTCTAAGTAACTCCTTAAAATGTGTATATTTTTTTTTAAATAATATATTTCTACAAACGTGACACACATACGATATTAAAGAATAACAAATCAAACTACTATTTCAACACTTTCCTCAAGAGCAGAGTGGCGCAGTGGAAGCGTGCTGGGCCCATAACCCAGAGGTCCGTGGATCGAAACCACGCTCTGCTAGAAACTTTTTTTTCAGTAATCACATTTTTTATAGAAATTTAAAAACATTAAATAATTTTTTTCAAGTGTTGCTTCTTTTTAAAATAAGTTCATATTTTATCATAGTTATTCCGCTGAGACACGCCACCTAGCGGAATAATTAGTTAACGTAATGTCATGTTTCATAACTCTTATATATATATATCATACAAGTAGTGTAGAAAAACACCGAATCAACATCTTTTTGAAGTTGGTGCCAATTTAAACAAAATATTTATTCAAATCAAAACATTTCTTATCACTTTATTTACAATATTAACTATCATTACGAGAAAGTGTACCAAGAATACTGGCTCGTCCGTTGACTGAAATAGCTGCCAACCCTTGGGTTTACATTTTTAATTATACTATATCTAATATAATATATAAGATTAAACGGTAGTTAAGGTAGTAATTGTCATCAAATCTTAAAATTTAAAATGTTAAATGTTAAGAACATAACACACAAGTTTCATTCTTAGATTCCAAAAATATTTTTATGATAAAATTATTTATTGTAATAAATTATAAATGAATAATTAATTAAATAATTTTTTATTTATAATATCCTCCTAGAAGTCGTTTCACGTAGTCGTAGACTTTAAACTTAGGATATACGTAACAAAAACAGAGTAATGGCGTAAGTTGGTGAGTAGCAGCGCCACCTTGTAGCGAGTTAAAGCAAAATTATACACGCGACCGGTTTAACGGTGTCGAGGTCAATGTGCTGTAACACCATCTTGTGGTGAGTTACAACAACTTTGATAGCATAGAAATAGAAAATGTATAAAGGCAGTTTGTAATAGGCTATATTATAGAAATATTATATATAAGAATACAAAAAACGTAAAAATGTAAAAAGCGTAAGATTTTTATGTATAGTGTATGTATGAAGGCTATACAGTATCTAATGTAATAATATAGTCTACATGATGACTGTTATGTAATATTTTTAATAATAATAGTTTAAAAAATTAAAATCGGAGTTTTGATGGAGCCGAGTTCAAACAGCCGTATACCACGCAATACGCTGGAATATTAAAAAAGATCACAAAAATAAATAACAACGTGACACTCGTCTTCACGCGGCACTCGCTACTGCAAGACCGCGAAAACCGCTTAGAGGCCTTGTCAATTCGTATGTTTGTGTGAGTGTGTCATTTCGAACGTTTGTAGGTACTTTCCGTACTGGTACATTTGTCCACTGTGTCTGCCCTTCCTGAGATAAAAGATATTTCCGACGGACTGGTGGGCATCAAACCTATCCTTGAATGGTTCCTTTTTTAATTTTAACAGGAATGTCGCTCTAATAATGCAATTATCATGTTTTTAGGTATGAAGTAGAAAATAGGGCATCCTATTTTCATCATCATCATAATGAGTGTCACAGATATGTAGACGGGTGACGACATCGTGTAGAGAGCGCGGGTGATACAAACTCCATTAGCGAACCGCCAGCCGCTGGCCGCCACACTAGATTTATGTTTAATTGAAATCTTCCAGCCATTGTGCCATTCTCTTGATTTATATATTCATCGCTATAAATACCATTATTCCGTTGATATTTTACAATCATATAGATGCAGACTCTGGATTATGATTCTATTCAACTACAACTGTTTTTTTTTTAATTTGTCAATAATATTTCGTAACATCAAGAATTATTTATGCTTCCTGTTGTTATAATGAACTTGTTTCACAGCACAACTGTCAGACCGTGCGTCAATAAATTATCTAATAGAAAATATGACCATACAAAACAAATATTGCAAATAAAAATAACTATGGGTCCAAAATCGAAATAAAAACTATCCTTTGAACATATCTTTTATTCACAAAATCTTATAATTATATTTACAATTCTATGACTACATAAAATTAAAACTATCATTATGTGGAAGTGTACCAAGAATACTGGCAGTATTACCGCGTTGGATAGCAATGCTGATCCGTTGATCGAAATAGCTGCCAGCGCTTGGGTTTCCAGTAGCCTTATTAAGGCGCGAAGATAGTATTTTGAACATTCTCCACGCCTCTAGGCCCCACGGACCAAGTGTCTCGATACCAAACGGCACAAAGATGTATGACTCACTGAGACCAACATATTTGCGACGCTTGCTGTCTTCGGCAGTCGAAGCAGCAGTCCCAGCACTAACTAACGTAACTTGACATATCCTATTGTTGTTGAAGTTGGACTAAACTGTAAACCATAAAGTAATCTCCATTAAAGTCCGGCCATTAGTTTAGGAGTTCACTGGAAACAAACTGGATTTATATATATTAAGATGTAGATCCATCGTATTAAAATCAATATCAAATCATCGTCATGAATGTCATTGGTGAGTAAAACACGTAAATACCTACAAATGCTTTGGCGTCGTTCTATACAGGATGCTCTAAAGAAAGCTCTTTTCCACTCTGTGAGTCCCAACTGCCGAAGCGTTTGTACGTAATTCTTCTGGTATCTATTGAAAAATGACGAAGTAAAGCATGTTCCCGTAGCATCTTTTTCTGTTTCAATAATAAATATTGATACACTAATGGTTTTCTTAAATTACTACAATTTTAAAGTAAATAATTTCCTGTGAACCTAAACTCGTTAAACCAATTGTAAATAGTGGCACGAGATGGGGCTTCATTAAGAAATAATAATCGCAGCATATCATAGCTTTGTTGTTGAGTAAGCCCACAACGAATGTCATAATAAATCATTGACCGAAAATTTTCTCGCGTTAGGTTCATTTTCACGTGTAACAAGAGTTTTAGATTTGCCGCCAATTCACAAAAACAAATGACAAATGAATGCAATATACTACATTAGGTTACCAAAGAGTTCTAAAATATAAATTCGAAAAAATTTTTCATTGGAAATGTTTCTAACTGGCCAGTTTTAAACATTTTCAGTGTCCCACGTACAGGGACATCAAACTGGAGTCCTGAACCATAGATGTGATTACATTTCCAATCTTACATTGACATTCTGTCTATATTGCATTGAACGTAAATGCCTGGGACAAGATTATGATTATTTTATAGCAATAACAGTGACAGTACAACATTGTATATGTAATTTAAAATAACGCAAAAAACGAATGCTGGGAGAGTTTCTTGCGCGGCGCCCCTTCTCTCAGAGCGCCATTTGTTTCCGAAGCGGTGGTAGTGTTAGAAATGACATCTAAAACATAATTCCAAAGGTATCAATTTTGAGAAAATAAAAGCAATTTGAACTTTCATTACATCTCGTCTGATCTGCTTGCCTTAAGAATTTCATTTTCAAACTTAAAATAATGTAATTACCAAGAATTTAATATGTTACATTACCCTATGGGTTCATATACGTATAAATTTGTAGCAAGTCGTACAAATATTTGATTAATATAGTAGTAGTTAGGTAGTAGTAGTTAAAGAAAACTAAAAAACACGCTTTAGAAAACCGAACTACAAAATAGAAATTTAAAATTAACATCAATTCCTGCCTTATAAAAAAATTGTTTTTAAAATTTAAAAATGGTATAATTTGATCAAATTAATGTATTGTCATCGGACCTCGATAAATATACGAAGTTTGAACGGATCACTTAGATATTCAGGTGTGGAGTAGTGGATTTACGACAAAGCTATTTGTTAATAAAAAATTTAAACTTATTTAAAGATAATGCCTGAACAGTGGCTGGGACTTTATTATAAAAGTTACACTATCCTTACCTTATTCATTTACCCTTAAAGCTATTATGTATCTTATGAAGCCTACTAGAATTAGTTACAAGCAATCTCTTATTTCTAGTGTTATAGTAACGAAAATCACTATTAAGAGCAAAAAGGTGAAAGTTTTTGTGAACGTATATTAAATTTTCATGAATGTACTGACAATGAACAGTCATATTACATTTATTTCTTTAATTGATAAAAAATTATGATGGTTAAAAGATTGTGTCTTGCGCGGTTTCTTCTCGCCAAAAGCGCTATTAGTTTCCGAATGTGTTGTTCTGGATACATTTGAAGAAGTAACTGTTTTACTTTAAAGATAATTGCAATTAAAAGCACTTTACCGCGTATGGGTGCTATTAGATTTTGTATTCAGCTTTCTAATTCTAGTTCCAGAGCAAAATTACAGACAGACAGATAGTCAAAGCGAAACTATCAGGAGAACCCCTCGATTTTTCCTAACTCTAAAAAGCAGTCGGAAATTACAGAAAACAATAGCATGAGGAGCTGGAACGACTGGTTTTCACAACTTTTTGAGTACCCATAGTTTAAGCACAATTTCCGAAAAAACTAATAAATATACCAATGAGCAAGTATCTTATTAGAAAATCCTTTTAAAACGTGTCCCTTTGAAAAGCTTTTATGTATGTTTTAAAAGCATATATTTTCAAACCGGATTATTCCAGTAAATATTAAAATGAAGTGATTAATTAAGCAATCTGTGCTAGCAGAAAGGTGTCGGTCAAGATGGTAACGTATGAGTCCCGCGGGACGACCGGGATTCATTACGCTGCTAACTAGGAGATAGCATTCTTAATGCTCCGGACGCCCGCCTGGCTTACGGTTACACGTGTACACTGCTATCAATATTTAACTAATGCATACAATATTGTGTCGTGTGATAAAATTAAATTTAGTCTTAGTATAACTATGTAAAAAGCATTTTTTTATTCAATAGTTGGTCTAATGGTATGCGGTAACCAGTTTTCGGGCGCGTTTTGTCTTTTTTTTATTAAAATAAGGGACGAGACTAGCAGGAGGTTCAGCTGATTGTAATAGAAACACCCTGCCCATTACAATGCAGTGCCGCTCAGGATTTTTGTAAAACCCCAAAAATTCTGAGCGGCACTACAGTCTATTTTTTCCAGTAATTTCTCTAGCTACCCTTCAGACCTAAACATGCTTTATAAGCTTTTGGGCAGAAATAGGCGCCGTTGCGGTACCCATAATCAAGCCGGCATCCTCTGCAAAGAAGCCTCCCACTCGGAGCCTCGGAGGGTTTGAAAAAGAGTTTAAGTAAAGGTAGACATAAATATCTATATTTACTAAAATAAATAAAAGAACCAAGACATTAAAGACTGATACCTGACATTAAAGAATGAGTGAATAGTAAGCAAGTCAAAGCAATCCTACCAGTAACCCGCAAGTTGTGAGTCAATTCCGTTCTATAGTTTACTGAGATACCGACGCATTCCAATCGAGACGAGAAGCAATAACACAGAACTGATAATCAATAACACAAATAACGTCATAATTCAATGAGGTCCTGAAATTTATGTCTCAGATGCAATTATTTATCTCACCTCGAAAATATCGAATAAATTAGAAATGTAAAATATACGCGTTCAGTTTTGCGCGTTTCCGTTACCAATCACCTCGGTGCCTCGGCCCCGGAGATCTGTATCGGCTCCGGGCTCGGGTACATTACACACAAAGCCTCCACGACTCCGTCCATCAGTCATTGGTTTACGTGCGCAGACGTCGTTAGTTCCCGTCAGGACGCAGGCTTCGTTGCGAACGCAATCATTACCTCGACCAATCAGCGGCCTGCGTACGCGCACCCCGCCGCGTGCTTTATAACGCACATACCCTCGAATATATCACGCGTCAGCATTGAAAGGGCTCTACAGAAACGTATCTCGTATTCGTCATCGTTAGCTGGTGCCCGCGTCGGCTGCAGGGGGCGCGGGGAGGGGGCGCAGAGCCTTCAATAAGCAATAGCATGTGAAAACGAGTTATAAATACATCGGAGCGAATGTCTGTTTCACTCACGATGATGTATTGAGCGACCTATGTGCACAGATTTCTAATAATTATTATCATAATGCTAAAAATTATGTTGTTTCTTACTAAACAGTGGTAAGATAGTTACGTACGTTAGGGAGAGCGCGCGTATGGTGATATTCCCAGAATATTACAGGAAACACAATATTCTGGAATTATTAGTTCTTAGAGCATTTTCTTACCTTACTTCGGAACGTTTTACGAACTAAATATAAGCAAAAAAAGACGAGAATTCACATTTCAACAAACATGTTAAGAAAATAAACAAAATGCCAAATTTCTAAAGTCGCAATAAAGCCAGATATATTTAAGTAACAGGTAGGTACTAAAATTGCAGTAGTGACAGCACGTATATTATATTCACATTTTTTTAACTATTAGGGCTTTTTATATTTTAGACAAAAATCATTTTACTCAAAGTTAAAAGTGGTATTATTTTTGTTATAGTTAACGAAAGATGCATAAAAGATATGACTAAAAGTTTAAATAAATTAATACTCATTTATAATAATATCCTCATATCATAAAAACGAATTACGATAAATAATGTGTAAGAATAACATTTGACAATCGCATGAGTTACTCTTTATTGTGATGGCCACCCGCTGTTTTATGAATTAAGTCTTAATTCTGGATATCAATACTGATGCAATACACATTTTAGAATTAAACTTATATTTATATACTTCTATTCATCACAATATATATTATAAGCTTACAGGACTCTTTCGAAAACGACTGCAAATTAAAATAAGTTATGAGAAAAAGCAAGAGATCAAATCAAATCAAATCAAAATCACTTTATTCGTGTAGGTTAAGGTATGAATGTCAAAAAAAAAATTCTTACTGAATCTACCGGTACTTCGTAAAGGAATGAGCTAATGAGAAGAAGGAAGAAGTAGCAAGAAACTCATTGCCACTCTTTTATATCAAGATTTACATTTTCATCGTTTTACAAATCATTTCAGTTACAATATAATATTATGTAAATTGATGCAACAAAAATACTAAAACGTCAAATAGTCAATGCAAACGTTTTTGACTACAGTAGCTGCATCATCCACACACACCGTAAATAAATAAAGGGATTGAGCATTTTATAAGGGACTAGCTGATACCCCGCGACGCCGTTCGCGTACATATTTTTACATCTTGGGTTACATTTTTTGATTTTTAGTAGGGATCCCTAATTTTTTGAAAATGTAATGTACCCCTATATCAACCGGGGATAATGTAGCTTCCCAACAGTGAAAGAATTATTCAAATCGGTTCAATAGTTGCGGAGCCTATTCAATACAAACAATCAAATCTTTCCTCTTTATAATATTAGTATAGATTATATAAAATATATATTTATGTACATTTGATTAAAATGAAATTTAAGGAAATAGAAGGTATCAGTATAATAACTTATCGTAACGTTTCCACCTGTAGTTCCTGTTAACCTGAATATTTAACGGTTACTCAATTTCAAGTGGTCGTTCATACTGAGTTCTGCCACGGTAGTAATAAATGAAGACGTAGTGACGTCACAAACAAGAACTACGTATTTTTTTTTAAACTAATACAATGTCCATTAATTTGACTTGATAGTCTGATTAAAACGGTTATAATTAACAGTTTACTAAGTTGACTTTGTTTGTTTTGGTTACTTCATGGTAGATTTCTTTTTATGAAAATAAGGGACGAGACGAGCAGGACATTCAGCTGATGGTAATTGATACACCCTTCCCATTACAATGCAGTGCTGCTTACGATTTTTTAAATCCCAAAAATTCTAAGTGGCACTACAATTGCGCTCCTCATCTTGACACATAAGATGTTAAGTCTCATTTGCCCAGTAATTACACTAGCTACGGCACCCTTCACACCGAAACACAGTAATGTTTACACATTACTGTTTCACGGCAGAAATAGGCGCCGTTGTGGCACCCATAAAGGAGCCATTCACTGGTCTTTATCTGCATTTAAGTTGTCTCGAAAGACCAAGTGTTTCGTATACGACTAACGCCGATTTTTCTACAAGGGTGTGCCCTAATTGGTTAAGTTATATATTGAATCTTTGGCATTACGGTTTGTATCGATTTCAATAAATTTGTGTGAATTGTTCAACGAGTCACGCGGCTTGGTCGTCGGTCGTCGGTCGACAGGTAACACGCAATATAGCTATCAATTATTATAAATTCAATTAGTCCCTCGATGTTGTTTCGTATTATGAACGGATAAACCTTTTTATCTAGGTATCAATTAAATATTTAATTGATTAGGACAATACCTGCATAGATATGTATAACATTTGCGTGACTGTACAAACTCTTTTTATACACTTTTTATTAGCTTCACCTGTATGTATGTTTGTTTGTAACTGACTCATTTGGGCGCGATTTCGATTTGAAAAATAGAATGCTGGGAGAGTTTCTTGGGCCAATTCTTCTCTCACAGAGCGCCATTTTGTTTCCGAAGCGGTTGTAGTGTTAGAAATGACACCAAAAAGAATTCTAACGGAAACAATTTTGGGACAATAAATGCCTTTTATGCCTTTAACATTGTGTTCGACTTTATAGTGTCCATGTACTAGTGAATGGTGAATGTATACAATCCTATTCATATCTCTGTCGGAACTGCATCTTGGATGCACCTCAAATTACCTCGGCTTCAATTAATTGAGCTGCATCGATTGCAATACTCGGCTACATAGAACTGGTAGAATATAAATATGTGGGGGGAGGAGGAATCAATTATAATTCCCATTAGATGCGGGCGTGTCTCGTGGAGCTACGTGAAATGTGGCTGGCGGTCCGTACGACGCGGTGCACCTTGCGCCGGATGATGGTGGGGCGAGGACCCCGCTGCCATTGTTTATATTAATTGCGGCTTCAATGCAATTATAATGTGCTCATGATCTTGTTCAACTTGTGCACTCTTATCTCCGTTTATTTATTGCTGTATTTATGACTTACTGCTGCACGTAACTATGTGCGCATAAATCGAGAATTGACTGTGTGGGTATTTCTAAAAAAATATTGAGATATGAGAACAGAATGTCATCTACTTAGCTACATCCTATTTGTAAATAGGTAGGTAGTAAACAGGTATATATAAATAATGATATTATGTTAATTAATCACAAGCTCTGTGCTAGGTTCACTGCTAGAAAAGCTACGCAACAGAAGAACCAACTTCATAATTTGAGGTATCTTTTTTTGTTGCATATTTTATATCATAAAGGTTTTTGTCAGCTATTGTGGTACCTTATTGTAACTTTTCTCTACTCCTCCTTGTGTGTATTCTACCGCCTTAGTCCCGAGGATTGTGCCGTTGAGCAATTCAAACTTCACACATGTTATAAATTTAATTATCATTCACCACTGTGCGGAATTCATGGTACCACGTACTACCAAAACTTTGGAATAAGCTTCGTTGCGCGGTGGTTCCAGGATGATATGGCATAGGCTCCTTCCAAAAAGCGCTAACACCTTCATCTTGTATCGGTAGTGAACTAATTAAATAGTTCTTATCATCAAATATAAATTTACCTTGTTATAACTTAAAGTGCCGTGTACACTACAAACGTTAAAATTAAAAAAATCTTAATAAACAGGTGTCGTTGCCTATAGATTTATTGGATCAAGAATTTGAACCGTCAATAGAACTATTAAAAATTGTAAATCTGACTTTTTATTTGTGACTTTGATGTTATCTAGACTTCTCAAACAATAAACGAACGTTGTGTATACGGCATTAAGTTTGACGATAAAACTTGGGCATTGAGTATAAGTTATGTAGGCGAGTGGTGGGTGCAATGTGTCCGTTTGTTGAGCGACGTGAATGGCAGACGAAGGTGACAGGGCGGGGTGAGGCGCGGGGGTGGGGGGGAGAGGGCCCGATCGATGCCGGAGTCGTTATCAGGACGATAGCCCGCGATCACGACGTCCGACACCTTAGCTGTGAGCCAGCGATCAGCGCCAGCCACGTGGTACAATGACGACCTGGCGAGCATACGACACTCGAGAAAACGACACAAATACAGACATGTTGGCTTGTATGTAATCAAACAACAAGCTCGACAAGTATCTCACAATACTTAGTCTGGCCATAACCTCTGTTACAATTAAAAATAAACTAAATATTACATTTGAATTTGGAATCTGTCATTTTTATATGATTGTTCATTGAGTTTTCTCATTTTGGCGCCAATACATTGTTGCATTTAATATCGCAAGATTATTTTTGTGATATTAAATTGGAGTAACGGATAAAGAGAACCGAATCGCTGTGATTGCATTACACAAAGTAGGTATGGAGCCAAATGCAATTTTAAAACTCTCCATACGCTTGGTATTAGAAAAATGTTTTTGTACCGGGCTATTAAAAGGAACAATGAGATCTCCTCTCTTTGTGACAGAAAAAGACCTGGCCGTCCACGTGGTGGAGGTCAAAGCAGTAAGGGAAAGAATTCGAAGAAATCCTGCCCGTAAGCAAACGATTTTATCTCGGGAGATGAAGATGGCACCTAGAACCTGTCGCGTATTTTAAAAGATGACTTAGGACTTGCAGCTTTTAAGAAACGTACTGGTCATTTCTTAACTGATAATTTAAAAAAGAGTAGGGTCTATAATCGAAACAACTTCTGTAGCGGACCGCAAATGGTCGTCACAGAAGATATCATTCTTGAGAAGGTAATGAAGCCCCTTAACAACACCATGTTGAATAACCAAGAATGGTCCTTCCAGCAAGACTCGGCGCCGGGTCACAAAGCTCGGTCTACGCAGTCTTGGTTGGACTTAAACCGCTTGATTATGATTTATGGTCAGTTTCAGAGAGTACGGCTTGCTCTAAACGCCATGATAATTTGGAGTCCTTAAAACAATCCGTCGGCTTTTTGCCAACTTCCAAATCAAAATATTACAGGCAACTTAGGCAGGTTATCAGTTATGTCACCACAATGAATCGTTCACTTTGTCAGACAATGTGTTCCAAAGAACAGGTCGATCTGAGGAGGAGTTCAGGAGCCATAAATCAAGGTAAGTGTAAAGTACTGTAATAGCATTCGTATATGTTATTATAGGCTTTGTGAATAAATATTATCGATTTGAACTTGGTATTATACTATTAAATTATTATAACTTTATAAGATTTTTAGATGCTGTAAGAAATTTTACTTCCTCGCACAAACAAATAAGTAAATAACTAATATATATAAGTTGGATCATAATATGGAATCTAAAAACCAAAATATTGCAACTATGGACAGTATTTTAAGACAACATCCTTATTATACCAGTTTATGTTTAATGTATATCTACATAGTTTTTTTTTTTAATCTCTTGTCAACGAATTTAACCCAGCAGCTTCAGTAGGACAGTTACAGCAGCAGTGCTTAACAACTTGTTTATGTCTTATGCAAACTTTATTTATTACAATCTAGACAGATTTGCTAGTTAAACTTTAACGTTGGTGAAAAAGTGCCGTAAAATAAATTAAAAGAAATATCATTGGATGGAAATAAACCATTGAATTCGGGACACAGTGACTGTTACAACCTCTGTAAATATGTATGTACATATATTGTGCATGTACATATTATAATGTGATTGTACGTTCGTAGATACACGTGCATGTATAGATTTTTAGAGATGAAAATGAAAACAAGAGAGAAATGGATCAACTTTAGCAGGTGATAAAAATTTATCATTAAGTAATTGAATCTTTAAATAAAGTATTATATATAACACTAGAAATAAGGGATTGCTTGTAACTAATTCTATTAGGCTTCATAAGATACATAATAGCTTTAAGGGTAAATGTATACACTTCTACCTTAAAGTCCCAGCCACTGTTCAGGCATTATCTATAAATAAATTTAAATGTTTTATAAAAAAATGGCTCTGTCGTAAATCCTATTACTCCACTGCTGAATATCTAATTGATCGGACAGCCTGGGACTGGATTGTGATTATTTTATAGCGACTGTACAATATTGTATATTTTTATTGAAAAGAGCGCATAAAAAAAGAATGCTGGGAGAGTTTCTTGCGCCGCTTCTTCTCTCTCAGAGCGCCATTTGTTTCCGAAGCGGTAGTAGTATCTAGTAGTATAAGAAATTACATCAAAAAGAATTCTAAAGGAACCAATTTTGAGAAAATAAATGCCTTTTATGCCTTTTTATGTCTTTTAAAGAATTTAAATTACTTTAATACTAAGATTCTTCTCGACATAAAAAGAACGACAAAATGATTTATACTTAGATTATATTATGATCGCCTGTTTGCCATGTGTCACTGGTCGCGTGTAATTTGTCATCAGTGTGTCAAAGTGTCAGACCACAGTGATGTCAGCCGCGGTGGCAGATGTCAGCGAGTGATGCGTGATGCTCAGCGTGTCATTAGATATAGATAGTGACTACGAGTCTCTAATAAATACTTTGATCCTTAGGCCTAGGCTGCACCACGGTTAAACCGCAGCGGTTTTTAACCGTGTGAGTTAATGAAACAAGAAAACAATCCAAGCGGCCACACTTGCGGTTTTTTCTCACGACTGATATTAAAACCGTGAAATGTACAAAATTGTCGCGAAAATAAACTGTCGCAAAATTTGTAATTCATAGAATTTAGTGGCTAGACACGCACTATACGTTTACAGCGGGCGGCTTATTGCGTAGTATATTAGGCCGACCGTCGCAAAGATGTGTCGTGTTGTCGCGCCAATGAAATTATGTCGTCAACGAGTCGGAGTCTGTTTCAAACGCAGATTACGAAAGCTTATCCCAGAATCCCAATTCTGTATCCATGAAGATGATGTATGGTCGCACATTGTGCAAAATTTTAGCGAAGCTGGCTACTCACATCCGACAGTAATTGAAAAATTTATCTGGGTGTTCTCTTTGTATTTCATATGAAAGAAATCTCCAACTTACAACTGCATAAGACCCAATATTTGCAAAATTTTGACGTTGACGTCTTTTTTTCTGATTCTTAGTATCAAAGCAAAAATACATTGCTCTTTTGAAATCCATCTGAACTGAAACTGTGAAAATCGTGGATGGTTTCGCGGTTAGTGCGCGGTTAACCGCTCTCGGTAAAAAGCCGTAGTGCGGCCTAAGCCTAATTCGATGTAAATCGAACTTGAACTTGAGTTTGACTTAACTCACTGTAATATATAACGTAGGTACTTTAGTAAAACAACAGAGTCGGAATATATACCAAAGTAAATGTGTAAATGATCTGTCTGTCACACTTTATAATATCAATATCAGTACCTGGACGACCGAGCCTAGCTCGGATTTTTAAGAAGGTGCAAAACTTGAACAAAAAAAACTAATAGGAAATATGGATTCGAACTGGGGTCTTCTGCTTTCCGGATCACCCAATGTCCCATCTGAGCTATATAGTCTTGTATATAGTGTCGAAATTTACCTTTGTATTCTAGTATTGTAGCTGTTTCTGATTAAAACACGGATAAAACTATTTTTTTTTTAATTGAAACCTCGCTAGATCGATTTCTCGCCCCCGAAACTACCTGTATACTAAATTTCATTTAAATCGTTGGAGCCGTTTCCGATATTCAGAATATATATATATAAGAATTGCTCGTTTAAAGATATAAGATTCGTGTACATTCTGGAGTGAAAGGTTTATCCGCCGTTCAACTTATTTAGTTCATATAAACGACTTCATTGTAATAACTGTTCGTGATTTATGGTCGAAGCTACTGCAGTACCGAGTACGACAGTAGAGCCACTCTGTCGACGTACCCTGCCGAGTTGTCAACGTAAACAATAATCAAATTCTTTCATAACTCACTCTGTCTGAAGTTAATAGAGTGATAGATAGCGCTATGGAAATACTGGAACGAAACAAAGTTGTGCAGTAATGAGGAACTTGCATATATTTTCTGAACTCACGGCATGCTATGACGGTTGATTTAGATCCAAGCCATTTTTCAACTTGTTCGCTTCGGCTCATTATTATTTGATTTAAACAGCAGAAAGAGACTTCGTTGGAAACTATTTAAATTACTAACAACCCATTTGAAATAAAGTGCATTTTTTAAACGACTTTAGACAATTAGTTATTAAGTTATATTTGACCTCGCTTACAGTGAGTTTTTTACTTCTAATATATTTTGTTTAGTGATTCCCCCGTGGGAAGCTTCTTAGCACAGGATAATGGTTAACTGGGTATTAAAGCCGCGCCATTTTCTTTCGCAAAGTGATATTACTGGGCTAATAAGTCATAGAACTTAATTATACACGAGTCATAGACAACTTAAATATAGACGAGCGCCATTGCGATGCTGTTCAGATTTTTGGGTTCAATCGCGAATCCTGATCCAATCAATTCAGTTGCCGTCAGGTGAACACACAGACAAACCAGGTCTCTATTTTTCTGATAAAATAATGTTCAAAACACCAAACACGGAACTCATCAATATTTATCGTTCTAAAGATGTGCCGATTATGACTTTAGCCGACTAGCCGATTAGTCGGTTGTAAAGATGCCGACTAGTCGGCATTTATTGATACTTATTTTGTTTAAAAAAATTATAGATATGTTTTTTTTTAATTAGTTGAAGTATAATTTAAATTAGGAAACTAATTACAATAGAAAAGTTACATTTCGAAATGTATAGACTGATTATAAAATAAAAATATCAACAAACAAGGTTTTTATTTATTGTGCTTCCCTACATAAATTTTATTGAAAAATACATACAAAGTAAGAAGCCGGAGAGTCGGCATTTTTTGCCGAATAATCGCCGAATAGTGGCCGACTATGATTCAGTTTTTCGTTGCTTACAGTTGTACTAGTCGGTAAAGGCGACTATCCGGCACATTATTTACAATTCTTACCATATGTACCACTTCTTACCACATGAAGCTCAAAGGAATGTACAATAAAATTAAAACATTGAAATAATTTAATTTATCTATACAACTAAATGATGTTATTAAAGCTTAACCATACAGCGAAATAGACATTTCCCTAAAGATTCTTCAACTCCATATTTTGTTGTCAGATGCTGTCTCCACACGAAGATGACGACGACACCCATCTCTGCATCAAGTGCAATGCGACTGTCATCGGAATTGACAACTACGTAAAACACAGGAAAGAGCGCTGCGGGAAGCTGAAGAATGATAAGTCCCTGGCTTCTATCGACCCACTGGAACCGACATACAGCCTCGGGGCAGATGTGTTTTTCCAATCATTGGAACTCCAGAGCAGTGTCAAGAAATCATCTTCCCTCTCCAGGTTGACTCCTCCTAATCCTATATACAAAACGACGGTAGACACTAAAACAACTCCAGCTATTGCTTCAACTTCGCGAGATATACCAAGAATGAGTCCACTAGAAAATAACCTCAGGGGAGAGGATTGGATCGGGGGTCACAGCTTAAAAATAGAAACAAGTGAGGACAATCAAATGAAATTGATAAAAGCTGTAGCCAGCATTAGTGGTGCTGCGAAAAAAGATCCACCATCATCATCTTATATATCTTATACTGATTACAAAGGAGACGATGATTTAGAAGAATCAGATGATACTGAAGACGAGGAGGAAGAGGAACCGTCGCAAAGTGTTAAATGGAAACCACCACCAAACTATACAGGTGGAAAGTGGCGCCCTGATTCGCCAGACCATGATGATTGGGAGCCAGATCCAGATACACACGACCGAGATGATGACTATGACGCACCTCCTCCTAGTCACACAAAAGGGAAATGGGTCCCTGGTGCCCCTGAGAAGACACAGATAATGCAAACTACTATACAATCCAAGGGCTCTGTTCAATATTGGTGTGGACCTTGTAATCGAAGATTAGGCTCCAGAGCTATTTATGATAAACATCTTATGTCTAATTTACACATGCGAAAAGTACTTCCCGAAAATGAATTAGAATTTTCCGGACACTTAGAGCCTATACGAAATGTTACTGAAAAATCACCAGACAAACGAATTAATCGTCCTTCGTTGTTTGTTAATGATAGTATGTACTCACAGACACAGAGAAAACGGCAAAAATCCACTAAACCAAAATGTAATCCCAAGGTTATAAAGCCAAAGAGAAAGAGGAAACACATTTTCGTAAGTTGTTCTGGTTGCAAATCAAGAGTTAGAAGTCATCTAATGGGAAAGCATCTCATATCACATTATCATTTTAGAAAAGCAATTGATATGAAGAGTTTGACGTACAGACAACTTATCTTAGATAACATGGACGCAATAGTTCACCAGTCTCCCTTTCAATGCAGTCCATGCAAATTCTATACTAATTGGCATTCAAATTTTATGCAGCATTGGTCCTCTGAAAATCATGAACGTGTTACATCAGCAATGGATGGTCTATACTGGTGCTCCTTCTGTAAATTTGAATGTTCTGCATCGCAGGAAATGCTCGAACACTTGTCAAGTTTGGATCACAGTGAAGTGGTCGCCGTTATAAATAGATCTATGCCTATACTAATCAGAAAGAAGACAATTATACGTTGCGAAACTTGTCATATTTCGTTTCGGTATAATTTTGAGGCGAAACAGCATTGGAAAAAGACTTCCCATGAGTTAGCGTATACTGCTACCGACACTTATCAGGAACTGCATAAATGTCAACACTGTCATCATAAATTCAAATCATCGGTAACGCTTTGCGCTCATTTGAAATCAGAGCACAAAGAGAAAGCATTTCTGTGTCTAGTCTGTTCCAAGGTGTTCAACTCATCAGCCGACGCAAAGCAACATCGGCAGACATCAGAACATCGAATCAGGACGAAGGAAAAGTTGATAGCCCGTGGTCTATGTTCAAAAGATTTACGCAAACGTTGCCCATACTGTCCCCGACAAACCATGCTCAAAAATGTGATTGAACTCCGAGACCATATAAGAAGATTACATCCTAACATACGAAAAAAGTACGTATGCTATAGTAATATATTTCCCAACTCGATGAAAAACTCGCTTTTAGTCCCTAGTACGAGAGAAAAAAGTAGCTGATTCTCTGCCGGCAAGACGACTTTTATCCCTCGTACCAGGGACTAAAAGCGAGCTTTTTCATCCAGGTGGGAAAAAAATCGTATACGTGATATAAGTAGGACATTGCCACCCGCGATTGTCACCCTGGCATCGGCTAAGGTGTCAATATTCCGCGGGTGAGAATGACCTACTTTTCTCCCTGGGTGCGTAATTACTATTCTGACAATAGAATTTCATATAAATGTACGGTATAATAGCAAGCTTTATGATCAAATGGAACTGTAATAATTATGTATGAAATTAAATAATAATTAAATTTTACATGTATAACGCGAATAATATGCACATTATTCTACAAATTTAATTTCAGGTGCTACAAATGCGGAAAGGCGTTTATTCTATCACAAGAAGTGACTCGGCATATAAGAAGCAATGCTTGTCAATGTGCAGATCCCAATACTGTCAGCACTTCGGCTCTCTGGAGCTGCAGCCAATGTCTGTTCACAACAGATTCCCAAGCAGAATGTTTTTTCCATGAAATCCTTCATAGCGAGCCAATAACACAAATCATTGGCGAAAATAAAGTTCTGAAGTATGCATGTCCTCTCTGTGATAAGGCGTTCAATAAGAAGTCATTGCGGGATCATCTAAAGCAGCACACGTTCGAGAGGCCTTTCGTTTGTTCCCTCTGCGGGGCCAACTTCACGAGACAGAGCAGTTTAAATAATCACCACAAGAGCAAGCACGATATGCCTGCACGTCCGACGGAGACCGAAGTCGCTGCAAAAGAATTTAGATGTCATCAATGTAGGAAGAAATTTACTGACCGGTAAGTATTAATGTACTCACGCGTGCTTTGTAGTATTAGATTAGAGGAGTGTGTATTCGTTATTTAATAATTAATTGTCAAAACCGTCGTTGCAAGATTTTTACAATATTGTTCTTTCTACAAACGTAGAATAGCGCGAGGAATAAAAAATTTAAAGGATCTTTGCTTAGTTAGGCCAAAGAAGCATAACTTCTTGCGCGCATACATAAGTACACACACTTTTTTAATACTTGTCCGATTGTTTGTTGACGATAGCTCTGGAGGATTTCATGTTAGTTATGAGCAGCATTAGCTATAAATTGTTTATGATTAACGGAGCTATATAGATTTATAATAAACTTCTTGAGAGATGTGTCATGTCATAATATTATGAAGTGCCGACATAAGACATCAATGATGTGCACGACACGTGCAGCGGCCGGATGCGGCGGCCGAAGTGTCAGCAGTCGGCAATCACACTGCTCACAACTCGTCTACAAAACATCGGGAAACATTCATAATTTGACACGAGCGCTTTGATAGCTGCGCCGGCGCACTGCGACGCCGCTAACGATGACGTTTTTATCCGCAATCCAATAAACATGTCCCCGGGCGGCTTGTATACAAACAGCGTGCTAGAAGGTATTTTATTGGGTGCACGTGTGTTTTATTCGTGAATCCGCAGGTTTGATTGAGGATGCCAAATTGTTGGCATGTTTTCTAAGACGCCAGAGATGATTTGTCTTGAAATATGGCCGGCCTAGATTTTCTGCATTATTTAACTAAAGATAGTAGTTAAATCTTTGGACGACGTGATTATCCTTTTTTACATCTACTAAGGTATACATCATACATCTTAAAGTACGTAATTTATTTTATTTATTTATTTAAGTAAAGGAAATAAACAATATAATATGAACAATCTAAGCAGAGTAAGTACAATCTGCTATAACACCTTCATCAGTAAGGTTTCCAAAATCCAAAGTAACATTTACAAATGTCAGAAGAAAAATAAAATGAAAGTAAACAAAATTATACATATAAAGAAGTGTGTGTGTATTTATGTATGCACGCAAGAAGTTATACTTCTTTGGCCTAACGAAGCAAAAATCATTAAAATGATTTTAGAAAGAACAATTTTGTAAAAATCTTGCAAAGATTGCTTTGCCAATTAATTATTAAATAATGAATACGGCTGTATGGGCTTGAACCCTTTGCCTGTCCTCATAATGGACGAAGAAACTAAAAAAATAACGAATGACGCAAACGTCAGAAAATTTTAGGAACCAACTTCAACCTGCTTCTTTGTGTTACAGTGATGCGCGCGCATTTTTTCTCTCATAATTTTTTCATAAGGCGCCTAAAGAACTATAACTTCAAAAATACGTATTTAAAATTTATGTAGATAGTAACTTCACTTATTTATACTAAATTGTAATATAATGTAATTACAATAATATTACTATGCAAAATTCTATTTAATCAAATTTTTTAAATGTTAATTATCATTGAATATTTTTAGAATTATCAAAATCTTCATTTAAACTAATTAAATTTATATTTTCGATAACCAAGTAAAGAATATCGCTTACAATTTTGCTATTCTTCTCCTTATTTTTTTATGAAAATAAGGGACGAGACGAGCAGGACGTTCAGTTCATGGTAATTGATACGCGGTACGCCCCGCCCATTACAATGCACTGCCGCTCAGAATTCTTGAAAAACCCAAAAATTCTGAGCGGCACTACAATTGCGCTCGTCCTTAGATGTTAAGTCTCATTTGCCCAGTAATTCCACAAGCTACGGCGCCCTTCAGACCGAATCACAATAATGCTTACACATTACTGCTTCACGGCAGAAATTGGCGCTGTTGTGGATTGTGTACCCATAATCTTGCCGGCATCCTGTGCAAAGGAGCCTCCCACTGGTTGAACCCCGTCTTCGTGCACCAAGTACAAAGAATATAATAAAATAATAGTATAACCAAGAGCTTAAGCAATACATTTAAAAGTGCACGACTGTAACTCAATGTAATTATGTTCTATCAAATTTATACTCCTATAACACATGCCAACTTATTAAAATTACTACTGACCTATATATTCCAGAAATTATTAGAATATTATGACATGTTGGAGCATCGAGGACGCGCGGTCTCGTATTTTAGGATTGTGATGAGGTTTTGATATTTGCAATAGATACATGAACACTGGCATAGGGAAAGGTAACACATATTAAATTTAAAGACAAAATTTATGAACGATGCGGGACTCGAACCCGCGACCTTTCTTGTTCCGTGCGAGCGTTCTTTTCACTAACCTGGTCAACCCCAACATTTGCACATTAGGAAATAGACTTGAGATGTCGCCCTTTCAAATCTAAACAATTTGTTATTTTTATTTAAAGTGATAACCCTCACTTCTGGGATTAAATACACAATTAAATTATTGTTTTAAAATTTTCTGGTTTTCAACATTTTAATTTTTGTTTTCAAATTTAACTTTGTGTAATTAGTCTTAGAAGTGAGGGTTATCACTTTAAAAAAAAATATTAAATGGTTTCTCTCTTTTGCATATCAATATGCTGCAAATCAGCAAATCTGCTATACAGATACAGATATATATGCGCAGACCGGCTGTGATAACATTACATTGACGAAACTCAGAACAAAGTTGTATCAGAAATCGAGAATGTGGTGTGAAATAAATGAAGTCCAATCCAACCCCGAGAAGACACAGGTTTATGGAAGAAAGTCTTCGTTAACACGCCCCTAACTTACCTACCTTATACTTGGCGACGATATCTTGAGCGTGTAGTGTTCGCAGTTCCGTGGAACAAGAAGAATGATCTGCCAACCATGTCGTGAAGAAGTGCCCATCCATGGATACGGGTAAAAGTACTATGGGAAGATCTCCCACAACGTGGCTGATGACAATTCTGAAAGATTTAAATACATTAGGAACTATGGAAAATAACGCCCGTGATCGGGTAGCTGGTGCCGCATGATGATTAAAGGCGGCCTGGCATTACGGGAGCGAAGAACAAGATGAAGATCAGCTCCGTGAACATCCGTCATATAAACGACATAGTACTTTTCTTTAGGCCACCGCCTGAAACTCTTACCAGCACAATTTCAGTCCATTATTACCTTCTTCCATTTTTGGACTTAGAATCGACGATTCGATGTTCTTGCCCGATGATCATCATCATCAGCTGGAAGACGTCCACTGCTGGACAAAGGCCTCCCCCAAATATTTCCATGACGATCGGTCCTGCGCTGCCCACATCCAATTCCGGCGATCCTGACCAGATCGTCGGTCCATCTTGTACCTGCAAACTCTACTGCGTCTTCCGGTACGTCGTCGCCATTCGAGGACTTTGCTGCCCCAACGGCCATCTGTCGGTCGAAGTATGTGCCCTGCCCACTTCCACTTAAGTTTCGTAATCTTTTTTGCTATATCGGCGACTTTGGTTCTCCTACGTATATCCTCTAGGGAAACTCCGAGCATAGCCCTCTCTATTGCCCTCTAAGCGACCACGAGCTTTCTCATAAGGCCCATAGTTAGCAACCACGAAAAAAAATATGATATGATATGTGAGATTGATGCAACGACTGACTGTTGTTTATAAAAAAAAAAACTGGCTGCACTCCGGGAGTGCCTGCAAAAATGAAAACTTAAACATTAACGTTGTGCATTTTTGAATATTTTGGAATGGTTAGGGAATAATTTCGCACGAATTGATTTATTTATCAGTATAAATTTACTAGCATTTATTTGGTTAAACACAATAATCATTTATTGCCCTATCATACACAAAAAAATGATAACTTATATTACATAAAAAAATTAACAATTATTTTACATTTAAAAGTTTATCTCTCAGAAAAATCAACAATTTTCATCCATAATTTCAGCGACTGTCTTACGAATTTTCGATCAGGCCACGTGTCCTGACGCGAGTTTAACATTTTATACCCATCCGAAGAGAAGTGCTCAATGCCGCTAAAGAAGTTTGCACTTCAAAAATAGTATTCACTACCAATATACAGTCAGTCCTGTATTTCGAAAGTTGGATCGTAAGCATTGCGACGTGGTAGAGTCATCTGCATCTGGGGTTAGTAGCGCCGCTGACGATCTAAGTTTAGCCATATCTAACGCGATATTGCGATTGTCTTGCATTTAATGCGCTCGGATGCGTTCTCCGGAGCGCGACTTCACCGCCGACAACCGCCGACCTAATGGAGAGCCTGGGGTTCTCTAATCACTTCAACTTGTGCTAACGGCCTCTCGCTAACGGGAAACTAAAGCTGTTATAACACTTACTATGTATAATATTAGGGGTTAAAATATCGAATTACCGTATCGAACTGAAAAACTCAAAAACTGTATCTTCTCTAAACATAGCTATATGAGTGAGACCTGAGAGTTGTACAAAGCATACAAGATTTTATGACGATACGTCACTCGAACAGTTAGGAGAGTCTCAGTTGGGAGAGCACTCGCACGGAACGCGAGAGGTCGTGGGTTCGAGTCCCGCAACATTCGTAAAATTTCGTTTCCAAATTTAATTTGTGTGATATTGAGAGCTTGTGTCTAATCAAATAAAATCAAAATCAATTACTCTATTTTCAATGTGTTTAAAGATGGTTTTGTTGACCTTAGATCATTTTATACGCCTATACAGACTAGTGAGTTAGACAGACAACTGTGAAATCGTCGAAAAAAATTGAGTTTGACTATTTTTTCTCTCATGTATAGCAATGCACGCACACTAATACAAAGTGACAAATCGCGAGTGTAAAACGTAGCTGGTTACGCACACTAAAGTAATAAACCTAGCCTGTCTTCGTCGGTTGTCTAGCAGCAAGAGGGCTCAATCTAGACGTAAAAATTATCTAAGATATTAAAATACATTAAAGTCGAAAAAACAATAGAAAAGCAATGAGTTCATGTTGTACTTTTTAAATCTAGAATGTTCTAGCTGCCATGTCAAAAAAGTTTTGCTCTGAAATGTCGCACCAAACAGTTTTTATTTTATTCGAAAGTAGCCAGTAGGTACGCCAAAAAGGCAATTCCTAAACTAAACCGCTATTATGAACTAGTAAATATCTTTTTGCATATAATAAAGTACGTGTGAGTAGCACGTTAGACTCAATATGCCTAGAATATCATTCTTTCAGGAGATACTTTCGATCGACCATAGTTTGACTGCTCAACCACCATACCATAGTTTTTCCTTTGGATAAACTGCGAAAAGTACTGAACCGATCGGAATAATACGTATTCTATGATTTGCAGCGTGTTTCGGAGAAGGTTTTAGTAACGCTATGATATTGAGTGAGACCTGAGAGTTGAACAAACCATAAAAGATTTTATCAGCGATACGTCACTCGAACGGTTGGCTCAGTTGGAAAGAGCGTTCGCACGGAACGCAAGAGGTCGCGGTTCGAGTCCCGCATCGTTCATAAAATTGTATTTTCAGTTATATTTGTCCAATCTAAGTGTTGTACCTATATTGTTATTTCAGAAAAGAACTGGAGAGCCACGGCCCGTCGTGTCAGATATTAGAACGGGAATGTCCATTTGAGGATTGCACGTTCAAAGGTTCCTCATTGTCGCAACTAATCCGGTGAGTACCTGCTTCGACACTCACCCACTTATTCATAATAGTCTGCTAACTTAAAGCATTGCTAATTCTCTCTCTGTCTTCTTCTATTGACCTAAGTCAGAATAAGAAAAAACACTCCTTAGCGGCTGTTTAAAGATAGCGGACCATTATGAATAAGGGGGTCAGCCGCCAAATACTTTCCGGATAACTATTTTCATTACAACATTAAAATATAGGCATTGTCTCAAATACATAGCTAATATATTTAGATGCAATCATTTATATGATGAATATGGCTGTTTGTTTCCGAGTCATGGATGTAAGTAAGTAAATTGTATTAAATATATCGTTGTCTTGTACCCATAGTACAGGCTATGCCTTGTTTGAGGCAAGACAATTAGAGTGTGTCAATATTATATTATATCTTCTATATTTAAATGAGCAATTCTTGTATATATATATAATCTGAATCTCGGAAACGGCTCCAACGATTTAAATGAAATTTAGTATACAGGTAGTTTCGGGGGCGAGAATTCGATCTAGCTAGGTTTCAATTTAAAAAAAAATCGTTTTATCCGTGTTTGAATTAGAAACACCTACAATAACATTAGAATACAAAGGTAAGTTTCGCCACTTTATACAAGACTATTCCGGTTCGAATCCAGATGTCCTTTTTGTTCATGTTATGTATATTCTTAAAGATCCGAGCAAGGCTCGGTCGGCCAGATATTTTTATATTTAAACGATAGATTTTTGTACTTGTATGCCTATAGCTAATAGATCGGGGGAAAAGACATTTCGCATTTAGAATTTACTTGCAGACCCGACAGACGCTGTTCTGTCAATAGAAAAAAAATTGAAGTATTCGGGAATAATGCATCACTAAAGTACCGTTCTTTGTTTGTATTGGTCTAGACGTTGCGGGGAAGGGTCCTATCGCATCAAGCAATCATATGGTGGAATAGTAGATTGATAACCGAGGGTCGAAAGAATCATTTCCCGAGGTATTTAGACGCCCGAGCGCAGCGAGGTCGGCTATAGTCCGAGTAGGAATTGATATTTTTACCCGAGTTAAACACTCCTCTTTTCATTTCGAATATGAGGAAAATAAAACTAGTTATTTAACTAAGCACAGATTAGTATCCCGCCAATTTATGTCGACTATTTAAATTTCAAATATGGAACTTACCGCGTAATTGTTGCGGTTTATACCGCTCAAAGAAGTTTGCGCTAAGTTCACACTGTCTGTTTAGAAAGTCACATGGCCGTAACATTTTTTTTAATTAGTACATAAAACTCTTCACAGCAGACAGCAGTTCTATTTTCAAAGTTCATTCCGGCCCTTAGGTGGGAAGTAATTTGTATGAGTTTTTCCCTCTCTATGGAGGGAAGCAGCATTTTCCACCCAATAATCAGATCAAAACAACATTACTTTCCGACAATGGGTAATGAAAAAGATCTAACTTATTTAAAATGATAAGGATTAATATCGTATTTGTGTAAACAGCTTTTACTTGCTTTTTTATGTATTAAGGTGGATATAGTATTTTATCCGAGGTAAACATAGTGGTCTTTTCTGTAGACTTATATAAGATACACAATCCCACCATACATTATTTTGTTATGTCTAAAAGGGTTTACGCAGCGTTTTCGTTGAAAGCTCCCAGAACGCATATTTTTTTCCGATACCTCCAACAAATATCGTTTTTGTATACAAAAATATACAAAAACCTTAAAAAATTATATACTCAAACCTTTCTCAAGAGGCACTCTATCCATGAGTGAAAACAGCATGAAAATAGGTGCCGTAGTTTTTGAGTTTATCGCGAACAGACAGACATACGCGGCGGAGAACCTGGTTTTATATGTACCTAATGATGTATAAACTTGTAATAAAATCTCCTTCGCATAAAACTTGTATTCCCAGCTATACAGTATGTTTGTTGCATCATTTTACATATTATATTGTAATTGAAATGATTTGTCGATCGATGGAAATGTAAATCTTGATATAAAAGAGTGGCAATGAGTTTCTTGCTACTTCTTCTCATTAGCTCAACCCTTTACGGAGTAGCGGTAGATTCAATAAGAAAAATATTTTTTTGACATTCATAAGCGTCATTTCCGTGACCTACATGAATAAAGGCATTTTGATTTGATTTTATTTCTTTTTCTCTATTTCAAATGAGTGAAACTAATCAAAATTTCGAAACATTTCAAAATTAAATTACAAACATGGCAAATATATATAAATTTGTGACGTTTACGAACGTAACGCAGTGTCAACATATCAGTAATGGCGACCGCGACATAGAGGGTGAACTGGGAATTGAGCACTAAACTGACTAAACCGACTTACAAAAATAGAGATGATTGGGTGCCACACGAGCTCTCTGAAAAAAACAGCTAACGAATCGTATATCTAACTTATTTGCGATTATTTATTGAGACTTAATGAAACCGATTTATTTCTGAAGAGTTTGATGTTGATGAAAAGTGGATCACGTACGATAATAACGTCCGAAAATATCATTGTTTAGTCAGACTGCAAGACTGTGGCTAAGCCCAGGCTTACTCACAATAAGGTGACGTTGTATGTATGGTGATATTGTAAAGTTGAGTTGTTCTTATGAGCTTTTACTGCCGGCTAGGATATCTATATCGATATCGATAGCTATATCAAATTCAAATTCAAATTCAAATTCAAATATTCTTATTCAAAACAGGATGTGACATCACTTATTGAAAGTCAAAAAAAACTACCACCCATTCCAAAATGAATACCTCAGACCTGAGAAGAATGGGCGCAACAAACTCAGCGGGCTTTTATTTTCATCGAATAAATATGTTTACAAAGTAATATTGTACAATTAAACTTATTATTTAATAGCCTGAGGGCGGTCACTCCATTTCCAATCTGTGGTATCATTAAGAAAGTCATTTATGTTATAGTAACCTTTACCACACAAACGTTTTTTAACAATTCTTTTAAATAACGTAATACTTTTGTTTTGAACATTTTCTGGGATCTTGTTTTAAAAGCATATACATCGCCCCACAAAAGACTTACTAACTCGACTTAGCCGAGTAGTAGGCATCGTCAGTTTATGTCTGTTCCTGGTGTTAACATTATGGTTATGACAGTTTTATCGATTCCGAAATCTCTATTGCCAACTACTGATGAGGTTAAAGCAAGAAGCTGAGAAAAAACTGTTTCACCACGATAACACTAGACCAGACATATCTTTTGCCACTCACGAAAAAAAAGAGTGTGGCGAAGAGTTGTTACATGCATCCTCCATATAGACCTTGCACCTTCAGATTTCTAACTGTTTTGGCCTCTTCAGAATTCGTTAGGCAGTGTCAGGTTAGCACCAAGAGAGGACGACTAAAACGACTTGTCTGGTTTTTTTATCAGAAAGCTCAAAATTTCTACATCAACAAGATGGTTAAAACAAACAACTTTTTATATATTTTTCGTAAGTATCTTCTCTAACGATTTGTTAGAGAATATACCGAATCAAATTTACTACCTGGGGGATTTTGGAGGCGTTGAACCGATCTCTTGACTCTTCTAAAAGAATATTAACCCACGTAGGCACCGGGCGTACTCGTTCTCCCAGACCATTTATGATTTTAAAACAGTACATAAAAGCACCATCTGTCCCTTATTCATTTAACTATTCATCTTAGGCTTTAGCTATTGTTGTGTAGCGAAGGTTTGAAGTCTTCAGGTGTTCGTTGTTCCCGCAAGATGGCGCTTACCAGGAAAATGCAATTTATTTACTCAATGTTTAAATAACTCCAATTCTACGCTTATAAATATTTTTGTTATCTAATATCAAACTATTTATATGTTAATTGATTGATGTCTAGTTTAAACATTATGTATACATAATAAAAATATGTCATAATATTATAGTCCTGAGACATCCGATTACTCTTATTGCAACTTAGAATTCGTGGCCACGCCCTCTATTTGACGATTCATTTGCTTTTAAAACTCGTCAATACTTCATAATTTACTATTTTTTTATAAAAGTTTATCAAAAGACATTAGTGTAGAAATATAGGTCTCAAATAGAGCTATAGAGCAGGGGCAGTGATGATCAGAACAGAACTGTGGAGGCCACAAAAATATCTTATTTCTTCTCTTTAAATATATTGTAACACCTGTACCTGTACCCATTATTAATGGCGGCGACGTGGGGCGGGTCGTTACCTTCCCTAAAATATGGTCGAGTGAGGCGATGGCTGGTCCATGCGTCATGCTCGTGAACGGGTGCTACTCGTGGTTGCTGGATGATCTTGTTACCGGGAGGTCTGCTTGATGTGTTTTTTATTATTATTATTACAATTTTTTTAAAGTTAAAGTTATTATATATTTTATTTTATGAAATGCTCACATAATGCCTCTATTTATTTACGGTATGTGTGGATTGATGCATCTACTATACTCAATAACTTTTGTGTGTATGAGTATTAATATACTTTTTTTTTTTCTTTTTTTGACTTGCTCGTGTAAGCCTTTCAGTTTTGTGACATTTGAGTATTTTTGCTGCGTCACTTTGCATATATTGTAATTGAAATGATTTGTAAAACAATTAAAATGTAAAGCTTGACTTAAAAGAGTGGCAATGAGTTTCTTGCTACTTCTTCTCATTAGCTCAACCCTTTACGAAGTAGCGGTAAATTCAATAAGAAACAATTTTTTTTTGACATTCTTAAGTGTCATTTCCGTGACCTACATGAATAAAGTGTTTTTGAATTTGAATTTAATAATAATCTATATGAGGTTTGTTCACTAGGCATGCATACTCAGGAGTCACGCATGAGACAAGCGAGTGGTGATAATTAACTATAAAATGCCTATTACTGTCTTTCAGACATCGAAAAACTCACGGAATAACGAAATACCATGAATGCTTCCAATGCAACTTTAAAACCGATCAAATTAGCCATTTGAAGCGCCATTTAATATGTCACGAGGATGTCAAGCCGTACGGATGCCCGCACTGTGATTTCACCTGTAAAAGCTTAGTAAGTTTTATTAAACAAATAATTTATTGTACTACTTATTCATTACCTACTTATAAACTTGCCTTTTTTTATTTAAGATTTAGTCGTGAATTTGTATTAGGTATTTATTAACGATCATTAATTCACATAGTTTGAATTTATCGAACAACATTGGTGCTCAATTTTTTTTATGACATTAAGGGACGAGACGAGCAGGACGCTCAGCTGATGGTAATTGATATGCCCTACCCATTACAATGCAGTGCTGTTCAGGATTTTTGTCAAACCCAAAAATTCGTTCGTCACCTTGACATAAGATGTTAAGTGTCATTGGCCCAGTAATTTTAATAGATACGGCACCCTTCAGAGCGAAACACAATAATATTGACAGCTTACACATGAATACGGCAGAAATAGTGGTGGTACCCATAATCTAGCCGGCATCCTGTGCAAAGGAGACTCTACGCGTAACGCGTTTAGACAGTTCCATTAACGTTAGGCGATATGGTGGAAATTGAATAATTATTGAAATGTCAAATGAATATAAATTTTACAACAGAACCATAATGTTATTATAATTAAATATCGTGTATGTTAACTTTACAGGAAAATCTTCGGAAACATGTACTGAAAGGCAAGAAACACCCCGGCTTGTTTTTGTATCAATGCAATCATTGTGTATACAAAAGTAACCTAGCGACCGAGTTGAGAACCCATTACACGAATTTTCATACAGAGAAATATAATGCCAAAACAGCTGCAATTGAAGTCAAGAACCATTTAATTGTGAACAATAAGACGGAATCCAATCATTTCCTACAATAGTCATACATCGTGTGAATTGACTAGAAGCCAAATTAGCCAAATCCATTCACGAAACTGGGAGTCATCAATAGATCAAGACACTACTTCAAGGCGGTCCACCGGTACAAGCTTTAGTAGGTACTCTATGAGGCGCAGGTCCGGACGCATTATCCTCATCTCTGGTCTGGTGCACAACGAGTCCTGAAATATGGTAACCCTAGGTGACCCATGAACCCAGATTTTAGGTGTTTTTAGACCCTTATCAGGGTTGGTATTTGCAAATCTCATAAAATGTCAGGATATTTTGAATTTTTAATAAAATACACTATTTGAAAGATGTCTTTAAAGAGTTAAACAATATAAAAATAATCATCCTTTCGTAATAATTGCACAATTAACACTTATTTAAATATTTCAATAAAATACTTACTTTTATATTGTTTTTATAAATAAACTTCACTATAGGTAATTTCATTATACAGGTTGTAATCATTAAGTTAAAATTTGGATACTTCTAGTTTACTTGTGCCTCACACAGTACTAAAGTTTGGACCGTTGGACCGCCTTGAAGAAGTGTCTTGATCTATTGATGGCCTCTATTTTAAAGATTTTTGATATCTGTAATAGTTACTGAATAATCGCTTTGTCACACTTAACGATTACAGCCTGTATAAAATCATATTGTGGGCTTGCTTTGTGAGAATTTGTTTCATATTTTTGTTGTAATCATGCGTATGTATATTATAACATGGTTCGCCATGCTCGCTAAAATGACATTTCTTGCGGCGTCGTGTAACGGATCGTCAAATATGTGCAACGGAGGTAATGGCTGGTCCATGCGTCAACTCGTGAGCCAGTGCTGCTTGTGGTCGACCTGTTATAGTTGATAAATCATAGGATTTGTTTGATGCGATTACTAATTATGACGGTTATCACGACCATTATTGTCACGAAGCATCCTAACACAAACAGTGTATTCCAACTCTAAAGGTAAATGCATCTTGCAGTCATGCAATTTATATTTATATAATTTATTTTTGAAGTGATAACTTCTTATGGGAGGGCACGGTGGGAAGGTAAACCGCTTCGTTACGTTACGCGATACTTCTGTCAGAAAAAATTAATTGAAACATGTTTTAACCGTTTTATCTTAATGGCTTTAAAATGGTTTTAAGAAAAAAGTTTCGAATTGCTCAGTAATATTTTTTGAAAATCTCCCAAGTGTAATAATTTATTTATAAGTACTTTTGTAACAATTAAATAAAAGTTTTCAGAAATTTTCTTACATTTTCGTTCGTCGTATAATTATTAGGACAGGCAATGGGTTCAAGCCTATGCAGCCATATTGGATTAATAGATATTTAATAATTAATTGTAAAAGCCGTCTTTGCATGATTTTTAGATGACACACATTGTAAAAAATTTTCAATTAATTCGGTTAGTATCATAAAAATAAATTAAAGATGGACTCTGAATATGAAAACGTTAGACTTCGAGGACCACGCAAATCTAGTTCGCTCCAAAATATTTCTAGTTCTTCGTCCTTACTATTTGAAACAACGGCCTTGAGTCTGCCCAATACTTCAATTGGCGATGTTTATGAAAACGAAAAAATAAATAAACTTTCTACAGAACTACAAGTGGCAAACCAAGAAATAGAGAACCTAAACTACGAAAATGTTAATCTGAGGAAAGAACTAGAAAAATGCAATAAAATTATTGAATCATATAAAAAAATTACGTCTGCACAGACTCATCAGTTTTCACCCGCAAATCATACCACGACGAAAAAAAAGAAAAGGAAATCACAAAGCGCCCTTAATAGTCCGGCTTTATTACAAAAAAATCCAGTATTCATAAACTGCGACTCTCCTCAAATCACCCCTGACATCTCCCCGGATACATACACTGATGACCAGCCCTGCCAGAATCCATCAAATCGATATGCTTCGTCACCATCGGCGCAACTAAATAAAAATGAAAGCATTAAGCGCAACCCGACAAATACTAAGCAGATAAAAAAACAAAGCTCTTCTACTAATAAAAATGAAAATAAAAATAAATCTTATCATACCAGGAGGGAAAGTCATGGAAAAGTAAAACACAGAGTACTGATCCTGGCAGATCAACGAGGAAGAGGGGCACAACAATCACTACAAAAATTATTGGGTAAAGACATGTACTTCGTCACTTGCATGTGGAAACCAGGAGCGTCTCTTAGCGAAATACTTAACTCCAATAGTGAATTACTGACTTTAAACGAAAATGATCATATCGTTGTGATTGGGGGATGCAATGACAAAAATCCGTTTAGTTTTCAACTTCATGTAAACAAGTGGCTTCATACTTTACCAATTCCTAACATCACTGTTTGTCAAATTCCATATAACCCGTATTTAAATGTTCGGAAACTTAACTATGAGTTAAAATTTGCTTGTTTTAACACTGCCAATGCCTGTTACTTAGATCTAGATTACCAACAATATATACCGAAAGGGCGCAACTATACTAGACATATGTGTGGGCTTATTCTCAGACAGATATTGCACATCGGCTATAAAATAAATTTCATGAAATCTAAACGGCAAAATGATGAGCAACGTGGTACATCAAAAGATTATAATACTAAAAGTACTGTAGACATAGGCACACAATATAACCCAATTCAAACTGACAAAGGCAAACATAAACGGATTTAATTGATATTGATACAAATAAAATGTACTCTGGCCAAATCCAAGGTGACGCTGAATTAAAAAATAATCTTTTTCATGTATAAAAATATAACCATCTTACACCAAAATATTAACGTACTAATTACAAAAACCGATGAGCTCGTTATTTGTCTCGAGGAACTCTCTGTCAAAATGAATAAATACTTTGATGTCCTGTGTATTACTGAACACAATATGATTTTAGACGATATAAGCTTCCTAAGTATTCCTAATTTTCAACTAGCATCATACTGCTTGAGGACAAGTAGACATGGAGGGTCGTGCATATTGATACGCAAGGGCCATAAGTTTCGCGTGATAAGTGATATAGATGAATACAGTATCTTAAATATCATAGAGTGCAGCGCAGTAGAATTAGTAGACCACAAGATTATAATAATTTTCGTTTACAGGTCACCAAAAATCACCGTAACTGTGATTGACTTATTTTTCAGTAGTCTACATAAAATACTTAATAAAGTATGTTTTAAGAATAGGAAAGTTATACTATGCGGCGACTTTAACATCGACAGAATGAAAACAAATAGGACATCTGTTTATTTTGAGCAGTTATTGCAATCATATAATCTCAAGCTATTATTTAAAGAGCCCACTCGTCTAAGTAGCAATACATGCATAGATAACTTTGCTCATAATATACGTGGCTACACTAGTTCGGTATATGAACTAGCCATATCTGACCATACTGCGCAGGTTGTCCAAGTTCCAACTAAGGGAAGCATTCTTCTAAGCCACTGGTTCATTCATAAACGGCAATTTTCGATTGAAAATATGAATAAATATTATGACTGCCTCAAAAGCTTATCCTTTCAAGAGGTGTACTCTGTTGATAACCCAAATTTGGCATACAATATTTTTTTAGACTTGATATTACTATTCTATAATTTATGTTTCCCTATTGTAAAAATAAAAATATCCTCTACAAAACGACATAGATGGCTTTCCAGGGGTATAAGAACTTGCTCTAAAATTAAAAGGAAGCTTTTGTGGACATCAAGATTAACTAGATGTAAATCAGATATAATTAAATTAAAGGCTTATTCCAAAAGATTAAAATCAATTATAAAACTTACACAGAGGTCTCAAAATAACTATATAATAAAAAATTCCTCTAATAAAACAAAAGCCACTTGGAATATAATAAACAGTACTTTGAACAATATCTCTAGAGATGACATAGATGCCATTAGAATTGGATCAAAAATTGTCACTGATCCTCAAATGATAGCGCACGCATTCAACGATTTTTTTATAGATGAAATTAACAACGATTGCAAAAAAGTGGTTATAATGATAACCCCAAATACATCACTAGACACCATCAACCTAACTCACTTTTTTTTAACCCAACATGCTCCTATGACATTCTGGATGCAATAAGGTCATTAAAAAACACAAATAGTAACGGATACGATGATATAAATACAACAGTAATAAAATATGTCGCTACCATAATAGCTCCAGTATTAAGTTACATTATGAATCAGTGTATCGAATATGGTATATACCCAGATAAAATGAAACTTACGATAATAAAACCTATTTTTAAAAAAGAAGACAAACTGGATATGCAATTTTATAGGCCTATCGCCTTGATTCCAATCTTATCAAAAGTTTTTGAAAAAATTATACACAAAAACCTGTATTCGTACTTTGAAACATTTAATATTTTGACTAAGGAGCAAGTAGGCTTTAGGAAAAATAAGTCTATCAATGAAGCAATTTATAACTTTTTGGAAACGGTAATGACTAGTTTAGAAAATAAAAAACGAGTGACAGCAATATTTATGGACATGACCAGAGCTTTTGACTATGTCGACCATTTAATAATGACCAATAAATTAGAAAGGTATGGCATAAGAAACAATGCTCTTAATTTAATTAAATCATAATTATCTGGTAGACAACAATCAACAGAAATAACTAAAATAAATCTTATAACTAAAACCAGAATGAAATATTTATCAGACCCCCGGAAAACAACATTTGGCGTGCCCCAAGGCAGTATTCTAGGACCACTGCTTTTTCTTATTTATATAAATGACCTTCCTCAAACTATTAAGGATCCAATGGTCCTATTTGCAGACGATAGTACTGCCATATTTATTGACAACAATCCATTAACATATGAAAATTACATAAACAATTCGCATAACGAACTAATAGAGTGGTTAAATTATAATAATCTAAAAATCAATCCAAATAAAACATGCATGACGAAATTTGCTTACAAAAACACACAATCTTATGGATTAAATATAAATTATGACGATAAAGCGATTAATGAAGAGAAGTCCACAAAATTCCTGGGCATTTGTCTTGACCACAATCTGTCATGGAGAACACACATTGATTATGTCATTAAAAAACTAAATAGGTTCTCATTTGCTCTACATATGCTGAAGAAAGTAGTTGATATGATTGCGGTGTTAGCAGCATATCATGCGTATGTAGACAGCACTCTGAGATATGGGATACTATTCTGGGGTAATGCTCCAGGGATTTATGAAGTATTCAAAGCTCAAAAGAAATGTATCAGATCTGTCTGCTCACTAAAAGCAACCGAATCATGTAAACCTCACTTTATTAAATTAAATATGCTTAGCATGCCATCAATATATATTTATGAAGTAGCAGTTATGGTAAAGAATAATATCAATAAATATGAAACGCTAATTTCGAAACGAAACGACAACAAATTTTTGAAGTCCAGAACAGAGTTGTATCGAAACAGCATCTTTTGCATGGGACCAACAATTTACAACAAATTACCTGACAATATTAAGCGCGAAAATATATTCTACTTTAAAAAGTATCTCAAATCTTACTTAATAAAAAAGCATACTACTCATTAAAAGATTTTCTTGACGATAAAATAGTAAATAATAAAAATTAACTTCGACTGAACTCAATATCATTGTATAGCTAATGACATTATATTATAAATGAAACTTAATAAGCCTATGAAATAATAAATATTGTATGATTGATGTTAATCTAAGTTTGCTTGGGATGTATATCTTTTTTTAGTATAGTACAATATATTATAATTGTTACAAAAATTAAAACGTGAACTATGTATTCCTCTGAGTTTGCATGCCTTGTGGGTTAAGATAAGAGCACTTGTTAATTATAAGCCAACAACTTATTATTACTTTATCTTGCAAATAAAGATGATTTGATTTGATTTGCTTCGGTGCTTATTATAGATACCATAAGCCAATTATTACATTTATAAGATAATATAATGATACTAACAATATTCATACATAATGATACACATATTAAATAGGCTAGGCTCACTTGTGTTTATATTCCTCCTAACCAGATACTTCCATTACGGATACAGAAACTCTGCGAGTTATTATCGAAATTATTTAATTCTGTATAGATTGGAAACAGGGGCATCCAATTATTGTATTGGAAAAAGAATAGTTTTTTTTCTGACGGAAGTAACGCACAGTAAAAAAAGTCAATAATTGAAACAATTTATTAAACAGTTATTGAAGTAAAAATTTAATTTTATATTTTTAAAAAATATGTCAAATTGCTCACAAGTGTAGAATTTGTTTATTTTTTACTACTTTTGTAATAAATAATAAATAAGTTTTCAGTCTGACATTTGCGACATTGCTTTTGGTTTCTTGGCCCATTATTAGGACAGGCAAAGGGTTTGAGCTCATACAGCCATACATATTAATATTCAATAACAACGTCATATTGATATGTGCTAGTAATAATTTAACCTTTAATTTCTTATTATCAATTATTTTATTTAATGAGTGAAAATTAAAAATGTGCGAATGGTATTAATTAATTATAAATAGAATATAAAATGAAAGAGCAAAATGAAGAACCTGATAGTAACTTGACCTGTAAAAAGTGTTCATTTTCTGATCAATAATAATATTAAAATATAACATTATATCATTCTTTGTAAAATATATTAAATCTCACTTGATAAAATAATATTAATTATATTATATATTAATGCAGGCATTTTTTTTATTTTAGATAGAGAAAATGCTATGAAAAACATTTCTCAAAAGATGAAGTTAGCAAAATATCTAACAATGCTCCTTAATGAGTGAGTGCTTAGTTGGTAATACGGCTTTATTTAATGTAATATATATTATGTTAATTATTCCTAAAGATAATTATTATTAAGTTTTACTTCAATCGCGCGTGAAAATTACACGCACATACTTTTTTTCTGCAAAAAATTCGTTTCACCTGCATTGCAATATAAAAATTTTCAGAGAAACGGGCTAGTTTTTTTTTTATGGAATAGGAGGACAAACGAGCGTACGGGTCACCTGGTGTTAAGTGATCACCGCCGCCCACATTCTCTTGTAACACCAGAGGAATCACAAGAGCGTTGCCGGCCTTGACGGAAGGTGTACGCGCTTTTTTTGAAGGTACCCATGTCGTATCGTCCCGGAAACACCGCACAAGGAAGCTCATTCCACAGCTTTGTAGTTCGAGGGAGAAAGCTTCTTGAAAACCGCACTGTGGAGGACCGCCACACATCCAGATGGTGGGGATGATATCCTTACTTGTGGCGTGTCGTGCGATGGTGAAATTCGGCGGCAGGAATCAGGTTAAACAGCTCTTCGGAACACTCCCCGTGATAAATGCGGTAGAAGACACACAATGAAGCGACGTCTCTACGCAACGCCAAGTGTTCCAGCCGTTCACAGAGCACTGAGTCCCCGACAATTCGAGCTGCTCTACGTTGCACGCGGTCAAATGGATCGAGCAGATACTGGGGTGCACCAGACCAGAGATGACAGCAATACTCCATGTGTGGCCGGACCTGCGCTTTGTAGAGCGCTAGAATGTGGGCCGGCTTGAAGTATTGCCGTGCTCTAATGATGACGCCCAGCTTCTTCGAAGCCAATTTGGCTTTGCCCTCCAGATGGCCACGGAATTGGCAATCGCTCGAGATTTCGAGACCCAGTATTCCGATACTAGGCGCGGCTTTAAGAGAAGTGTTCTCGAAGAGCGGTGATACGACAAATGGGGTTTTTTTAGTGGTAAACGCGCAAACTTGGGTCTTCTGGGGGTTAAATTGGACAAGGTTCAATTTACCCCATTCCGCGACCTTCTCGAGAGAGGACTCGATAGAAGACACAAGTTTCTCCCGGCACTGGTCGACGATTTCCCGAGAGAGACCTGCATGGCCCGTGTATACGGCATCACCAGTGCTGTCATCTGCAAAGCAATGCATGTTGGAGGTGTCCAACATTTCATTGATATGCAGAAGAAACAGCGTAGGAGATAGCACACAGCCTTGGGGCACTCCAGCATTCACGGGCTTCGGGTTCGAGCAATATCCGTCGACAACGACCTGTATGCTACGCCCAGTGAGGAAGCTGGAGGTCCACTTGCACAAGCTCTCGGGAAGCCCAAATGATTGAAGTTTTGAGAGGAGCGCCTTGTGCCATACACGATCAAAGGCCTTCGATATATCCAGGCTAACTGCCAGGCCTTCCCCCTTGCTTTCAATAGCCGCCGCCTATCTATGTGTTAGGTATACCAGAAGATCACCTGCCGACCGTCCATGGCGAAAGCCGTACTGTCGGTCGTTGATCAACTGGTGACCCTCTAGGTATACTAAAAGCTGGCGGCTAATTATGCTCTCCATGATTTTGGAGAGCAGGGAGGTGATAGCAATAGGCCTGTAGTTCGCCGGATCCGAACTGTCTCCTTTTTTTTTGGATCGGATGGACAAGGGCTGACTTCCATGACTCAGGGACTACGCCTTTGGAATAAGAGTGCCGGAATAAACGCGTTAGCACCGGCGTCAACTCAGGGGCACACGTTCTTAGCACGATTGGAGAAATGCCATCCGGCCCGCTCGACTTCCTGACGTCCAACGAAAACAGAGCTCGCCTAACAGTTTTCTGTCTGAACTGTACTTCAGGCATAGAGCTCTGACACCGCGGGATGGTCGGCGGTGTTTTTCCGTTGTCGTCAAGAGTCGAGTTGGAGGCGAAAAGAGTGCACAAGAGATCGGCTTTCTCTTTTGCCGTATGGGCCAGGGTGTCATTCCTCATGTGCAACGGCGGCATGGACGGCTGGCTGAAGTTACCAAGAGCAGCTTTCGACAACGACCAGAACTTGCGTGTTCCGGTCGGGTAACTGGAAAGCTGCTCGCCGATTTTGACGACGTGCTTAGACTTCGCACGGGCGATTGGCCGCTAAAAAAATCTGGAGGCACGGTTATATTTCCTCTTAAGAACTTTGCAGTTCGGATCCTTTGTGCTCAGCGCCGCAACCCAAGTTCGATACGCCTGTTTTTTGCAGTCAGATGCTGCTTTAACTGACGCATCGAACCAGGGCTGTGATCTGCCACCGATCGGTACTACAGAGCTTGGTATAAAAATATCCATGCCCTGCAGTATCACATCGCCTACTGCAATAGCGCAGGCACTAGGATCATCCGTAGGGAAACAAACCTTGCCCCAAGGGTAGGATGCAAAAAAGGAACGCATCCTATCCCAATCTGCTGACTTGTAGTGCCAAACGCGGCGGGTCGCTGGTGGTCTGCGACGTTGGCGTCGGATAGGCACTACACTCCTGACCAGGCAATGGTCGGACGTTCCGAGAGGGGCGTCGACAAAGACCTGGTAACCATCGGGATGTGTAGTCAGCAGAAGATCTAATAAGGACGGCATGTGGCTATCCGCATCCGGGAGCCGCGTTGGCGACTCAACCAATTAGGACAGACCATACGCCAATGCAAAATTATGCACAGATCGCCCTGCGTAGTCTGTGGAACGTGATCCAAGCCATTCGGCATTGTGCCCGTTGAAATCACCCAAGACCACGATTTCAGCGGAGGGGATCTGTGCAAGCACGACGTCAATTGCCGCTTGAACGCAGCCCATGAGATGATCGGTTTCTGCGTTATCACTATGGGACCTGTAGACACACGCATAGATACGGACGCGGTCGTCTAAATCTACGCGGAGCCAGGGAGTAGACAGGTCCCTACCCTCAAAATTGCCGAGATGGCGACAGCAGATATCCTCCCTAACGTACACACATACCCCGGCATGAGGCAAAAAGTTGTGCTCAATTTTGTACCCGGGGTACGTTAAATATGACGTATCGCTAGGTCGAGATATCTGCGTCTCCGTAAGGAAACACAAGGCTGGCTGCGCCGTCTCAAGGTGGTGGTGGACGGCGATTAAATTGGAGTGAATTCCCCTGATATTGCAAAAGTCCACGTTGAGCGTGGAGCGGGGTGCCGTGGTGTTACTGCCTCGTTTGTCCTCGGTCATGCGTGGTTCTGTGCCCACCCCAGAATACGAAGGGCGGCCCGAGCGAGAGTGCTCGGGGAGGGATTCTCCGGCTCTGGTAGAGCCGGTACCCTCCTGGGGTAATATCTTTTTACGGACCGCTCTCATAATTTGTGGGGGGGGGGGGGGAAGGGATGGCCTCCGGTCCTCGACACTAACCTATGCGAAACATAGCGGCACTAGGCCGCTACTTCACGCCGGTATTCTGTGCGAGTGTGGTAATTAACCCGGACGAGTCTGGCCCGATTGTGCTGACGTCATAAGACGGCAGCGTGACTCTCCCACTTCTAAAAAGCCCTTAGTCGCCTCTTACGACACCCATGGGCCTGGGACTCCCCTATTCTTTTTACGCCCCGGGGAAAGTACAGGGCAAAAAAGTAGTAGTTGTCATGATACAATCAGCAATATTCGAATTACGACTGATGAGGGTAAATTAATTATTAAAAACTCTTAATACATCAAAAGGACCTGGTTGTGAAGAAATTCCACCAAGTTTTCTGGTCGCTTGTTCTGCATCACAATCAGCACCTATCATAAATTCCAGAAATAATTATTTATTTTCTGTACATAGCGGACACATACACAAAGAAATCCATAAATTATTTTGAATTTAATAATTATTTTATATCAAGATGTGTATTAGTATCTACATTAAATATTCAACCAACTATTTTAATACTCAAACATACCTATCTGAGGTTTATAAATTAATATTATCTGATAAACGGGAGTGAGTGATATGAGATTGACAATTATAAAGTTTCCATAAAATTATGAATCATAATTCTATGAAATGCATATATTCAGAACAATTCCATAGTTATTTTTATTCGTAAAATAAAGTTGTTAAATGTGGACTTTATAGTCAGGTATAAGTAGTAGTAAGAGTAATATGTAGACTAAATGCTTTTTGTTAGTTGGCAACAGCGTCTGCACTGACATTAACCTGTTTTCGTTTGTCAATGTCAAATTCAGGTTGTTGCAGCATCCGACAGGGCGCTAGTAGCACTAGCAGTAGCAAGCAGCATTTGACAGTTGCCCTATGACGGACGACGGTTGACGGAATACGGACTATTACCTACTACCTAGTAGCTAGTAGTATTTATTTAGTAATGCTGGCGGTCGCGGTGTGACGCGTATTTCGATCATAATTCAAAAACGCTGTTTGCGCTGCTATTTTCGAACGTAAAGAATCCCGAGATAATACGATTTACGTGACAAAATAGCTGTTTGTTTTGGCAATTATTGTATTTTCTTAATTGATTTATAAAGGCCTCTACATATTTTTTAGAGATGAAGTTCAAAAATATTGTGAGGTTTATTTAATATTTTATTTTTAAATCTGAGGACCTACAGTGATAGAATGAAATCTTGATTATAAACATATTTCGTGAACAAAATGTCTCTAAAGGTGAGTTTTAGTTGTAAATTGTTATATTTTTCTAATAACCTACCTATAATATAAATACTCCTTATATCGATAAGTAAATGTGATAATACCTACAAACATGTTTAATTTAAATCATAACATTTATTAGTTGTAAATCTCTCTGTCTTCAAGTAATCATAACAGTTTCTTACACAATATTACCTCCGAACAATTTTATTGCATCCTTGAAGTCTATTATTAATTAGGAACGCGAATAGTGTTTTTTGCGTAGGTACGTATAATACATGTAAAATTACATATTATCTATAATAATTTTTTTTAATAGTTTGTCTTGGTCAGATCCAAGTGGGATCAATACGAAATTAGTTTTTGTCACAGATACACTTAATAATTCTTTAAATACGGCCAAAATTCACGTAAAAGGTAAAAATATCAATTCAAGTTTATTATTACTTAAATTTATCAATCAAAGAATATTTCTGACCAACATTACATACTTCCAGTCTTCGACACGCAGTATTCCGTAAGCGGTAAAAATTATTCAAATCGATTCACATCCAAGTAGAGATATAAACATAATATGCTACATGCACAAAAACCACTATTTGTAAACAGGTCCAAACTTATAATGTGAATTTTAGTGGAAGTTGGAAAAGGTCAATCTAAGTATACAGTTTCCAAGCGAGATCACGGATTGAGGATGTACTGAAAAGAGAGTGAAGAGTATGAGGAAATATAGAGCTGGTAATAGTGGAAGAATGTCAGAAGAACTGAATAGCCAATGGAGATTCATTATATCTTCCTAACTCAGGGCGAGGAGTTTGATTATAATACATAGTCTTGACATAAATACTATTACTGTTGAATTTTTTTATATATAAGATTTACTGCTGTAGTATCCCTTAGTTTATATACATTAATATATTAGTATTAAAAAATTATAATTCTTTAAATATTGAGGCCTGATCAATTGAAACATGTACTTTGCCTGTGTCCCCACATGTGTGTTTAGAGCATGCCCTCTAAAACTGAGCATAAATGATTGACCAGAGAACTATATTATGATATCCAGTCTTCAGTTCTGATTATGTCAGAAACATTAATTTCCTGTTGTGGATCTTTTCAAGGCTAATATTAAATCATAATATTGGAATAGTGTGTTAAAGAAACATAATTACAGTGAATGCCTTGCACAGAGTAGGTATTGACCCATTGGTTATTCTTAATATACTTCAAAAACTAAGCATTTGTATATAGTACTTTCAATATATATACCAACACATCCTGTGTCAAAGACCATTAAAGATTGAGCGGGCCATGTGCCGATACAACTAAAAAGGCTGTTAATGCTATAAGAGCCTATATTTGCTGATTATCCATAATGAAAAAATGTCAATATAAAGCTAGCACTTAATCAGAAAAAAGAAGATATTAAGCTAGCACTTAATCAATATCTTTAGTTAAAGAGAATGGCTCGATTAAGATAATTGCTGTCCCAAAAAATAGGATTTAAAATCACTTATTAAACATTAAAAACCACACATGCAGTTCAATGTAATATCATACAATAAAAAAATGTAAATAAATAGCCTGAGGGTGTTCACTCCATTTCCAGTCTGTGGTATCATTAAGAAAATCATTTATGTTATAATAACTTTTACCACACAATTTTTTTAAATTTCATAACACATTGTTGTAAAGTGTGTATCATGTATTATAAAGTGTATGCTCGTAGCTTCAAAGAAGCTTCATAAGTAATCTTCACCCTGTGTCAGTCATATTTTGGTGGAGAGATGTCTTAGCATGGCCTTTAAAAATGTACCTTGAACTTTTCAACAAGACCCTCCAACTGGTCACAAGGGATGAACTACCGTATCTTGGCTGGTAGTCCATGTTCTGGACTTTATATGAGGTGAAGACTGGCACTCGTATAATCCAGATCTGAAGCCTTCTTTGGACTTAATTATATTCAGCTTTTGGAAACAGGGCTCGCTCTGAAGTACATGTCGACACGAAGTCGCTTAATAAATCTCTAAAACAAACAATGACTTAATTTCCCAGAGAACAGTTCTTAGTTCGATAGATACTTGGCCAGACAAATGAAATTTTTGACATTAAAGTCAAAGATCTAAGATCTTAATTGGTCTCCGCTGCGCTTCTGAAAGTAGATAGCACAGGCGTAGTCGCAAAGATCGGCAACTAATATTACGCCCAAGTAGGCGTACTCGAGCCAGCCTCGAACAATGTGTGACGTTTACGTATTCTGTTAAACTATGCTAATAATTGTAGCTAAAATGCCGGGTTCCGCAGTAAAACTTTGTAAAAATAATACTATAAGAAATACACTGACCTCACATAATCATCAATAAGTATTTTGTATTTTATTAATTTCAATGTAAAATAACACGAAGCGTATGTTACAAAATTTGAAAGATGCCATTGAGCGTCAAGACGCCCTGCACACAAGCATCTAATAGTTGTCGTAATAAAAAAGGTATTGTTCTTAGGTAGTGCGGTATCTAGTTGGAGCGCACCGGAGACCAATCCTTAATCTAAGTGCATTTCTATTTGTAACAGAATTTATATTTATTCCTACACAGTATATAGTATGATTGTCCTGTTGTGATGCTGTTAAAAACAATAAATGTTTTCCTAAAAACATTCTACTTAGTACGAGTTGTTTTTAATATTATAAATGCTATTATCTAATACATAAAATTCTCGTGTCATGGTGTTAAACATTGAACTCCTCCGAAACGGCTTGACCGATTCTCATGAAATTTTGAGTGCATATTGGGTAGGTCTGAGAATCGGACAACATCTATTTTTCATCCCCCTAAATGTTAAGGGTGATCCACACGATTTTTTTTTTAAATTTTTTGACATTCTTTTTTAATTTGTTTGATTATGAGTCAGCATTAAAAAATACATACAACTTCAAATTTTCACCCATCTACGATCAACAGTTACTTTTGTATCGCGATTTTAATATATGCAATACAACGTTTGCTGGGTCAGCTAGTAATTATATATATTAAATGGCTTAGAGCATTTATCAGTAGCCACTAAGAACCTGTATTCGATTCGATACTACTAAAAGAATTAATCGACATGCGCAGGCGCCACCCGCCTTGCCGAACTTGTTTTATGACGATTGATACAAGTCTTTCAACTGCACTAAATGCCTGTCTGTAATAATATCACCTAGAATCAACATTTTACCAGCTTAAGTTATTTCTTTAACTACTTTACTGGGAGGTGACTCGAGCCTATTGAAAAATAAAAATATTATACTCTACTAGCTGATGACTTCGTCCGCGATTTGCGTTTGAAAATTATCTCATGTCCTATTCCAGTTCTGATTCCCGTTTTCGCTCCCGTTCTCAACATATTATATGAATCTTATTTCGAGGAAGATTGCTCTGGCAAACTAAACCCACTATTGGTATCGTTATAACTCATCGACGTGAATTTCCGTTTTGTCTCAACCCGTAGGAACCATGGATTTTTCCGCGATAAAAAATAGCCTGTGTCCTTTCCCAAGCTCTAGTCTATCGCTGTACCAAATTAAAAACAAACAAACTTACATTCAAATTTATAATATTAGTAGGGATAAGTAAAACCATTTAGTTCCATATCAGGCTTTTTATAGTTTTAGGAATACATTTAAATTCGAGCAACTTTATCATAATATCAATTAATTAAATTATTTTTTGGTATTTTAGCTGAAGCAATCGTATTCTTGATCTTTTTTAAGATTTCTAACTTTATACACCTGTTTAATAGATTTGTATAATCATTTCTGAGATTTTGAGTAATAGGAACAGGCATCCTTTTGTTTAAAATCTCAATTTTACGTTGACACCAGGTGCCTTTTTGAAAAGCCCATTTGACTCACACTCAAAAAGGTGTAAAATCAAATCAAATATATTTTATTTCGTAGGTAAGTTATAACACTTGAAATATGTAATTTTTTCGTACAGCTCATTCGGAAGGCAGATTCCCTTAGAGAAGAATTAGCAAGAAACTCTAAGGTTGCTTTTTTCAAATCAGAATGGTATTACAAGTTCTTATTTTCAATTAAATTTAAAAATCTTTAACAATATTATATTCAACGTCAAATACTAAATGCCTTACACGAGTAAGTCAAAAAAATGTAAATTACTTAATAAGTAATAACACAAGAGTTGTAGCGACGACTTGTATAGCCGAGTGAGTTTATATGATGAACATGGATGTTTGTTTCCGAGTCATGGATGTTTAAAAATGTATTTATGTATGTTTATATGACTTTATGTATGTTTAAGTAAGTATATTGTATTAAATATATCATTGTTTTATAACCCATAACACAGGCTATATATGCTTATACAATATTATTATTATTTCGTACATACATATTATAGCAGTACATATAGTACAATACAGTAGATGCATCAATTCACACATAGCGTAAATAAAATAAAGGCATTCGAGCATTTTATTAGATTTTATATATATAAAATATATAATAACTTTATATTTAAAAAAACATGAAGAAAATAAAAGAAATATAAAAAAAAACATGAAGCAGACTTCCTGGTGAGAGGATCATCCAGCCACTATAAGTAGCGCCCGTTCACGAGCATGATGTCATGCTCCAGCCATCGCCTCCCTCGACCATATTTTGCGGAAAGGAGCAACCCGCCCCACGTCGCCGCCACAAGCAGTGGCATTAAGCGAGCATGAACTTACTAATTAGTGTGTTAGTAATGTTATTTTATAAAATTATCACAATAATTAGAAATAACTATAATAGCATATAATATTCAGATCATTAGTTAATTTAATTTATGCAAGTTAGTTGGCACTACAGCAGTGCTAACTAACAGTTGGTAGCATCATCACGGTAGATCGTGCCTATGGGCGCAAATCGCCACCTACCGTCAATTGTTTGCAACTATTGATATTTATGTTTTAGTTTATCGTTAAAATGAACGCCAACTGCCTGTCACGAGCCAAATAACAAAAAATAATGTTCATCTACATCATCATAGGAATCATAATTTTATTATTAGTTCATCTACATTATCATTGTACATAAATCAGTGGTAGCCGTGTGTAGGTCGCCTAACTTAATAGCCCAGTCCTGCACATTTAGTTGCACTGTGTGGCAATGCGTTCAGACGCTGAACTTGTTTTGCCCACGCCCCTGTCTAGACTCCAGGCTAACAACTTAATATTATTTTTAGATGTTTCTTTTAGTGCAGCCTTCACAATGTATACGTAATACGTATATATATATATATATTCTAGAAGTAGGAGTAGATTTTCGTATCAGTGAAAATAATGATGTAAATATATAAATACTATGGAAAGCCGTAGCTAGTGAAATTACTGGGCAAATGAGACTTAACATCTTATGTCTCAAGGTGACGAGCGCAATTATAGTGTCGCTCAGAATTTTTCGGTTTTTCAAGAATCCTTAGTGGCACTGTATTGTAATGGGCAGGGCTGTATCAATTACCAACAGCTGAACGTCCTCATCGTCTCGTCCCTTATTGTCTTTAAAAAATCCTATTTTTCTCTTTGGTGCGTATATCTAAAAATATTAATGTAATTTGTGTATATATATATATATATGTATGTATGTTTCTGTGTGTACATGATATATATAAATTAAGATACTATAGGATAGTATGTTAATTTTTTGGTTGTACTACCAAGTAAGAATTATCTTATGTACATATTGTAGCATTATTTTTAGTGCAATAAAGAATTTTCAGGCATTCATTCATTAAATCATTATTTAATGAATCTAGAAATGGGGTTAATAAAAAAAACTCGTTTCTTCAATTCAATAGGATCTGTGTTGTAGGAAAAATGCATCTATGTTATTATTAACTAAGAATTGAAGCTTGCAATCGTCTGTTTGTAGCAAATAAAAAAGTAGGTGACCGTAAAGGTGTGAAACTTGTTGTTGCCGAACTTATATGGGTGTAGAAAACCGATTGCTTCCTGTCTGATATGGCATCGAAATCTCTCCTCCATACGTAAGTTTTCACGTTTTTAAGCCAGTACTTACGACATTATGTGAATTTCCTATGATTTTTTTTTAGTTTTTTTCGAGTAGAGTAAAATACATTTACGTATTGAAAACCCCGAAACGGGGCCCATATGTCGGGCTCGGGTGTAAAGACCCCCTACCGACTAAAAACCTCTGTGCTGATAGCCCTGAAGGCTTTTACAGCGAAGCCGGGCGGAGGTCTTGGAGGCCGAAAATGCAGCTCACAGGCGCGGGGCGTCTCGGAAGGAGACTCGAACCTCGGACCGCCTGCTCACTAGGCTGGATGGAGAGAAGATCACTAACGATCTAATATATCTGTTAGTCCAGTGGACATTGTTAGTCCAGTGGACTTGCTATGATCCAGAATCTCGATCTAAATTCTAAATGAAATAAACTATAGCAACCTCTCGTACGTAATAATGCGCAGATTAGCTTACTGTTGTATAAAAATTGTTACTTTTTTTATATAGAGGGGGCAAACGGGAAGAGGCCCATGATAGGAAGCGGTGCGAAACACCAGGCGGTCAGGAGATGACTTGCCTCACTTCACTGTTATATAAAGTGTAATAATATTCATTCTGATCCGATTTCATAATTTTGTCAAAGCAAACCCTTAAACTATTCATTCCCGCAGGTGGATTGGTAATGATCATTTCGATTCATGTGGACTGAAACCTTTTAAAAAGTTGTTTCATGGCATTCGCTACAATTGTAGGGTGTACTATGATTATGACTAAATTTCGATGTATTTTGATTAAATCGACAAGACTAAATAAATCTACACTAATATTATAAAGCTGCAGTGTTTGTTTGTTTGTTTGTTTGAACGCGCTAATCTCTGGTACTACTGATCCGATTTGAATGATTATTTCAGTGTTGGGTAGTCCATTTATCGAGGAAGGCTATAAGCTATGTTTTTTTTTCAAAATTAGGGATCCGTAATAAAATTGCTATTTTGTAACACAAGGTGTAAAATCGAAAACCTATAATTGCGTGCGCTGCAAAAACTATTGACAATAGAACAAAATGATGTACAGGCTATAATATAGGCAATATTTTATTACTTATAAAACTATCGCGTGAATTTTACTTTATATGGCAAAACAACGTTTGCCGGGTCAGCTAGTAATAAATAAAGAGACAATAGCTTGAGAAAGGACATAGGCTACCTTTTATCGTGAATAAAAAGCTCGGCGGAGTCGAAATAGGGGGTGGAAAGTGGTATGAAAGTTCGTCATTATCGAAGATAACATAAAAATTTTATCTGACTAAGAAATAAATAAATATTTGTTCTAGCGTTTTTAAAATTTTGGCCTATGTGGGGTGAAAAAGGGGTATGAAATTTCTATAGTTAGCTTATAAAAATGTAGTAACCACAGCAGTTTATAGTGTAGTTTATAGTGTATTATTTGCAAAGTGTAAAAACTAGTATTAAGTATGTAAAATGAGAAGTTATTATCATTACAATTTTGTACCCTGTCATTAACGTGTGTACTGTCTACCTACCATGCATTGAAGTAAATCATTTCTTTATTTCATCATTTTTTTATCAACGCAGGAGCTGCCTTCACAGCTACAATACATATATTCTAGGAATGTTATACCTTTACCATATATATACCTACAATTGTTTATTTACCTAAAACTGACTCTCTAGTCACGTAGTCACGTCTGGAGATATATGATATAACGAGAGCTTATCACGCATTTAGAAATTTGATTCTAATTAATTCCATTACATACCTATGTACTTAATATTGTATTAATCATTGTGACATTATTTAAAAATCAGTTTAAGTTTATGTAGGTAGTTTGATAAAGGGAGTTTAGGTTGTAAAGACTTATAAACAGTAATAATAGTATATGTCATATCTTTTATCATTTGCACCTAACTATTTGAGATAAATCAGTTAAAAATCGATCTATTATGATTAAAATTTTAAATTTATAATTTATAGTGCTTAATAATATTTATATGGGCAAAATAGTAACAGAAAACCGACTAATGCGGCCGTCATTTCTCGTGAGATAGTCTCAATGCGGCTGGTGTGCCAGAAGGATTATCTCGGGGCTGAGTCACGGTAGCGGCCTGCGGGTCACATGGCGAACCGGTTGTACAACCTATTGGGACTATGTAGGTGGCTGGTGGCGACTCACGATCCATTGCACTCGCTTGCTAAACGACGCGGACGGTTGCAGTTGCAGCGCGGGAATTTGCCACAACAAGGCACAGTTCTCACGATACGACGCAGAAACTCGGGTGAATCCCTTTATAATAAGTAATAAGGGACGAAGCGGACAAAACGTTCGATTGTTGAAAGACCCAATAATTTAAGCGGCACTAAAATTGCGCTCGTCACTTGAGACGTAAGATGTTAAGTCTCATTTGACCAGTAATTTCACTAGCTACGGCGCCCTTCAAACCGAAACACAATAATGCTTAACATTACTAGTGCTTCACGGCAGAAATAGGCGCCGTTGTGATACCCATAATCTAGCCGGCATCCTGTGCAATACACACTCCCCTTGTAAGGCTTAGTCGATTTTTTAGATTTAAAGTTGTCGTGCTTAAAGGCAACCTTGAATTTTCCAATGAATAGTTAAATTTAAATATTCTTTTGAAGCAAGAGCAACAGATCTCACTTTTAATTTAATTGTGAAAGTTGTTGAATGCAGTTTGAGGTCTATCGCTTCGGCAGAATATTAGCTGTATTTGCGATTGGCTTTTTACTTGTGTAAATCTGCTACAAATGCTCTGTTTGGTCCTCAGTCTGGTTATGGTGAACGTTATCAAGTTCAGTAATAAACGTGTGTTACTGCCTTAACGTTGCGTAATGAACAACGAGTAGGGGTGGTTAATTGACACGATAATGTCAGATTAGTGATAACAGCTTGCGAGACCGCACTCGCGGGACCTACTCAACTAAGACCGCGTTCTGGATTTGAAACTAAATTTATATGTTATCTCCATACTCTTTTTGGTTGTCCATACTCTTTTTTGGTAGTCCATACTCTTTTTTGGTGGTCCATACTCTTTTTTGATTGTCCATACTCTTGTTTGGTAGTCCATACTCTTTTTTGGTGGTCCATACTCTTTTTTGATTATCCATACTCTTGTTTGGTAGTCCATATTCTTTTTTGGTTTTCCACACTCTTATGGTTGTCCATACTCTTTTTTGGTGGTCCATACTCTTTTTTGGTAGACCATACTCTTTTTTGGTTGTCCATACTCGTTTTTGGTAGTCCATACTCTTTCTTGGTAGTTCATTCTCTTTTTTAGTAGTCCATACTCTTTTTTGGTAGACCATACTCTTTTTTGGTTGTCCATACTCTTTTTTAACCTTCTTTGAAATCAGATATAGGTATACTCTATTTCTGCTAATAAAGGTAGGCAACCATAATCGAGAGGGATATTATGTGTATATTAATAACCTGTTTAAATAAAAACGATCACATTTTAATATTGAACGGCGTTAGTAACTTTGATACATCAGTTATAGTTTACTACAGCACATACCTAATTATAATATTGAGTTTTCGTTGTCTTGCTCGCAACAGCTGTCCTCGGGCGAATGGCGTCATTTAAAGTGACCTTGTTCACATCATCAGTCATTTCTTGTTAATATTATACTTATACACAATATTATAAACCATTCGCATGGAGTCTCATTAATAATGGAGCATGAAATCAAGGGTAGCAAACACGGTGTTCATTTGTAAGAATAATAGATTCTTCAATATTTAGACCGGGCTATGAGCTTCCTTGTGCGGTGTTTCCAGGACGATACGACATGGGTACCTTCAAAAAAAGCGCGTACACCTTCCTTTAAACCCGGCAACGCTCTTCTGATTCCTCTGGTGTTGCAAGAGAATGTGGGCGGCGGTGATCACTTAATACGAGGTGACCCGTACGCTCGTTTGTCCTCTTATTCCATAAAAAAAAAAAATTAGACCAGTGCAAATATTATACCGTTTTGTTACAGTATCACTTTCATCTCTCATTATTTTTTTTTCACGAATTATGTAGTGTTGTAGAAGTTACGTTATTCCATTTTAAAAAAGAAACAGAAACTTCTCGAAACTTCTAAAATATCTTTGATCATCTCGTAACTCGATCTTAAAGGAAACTTGATTTCCTCATAAAGTTTTACGATCGTGTCAAATCCAGACAATTTACAGTTAGGTACTGCTTTTATCCGGTGACTTCGGGTTTTAAATTCTTTGCCGTTTGAATTTATCTGACAATTTGATATGCTTGTATTATTGTTTGTATTAAAGTGTATAAATAAACTTAAATTTTAGTAGTTGGGGTGTAGTGAGTTATTTCTTTTTTATCATCGCAATTTAATTTGTTTTTAATGTACATATATTAAAAATACTCAAAACCCCAATCTGTAGTTATAGAGAGTACATACATTATCAGCGTTTGCCAACTAGTTAGTTTATGTAATGTGAATTTATTGTCGCGGGGTAAAAGTCAAGGTTCCCCAAATGCCACACTATTTCAACTTGCTTCGTCCAAGGCTAGACCACTATCATGTGTCCCTTCTAATAGTATAATTATTGTGAATGTAAGCATGTTTGTTACGCTTTTACGCCGGAGCCACTGAACCGATTTTGATGAAATTTGATACAGCGATAGACTAGAGCTTGGAATAGGAAATTGGCTACATTTTATCCTGGAAATATCCATGGTTGACGCTTGATTTGTGATAAACGGAAATTCACGTCGATGAGCTATAAATGTACCAATAGTTTAATTTGCCGTAGCAATCTTCCTCGAAATAAGATTCATAAAATATTTTGGGGACGGGAGCGAAAACGGGAACTGGAACTGGGATAGGACATCTTCAATTCCGTACTTGCTTATTATTTTTAAAAACCCTTTATCTACGCGAACCAAGTCGCGGGCTTCAGCTAGTATAAAATACGTTCAAGGACCTTATTCCGACCAAACGTTTAAGTGTTTTTCTATTAGTTATAGAGTTAAAATCGAAGTTGTCTAGTCTTCCAATAGAAAAATCATTCTAGATATTATATTTATGTACCATATGAATTTTTAGCTCCATTAATTGGCACATATCGTGGCCATTTTGGTTGGTTTACTTACACAGCTGTTGCCCTGTAATACTGGTTGGTATCTCGTTACATAGGTAGGTATATAAATACTTATTACGTTTTGTGTAATAATACGCTCATTACGGGCAAAATTAATATATTTATATATGAAATAAATTACCTAATTAAATTAAATTATAGTAATATTAGAACGTTTTGCTAAATTTAAATTAAATTAACTTCACGTTGTAAATAATGTAACCTTGTTTTTTTTTATGGAAAAGGAGGACAAGCGAGCGTACGGGTCACCTGGTGTTAAGTGATCACCGCCACCCACATTCTCTTGCAACACCAGAGGAATCACAGGAGCGTTGCCGGCCTTTAAGGAAGGTACGCGCTTTTTTAAAGGTTCCCATGTCGTATCGTCCCGGAATCACCGCACAAGGAAGCTCATTCCACGCAACGGCACTGTCCGTCCACATCTAGATGGTAGGTATGATATCCTAATTTGTGGCGTGTCGGGCGAAGGTGGAATTCGGCGGCAGGAATCAGGTGAAACAGCTCTTCGGAACACTTCCCGTGATAAATGCGGTTGATTGACATGATATTTTTGTGTCATTCTCTCTCGTGTTTGAAAACTCAGTAAACATTGCAAGTGCATTAATAAAGTTGACAGATAAGAAAACGACTGTATTAAAACAAACACATCGTGATAACAAAATAAAGTAGTTTGCATAATGTTTCAACCTCAAGGTTGTTTTCGTTCTAGATTCGCGTTTTCCTTACCGGAGTCAATTTTGCTTTATTGTCATGATTAGTGAAATGTATTGACAAAATTCACCGGTCACTCACTCGGAAATAATAATAATTTTTAATATGTTACATACATGTGAGAAAGGATTTCGCTTGTATGTGTTAGAGCAGTTAGAAATAATAAAACACAAAAATAACATGTTTACATTGTTGAATGAACAAACAAATTTGGTCTCTTCACCATTGTTACGTATCTCTTCCGGGAGTAATACGTCACAACAGCCGTGTAAACACGTGTCGAATTGTTTAAAGACAAATATTGGCGGAATTAACATTAAGGAAAACTCAAAACATTTGGATAATGATTATTAAAGTTTTATGATTCTTGTAGTTTGCGGTACTTTAAACTGAAACAAACAAAGCATAGAAAATTACATCCTACGATGTGAATGAACACGGGTGACCTTCAAGTTTATTTATTTAACAAATTCCACTAACAAGGTAAAAACTAACATAATATTATAACGTACCAGTTAGTTACCAGTGGGAGGCTCCTTTGCACAGGATGCCGGCTAGATTATGGGTATCACAACGTCGCCTATTTCTGCCGTGAATCATGTCTGTGTTTCGGTCTGAAGGGCGCCGTAGCTAGTGAAATTACTTGCCAAATGAGACTTAACATCTTATGACTCAAGGCGATAAGGGCAATTGTAGTGCCGTTAAGGGTTATTGGGTTTTTCAAGAATCCTGAGCGGCACTGCATTGTAATGGGCAGGGCGTATCAATTACCATGAGCTGAACGTCTTGCTTGTGACGTCCCTTATTGTCATAATAAAAGACGTTTACATAACAGCATGCTAGGATAAGCCGAAAAGAAATAAAACACTATTTCTATGTACGTATAGGCTTCTTCTTCTTCTTTAGCCGTTCTCAACCTCTAAGGTGTAGGCCTCCTTCAGCTTATGCCATCTTTTCTGGTCTTGAGCAGTCTCCAACCACTTTGTTCCCGCCATTCTTTTGATATCGTCACACCAACACATCTGCGGTCTTCCTCTTGTTTGTTTCTCACGTATAGGCTGGCTAGCTTTAATTACATTGTTCCATCCATCCATCAACAATTTTTTGCTAACCAAAGAGGATGTAAATACTACGTAATAAGAGGCGGGAATGCTTATATGTATGCTAAGTAAAATTTAGTTTAGTGTGAAACGTGCAGTGAGATTTGACATAAGTTTTAAATACACTGGCCTTCAAAAGTAAGTATCACACTTTTAAAATTGGGATAACGTTTTAAGTTCACAAGATATACTTTCGAAATAAAAAGGACTCCAAAGAGAATTTAATTTTGTACATAAAAACTTTATAGTCGGTAACCTTCTTTTAAGAATTGGCTGAAAAAAAACTTCAAAAACAAAACCATTCCTTTTTCAAAGTGGACATTTCCGAATTACAATTTTACCATTCACATTTTTCTTTCTGTTTTAAATTTTTTTCAAGATCGATTGGTCTTGTTTTAAAAATTTATGCTATGAAGCACATAACATTTATTTATCATGCCTCTTTCAGTTGAAGAATGTGCTAGGATCATGGCTTTTCTGGAACTAGGCATCAGTATGCGTCACACTGCAAGAATGATGGGTGTGACGGTACGAACGGTCCAGAAGGTAAAGCGAAGGTACGAAGAGACTAGACACCTAGATCTGAGGAGACCTTGTAATGGCAGACCCAGGTGTACCAGTGCCCGAGAAGATCGTTATATTATATCCACTGTGTTAAGAAGTCCAGCAACAGCTACTTCAGACCCGGAGGGACTACATTAGTGACAGTACAGTGAGAAGAAGACTTGCTGAAGAAAATTTGAAACCCCGAAGGCCAGCGAGTGGCCCAAAACTCGAGAGACAGCATCGAGTAGCGAGACTGCGATACGCCCGTGAACACATGCAGTGGGATGAAGGCGAATGGTCAAGAATTTTGTTTGCAGATGAGTCTCGATTCTCCCTTTACACTTCTGATGGAAGGCGAAGTGTTTACAGGCGACCTGGTGAGCGATACCTTCAAGCCTGCATCTCAGAAAGAGTCCAATACGGTGGAGGCAGTGTACATGTATGGGCTGGCATATCTTCAGAAGGTCGCACAGAGCTAGTAGCCATAGAAAATGGCACCCTCACTGGGCAAAGATATGCTCAAGAGATTCACAATGAGTATGCAGGGCCGTATTTAGCAAATATGGGTGATGGATCGATGCTGATGCATGATAATGCCCGGCCACACACGGCTCATATCGTACAAGAGTATATTCAGGAGGTCGGTATCAGCGTGATGGCTTGGCCATCAAGAAGTCCTGATCTCAACCCGATTGAACACGCCTGGGATGAGCTTGGGAGGCTAGTCAGAAATCGCAGACCACCACCTACTACCCTCAGGGCACTAAAGCAGGCCCTGGTAGAAGAATGGGAGAATATTCCCCAACATCGGCTCCGAAACCTAGTGTTCAGTATGCCAAATCGGCTCGAAGCTGTTATCAGAGCTCGAGGAGGCAATACCAGTTATTAAAAATTAAATAACATGTAATACATTTTAGTTGAATTTTTTTACACTAAACTAAAAATGTCTATTTTCATTGTTTTATCTTTTTTAAGTTAAAAATGGTACTAATGTATCATTTTAGTTTCTAAGAATTAAAGCCTATAAAATTTGCAACAAAACGTTTTTAATCTTAAATTTCTACCTTCTATAGTTAAGAAAAAAAAATAATTTGAACAGTGTGATACTTACTTTTGCAGGCCAGTGTAGTTATTACAATATTATGGCGACGAAGTATAATACAGCTAAGTGTGAAAGCGAACAGTTTCTTAAAACGTAGTGGATTTCGACTATCTCCGTTTTTTACAAGATTATAGCTGTCATCTGTCAATCTATCAATGACGGCACGTTTCATGCAATCCAGTGAATCGCTTTTTTACATGCTTTTTATTAGCTTCACCTGTATGTTTGTTTGTTTGTAACCTACTCATTTGGGTGCGATTTTGACCCACTTTAAACGACCAGACTTCGTTCAAACTTCGTAGATTTATCGAGGACCGATGACAATACATTAATTTGATAAAATTATTCCATTTTTCAATTTACAAAATAAGATGTTTGTTAATTTATATTATTTTCATCTATCGTCTATAAGGCAGGAATTGATGTTAATTTTAAATTTCAAAATAAGTTTAAAATTTTTTAGTTCGATTTTCTATAAAAAGCGTGTTTTTAGTTTTTTTTTAACTACTATTTATTCTTAGAGAGTTTCGCTAGGCAGTAGCTCACTAGAATTAAAACGAAACGATATTACAACAGATCCCTTCCATATTCAGTTGTCAAAATAAAGAAGTATAGGCTTTTTCATATTCGTAGTTGCGTATGTGGAAATGGTGTCAGCTGTCAACACTGGCTCATGAATATTACATAACTTATGCTTACAGACAGACGTTCATTTATGAATGGCGATTTTTTTGCAGTTGTCAGTTCCACAGATAGTATTACATAACTCATTCATTTTGACGACCTGTATAGCAGAGTGGTTAGCGATCCTACCTACTAAGCTAGAGGTCCCGGGTTCGAATCCCGGTAGGTGCAAGCATTTATATGATGAATATGGATGTTGGTTTCCGAGACATGGATGTTTAAATGTATTAATCTATGTTTATATGAATTTATGTATGTTTAAGTAAGTATATTGTATTAAATATATCATTATCTTGTAACCCATAACACAGGCTATATATGTTTAACTTGGGGCAAGATATTCCATAAAAAAAAAAAAGATAATTTGTGTAAAAAGTGTGTCAATATTATGTTAAATACTTACCACAAGTAGTTAAAATTTGTTTGAAATCATTCGTTGATAATGAGATGTATTATAATGTATCAACTTAATATTTTTTATATAATGACACACTCTTACACAAATTATCTTGCCCCAAACTAGGCATAGCCTGTACTACGGTACAAGACAACTATATATTTAAAACAATATACTTACTTCAACATACATATAAATACAAATAAACATCCATGACTCGGAAACAAACCTTCATATTAATCATATAAATGTATCGGGATTCAAACCCGGGACCTCTAACTCAGTAGGCGGGTCACTAACCACTGGGCTATAGGGGTCGTTAAATATTAAATTAAACCAATCCAATTATTGATTCTGATTTTTTTAATCAGTTTAACTCAATTCTTAGATATTTATAGAACCGACAACATTATCCATCTCTCGATTTGTTGAATACGGATTATTGTACTCTCAATATTGTGTTGTAAGTTAGGCTCCTGTATAGTGTAAGATGGTGCAGACAGTCATACAATGAATTGTAATTTCATTGCGACCGTACCGTTCACGAGAAACCTTGAGAATACATTGCAATTTCTTGCTTCTTATTTCGTATTCAATTGAAAGGATTGGAAGGTATAATTGTCATTTGTCCGAGGGGACATTGTGATAGTACCTATGGAGGGTTGAGGTAAAGAGAATCATCGGTGTATATGAGAAAGTGTTCGTCAAAATACATTAAGGCGAAGAGTAAGCAGAAAACACGCAAACATTGTGTTTTTAGACAAGTTTTGTGGTGAAAGTATAGCATTTCGAGCAATGAACACTTAATCCTGTTACACATATCCTTAAGTCTTATTTGTAGGTTGCTAATGCTTGCTGTTGGTCATAGTTAACACTGCCGAGCCTTTTTGAACTACCACTTTTCTTTGAAGTTAAACAAGTTTTTTGGTATGGCGTGACGCATTTTTTTGGTACTTCTTTCAGAAAAGTTATTCTTATAGCTTGTACTTTTTTGTGTAGGTTCATTTATTCAGATTAGTAGTGAATAACGAGGATTGTAAGCATATAAACTGTTTTCCATGCAAGAATTTTTAAAATATTGGCTTTGTTACATAGACGGCGGGCCGGCAGCCTGTCATATCGCTCAAGGTCGCTGGCATTTGGTGTCGCCTTAAATTAGAGTGGCGCCACAGTAGCATCAGGGTAAATCAAATATGAAATAATACTAATCACTCGAGGTGCACGTTTTCCTATAGTAATTCTTTAAGGTTATATTTACTACAAAATTTTCAATAATTAAATACTTTAGTCGACATTTATATAAAATTATTTAACTCGGCATACTTCAATTCGTTTACAATTGCTACATTCACCTTACTTCATACCATACCCTGTGCCTACACTAGCGCTATTGTGGAAGTTTTTTGAACTGTTATTTACAGCATAAGTTGGACACTTTTTCAACTTTTTTCCCCTAATAGATGATTCTCTTTGCCTTTGCTGCATATTTAATAGTTATATTTGCAAAATTGAATTCACAAGAGAAGCAAGGGCTGTCAGTTCTATGTCCTTTTACGGGCGTCCGCGATATTCTTTCTACAGATATAGATAAATTACTACCTTCTACTGTCAGTAATTAGCTGTCAATAATCTGAAGCTGTCCCAATATACCCGATAAGTCATTCTTATCGCCTTATATTGGGACATTGAATGAATTGAAATTTCCATACAAACTTCTATCGGTGGTAAGCTATACGTCCTTCCATTGACAGACAGCGTGTACGGATAAAATGAGTTACCGTCGATAAGTTTATTGGGACAGAAAAGTCAGCGATAGTTACGATTTTTATCTCAAGTAGGCCACAACCGGAGATAGACTGAATATTGGGAACGGCCGTTAATCTACACAAGATAACTGTAATTGATACTTTATAATGATTAAGGTCTAACTACCTACCGATACCTTAAAAGTGCGAACTCCTCAAATACCGATAACATTAATGTTCCATTGTCTTCTATAAAAATGCGTATTTTCGCTATCGTAAAAAATTTCTTTGCGTATGCATTTTTGTGCATACGGCTGCAGTGGATGACTGTCTTCAGATTACGAGTTACGACACAATGTGGAAGTATAAGTACCGGCCGCGTCGTATGTGGAGCGTGACTATCGGGCTTCAAATTGTGATATGCTCACTTGTGGTTTTGGTTCATTGTATTCATTGTTCCTGGAGAAAGTGTTGTGTGTAATTGATTCTTGATCTTTGGGTTCCGGCAACACTCTAGGGATTTCTCTAGTTATTGCAAGACTGCATGGGCGGAGGTGACTCTTACCATCAGGTGACCGGACTCTCGTACATCATAACGCAACATTATATTAGAAGACGGCACGGTATAGAGCATCTGGTAGGGCGAAGTTTATAATTTATATAAGCACTTTATTGCAACTTTAATGAGGAATATCGTTCAACAAACGAGTTAACGACACCCAGGATAGGAAAATGCATAAATTGACATAATATAATCTATTTATTTTCCGACCTGGGCATCTTAACGTTATTAATTTTCCGGTGTAGGTATATATTTCTAAAGGGTAACGAAAACTTCACAGATGTTCTCACGTGAGGTGATTGTCCAAGTTATTATTGTTATTTGACATATATTAATGTTGGAATGGCTATGGAAAAAACGATGTGGTCAACCATTTTGGTCTTCAGAGCCAACTGAGTGATTTATGGTCATTAGGAACATATCTAAGAAAAATCTTTTATATTATATGTAAGTGAGATTAGATATCATACATCTATTTTGCAATAGTTTAATAGTTACTGATGAGTGAACTATAAAAGGCTTCTACAGTATCACTACTTACATAAAACTTTTATCTTGTAGTAACGCAACCTGCCACTGCTGGCCACTCCCCGATCAAATCAAAAAATAATCACGATATTATGTATTTTATTTAATTATTCGGGTTAGTGTTTATCTACAGTGCCAAACAATAGTATTATGTAAATTTCAAATAACGGCGACTGGTGGACGCGTGCGCAATGAACGCGTCGGCGGCTGTCAAAATGACGCGCGAATTGGTGTAGGGTGACCAACCGTTGTTGGTTCCAAAAATTTATTTATTTTATTTATTAATTTGTATTAAAGCACCGTTGAACAAGTTAATTCAGCAAAACATCAGACGTGTTGGCATTTAGTACATATTACATTAAGCACGTGTTGATTATTTATAGCTTACTGCTTTACAAAAAAAAAATATTATATATTTTTTCTTATAATTAGGAATTTGGTATTTTAAATGTCATTTTGGTATTAAGACAAAATGTGATTTTTTTTTCAAACACCGTGCATAATTCTGTAGCTCAGAATGAATGAACGCCTATGCCATTCAGTCCCTGGTTTTGGCTTATGCTCGTCGCTAAACAAAAGGTCACTGAAGAGAGTGTAACATTACTCTCTAATGTCTCAATAAACTAAAATATGTTATTATCGTTTATTGAGTTGAAGTTTGATTTCTTCCAAGTTAACTGCTCTCATTGAGTTCGGAGATCAAAACAAGAAAATTAACAATGTTTAATCACATAATATTATGACTTTAGGTTTATATGTTATTTCATGGTATGTCATTCCGCACACACGTGTGCAGCTGCAAATCCAAAGGAATATGACCTATCATCTAGTAAAGCAAAATTAAAAATTTATAAAAATGTATATTGTATATTATAATATATACAGATTCCGTATCGTTACACACCGTGTGGTTACTCTACTGTCCGTCGCAAAAACTGTAGGACGCGGACGTGACAGACGGATGTAAACAACTCTCTATTTCTACACCGGGCAATCGGTAGGTGTTCGGTAGCACAATAGACTATTACTTATACGATTTATTATTGTGTTTACATTGCATATCTCAAGGACTCGTGAAAGACGTTGAAAATTCCAATTTTCGTCTTTTATATCCGTAGAGACCTTTCAGTTCTACACATCAGTACTGGTCCCTGGTGGATACTTCGAGGGCTCCACCTATGACCTTCTGTCTCTTGGTCGTGTTCGCGTCATCGACAATAGCTTCATTGTGGTGTGATGAAATAGATTATTAGGTACATGACAAGCTAATGTCCTAGTTTTATTTAAGACAGAAAATTTAATTAGGTTTGCCATATTGCTTTAGATGAAAAGGAAATGAAAAAGTACCAAAACGACTAGGCAGACAAAATAATTCTTGGAGTTTTAAAATAATAGTCTCTTACGTTTTTAGACTCCTGACGGAGAATGTTTTGGCCACTTGCCAGGCACTGATGTGTAGAATGTAGATAGACCTTAACACAGAATTTAAGATTTAAATACATGTATTACCTACATATTATATATCCTACTAATATTATAAATGTGAAAGTTTGTTTGTCTGGATGTATGTTTGAACTTCCTTAACGCAAAAACTACTGAATGGATTTTGATGAAAATTTATAATAATATAGCTTACACACCAGAATAACACATAGGCTATTATTTTTAAATTTTCGCGTGAATTATACTTTATATGGCTAAACAACGTTTGCCGGGTCAGCTAGTTTTAAAATATTATGTATCTCTGTAGTTTGCAGTCGGTCTTGTAAGAAGTTATTATTTTATTGAGTTAGTTATATGACCTAATCCAATCCTCGCATATAGTAAGTATACACTTAATTATTTACATCAAAATATGCTAATATAAATCAAATTTTAACTACAAATTAATTTTATCAATTTGATAACGATTCAATTTCAATTCCATCACCTTTTCTGATTTTTAGTTCGTCCCACCATGACTCAACCGATTGTAAAAACGTCGCCAAGCATTATTTCGCTTACGAGACGTACCGGTTTCAGATACCTATCCTGAAATAATAAAGTTTAGGATTTCTAAAATAAAAAAAATTACTTTTAAAACTGCAAATATGAATGAATAAAAATGGCGGCGTTTTTTTCTGTAGAAGGTAAACGTCGACTGCATAATAATAGCAGTTTAGTATGCTTTCACGACTAGTTGTCGAGGTGATGGAATTCAATAATTTACAGATAGTATGTAACCTTTATTTTATGGAATAGGAGGACAAACGAGCGTACGGGTCACCTGGTGTTAAGTGATCACCGCCGCCCACATTCTCTTGCAACACCAGAGGAATCACAAGAGCGTTGCCGGCCTTTAAGGAAGGTGTACGCGCTTTTTTTGAAGGTACCCATGTCGTATCGTCCCGGAAACACCGCAGAAGGAAGCTCATTCCACAGCTTCGTAGTACGAGGAAGAAAGCTCCTTGAAAACCGCACTGTGGAGGACCGCCACACATCCAGATGGTGGGGATGATATCCTAACTTGTGGCGTGTCGTGCGAAGGTGGAACCTTGTAATGAGCTGCTATTAGGCGGGAAGCTCTTGTATGTATAGTGGTAACATGATATTGCAGCTCTATATTATCTCTTACTAGCCGATGCCCGCAACTTCGTCCGCGTAGATTAAAGATTCTTAAAAAAAAACGAGCAAGTTTTAAATTTAATATTAAATTTAAAATTATCTCATGTCCTATTCCAGTTCCGGTTCCCATTTTCGCTCCCGTTCCTAGCATTTTATATGAATCTTATTTTGAGGAACATAACTATGGCAAACTAAACCTACTATTGGTATAGTTATAGGTCTTAGACGTGAGTTTCAGATTTTCACAAATCCCGATGGACATGTCCTTTCCTAAGCTCTAGTCTATCGCTGTACCTATTTCAAAATCGGTTCAGTAGCTCCGGTGTGAAAGCGTAACAAACAAACTTACATTCACATATATACTAATATATAAAGCTGCAGTGTTTGTTTGTTTATTTGTTTGTTTGTTTGTTTGAACGCGCTAATCTCTGGTACTACTGGTCCGATTTGAATGATTCTTTCAGTGTTGGGTAGTCCATTTATCGAGGAAGGCTATAGGCTATGTTTTTTTTTTCAAAATTAGGGATCCGTAATAAAATTGCTATTTTGTAACACAAGGTGTAAAATCGAAAACCTATTTTTGCGTGCGCTGCAAAAACTATTGACAATAGAACAAAATGATGTACAGGCTATAATATAGGCAATATTTTATTACTTATAAAACTATCGCGTGAATTATACTTTATATGGCAAAACAACGTTTGCCGGGTCAGCTAGTGTATAATATTAGTAGGGATTTACTGTAACGTGGTTACTGAATTTGCAGTTGCAACTGTAGATCATCTGTGAAATTGATAATCCCGTGTGATAACGGTATGTGTGATTCTCTCCGCGTATATTTAGATTCGGTATACAGCATTGAGTAATGGTATGAAGTGTGTACCGAATCTAAATAATCAAACAACCGTAATGTTTCCTGGATAATATTTCTACTATACATAGATGAGCTTGATCGGAGCAAATCGTAGGTACAACTTAGCCTTGGAAACATGTGTACAATAAAGTATTTTATTGTTGTAGCATTTTATCGTATTATAATATTCAAAAGAATTGTTAAAAAACGTTTGTGTGGTAAAGGTTACTATAACATAAACAACTTTCTTAATGATGCCACAGATTGGGAATGGAGCGTCCGCCTTCAGGATATTAAATAATAAGAGAATTTTGAACCTGCTAAGTCATATTTATTCGTTTTTAAGTCTTTTAAAATATTTTCACTGTGTTCATTTAATTTATAGCATAAGTTGTGAGTTGTGACGTATTATTAAGTGTTATTAGCATTAGTTGTTAACCTTTAGTGTTTTTTTTAGATGCTAATTTGACCTAGTTTTATATCGGTATATGTAATATAATAAATAAATAAAAAAAATTCTATAATATTATTTGTAAAAATATTTTTTGACGAAAAAAAAAGAGAGTCCTCTGAGTTTGTTGCGCCCGTTCTTTTCAGGTCTGAGGCATTATTTTTGGAATGAATAAAAAAATGAATTTGAATTTGGCTGCAAGTTCAACTCAAAGAAATAGGATGCACGAAGTGTTCATAATAATTTATCTTCATGGAGCCACTAACCATTTGCTATATACATTATAAAGTCATATGAGCTACACAATCCGGATAGTTCAGTTTGTGTATAAGGTATATAAAAATCATGCAAACTTACTATTGAATAAATAAAATAAATAAATAGTAGTTAAAAAAAACTAAGAAACACGCTTTTTGTAGAAAACCGAACTAAAAAATTGAAAATTTATTTTGAAATTTAAAATTAACATCAGTTCCTGCCTGTTAGACGAGAGATGAAAATGATATAAATTAACTAAAATCTTATCTTGCAAATTGAGAAATGAAAAAAAAAATCAAATTAATGTAAAGTCATCGGTCCTCGATAAATGTACGAAGTTTGAACGAAATCTGGTCGTTAAAAGTGGGTCAAAATACTGCCCTAATGAGTCGGTTACAAACAAACATACATACAGGTGAAGCTAATAAAAAGCGTGTAAAAAATCAATTCTCCTATTCACACCTTCCATTTTCATTTTTGCTATTGCATATCCGCTTCCATTTATTAGATATGCAATAAATTCCTAAACTGATTTCTTAAAAAAAAGGCTTTATTGTTGTACTAATTTTTTCATGCTCTAAATATATTTGATGAAATTTAACATCATATTATAATTGTTATAAAAAATTTCCAACATTATATTCAAAAATTAAGCATTATAAATAAAAATTGCCTTTAAAATTAATAAAAGGCATTTATTTTCTCAAAATTGATTCCTTTAGAATTCTTTTTGATGTCATTTCTAATAACTACTAGATACTACTACCGCTTCGGTTTTTTTTTTTTTTTTTGAGAGAAGAAGCGGCGCATCTTGCCCAGCATTCTTTTTTTTGCGCTCTTTTCAATAAAAATATACAATATTGTACAGTCATTTCTATCGCTATAAAGAAATCATAATCTAGTCCCAGGCTGTCCGATCATTTAGATATTCAGCAGTGGAGTAATAGGATTTACGACAGAGCCATTTTTTTTATAAAACATTTAAATTTATTTATAGATAATGCCTGAACAGTGGCTGGGACTTTATTATAGAAGTGTATACATTCACCCTTAAAGCTAATAATGTCTTCTGTGCTAAACAAATAACAAAGTACTAAACGGTGGTCTCATTGTCTTTGCCCTTGCCATATGGCAGCAAACAGGAGGTTATTATCGCCAAATGCCTCTTCAAAGATTTCCATTCTGTCCTGTTCATTCATGTACGGGCCACAATCTTAATACTATATTCACAACTGAATACTTATTTTGTGATACGTTTAGATATTTGTTTCTTTATCGCCTCCAACAACCATATTTACCGCACGAAACTCTAATCCCTCGTATCCGTTTACGACATGTGAAGTGACCTAGAAGGAGCTCAAACGGTGTCAAATGTAAACTTTCTCAAAAGATACGCGTCGCGTGCAGATATGTTTGTAATATCGAGTGTCGGGCGGGAACGGGGAAAGCCGGCGTGGATGAGGCGACATGGATGAGTGGGTAGAGAGTGACAGACCGGAGCTGAGGAAGAAATGCGTCCGACTCATATATTAAGCATGTATATCTACATAATTTGTGCTGCCTTAGTAACTGAAGCTGTAAGAGACTATTATGGGAGAGGGACCTAATGAACGGACAAAAATAAAATATGATTCTTCTTGAAAGATAGACAACTTGTTACGTAATTTATAATTTATGAAAAACAGGGACGAGACGTGCAGGACGTTCAGTTGATGGTAATTGATGCGCCCTGCCCATTACAATGCAGTGCCGCTCAGGATTATTGAGACACCCAAAAATTCTGAGAGGCATTAGAACTGCTCTCGTCACCTTGAGACATAAGATGTCAAGTCTCATTTGTCTAGACAAATGAGGGCGCCGCCGCTAGTGTGTAATTACTGGTAATTACACACTAGCGGCGGCGCCCTTCAAACCGAAACACAGTAATGTTTACACATTATTGCTTCACGGCAGAAATAGGCGCCGTTGTGCTACTCATAATCAAGCCGGCATCCGGTGCAACGGAGCCTCCGACTGGTACAATTTCTTTGCCATTAAATTAATAATAATAATTTTATTTCCCAAACATTACAATAATTAATAATTATTAGTAGTTACAAGTTACAAATAGTTCTAAATTATATTATTAATTATTTACATACAAAACAGGGAGCAAGGACAACTAAACTAGTATGAACTGTGTTTCAGCTGTCAGAGACTTCTCGGTAAAAGATATCATTACCTATATAGACAATTATCAAATTAATTCCCATTTTTTCTTGTGTTTTACAATTTGCTGATGTTTAAAGGAATCATTTATTTGAACAATTTTAAAAAAATACTAGAATGTTTGTAAAAAAATTAAATATTACCATTCACTTAAGATGCAACGGACTGTCGGAATTGATTTTCATTTTTGCGAACGGGCAAGAGGTTTACGTGGCGGGAAGTGTTGAGGCAACCGCCCGTGGACATCTGCAATACTGGCCCCTGGGAATCAGTAGGTGTGTTGCCCGCCTTATAGTTGGAATTATGCTCTAAGCTTCAAGTTTCCTAAGTCGTATCGCTTCGTGTAAACAGCAGCCGGTAATTGATTCCACAAAGTGAAAGAATTCTGCTGCTGGTATTTATTTATTCGATCCACCAGTGATAATTACATTAATTCAATTTCAACAATAAAATAATTAATCTAAAGTTAATTTTAAATGCATTATCGTTTAAGGTAGATACAGCATGCAATTGTTATGAAGCTTACAAATATTTAAATATCAAATGAAGTACTTGTAAATAATTTAAAAAACGTATTAACTTATTACCGAAAGAAAAACACAATGAAATAGTTCCAGGTAGTTCGCTAAATTGAAATCAGTTAAATATAACATATATTTTGTTAATATTACAAATTATTGAATTTATCACATAATAAAATTTTACTTCGGAATGTTTTGAGTGAGTCCCCGAAAGGATCCAAATGTTTGCAACTATCGTTTAGTATTTAAAACATCCTGGAAATTGGTGAGTTATTGCCGAGAACAGTTTTTCGAAAAGGTCTTTGAAGAAGTGTTATTGGTTTACGGGGATATCGAATGGGAACATTAAATTTAATTTTGGCAACTAAATCTGGATTATCATAGATGTTGTTAAGACTCTTATATAGAAACATCAAATCCAACAAATCTCTTCTTTGGCTCAAGCTATGTATATTAAAATATGTTAGCCTTTCTTTATACGAAGAAAGTTATTTAGCTTTTCTTTGAGAGAAAGCTAGATGATAGAGAAAACGCCTTTGTATCTTCTCAAACTAGAATAAAACTGAACAGCTCCTCAGAGCACTCCCCGTGATAAATACGGTAGAAGATGTAGGGAGAACCCACATCTCTACGGAACGCCAAAGAATCAAGCGATCGCGATCGGAGATGATTTGATCGTCGATCATTCGAGCCGCTCTTCGTTGTATGCGGTCAAATGGAAGAAGCTGGTACTGGGGAGCGCCTTACCAGAGGTAAAGTGCTCTATGTGAGGCCGAACTACTGTCTCGCTTTACGAAGAATTCCAAGCATGTAGATTGTAGAGGCCAATTTGGCCTTCTATTCTAATTGACCACGGTACTGAAAGTCGCTCGATAAATCTACGCCGAGCATTGTTTGCGCTGTAATTTTCATTTTGCAATAACTTTTATAACATTTTGTGATAACATAACTTTTACGATATTTATTGAAATTTTGTAGCGTAAAAAATATCATAATGCGCATGAAATGTTTAAGATAACTAACGTCTTCTTTAATTTGATAAGGATTAATACTGAATCCGTCCAAACAGCTTACCAATCAGCACATTATATGTGATAATTTTTTTCAATAAAAATGGTTTTAACTTAGATTAAGGATTGGTCTCCGCTGCTGCCAATACCGCAGCTGGCTTAGTCGCAAAGTGCGGCAACTAATACTAATAATACTACTCGAGCCAGTCTCGAACAATGTGTGAAGTTAACATGCCACATGTTCTGTTAAACTTCAATAATAATAGAAACTAAAATGCCGGGTTGCTTAGTAAAACTGTAATAATAATATTAAAAGAAATAATGACACTGGGATCACATATCATCAGTAAGTATTTTGTATTTTATTAATTTCAATGTAAAATAACACGAAGCGTATGTTACAAAATTTGAAAGATGCCATTGAGTGTCAAGATGCCACGCACACAAGCATCTAATAGTTGCCGTAATAAAAAAGATATTATTCGTAGGTAGTGCGTAGTATCTAGTTGGAGCGCAGCGAAAACCAATCCTTATCTTAAGGGTTTTAATAATTTATCATTGATAAAGTTATATGCCACTGTGGATTTTTCTGTAAACCTAAAACAATTCACTATACAGTGTCCTTTTATATCTCAAAGGTGTTAGGCAACTTATTTATCTATTAAAGCACACCACATCATATAAAATACAATTTTCTTAATCTAATGTTACAATTAGTAGTTCTAAAGTATACGACAATTATGGTGAACATAAAAATTACAAAAAATACGCCCTGATTACTTCTGAAAAATAGAACTAATATTATCTAAGCTATAATAAAAACAAAATTAAAAATGAAAGTACAAATTATAACTTTAACTTATTAAAATAATGAAGACGAAAAAAAAAATCTTTATCGATCAAAGCTCTCAGCCGGTTTGATTCCGCTGTACTATGTTCAACTATAGTGATTGTACTACATTTGTTTATTATTATAAGTGTGAATTGTAATACTAATTAACTTGCTCTCGATATTGCAATAATCTATCTAATTTGAGATGAAGCGAGATAAAATGTTGATTTATTTAATGGTTGCGTCACGTTATCCAGTTCACGAAATAGTAAATTGTGGTTCTGAACGAATTGCTCGCCGTGGGATGTGGGGCATTCGCAGTTATTGTTGCAACTCAATGATTCTGTTGTTTAATTATTATGATTAAAGACTTTATTATAATAATTTGATGGCGGTTTTGCATTCTCTTTTTAGGGTTCCACAACCAATTGGCAATAAACGGATGCCTTATAGATTCGTCATGTCTGTCTACGTACTAACTCCGGCCGTATGTTACAGCCACTTTTTTACTAAAGTATAAGAACTATACTGTTGAAACTTAGTTACTAGATGTATTCTGTAAACCGCATTAAGATTTTTACAAAAAAATAGAAAAAAAAACAATAACTTGTGAGGGTCCTTACTTAGAACTGAAACTCTAAAATTGTTTTTTCATCAAATCCATACGTATGGGATCTTTGGATAGGACTTCAAAAATGATATTGAGGTTTCTAATATCATTTTTTTCTAAACGGAATAGTTTGCGCGAGAGACACTTCCAAAGTGGTAAAATGTGTATCCTCCCCTGTAACTTCTAAAATAAGAGAATGATAAAACTAAAAACAAATATGATTTACATTAACCATGCAAACTTCCACCGAAAATTGGTTTGCACGAGACCTAGTAAGTAGTTTTTTTTTATACGTCGAATTATTAATAAATTAATAAAAAAAATACACTATTATTAAAACATCTATCAAAGTAACAACAAGAACTTTTCTACGGAACCCTTCATGGGCGTGTCTGACTCGCACTTGGCCACTTATTGAAAAAATAAATTAAAAAAACAAGCAGTTTGTAGCTCTCATAACGTTCTATTCAGAACATTGGAACTGGTACGCTAGTAATTACATCGTGGGAATAAGCCGTGTGTAACTATAACCTTTACATTTCTGAGAACCAAATGTAACCAATTGGGCAATGGGAATTAAGATATCAAAGCGTGACCACGTGCCGAGTGACGGTGAAAGTGTTGCCGCGATCCCGGTGTCATCCGTCACGTTGAAACGAGGCCGGGATCGTCAGCGTCCGTCGTTTTGTTGTGTGTGCCGCGAATGATTGATTACTTTTTCTTATCCGGATTCTTATCTGTTCCAGAATGTGCTAATACACTAATTAATAAATTCAAATATTTTTATTCAAAATAGGATGTGACATCACTTATTGAAAGTCAAAAACTACCACCGATTTCAAAATGAATGCCTCAGATCTGAGAAGAATGGGCCCAACAAACTCAGCGGGTTTTTTTTTTCACCGAAAAAATATGTTTACAAAGTAATATTGTACAATTAAACTTATTATATAATAGCCTGAGGGCGGTCACTCCATACCCAATCTGTAAAGAATCTTAAGAAAGTCATTTATTGTAATCTTTACCACACAAACGTTTTTTGACAATTCTTTTGAATAACGTAATACTTTTGTTTTGATCATTTTCTGGGATCTTGTTGTAAAAGCATATACATCGCCCCACAAAAGACTTACTAACTCGACTTAACCGAGTAGTAGGCATCATAAGTTTATGTCTGTTGCTGGTGTTAACATTATGGTTATGAATATTACAAATACAAAAAAAAATAATTAACCATAAACCATCTAGGATAATATTTCGCATTAAATGGTGGTAGTTTCATGCCGATTCGATCAGTGGCTTAGGCGTGCTCAAAGACCATTTTCACTATATATATGTATATACGATATGAGATTTCCACCTATAGGTATGTTGACTCATGGCGATATCTCTGGAACCATAAAGCGTAGAGACTTCTAATTTGGTAGGAATATTCCTTCCGCCGAGTACAGGTCAGCTAAGTTTTAACGAAATTCCACCCGCAAGAGTTTTTTTTTATTATGAACAGAACATAGTTTGTCGGGTCAGCTAGTGTTATAATAAAATAATTCCATCATTGAGAATTTGAGAGCCAATACTGGATATAAGCTCAGTTTGCTTTATTACAGCTAAAATTGTCTTGATTGTTACTAACCCATAAGGTATGTCTAATTGGGGCGAGAAAATCCGTATAAAAGTGTTTCGAGTATTATTAATATACTTTTTTAATAAATATGACACGCTTTTTATAAGCTTTATCTGTATGTATGTGTGTTGGTAACCGACTCATTTGGGTGCGATTTTGACCCACTTTAAACGGCCAGATTTCGTTCAAACTTCGTAGATTTATTGAGGACCGATGACAATACGTTAATTTGATTATTCCATTTTTCAATTTTAAATTAGATTTTTGTTAATTTATATAATTTTCATCTATCGTAGTTTACTTTGATTTTACTTCGTTTTTCTATAAAAAGCGAATTTTTTAACTACTATTTTCTTTACAATCAATGGCTGTTAGCCCACTTAAACGGAATGAATATGTATATTAATTTCGTTTCTTTATGCTCGTTTAAAATTATATGTAATTTATATTTATCATATTTCGTTACTCTTTGGAGCACATCTATTAAGTGTTATTAGGATAAGTATGTTAATAATTTGAAATGATATAATTTGAATAAGAAAGTGAATGGAGACATTATGGCGATCCATATTGCATGAGTGTGGTCGGCTGCGGGCAGGATCGAGGGGTCAAGTGGGTGAGTCGAGCGAAAGTAGCCGATGTATAATATTATCATAGCGAAATGTATTATACGTGATGTTGTCTGTCTGTGGCTTTATTTTTACCTAATATATTTTTAACACATTCACTGCTAACCTCAGAAAGGGAAATTGTCTTGACGGTGATGCGGAAACACACCTAGCGCGTAATTGACTTCTCTTGTGTACCACGGCTCGCCCCGTTCAGGCCAACATTACTAGCTGAGATGATCAACAGACGAGACTTACTTAATAAATATAACTTTCAACCGACAGACTAGTACTCTAGCTGTGTTATTAAAGTTATAATGATATATAACTTTTTTTTTGATTGATTGATTTTTGATTTTCTTAATGACACGATTTTCTTAATGACACCACGGACTGGGAATAAAGCGAACACCCTCTGGCTCTTTAATTATAAATGTTTATTGTACGATATTACATTGTAATCCATATTTTAAATTAAAAAAAAAAGCCCACTGAGTTTCTTGCGCCCATTCTTCTCAGGTCTGAGGCAGTCTCTTTTGAATGGGTGGTAGATTTTGACGTTCAATAAGTGATTTTAAATCCTATTTTGAATAAAAATATTTGAGTTTGAATATAAGACCTGTCTTATTAATAAACGCAATGTAAAGTTAAGCCAAGTTTAAAATTACTTCTCCCTGTCATTTAATTCTGTAAATTGTACGAAAATTTATAAATTGTACACCAATACCACAGTCCAATACTATTAAACATGACGTAGAGAATTCAAACTATGGCTATCTTGTACGGGAGAGGTAACCTTGCTCCGATCGATTCCTCAAGGCTGTTGGCTCGGTCCCCAGCCTTAATAACTCAGTAGAAGTTTTAATAAATTAAAAATCCATTGTTGGTTGTTCTTGTAAAGCCGGATCTCTATATACCGAACGAAGGCGAAAGAAGGCTAACGAACGAAACAAAACGAGTGTGTACCGTGAAGCAACTGACAGAGAAGGGAGACCATTGGCTCTCGTTCGCCGCCTGAGTGTGGACAAAGCATTAGTAATGTAAATAATAATAATAAATAAAAAAAAAGACGTGTGGCACTCGGAGACTGCCGCGGTAAAGCCATTGCATAGCATTTTTTATCAACTTATACAATTATAATATAAAAAAATACCGCGTCAATGGTGGTCCCATATTTTGTTTTGGATTCTTGTGGATCATTATTCATTTTCAAATTCAATATCTTCGAAAGAAAAGTTGTCAACCGCTCTAATTTTTTATCAGCCAAGTTGATGTTGAAATCGCCCGCCAAAATACGTGGAAATTTATTACCATTTGTACCAAGTATTTTCGACCTTTCTTCAGTGTACTCCAGTAGAGTGCGATGAATAAAATTCTCTACCTCGTCCAATTTTGGAATCGGAGAAATGTAAAAAAACGTGATAAAAAAAATCAAGACGTACCCCAGGCTCGAACCTGGGACCTTCTGCACAAAAAGCATACGCGATAACCGCACACTCAATGCCCGCGATAGAAGTTATGCAATAGCTTAATAAAATAAAATAGCCTTTATTATATTATTTATTATTAAACTAAATTAAGTAGTAATTTGTCTTTCGAAAAAGGCCGCCTATAAGGCCTTCCACTTTATTCGGTCTCTAGCTACTCTCTTCTAGTCCGGTCCTGCTATCCTTTTAAAATCGTCCTCCCACCTTCTAATCTGTCGTCCTTACTTGGATACCATTCTGTAACGGTTTTTGTTTCATATCTCTTTCTTTTCCCTCAGAATGTGTCCAGTCTATTTCCACCTTTGCTTAAAGTTGCTGTAGTTACGACACGCGTTGATTGATTTTAAATACAAAGTGCCTAGACACTTTGCCGGCCAAGGCCCCACGTCAGTGTTTACTTGACCGGCCATGTTGCACTTAATGCAATATACAAGTTGCTTAAACACTTCCTCCTTGTTAGAGAAATAAACATTACTCTATTTGTGCTCTCTCTCTGTATGTAATACAGCTGTTTATGCAATCACTGTTTCGTGATACATATTATGTTGTCGGTGCGATCTATATCGGGAGCGCGTGTAACACATGCGAATATTATGTCATCTATATTATACTGTAAAGAAAAATGAGCCTTCTGCTCGTTTCGTCAATGACGTACACAATGGTAATGGCTACTTGATACTACATAAGTCTAGAACATATTGTTATGTCAAGGGTATTATTTACGAGGGCGCACAACTTATTAATAGTCTACCTTCATCTCTCAAAAAGATTATGTCGTTTGAAACATTCAAATGTGAGTTATCATACTACATTAATTCAAAGTTTTTATAACAAACTGAAACATGTAAAGAACGGCGGAGAAATTATCACTTATGTCATATTATGTTTTCATGTAAGTGACAATATTATGTGTTCGAAGTAAATCCATCGAACAGCATTATATTACAAATATTGCTTAGTAGGTAAATTGTAATATTGCAAAAATCTTGTGTCGTTAATTATCAGGAACAATTGACATAGCACATAGTATAGATAGGATAGATAGACAGGTACAACTAGGTATTTTACCTAAAAAGGTTTTACACATTACGAGTTGAAATACCTGTAATATTGTGAACAACACGCTATGGTGTAGGTATCAACCGCTTTGTATTCAGTCTATTATATTAATTATATAAATATGCAGTTACCTACTATTTAGTTTTGTATAACTTTGGTAAAGTTATTAAGTATATTATGTTCTATGATTTAGAAGAAGCCTTTAGAACTATCGATATTTAACATGACAACACTATATTACGCACACATTCATATTTATTTTATTGTAACACCGTTCCTAAGTCTATGCGTGAAACACAAACACATTTATAGCACGTCGTAACTCTAGCTCCAATTTCAAAGGCGCTCGGCGCTAGATTGGCAGTTTTATTTACATGTTACGACACAGACGC
>CATIXQ010000005.1:6353589-6411161 GCA_949711755.1 Leptidea juvernica
AGCATTATTGTGTTTCGGTCTGAAGCTAGTGATATTAATGGGCAAACGAGAAGTCTCAAGGTGACGAGCGCTATTGTAGTGCCTAATAAATTTATGAAAGATGAGGATAAACGAGTATACATAGGTACTCTTATAACACTAGTGAAATCACAAGAGCGTTGCCGACCTTATAAAGACGATTCTTTGACGGAAACGTACACAATAATATTAAAAAGTAAACCGATAACCCATGGGTCTCACAAGGATCGAGCCGGAAGCTCCGTGCTGAGACTTTTCAACGGTTTTTATTATTTCTCGTTTGAAATTTCGCTAACTGGATATTGGATGACTCACATGATATGTATGTATAATTTACTATTAATTAAACATCATGGCACACGGGAGCATAGTCTATCGCTGGTAAGTCACAGCCATAACACTAGGATAATATCCACGGGCGAATATTATGTACCTAGGGTCAGTAAGTAAATAATATAGTGAGCCTGTATGATCCCTCAGTCAAACCGTCTAGACGGCTTTGTAGGACAATGTATATTTATCAAAATGTATTCTTCGTAAATAAATAAATAATTATGTGACTTGTCGATTTCATGAACAATATCTTAAATGCCAAAATATTAAAACTCTTGCTTCAAAAGAAGTTCAGTATCAAGAATCAGCGTTTTCCTGCCATAGTGTAGTCCCGCACACTCCCCTTACGTATCGAGAAGAGGTAGCCAGTCCTTAGAACGCCTTGTATTGAAAGGCATCAGCTCGCGCGGAAGGTCACCTATGGACCGATCAGATCAAATCTGCTGTGGGTGGCCCCATGCAAGTGCACTCGAATGACCGACTAATGTGCATAACATCTGCTGCTACAAACTACTTGATAACTACGACCGCTCTGTGAGAGCGTATCGACCGAGAAGATCATAGTTCATAAATGGACAGATATAAGTAGTTAATAAGATGGAATTTAAAATAAAATTAGGAATAGGTATAATTTAATTTAATATTTCGATGTGCTAATGTAACAGTGGTTGACAGTAGTATCATTTCCAGGCTAGCGAAACTCTAAGAAAAAAGCGATTCACTGGATTATACCTGTATCAATGTTTAGAAAATGAAAAACGGTTTAATGTAGAAAGTTGCCAATACTTTTATTGTTTTTCGAGTCTAGTTGTCTCCGTTCCTCTCTACACATCGTCGTATTTGATGGAACCACTCAGAAAAGCAGTGGGCCCATTCTTCCTTAGGTGTCTCTTCTATGGCATTTTCGTACGCTTTCACCGCATCTTCAGGGCTCGTATAGCGAATACCTCGAATTTTATCTTGAGTTCTTGGGAATAAATAAAAGTCGCATGGCGCCAGGTTAGGACTGTATGGCGGATGACTCATTACCTCGACACCTACCATAGTCAAATATTCAACAGTCTGTTTTGCGGAGTTCGATGAATTGTCGTGGTGAAGGAGGATCCTGCTTCAAGGCGCTGCTGTCTAATTTTTTCCAAGACAACAGGCCAACAGCGATTGACATACCAGTCTGCAGTAACTGTCCTTCCATCTTCTAGAACAACTGTCGCGAAATGACCTTTCCGACCAAAGAATGAGGCAATCATCTTTTTTCCTTGACTTCTTCCTTTCTTTACGTTAGTTGGGCGATCCTCGAAAGGAAACACCCACTGAGCTGATTGTCTTTTGGTTTCGGGTTCCTAGCAATATATCCAGCTTTCATCACCTGTGACGATGTCAAATACAGCATTTGAGTCACGACGTAAGTTCAACAACTTATCTAACATTTGGCGACACCAGTCTAAGCGAAGGTGTTTCTGGTCGTCGGTTAAAGTATGGGTATACTTGACGCCTAAATGTTCGTGTAATATTTTTTGAACTTGACTCATACCAATGCCTAGGCCTGCCCGTATTTGCTGATAGGTCACTCTTTTATCTTCCTCTATCATGCGTCGCACAACACTGATCTTATCTTCAGTAGTCGCTGTTAAAGGACGTCCCTCACGCGGATCATCATTGAGATTGCTACGTCCACGCTTAAACTCGTTAAACCAATTGTTAATAGTGGTACGAGATGGGGCTTCATTAAGAAATAATAATCGCAGCCTATCATAGCTTTGTTGTTAAGTAAGCCCACAACGAAAGTCATAATAAGTCATTGACCGAAAATTTTCTCGCGTTAGGATCTTTTCCACGTGGAACAAGATAGATTTGCCGTCAATTCACAAAAGCAAATGACAAATTAATGCAATATACTACATTAGGTTCTAAAATTGAAATTCAAAAAAATTTTTCATACCAAACTAAATATCAATTTTTACTTAGGCAGTGCCGCCTCTTATTACGTAATATTTACATCCTCCTTGATCATTTACTTTACATAGTCAGATGTCAAAATGATCAATAAGTTGACGGTAAATATTTTCTATGCGGTCAGTGACTGTAGGTGTTTTAAAAACGCTAAAATAGCTACCAACTATCGTCATGTTATTTATAGATTATCGGTTAACGATCGGACATAGGCGAGTTGTAGAGAGAGAGATTTAATGTTTATTATTGTGGATGATGAGATAATGGTGATGTGTAATGTGCCTCAGAGTACTGCTGTACTACGTTTGAATTAACTGGAGCTTTTTATAGTCTCGCACTTACTATTCACTATTCACGAATGATAACTGAGATGAAATCACAAAAAACAATATAATGGGTAATGATGCGAGAAAGTTCAATTCTCGCCGTAGACACATCACACAATAAGATAATATTTTTGAAGTTATACTTCTTTAGGCGCGTTATGAAAAAATTATGAGAGTGAAATATTAAGATGCGCGCGCATCACTGTAACAAAAGAAGCAAGTTGAAGTTGGTTCCTAAAATTTTCTGACGTTTGCGTCATTCGTTACTTTTTTTGGTTTCTTCGTCCATTATTAGGATAGGCAAAGGGTTCAAGCCCGTACAGCCATATTCGTTATTTAATAATTAATTGTCAAAGCCATCGTTGCCAGATTTTTACAATATTGTTCTTTCTACAAACGTAGAATAGCATGAGGAATTAATAATTTTAAGGATTTTTGCTTTGTTAGGCCAAAGAAGTATAACTTCTTGCGTGCATACATAAGTACACACACACTTTTTCGCTTCTATGTTTGTGCTATTATGATGAAAACTATTCTTGGATGTAAAAAAATACGAAAGCGCAACCGGGCGGAAAACACCGGCCGTGCCCGGGAGACCGTAACAATATACAGCCTTATGTACCCACTCTACCTACTTGTAATATTATGTTCGTTACGCCGCTACAGAAACGAATATTAATCACCTTATAATACTGTGATTTTACAAGTATTATTTGCACTAAGGCCAGTGGTCGCCAAATTGCGGCTCCAGAACCGCATGTGGCTCTTTGGCTCATCAAGTGAGCCTCTGGCGCGATAGTAGCTTTGAAATGATACAATTGCTGGATTAAAAAACCAAGGAATTATGGCGCTGTAAAGTCAGACGTTGTTCGAAGTAAATCCATCGAACAGCATTATATTACAAATATTGCTTAGTAGATAATATTAATTACTTATAACCATGTGTTGCCTTTAGTAAGGCAGTACGCGGGTGACCATTGATCGGGCCGGTCCTGGTTACCATTGACCATTACAGGACCGGCCCGAGTAACCATTTTAACCATTATTATTTATTACCAATGCATAGTAGAGATGCAGTACGCGAGTAACCATTGATCGGTCCAGTCCTAGTTACCATTAACCATTTGTCTATATACTACCATTACAGGACTGGTCCGAGTAACCATTTTAACCAATTAATAGTAGAGATCCGCGTACTAACAAGTAGAACTAATAATTATAGCTATTTAGCAAGTGTCATAGATAAGTTTAGTACCTTAAGTATATAAATACTTTTACCATAAAACTAATATATATAACTACCCCTAAGTGCACCCCTTTTCATACGTCTTTGTGTTGAATTGGAAATATTTGAGACGGAAAAATATGACCTTAGTTCACAACACACGTGGTCTGCTTTGAATGACTTTGAGAAGGAAGATATGATAATTTTTAACGCTTGGAATAGTATTACTCACTCTTACTTGATAGTGAAAAAGCTCGCGTTTGCTGTTCATTTCCATTTCGGCTCTAAATATATATGCGAACAATGTTTTTTAAGCATGAACATTATCAAGAGTTAACTGAGAAGTCGTCTTATTGTTGAGAACTTAGTATCATTCTTACCTAACATAAAAAAAACAAAAACACATTAACCTGACTTACTCATACTTTCCAAGGAGATGCAAGCACATTTAGTTTTATTTAGTGTACTACTTATTTAGTGAAATAAAAATTTACTAAACAAGCAGATTTGGCTCCCAATTTTTTTTAAATTGTTATAATGTTATGAACATTTGGCTCTTTGGCTATTAAGTTTGCCGACCACTGCTCTAAGCCAAGACATGTGGACGTGCCTTCCAAAAATACAAAAATAATATCTTAAATTGCAATGGAGATGACGCATACAAAGTGTTATGAACGGCTTAGCTGGTTAATTTCTTTGCGTTCCGGCTCCGCTATGTCTTGAGAGATTCCAAGGTTGTTCTAGTTTAAGCATTACTGGAATTTACGTAAAGAGAAAGGTATTTGTGATAGATTGTCTGTTACGCCTACATCAAGCGCTGCTAACATAACCTTGGCAGTTCGTATGTGAATGTTATTAATTTTTACTCGCATTATTGTATTTAAATAATATTCCGTAAATTGGATAAAGGTTATATATACATACCTTTTAAGATGCTTATTGTCTTATGCGTGCAAACTGTACTGTGCGACTTAAATATTATGTATACCTAGTCAGGCCATAAATACTGAAACAAAGAAAAGAAAAAACTCTATTGCAAATAACATTTATTACTTTTACAGTGTGTTAGTTTAATACATCAATATAAAAAGCTTATTCCAAGTGGTCTCCATTGGCTGCAATACAGTCCTTTAAACGTTGAGGCCAGTTATCAATAGAAGCACGCACTCTTTCCATGGGAAAATGCTTCACTGCCAATCGTACGGATTGTTTTAGGGACTCCAAATTATCATGGTCGGACTCAATGTACAACCATATAAAAATGACAGATTCCATATTCAAATGTAATATTTTGTTTATTTTTAATTGTAACAGTATTTATGGCCAGACTTAAGTAAGTACATACTTTCTAAGATCCTTATTGACTGCACTCTTAACTGTCGTAACTTAAATATTATGTATATTTTATGGATAAATATTACTACTTATCTGCTATTGCAAGAAAAAAGGATAATAATTTGATGTGAAAACTTCGTTAGGCACGCTAAGCACTTTGTGAGTATTGAATGAGTTATGAGACTGTGCCGTCATGTTCGGCTAGTAACGCTCATACTCGTAAAGTCGGCCAGGGTCGATTGGGAGAGCTATCAGAGCAAAACTTACCAAAATAAATACAATTATATTTATATAAGTTTGGGGAAAAAGTTCCTTCACATTTTATATGAAAACTCAAGACTTTTTTGAAGTGAATTTCCATTTATGTACAGTATATTTTGTCCCATTTTGTTCGATGACTATTTGCCAACATGTAGATAGAGACATGATCCCATTTCTGTAGAAATTTTGGTACTTCTGATAAAAACAAGCGACAAGTGGTTTTGGAAGTCTGTGATGTGAACCCGAGAATGCCTATATAATTCTGAAAAGACCGAAACTGGTGGGAATGTGAAGGCTAATTATCATAGTTTTTGCCGAGTAGATTAAGTTAAGTAGTTAGTTAAGACCACAACCTTTCTATCATCAATTCCGGCCGTTTTCTCTCTACGTCTTCAACAGTAGAGATGGTTCTACTGGCTGCGGCGGTAAAAGAAGTCAAGAAGTCTTCATTTTGTGAAGACCTCATTTCACGAAACCAACTCTGGCATTTGGTCAAATCACTATATTTATTTATTATTTATATATTTGTTTCGAGAAATGATAAAACCGTGTTGTTATTTTAACATCCTCCGAGATTTCATCAAATCACTGTTTTTAAGGATTTAGGGGCTTTGCAAGTGATGAAATGGACTAGATCTAGAAAGAAAAATTATCGTATAAAGATATCCTAACAGTAGCCAGTAGTCGCTGGATGAAAATAGGGGCAAATAGAAAGAAATGGAAAGGACCGCACTATTATCTTCTCTATTATTTAGGTTTCTAATAAAATGTATAAAAGCTTAATAATAAAAGATAACTGGACAATGGCATAGCCTATCGAACAATCGACTGTTTTCAGATTTTAAATTTGCTGGAATGGAACAGCTTCATTTGAGCACTCCGAGGTTTATACAATATAATCAATTTGACATTGATAGCCCAAGAGGACAGAATCCCCGAACTACATATATTGGTGCAAAATTATAAATAATGTTGTCAAAAATAATCAATGTGAAAATTGTGTGAATTAGGTGAAATATTGGATCGAATATTTTCTACACTGGCTATAGTTTTGAATTCGTTATCGTCAACGTCGATCGAGTATAGCTAATGAAACTGGAGACGACATAAATAGGTTTCTGCCACGTAGTTCAAGGTTAATCTTATGTAACGTAATTACCGGCTGCGGCCCACTGAACCGAGAGCTAAGTACTTGATAATCTCGATATATTAAATGTGTATATCTGAAGCAACCCTACCGCTACATCATGACATTTTGCAGAAAATATATAGTAGAGATGTCTCTTGAAACACTTCCAATGAACCGGTTTTATTTAGAATTAATTTCACAATTCAATTAACAGTCACTTTATAGTTAACGATTATATTATGCGGCATCATCATTTGATTTCGAATTATAAATATACCAATTTATTCGTGTTCTTTTAACACCTTTCTATTACCTATATTCTCGTCAGGCTGCACTGACACTGACATTGACACTGACATGACACATGACAGCATTCCCTGTGGAAATGTTTTATGTCATTCAATATTCTGCTCGTACATATTGTCTAGGATTGCACGTATTACACGCTTTTTATTAGCTTCACCGGTATGTTTGTTTGTTTGTAACCGACTCATTTGGGCGCGATTTTGACATACTTTGAACGGCCAGATTTTGTTCAAACTTCGTAGATTTATCAAGGCCCGATGACAATATATTAATTTGATAAAATCATTTTTTAATTTGCTAAATAAGATTTTTGTTATGTATACTAATATTATAAAGCTGCAGTGTTTGTTTGTTTGAACGCGCTAATCTCTGGTACTACTGGTCTGATTTGAATGATTCTTTCAGTGTTGGGTAGTCCATTTATCGAGGAAGGCTATAGGCTATGTTTTTTTTTTTTCAAAATTAGGGATCCGTAATAAAATTGCTATTTTGTAACACAAGGTGTAAAATCGAAAACCTATTTTTGCGTGCGCTGCAAAAACTATTGACAATAGAACAAAATGATGTACAGGCTATAATATAGGCAATATTTTATTACTTATAAAACTATCGCGTGAATTATACTTTATATGGCAAAACAACGTTTGCCGGGTCAGCTAGTTTTATATAATTTTCATCTATCGTCTATAAGGCAGGAATTGGTATTAATTTTAAATTTCTTCTCTATGTATTAGATTGGTTTTCTATAAAAAGTGTGGTTTTAGTTGATTTTAACAACTATTTATTTTAATACACGAACCGTTGAATAACGATCGCTTCATTGATTATGATGTACTGACCATGATTTTACAGAGATAGTTAAACCTAACATATTGCACCAGTGAACGTGAATATTTCCAGTGTGTTTTACACGCTGATGCATCCGCTGTTTCTACTCGATTATTATTGAAGTTTTTTAATCATTTAATAACGATTATTTTTATTGCATGACTTTACATTGTATCTATATTAATTTTGAATTCTGTCAATACCAAGTGATTTAAAAGAGCGGCAATGTGTGTCTTGCCACTTATTGTGCCCTATAGTGCTCCTTCTCTCTCGAGGCCTTTCCAATAGATTTCGCTACCGCTAGGTGTTATTTGGACGGTGACGTTTCCATTTACCTAGAGATTCAAATCTATGGCTTGCTCTTGGTATAAATTATCAAAATTTCTTGGAGTCTGCGGTCTATCGAGTTCCATTTTCGGCGTTAGAACTCATAATATCATATTTGAATTTGGTCAGCCGGCGTTTCATGCATCAGCAATGGTTTGCAAAATAGCCGAACATACGAAATGGTAATTTTAATGACATAAACAGTAGTTAAAAAAAAACTAAAAACACGCTTTTATAGAAAACTGTACTAAAAAATAGAAAATATTCTCTACTATTTAGTTTGTTTTAATTATAAAAGCGTGTTTTTTTAAAACTATTATTTTTATTGTTAAATTAAAAATTGTGTATTCGAAAATTTACTAATATTAGATAATGGTTAACATCAAATCCTGCCTTATAGACGATAGATGAAAATTATATAAATTAACAAAAATATTATTTTGCAAATTGAAAAAATCGAATAATTTTATCAAATTAATGTATTGTCATCGGTCCTCGATAAGTTTGAACGAAATCTGGCCGTTTAAAGTGGGTCAAAATCGCACCCAAATGAGTCACAGTTACAAACAAACATACATACAGGTGAAGCTAATAAAAAGTGTGGAATAAATTGTTGTACTTTCTAAACATCTTGGGGTCTCTTGAATGAATCTGTACAAAATATCGTTCATCTTTGATATCAACCCTCATTGAAGTCACCTTATTTGCATGCGCGCTAGTAACACGATCTCGTAAATCGTGCACGTTTATTGGAGCGACGCGAACGTTCATTTCACATTGATTTAATTGTTATCGCACCGTTGCTTCTCTCACCATCAATACATTATTTTGTTCTAAATATTCTTTCGAAACCTACCAGTTATATTCTATAGGTAATGCATTAAAACTACGTTCCTAAGCATTCCCAATTTCATATACTGTACCGGAACTGTATGGGATACTTTAAGCTCATCGCGTTCAACATGGATACTATTTTAGATTCGTTCTTTTTGATAAATACTTGAGGACTAAACTAAAACAACTCTTTAAATGTAATGGACAAGTAGTATGAGGTAACTGTTTCAATTTTACTTTTTTTTTATGGAATAGGAGGACAAACGAGCGTACGGGTCACCTGGTGTTAAGTGATCACCGCCGCCCACACTCTCCTGCAACACCAGAGGAATCACAAGAGCGTTGCCGGCCTTTAAGGAAGGTGTACGCGCTTTTCTTGAAGGTACCCATGTCGTATCGTCCCGGAAACACCGCACAAGGAAGCTCATTCCACAGCTTCGTGGTACGAGGAAGAAAGCTCCTCGAAAACCACACTGTGGAGGACCGCCACACATCCAGATGGTGGGGATGATATCGTAACTTGTGGCGTGTCGTGCGAAGGTGAAATTCGGCGGCAGGCATCAGGTTGAACAGCTCTTCGGAACACTCCCCGTGATAAATGCGGTAGAAGACACACAATGAAGCGACGTCTCTACGCAACGCCAAGTGATCCAGCCGTTCACAGAGTACTGGGTCCCCGACAATTCGAGCTGCTCTGCGTTGCACGCGGTCAAATGGATCGAGCTGATACTGGGGTGCGCCAGACCAGAGATGACAGCAATACTCCATGTGAGGCCGGACCTGCGCTTTGTAGAGCGCTAGAATGTGGGCCGGCTTGAAGTATTGCCGTGCTCTATTTATGACGCCCAGTTTCTTTGAAGCCAGTTTGGCTTTGCCCTCCAGATGGCCACGGAATTGGCAATTGCTCGAGATTTCGAGACCCAGTATTCCGATACTAGGCGAGGCTTTAAGGGAAGTGTTCTCGAAGAGCGGTGATACGGCAAATGGGGTTTTTTTAGTGGTAAACGCGCAAACTTGAGTCTTCTGGGGGTTAAATTGGACAAGGTTCAACTTACCCCATTCCGCGACCTTCTCGACTGGTCGACGTTTTCCCGAGAGAGACCTGCATGGCCCGTGTATACGGCATCACCAGCGCTGTCGTCTGCATAGCAATGCATGTTGGCGGTGTCCAACATATCATTGATATGCAGAAGAAATAGCGTGGGAGATAGCACACAGCCTTGGGGCACTCCAGCGTTCACGGGCTTGGGATTCGAGCAATAACCGTCGATAACGACCTGTATGCTGCGCCCAGTGAGGAAGCTGGAGGTCCACTTGCATAAGCTCTCGGGAAGCCCAAATGATGAGAGTTTTGCGAGGAGCGCCTTGTGCCATACACGATCAAAGGCCTTCGCTATATCCAGATCAACTGCCAGGCCTTCCGCCTTGCTTTCAATAGCCGCCGCCCATCTATGTGTTAGGTATACCAGAAGATCGCCAGTTGACCGACCATGGCGAAAGCCGTACTGCCGGTCGTTGATCAACTGGTGACCCTCAAGGTATACCAAGAGCTGGCGGTTAATTATGCTCTCCATGATTTTGGAGAGTAGGGAGGTAAAAGCAATAGGCCTGTAGTTTGTCGGATCCGAACTGTCTCCTTTTTTTGGGATCGGATGGACAAGGGCTGACTTCCATGAATCAGGGACTACGCCTTTTGAATAAGAGTGCCGGAATAAACGCGTAAGCACCGGCGTCAACTCAGGGGCACACATTCTAAGCACGATTGGAGAAATGCCATCCGGCCCGCTCGACTTCCTGACGTCCAACGAAAACAGAGCTCGCCTAACAGTTTTCTGTCGGAACTGTACTTCAGGCATGGAGCTCTGACACCGCGGGATGGTCGGCGGTGTTTTTCCGTTGTCGTCAAGAATCGAGTTGGAGGCAAAAAGAGTGCACAGGAGATCGGCTTTCTCTTTTGCCGTATGGGCCAGGGTGTCATTCCTCATGTGCAACGGCGGCATGGACGGCTGGTTGAAGTTACCAAGAGCAGCTTTCGACAACGACCAGAACTTGCGTGTTCCGGTCGGGTAACTGGAAAGCTGCTCGCCAATTTTGACGACGTGCTTCGATTTCGCACGGGCGATTTGCCGCTTAAAAAATCTGGAGGCACGGTTATATTTCCTCTTCAGAACTTTGCAGTTCGGATCCTTTGAGCCCAGCGCCGCAACCCAAGTTCGATACGCCTGTTTTTTGCAGTCAGATGCTGCTTTAACTGACGCATCGAACCAGGGCTGTGATCTGCCACCGATCGGTACTACAGAGCTTGGTATAAAAATATCCATGCCCTGCAGTATCACATCGGCTACTGCAACGGCGCAGGCACTAGGATCATCCGAAAGGAAACAAACCCTGCCCCAAGGGTAGGATGCAAAAAAGGAACGCATCCTATCCCAATCTGCTGACTTGTAGTGCCAAACGCGGCGGGTCGCTGGTGGTCTGCGACGTTGGCGTCGGATAGGCACTACACTCCTGACCAGGCAATGGTCGGACGTTCCGAGAGGGGCGTCGACAGAGACCTGGTAACCATCGGGATGTGTAGTCAGCAGAAGATCTAATAAGGACGGCATGTGGCTATCCACATCCGGGAGCCGCGTCGGCGACTCAACCAATTGGGACAGACCATACGCCAATGCAAAATTATGCACAGATCGCCCTGCGTAGTCTGTGGTACGTGATCCAAGCCATTCGACATAGAAAACATACATACATATAATCACGCCTCTTTCCCGTAGTAGGCAGAGACCACTACTGTCCACTTGCTAAGATCCTTACTTACTTATTTCGCTTCGTCCACTTTCATTTTTCCTTTCATACATGCTCTTCGGATTACTCTCGACTCTGGCCTTTTTTCAAGACGTCCCTGATTTGGTCTCGAAACGTGCGTCTAGGTCTACCCCTTCCAACACTTTCATTCATTCTCTCGACGTGGCCAAACCATCCCAGCATAGAAATACATAGAAAAGTAATTAATATATTTCTGGAGTTTATAGGAATATTGTAAAATTTATTGAAACTTTACGATAGTGGTGTCCTGTTTCAGGACGGTACCACACCACTGATCCTGTCTGCCGCCATGGGACACACGCAGTGCGTGGCCGAGTTGCTGGCCCAAGGCGCCGATCCAGCCTGTTGCAGGACGGTATGTACACTACTGATGTTTCATTGTAATTCTATAGATACCTGCATATAGATAGAATAACTTATGAACAGAAGTGTCCTTTTTTGGATACCATTATTAGATAATTCGTTTGTACCTACTACCTACTGAATCTTTTATATGTGTAGGTTCTTGATTACATAAATAGTACTTATAGTATAGTTAAGTAATGATCTTGATCCTATAATACTAATACATAATGATGCATCAGCTGTACTCAGTAACTCTTGTTTTTACGTGTGTATTAAGTACTCGTGTATCGTTTAAGTATTTTTGTTGCATCGCTTCGCAAACTTTGTAAAATGATGAAGCAGTAATTATTGATATATAATATATATAAATATAAATGATCAAGAGTGGTAATGAGTTTATTGCCACACCTTTAATAAGGCTCAACCTTTTCCAGATAGGTGGTAAATGGTAAAATGTATAACATTCGACATTAATAAGTGTAATATTTTTGACCTTATTGAATAAATCTAATTTTGATGCGATGTATTCGGATCAAAGTGCAATTTACTTTTCTTCGTTTGTTAAGTTTTTTATTAAATTTGCAATTCAGCTGCCCCGAGTATTAACGCAGCGTGCGTTTTATGAATAGCAGGCACTTCCCGTGGAGCTCTTGACGAGAGAACCCTACTTTAACAATGAACGAAGTTTTAAAATTTATTGAGATAGGCAAGGATGTCGCGCTGAGGGTGAACACTCATTTTGCTTAAGTAGGCACGTCGTGTGTTGTCTCTTACCTATAACTTGTAATGGTAGCAGATGTCTTCACTAATCTCATCACCTTGCTACACTCACCCTCATGAAGGACCCGTATAGTCCAAAACTAGTCAGTAGGTCACGATTTATCGATGCTACCAGCATCGTGGGTAAAGCCGATTTAAATAAATAAAGGTAATAATGTCTTACGAAAGTTTTAATAATTTAAAATGAAGCGACATTATAAACCGTAGACTTACAATATACTAACGCATAGACTAAAAAAAACATCTTAATATCTCAAGGTGACGAGCGCAGTTGTAGTGCCGCTCAGAATTTTTGGGTTTTTCAAGAATCCTGAGTGGCACTGCAGCTGTACGTCCTGCTCGTCTCGTCCCTTATTTTCATAAAAAAATGTGCCGACAAGTGACATATGCATTGTAAAGTATCTAACACCTGGATTTTTTTTCATTATTAGTCGATGATGTCGTATTAGTATTTTGTTAAGGTGTGTGTTGATGTCAGACAGGAACGAGTGCGTTGTTCTTCGCAGCACAGGGAGGGTTCCTCGACATCGCCCGCCTCTTGTTGGATGCTGGCGCTGCCATTGATGCTCCGTCCATGGTGAGTTACTATATTTATTCAAGAATAGGCCATGGCCACATAACTTTCATTAGAAAATAGAATCACATAATAAGACAGGTTCTACTCCCGTAACAATTGGGAACAGTTCTCTCGAAATTGTTGACGAGTACGTCTACCTTGAAAAAATAATCAAGTTGGGCATGTCTAATTTCGGGAAAGAGATCACTCGTCGAATCCAACTCGAATGGGCAGCGTTCGGAAAGCTCCGTACAACCTTCTCGTCTAAAATACGGCAGCGTCTGAAGAAGAAGGTTTTTAACCAGTGTGTGTTGCCAGTGATGACATACGGAACGAAAACGTGGTCGCTAACTATGGACCTTATGAGTAAGCTCAGAGGGCAATGGAGTGGGCTATGCTCGGAGTTTCCTCGCGAGATCGAATCAGGAATGAGGAGATCCGTAGAAGAACCAAAGCCACCGACATAACATGGTTGCAAAACTGAAGTGGCAGTGGGCAGGGCACATAGCTCGACGGTGGGGCAGTAAAGTCCTCGAATGGCGACCATGTACGTAAGACGCAGTGTTGGAAGGCCCCCCACAAGATGGACCGACAATCTGGTCAAGATCGCCAGAACACGTTGGATGAGGGCAGGACCGATCGTCATGGCAATCTTTGGGGGAGGCCCTTGTCCAGCAGTGCACGTCTTCCGGCTGAAGTGAGAAGTCTGTATAAAATAATTGTTCTTCAGTATATTCTATTTTGGCTCAACTATGTACTTTAGAGCTCCGGCTTAACGTTGGTATTAAGATGATATTTATCTGTTTCGTCATTTTCTTACAGGACGGCGGCACACCACTGTTTGTGGCGAGCCAGTGTGGTCACCTGTCTGTGGTCGAAGAGTTGATAGCGAGAGGAGCTAACGTTAACTCTTGTATGAAGGTATTTCTTTTTCTATTTTTCTTTACTTTTTTTAATGAAAATAAGGGACGAGACGAGCAAGACATTCAGTCGACGGTAACTGATACGCCATGCCCATTACAATGCAGTGCCACTCAGGATTCTTGAAAAACCCAAATATTCTTAGCGGCACTCCAAATGCGCTCGTCACCTTGAGACAAGATGTTAAGTCTCATTTGCCCAGTAATTTCACTAGCTACGGCGTCCTTCAGACCGAAACACAATAATGTTTATTCATAACTGCTTCACGGCAGAAATAGGCGCCGGTACCCATAATCTAGCCTGAATCCTGTACAACCCCCACTACACTTGAGCACATTGCTGCCTTTGTGAATATAAAATGTCTTATGTGTGTTTGTACCTTCACAGGAAGTTATGCATTTTTTTATAAGATTTAATGGTAAACTAAAGGTTAAGATGGTATTTTTTGATTATTTATTGATTACTGGTTAAGATGATATTTAAGACTGTGACGTGAGGTGTAATGTTGAAACTCAGCGGCAGGAATCAGGCCAATAACTCTGACGTATATTTTCGTGAAACGCTACGAAGAGATGGCCTTCTTTTGTAAAAACTATCATTAAAAATTAATTTTTACTGTTTAGTGCAGCGCAATCGGGGTTTTAACTTTATAAAACCGTTATAATCATCGAAAAATCTGTTCACATCATTCCGATATAGGTCTGGAAAAACCATAAAGTTTTCGTCGCGAATCGAGTAAGGGATCTAAAGGGGAATATTTTTGAAGAACGTTGATTATTTTAGAAATCGAGTAAAAAGGTCATTTTAAATTTTTCAAAAACATCGATATGAATTTAGCAGTACCTAACGGACGTCCAAAATCAGGGAAAAAACATTGCTAACGTGACCGGACAACTAATTAAGCATTGTATTAGGAAATGAAGTAAATCTGTTTATAGCACTCAACTATTTCTGTAGGCTTTCCAGTTGGAAATAGTTACTTACTTCATTAGTAAAAAAAAGTTTTGAAATGACGCACGACTGGACTTAACTCTTCATTCATAAACTATTAAAATGTATAACTGTCCTTAATTCGTTTCCGAGATGTTGTGCAAGTCGAAGAAGTACCGGTAATAGAGGTGATGCAATGTTGTTGCCTCGTTTGTGTCGGCAAAAAAAGGATCTGTGATCATACCAGGATACGACATGCGGCCCGAGTGAGAACACTCGTGCAGGGTTCTCCGCCTCAGGAACATGTCATATTCTGGTGGAAGATGGGCGCCCCTACAGGACAATTAGCTACGAAAATAAGCAGCTCGTTGCCGATTTCGAGCGTGTGGCAAAATTACGTTTTCAGTCTCCTGTGTCGCAGTGGGAGGCTCCTTTGCACAGGATGCCGGCTAGACTATGGGTATTTCTGCCGTGAAGCAATATTGTGCTAGCATGATTGTGTTTCGGTCTGAAGGGCGCCGTAACTAGTGAAATTACTGGGCGAATGAGACTTAACATCTTGTATCAATGTGACGAGCGCAATTGTAGAACTGCCGAATTTTTGGGGTTTTTTGTAACAAATACCATCAGCTGAAAGTCCTGCTTGTCTCGTTCATTATTGTCATAAAGAAATTGTCTGCCCGTTCGTCTATCGTCACAAGCTCAGCTCTGCCACACTGCCACATTAAAAAACCTTTAAGACTCCATTGGGCCGGGGTCGACGATCATTTCATTGTAACTTCCTCGGGTTTTGTATGTTGTAAAGTTAACAGTTGGCTGCTTAATAATAATAATAAACTAATTTTATTAATGTACTAAAATCAATTAACATTTGAAAAACCTAAACAACTATAAAATGTCTCTTAGTTCCACGTGCCAATTGGACAAGGCCCTCTCAAAAGATTTTCACTCTTTTCTGTTTTGGGCAACTCTTCTCCAGTTAGGTCCTGCTGTCAATGTTATTTCATCTTCCCACCTTGTCTGCTGTGTTCTTCGTTTTCTTTTGGCTGCTTAGTATTAAACAAATTGATGTATTTACAGGACAAAGCGAGTCCGTTGTTCATAGCGGCACAGAACGGGCACGAGGACGTGTGCGTGACGCTACTGCGGGCGGGGGCGAGAGTGGACGCGGCACGCGCTGACTTGGCCACGCCCCTTTGGATCGCGGCGCAGTGCGGGCACCAGCGAGTCGCACGAGCGCTTCTCGCCGCCGGCGCCGATGTGGACGCGCTACGACAGGTGCCGCATACAACTTGACACACCGACTAACGGACTTTTTCAATAACCTATCTATCCATAGTTTAACTTACTAGATGTAGACAAATCCATCCTTTCAGCTTACTTACAATAACCTATCGACATAACTAATTGCTGTGAATGCCTTTAAGTAATAGATATACTAGACTATATAGAATCTTGATATTGTGTAAGCAAATGTCATGTATACCTATTGTTGGTGTTACAATAAATAAATAACTATAATATGACATAACTATGGATACATAATATCTTGTCATTAAACGGTGATAGCTTATATCTGCAACTAGAGATACGTTATTGAAAACGGCCGTAAAGATCGAACTATAGTCGCTACCGCTAGTTTAATCGCAATCGCACGTATTTCATAAAAAAGGTAGAGCTTTTTTACGAAAATCCGGGACGAGACGAGCAGGGCGATCAGCTGATCGTAATTGATACGCCCAGCTCCTTTCCATTGCAGTGCCGCTCAGGATTCTTGAAAAGCCAAAAAATTCTGAGCGGCATTACAATTGCGCTCGTCACCATGAGACATTGGATGTTAAGTCTAATTTTCCCAATAATTTCACTAGCTACGGCGCGCTTCAGACCCAAACACAGTAATGTTACATACTGCTTCACGGCAGAAATAGGCGCCGTTGTGCTACCCATAATCTAGCCGGCATTCTATGCAAAGGAGCCTCCCACTGGTACCATTTACGAGTATTTTATGTTATGTGTGAGCAGGACGGTGCGTCTCCGCTGTTCAAGGCTGCGCACAAAGGCCACGCACCCGTCGTGGTGGAACTGCTCAACTATAAACCAAACCTCGGGCTACTGCCGGTAAGTTGTTTATAAGATAGTGGTGATGCGAACAACATGTCACCAGCTGATGGCAATTGATACTTTTTTTATGGAAATGAAGGACAAACCTTTTTTTGAAGGCCATAAACATGTCGTATGTCCCGGAGACAACACAGAAGGAAGCTCATTCCACAGCTTTGTGTATATGGAAGAGAGTTCCTTGAAAACCGCACTGTGGAGGAACACCACACATTCAGATGGTGGGGATGATATCTTAAATTGTGTCTTGTCGTGCTAAGGTGGAATTCAGCGGCAGGATTCAGTTGAAACAGCTATTTGGAAAACTCCCCGTAATAAATGCGATAGAAGACACACAATGAAGAGACGTCTCTACGCAACGCCATGTGATGGCCTTCGGTCCTCGACACCAATCTATGCGAAACATAGCGGCACTAGACCGCACCTTACCGCCGGTATCCTGTTCGGAAATTAAGCGTTTGTACTTCCAGCCTATTTCAATGCAGGAAAACCGGAAGTTCTGACCGGCATCAGCAATACGCTCGTCACTAACATCTTTGTTACGTCTCACTAGCTCCGTAATTTCAGCTACGGTGTTTCAAAACCAAATAACAATACTTACTGGCACATAGCCGCCACTAGTACTATGCTTTTAAAATTTAAATTATTTTTTATATGTGTATCTGTTACCATCTGGATGTGTGGCGGTCCTCCACAATGCGGTTTTCAAGGAACTTTCTTGCATGTACTACAAAGCTGTGGAATGAGCTTCCTTCTGCAGTGTTCGGGACGATACGACATGCGTACACCTTCCTTAAAGGCGCCGGCAACGCTCCTGTGATTCCTCTGGTGTTGCAAGATAATTTGGGCGGCGGTGATCACTTAACACCAGGTGACCCGAACGCCCGTTTGTCCTCCTTTTCCATAAAAAAATATGTATTGTTTTATATATAATATATGTAATAAAATGCTCGCATAATACCTTTATTTATATTTTGTATGGATTGTTACATTTCCGGTACTCGATAACTCATGTTTTTTTAATTATTAATTCATATATTTTTTTGTTAGTAGTCTAAGGCATTGAATATTTGTACTGATGTGTAAATGTTGATTTGAAAGAGTGGCAATGAGTTTCTTGCCACTTCTTTTCATAAAAGCTCAACGTTTTCGGAAATGTTGGTATTTACTTTTTACCAATTGGCAAGAAGGAATAAAAAAATATTATTCATAGGTGATTATCTTAGACTCCTTCGTTCTTTACTAAGTCCAACATTTAAGTCAGTTGAGGGACCTTTAAGAAATCCGTGCTGGCTGGAGTTGAGAGATAGCTTTATTGGGTACACCGGATTATATTTAAATAATTTTCTAAAAATCCATTTCCAAATTTTTTACATCCAAATAATTTTCTTTATTTATTTTATCGTTTTATCTGATTTTGATTATTTGATCTGACTGTGTGGGTAATTATGTCTGGTACTGAGAAGTCACTGAAAGCTGAAACACAGTACATACTAGTTTAGCTATCTTTGCTGCATGTATTGTATGTAAATAATTAAAAATATAAATTAGAAACATATTTTCAACTTGTAATACTATTATTTATTGTAATATTTGGGAAATAAAGTTATTATTAGTTATTTTTTTGTATCAGAACGGTCAGAGTGCACTGCACGGCGCCGCCATGTTTGGTCAGCTGGCGTGCGTGCGACTGCTAGCGCGTCGGCACGTGCGCGCACCACGTGAGTTTATCATTCATCTATCAGTCATATAATATACATAAATAAAACTGAAAACAAAATTTTATGAACGATGCGGGGCACGAACCCGCGACCTTTCGACCGTTTTGTGCGAGCGCTCTTTCGAACTGAGCCAACCGTTCGAGTGACGTATCGTTTATAAAATCTTATATGCTTTGTTCAACTCTCAGGTTGTGGCTTCATCTACAGGATCTGCTTTGCAGTTGATAATCTGCTCAACCCCAATATTTGCATATTAGGAAATTGACTTGAAATGTTTCTCTTGCAAATCTAAACAATTTGTTATTAAAATTTTGTTTTCAGTTTTATTTGTGTTATTAATCCCAGAAGTGAAGGTTATCACTTTAAAAAACATATCAAATTATCATATAATATATTTTGTATTACCGTACGATACACTTCATTTTTTCCCATAGAGCAACATGGGCTAATAGATAGCACAATAGATCCTAGGATTTGAGTGCATTTTAATCCCCAAATCATAATAGCATGGGCTAGGCGGACCGGAGAGGCCTTCCGCACTATTTCCCCTCTGTCAAAGTATAAGTCAACGCACAGTTCATTCACTAACTAAAATCTAGTTCGCGGCTAAATCGTCGACCCTAAACATTTAGGTTTGTTCAAAATAATGCTGCAAAGACATCTGCTTACTTGAATACGTAAATTATTTATTATCTATTTTTATTAGTAATAAAAAAAAGAAGGACGAAGTATCACTGACCTCTACTAACCACTTGACTGGCTGCTGTCAAAGCCATTAAATTAAAAAAAAATACCAGTTATGTCAACCTCAGCTAAACAAACATCGATAAGAAAACTATTTACAAAAAAAAATGTGTACTTTATTACGTTGATTCCTGAAGTATAAATGACAAAGACGACGACGACCGAAATTAATTTAAAATGCAAAAATACTTCAGAATATTGTACGCTTCTCTCGCAGCCATTTGTATTTTACGTCAAAACTAGTTCTATGGACGCTCGCGAGTGGCGCTTCAAATAGGCACAAAAAATTACTGTCAAACATATGGAACAGCCTGTCCAGTGGTATTTATACAGGTCAGTGATGACGTATTCACATCTTACTTATAAAAAGCTTGGGAGAGCTCGGGTCCCTTCGCTGTCCCTGCGTCACTCCCGTTATCACAGCATTTATATTTAAAGCAATAATAATTTTTGGGGGATTTTATAAAATACTAGCTGACCCGACAGACGCTGTTCTGTACATAATAAATAAAATAATGTTTTTTTATGAATTTGTCAATAATATATCATAACATAAAGAATTACTTCGTCAAATATGCAACCTGCTGTCGTAATGAAATTGTTTCACAGAAGAACTGTCAAAACGTGCGTCAATAAATTCTCTCATAGAAATTATGTGTGGACACATCAAAGGAAATTTTTGTTGTTAATTCCGAGCATTTTCCTATTTATTCACCTTTTAAACCTCTGGACTTTCACAAATAATTCAAGACCAAAATTTGCCAAATCGGTCCAGCCCTTCTCGAGTTTTAGCGAAACTAACGAACAGCAATTCATTTTTATATATATAGACTAGCTGACCCGACAGACGTTGTTCTGTACATAATAAATAAAATACGTTATTTATGAATTTGTCAATAATATTTCATAACATCAAGAATTATTTCGTAAATAATGCTCCCTGTTGTTTTATTGAAACTGTTTCACAGCAGAACTGTCAATCCGTGCGTCAATAAATTCTCTCATATTAAATATGTCCATACAAAACAAAAATTTGAAATAAAAATAATTATGGGTCCCAAAACGAATTATCCCCTTATTCATAATAGTCTGCTAACTTAAAGCATTGCTAATTCGCACTCTGTCTTCTTCTATTGACCTAAGTCAGAATGAGAAAAAATACTACTTAGCGGCTGTTTAAAGTTAGGGGACCATATAAGGGAGTTAAAAACTATCCTATCTCTCAAGTCGGATTAAACTGCACTCCATGAAGTAATCCCCATTAAATTCCATTAATTAATTTAGGAGTTCACTGGGAACAAACATTAGGACACTGGATTCATATATATAAAGATAATTTGTAATAATTTCCATTAGCATCCAGTGCAACTATTAACTTTTCCACATTGCCCGACTTGTTTTTATAGCTAGGTAAAAACTGATGGCGTAGTTTGTATATTCCAGAGGGCGGCGGCAGTATACCGCTGTACGCGCTGCGCAACGCGGCCGGCCTCACCGCATTGCAGGTGGCGGTTGCTGCCGGCAAGCGGGACGTGGCGACGTACCTGGGGCGCCTCGCTACACTACCTGCGCCCGTCGCCGACACGCGCCCCTAATATATCGCTGACTACACATAACTATTAAGTCAATTACTCTTTAAAAAAGACCTCATCTGTGATTTGGTCAAACTGGTTTTTACAAACTTTTGGTACTTAATAGTGACTGTGGTGTTTTAACAGTAAAATTGTTACATACTATAAAATATTTAAATGCCACTTTTTTATAATTGCCATACAATATGATGTACTGGAAATGGAAGACGCAAGGATGGAGAAAGAAACTGAATAGTTAACACCTGAATTGTGTCAAATTTCCATGTCGCAACTACTCCCATAACAATTGGGAACTGTACACTCGAAATTGTCGACGAGTACGTCTACCTCGGACAAACAATCCAGTTAGGCAGGTCCAATTTCGCGGAAGAGCTCACTCGTCAACGTTCGGGAAGCTCCTTAAAATCTTCTCGTCTCAAATACCACAGTGTCTGAAGACGAAGATTTAAAGAAGACGCAGTGTTGGTAGGCTCCCCACAAGATGGTCAAGATCGCCGGAATAGGTTGGATGGGGGCAGCGCTGGACCGATCGTTGTGGACATCTTTGGGGGAGGCCTTTGTCCAGCTGTGGACGTCTTCCGGCTGATGATGATGAAGGTACACTCGAGGATTTTCCTTAGACACTATGAATGCAGGTATTCTACAGAACACATAAATTTGTATGCTTGCTCATCTAATGTACTGCATAGATTTGAATATCTCACATGTTCATTTATGAACCATTAATTATTACAACTTGTATTGTTTTGTCGGTCCTTATATCGAGCTTAAATGTTTATGTAAATATGACAAATACTATGTAATTATATGTTACTTTTCCCCATAACATTCTAATAACTTGATATATATGTAAATGCATTCATTTATGTACTGCATAACATTTCTTCTTACACTTGAACTGACACTGACACTGAAGTTATGAAAGCCTACTTGTCTTATTATTCCATACCATAGCTTAGGTGTATTCTGTTAATGAAGAAATTAGTACTTTAACTCAACTATACTTCATAGTACACTTAGAAAATTTGTTCGTCTAGATAGACTGTGCTGTGAACTTTTAAGCAAACACACACAGACTAAAACAAAGTGACTGAGCTATTGTGAGTACAAGACATAGCTAACTAAAGTAATGAACCTGGCCGTTGTTATGTGTTGCACATCAACAAGAGGTTCTATCTAGACATAAAAATTATCTAAGTTAATTTAACATTAATTTTGGAAAAAAAAGTCAACACATATATGTGTGTTGACTTTTTGAGTACCACATTAAACTTAAACAGTGCCCATGTTACAAAATAAAATAACATTATATTATACAATTCATATTTGCCTTAATACATGTACCTCAAACTATATCACTAGGTTAACAGCTGTTAAAACAAAATATATTTTCATACACATAGATAGAATAATACTAAAATACATATAGATTGTCAGCTTATTATTGTCTTAGGTTAATTTTATTTAATATTACAAGTAATAATTATACTAGTCATATATAATCTGTTGTAAATTAGAATCTCAGATAGCGAACACAGTGAATAAGTTATAATAATCATTCTAGATTCAAGACACCAAACATTAATGCTTCACTTATATTTTTGAAAACAACTTGATACAGTCCATAATATAAATTGGATCTGTTATGACAGTGAGTTATGTATATTTAGTAATAAGGTGTAAAGGTTGTTGTTATTTATATTCAATATAAGTTGTTTTAAATAATCATAATATTGTTTATTTCACATCCAGCAAAACTATTCTCAATTTACTTATTTTTCCTTAAATTCCACTACATCCTCTATCACTGCTACATGCAGCTCAATAGAAAGTGTAAATATTAAAAATACCTTCTGTGTGATAAAATCTAGTTAAGAATAAGATCACATAGTAATTTTTTTAATGAAAGTAAGGGACGAGACGAGCAGGATGTTCAGCTGATGGTAATTGATACACCCTGCCCATTACAATGCAGTGGCACTCCAGATTCTTGCATAACCCAAAATTTCTGAGTGGCAGACATAAGATGTAAAGTCTCATATGCCCAGTAATTTCCCTTCAATAATCGCCCTTCACACCGAAACACAGTATTGTTTACACATTACTGCTCATGGCAGAAATAGTTGCCGTTGTGGTACCCTTAATCTAGCCAGCATCCTGTGTAAAGGAGACAACTCCCAACTGGTATGACTGTGTATATGTAACATATGAGTTGTTAAGGATCAAAAGTCATCCACTGTAAAAATAATAAGGATTTGGTTTCTATGGAAATGAATTTCTAACCAACTTAACTGAACCCTTAAGAGGAGCAATGACATCCTACGCTGGGAGCAGCTCCAAATTCGCTTCTGACCCTGCAGCCCCCTTAACTTTTATCTTGTACAAAAGGAGGTGTCGAGGGTCAGCATGCATGGAATAATGACCCAAGGGTGGACGAACTGGCTCTCAAACTAGCTCTGGCTATTTGAGCTAACCTTACTGAGAAGTCCTGTACTAAACATGGTGAGTGACCCCATGTTGTCGAAATTCGACTTCATCAGCAACTTCAGTATTGTATGGCCCTCAAGAGAGGACTGGTTAACAACTGAATTGCTTGGAAAATGGGAGCCTTAATATGTAATGCGAGTAAGTATCTTTGCAACACCCTTGCTTGTAAAGTGAGAATTGTAACATATTTACATAATAATAAACCAAACTATAACACACAGGTTCACAATAATTTTACACACTAGTGCATAATCGAATATTATCCCAACAAAATTTTAAACAATGTTTTATTACTCTTAGAATATTATGAACAATCATTCAGATTATGGGATTGAGTACCAATATCCACTATTAATATCCGCTACATCATTTCTTTAGGACACAAATATTTTTTTTATTTCCTAAACCATAAATAAATTTAGTTTATGATTAAACCAATTGGGTTTTACACATAAAAATGAGTCAGAGTCTGGTAAAATATTAATTTAATAATTGCAGTGACAACGTGACTTATATAAACAATACCGTAACTCTAATAGTAATATACCTAACTTTTCTTGTCTCAGATCCATTCTCACTTATCAAGTGTCTATATATTATTAAGCATTTCCGCAGCAGCAGTAGCAAGGTGCAAGCCCGAGGGTCGCAGACTGGGGTCTGCTTCTGTGCATGCATGGAATAGAGACAGAGCATCACTATACTCTTCTACTGTTATGTTCGCTGGAACGTCTGGCCGAGTTCCTATAATATATATTGTATTCAATTAACACACAATCTGTGAAACTATTAAATGAGTTTTTATTAATCTGAAATGCTTATTAAAATATTTTATATTTTTACAACTGACAGATAAATGACATGTATCTTAACAAAAACCGATGCATAGTGTGGAAAGGGAGCTTCTGTTTCTGAAACAAGACCAACTGGGTTCATTTTGCTTCTAAGAATTCAGAACTTTTCTGGATTGTTCATAGACTTCTCAGAGTTACTTCCTGAGTGTTTTATCATACACCAGATATCCTTTGCACTTAGAGCTCTATTAAGCCAATTGTGAAAAGTTAAGTTTTATGTGACTTGTTAAGGTAAGGGTAAGATAATAATATAAGCTCATATTAATTTAAGCTAAATGAGTTTGTGTCACTCTGGGTGATAGCTGCTGGTATCTTTTCTTTTGTATAAAAGCCAATATTATGTTTCATAATATCAGCATGTTTGTTAGAGAAAACACACTATATTCAAATTCAATAAATAAACATTGAAACTTGCAAACTTGGATACATAAAATATATTTTAAATTTAAACAAACCATATCTCTCAAAGGCATCATTCATATAAGAATCATCCATGCTGGTGACGGAAGCATCAGAGTCTTCATCAATGACAGTGTGAGGAGGTGCCAGGGACAGCATCTCCCACAGAGTGAGACCAAGAGACCAGATATCAGTTTTACTAGTTATTAGTCCATCATTAAGTACCTCCGGTGCACTCCATGCTTCAGTACCTGTCATACATATTCACAAATAAATGTCATATACTTTATGTAGAATAATTGGATGTAGTTCCTGAAAAATATTCCAAGCCGCAAACATCACATTTTTAGGAATATGTAATTAAAGTTTAATAAATATTAGTGTATTCCATGCATGTGGGTTGGGCTACTAAGTCATGATGTCATTTAAAGAGTGACAGTAGGGCTGCCATTTTTTGTTTGTCCGTTAATATGAATGACCAGTTTTGTGTTCTTAGCTCAATTTCAACATGATTGTGTTTTGGAACTTTTTTCTGGAATTACGTTCAATTATATAATCATATTATATGAAAGTTATACCATAGTAGGCGACATTTTTGTTGTTTTCTTTGTCAAATACACCATTTTCATCCAGAGGAACTGTTACACCAAAGTCACACAGTTTGCAAATTATAAAGTTTCCATTGACTAATACATTGTATGATTTAATATCCCCATGAAGTATCTGAATCTTCGTATGAAGATAGTCTAAAGCACTCCCAATATCTGTAGCAACCTGAAAAATTAAAGTTAATAGATTTGAAATACAAATAAATATAATCTGTAGTTCATTCATTTCTATCCATACAAAAGAGTACAGAAACAATAGCTTTCAAATAAATTATTGAATTTTATTTTTTATATCAATATTGTATTAAGCAACTGTTCGCTTTCAAGCGGATTATACTTTGTCGCCAAATCTCATACTGCAACTACTATTATTTCAAACTTATGTCAAATCACTGCACATATCATACTAAACCAAATTTCAATTTTTACATAGGCAGTCCCGCCTCTTATTATTACATCTACTGTGTCTCAGTTTGACCTTTAAATAATAATTTTTTGCCTATGCTTATAGGCAAAAAATTATTATAATTTAACATTAATTTTTCAACTTAAGCAAGTTGAAAAACATGTAAATATTTTTTTATGAAAATAAGGGATGAACAGGATGTTCAGCTGATGGAAATTGATACACAACCTAATGCAGTACCATTCAGGATTCTTGAAAAACCCAAAAATTCTGAGTGGCACTATAATTATGCTCATAACCTTGAGACATAAGATGTTAAGTCTCATTTGTCCAGTAATTTCACTAGCTATTCGCCCTTCGCTTATAGCGCCCTTCAGACCGAAACACAGTAATTTTTACACATTACTGCTTCACAGTAAAACTAGGCACCGTTGTGGTACCCATAATCTAGCCGGCTTCCTGTGCAAAGGAGCCTCCCACTAGTAATATCAGTTATATATCTGGTAAAATGAAAAAATCATAGTTATATGAAAACATAGTTGATTTCGGCTATCTCTGTTCTTTACAAGATTAAAGCCATCATCTCTCAGTCACTGCATGTTTCATACATTGAGCGAATCACTTTTATCTCTGAGAGTTTTGCTAGGCTGGACATACACATACAAGACAAATTTTGTACCTTTATAATATATTTTGCTGCAAAAGGTTCACAATCATCTTCAACTTTCTTTTCAATCATATCACCAAGTGACAAGTCACATGACTCCATGCCCAAATATAAGATTTTTCTGTTGCTGAATGCTCGAAAACCAACAATGTTTGGATGTGATAACCGTTTCAGCAGATCAGCTTCTGCCTGTAAGCGTTCTTTGTACACTTTATTGGGTTTCACACGTTTGTTTAACATTTTTAAAGCCCAGGGTGAACGTGTTAGTCCAGCTCTTGGAGAGCGTACCAACTGTAAAACTGAAACTCCTGAAACAGGTGTTAGGTTACACTTTAAGTTTTAAAAAGAACTATGTGAGCGTGACAATAAGAGACATAAGTTATGTTGCTACCTGTTCCATATCCAAGTTTATGTAGAAAAGGCGATGGTGGTATTGTTATATTATCATTGTTCTCTTGTAGTTTACTTTTAGTTGGAGTCTTAAATTCGGACATCCTTAAATTTTATGCAAAAAATCTGATAAAAGTCGGTTCCAAACTCCACAGGATTCCAGTTACCACTAGGCACTAATTCATCAATACAATATTGCTAGAATACTTTGAAAATACTTTTCAAAGTATTCTAACGATTCGATCTAAGTTTTAAGTACTACACTATACAAGGCTGGAAGAAAATAATATAAATGCTACACAAATCAGTTACAAACATTAAATTAAATTAGGTAGGTAATAGGGTTTACTTTTCTTTTGTCTTAAGTTTAACTGACAATAATTTAAAAATTTTAAATTTTGATTTTTTTAAATTATTTAAGTGGCTCGGTGTGCAAGTCTATTGGCCTTTTAAAACAGCCAGTGTTGACATCAATTATAAAACTAACATTATCGTTTATGAATCGCACACGATTATTCATGTAATACTTACATGCATGAAAAAAGTAGGATTTATTTTAAGGTTTACCTATTATTTTGAAGATGTAAAAAGGAAGAGGGAAGTACCTAAAAAATAGCTAAGTATGGTATGACAAATATCTTATTTAATTATTACTAAAAATAAACATTTATAGAAAGAAAAGATTAGCTCAGAATAACACATAAGAATCAAACATTTACCACCACTTCTCAAAAGTTGCATCGTAAAAATTCACTCTCATCATTTTTCTCCATCGCGCCAAAAGAAGTATAACTTCAACAATACAACCTTTATAATATGAGTTTGATTTTTGATTAAACACGTAAAAAACCTCAGAATGAACAGATCCTGGTTAGAAAATAATGACAAACTGAGATACTTAATACTTATAGCAAACCTCTTTTTCGTCAGGCTATAAAAAATACCTTATTGCTGCTCCACTGATGTCACTCTTCAAATCGGGTTCTAAATCCAACATACGCAGCTCAAACTGAAAGCAGAAATGTATAGATATGGCAGTTGAAGCTTATTATGGTGTCATATTTCGGCTTTGTTTTTATGTGACGTGAATTGTCTATATGTACAGAACGTCAACGTAACAAGTGCAGCAGATATCAATATGCAACTGCAAATAAGTAAAGGTACTATGCAAATAACTAAAAATGCCATATTATCAATTTAAAAATAAAATATAGAAATCACCGAAAACATGACCGACCAGCACCAGAAGCAGCACCCGTTCATGACGCCCACCTCACAATGCCGCCAAGAGCAGTGACAACTAAGAAAACCTAACAGATATTTGTTATGATATATTTGCTCAATATATTTTTTTTTTATATGAAAATAAGGGAAGAAACGAGCAGGACGTTCAGCTGATGGTAATTGATACGCCCTGCAAATTACAATGCAGTGCTGCTCAGGATTCTTTAAAAAACCCAAAGATTCTGAGCGGCACTACAACTGCGCTCGTCACCTTGAGACACAAGATGTTTAGTCTCATTTGCCCAATAATTTCACTAGCTACGGCGCCCTTCAGACCAAAACACAGTAATGCTTACACATTACTGCTTCACGGCTGAAATAGGCGCCGTTGTGGTGCCCATAATCTAGCCGGAATCCTATGCAAAGGAGCCTCCCCCTGGTATATCTCACTCTCACTCTATTTATATATTTATTTACGGCGAATCGCCGCCGTACTTAGTATATATAGATTTTTGTAGATTATGTTACTTTATAAAAGTATAATTTAATATTTTTTTTCGTTTTCATTTACCTACTGCGATCCCTTTTACGCTCATATTGTTCACTTCACATTAAATTCTCAAAAATATCGTTATATTTAAAAAAAAAACATGTTTATTTTAGACTGTTGGCCCATAAGTGTTAGTATTTCTTAGAAACTATGTTAGTATACATATATATCACATTGCATAATTTCATTTAATTAATATATTAAAAATTAATTTAATTTAATTTCTTTAATTTAAATTGATTTAATTTAAATACTTGCCACGACATACTGAGGTACTAGCTATGTGTACATGTGTGTGTATCCAATGCCTCAGTATGGGGCAGTCAGGCTTATCAACAACCACACTCAACATGGTGTTGGTTCTCCTCCTCACCCTATTGCGCATGAGCGATGCGACTCGTCTTCGCATGACTGCGTAAAAGTCGTCTGTGTGTGCGTTCGCAAACAGATGCGCTACAATGACGGGAGAGCCCCAACAGCACACTGAATGCGTTATTTTATTGGATTCGGAGAGCATTATACGTCTTAGTCACTTAACCCACGTGACTTTAACGTTTAATGTACATCGTGTGAACCTGCGAGCAAACCTATAACATCGGATCGCAATGGCTCTCCTTTCCCTCTCTATGTATAGGTCACCCATCAAATCGTTGGTAACAATATGGCCAAGGTATTTGAATTGTGACACTCTTTTTAGTTCTCTGCTTCTCTCTGCACTCCACACTGGACCCTTCCAGTGTCACTGGCGGAACATCAGCTGGTTTTTGTGAGCTCGCCCGAAACACTAGCCCCCTTATTCATAATAGTCTGCTAATTTAAAGCATTGCTAATTCTCACTCTGCCTTATTCTATTGACCTAAGTCAGAATGAGAAAAAACACTCCATAGCGGCTGTTTTAAGTTAGCGGACCATTATGAATAAGGGGGTAGAAGTTCACTCTTCTTCACAGTGCATAACAGGCCGTGCCTCTTTGCATAAGACTCACAAACTAATTAAAAAACAATCGTATTTAAAAACAGTTAAATTATTGTGCGATAACCTGTTATTATTATTATTATATCATTTCGGACATAAAACTCTCATACATTTACAGTGAGCGCATTGTGTGCCATATACTTAAATTAATAGTACCTACCCCTATTTGTATTTTGTATCACTACATATTATAAAACAAAGTCCTCCGCCGCGTCTGTCTGTCTGTCTGTTCGCGATAAACTCAGAAACTAATGCCAAAGAATATATAATAGTGCAAGTACTACTTTTATGTAGGCCTAAGTCATTAATTTTCTCAAAATTGATTTCTTTAGAATTACTACCTAATACTACTACCGCTTCGGAAAAAAATGGCGCTCTGAGAGATAAGAAGCGGCGCAAGAAACTCTCCCAGCATTCTTTTTTTTTGCGCTCTTTTCAATTAAAATATACGATATTGTACAGTCATTTCTATCGCTATTTATTTATAGATAATGACTGAACAGTGGCTGGGTCTTTATTATAAAAGTTTACCCATATAGCTATTAAATTCAAATTCAAATATTTTTATTCCAAATAGGATTTCAAATCACTTAATGAACGTCAAAAACTACCACCCATTCAAAAGAGACTGCCTCAGATCTGAGAAGAATGGGCGCAAGAAACTCAGCGGGCTTTTTTTTTAAATGTAATATATGGATTACAATGTGATATCGTACAATAAACATTTATAATTAAAGAGCCTGAGGGTGTTTGTTTTATTCCCAGTCCATGTTGTCATTAAGAAAAATCGTTTATGCTATAGTAACCTTTCTCACATAAACGTTTTTAACAATTCTTTTAAATTTCTTAACACATTTGTTTTGTATATTTTCTGGGATCATATTGTAGAAGCATATGCATCGCATTATGTATCTTATAAAGCCTACTAGAATTAGTTACAAGCAATGCGTTATTTCTAGTGTTATAAATTATAATAATGAAAATCATTATTATGAGCAAAAAGGTGACGATTTTTCTGAACGTATATTAAGTTTTCATAAATGTACTGACAATGAACAGTCATAATATTTATTTCTTTAAATTTTTCTTTGAGAGACTGTCTATAACCAAGCTGTTAGATAGTACGAAAGTACGAACATGTAAGTATGCTACTGCACCGTTTGTTATGCTGTTTTCACCAATGGATAACGTAGTTCACGAGGAAGGTTTTAGTGTATAATTTGAAAGGTTTTTGTCTACATTTTTGAATACGAATTTGCAAAATAAAAAATGTAAAGTAAATAAAAATACCAACGATATTTGTTGGAGATGTCGGAAAATAATAAGCCGTCTGGGATCTGTTGGTATTTATTGCATTTATGGTTCCAAACTTGACTTACAATATCCAAGGTGACTGCGGACGTAGGAGCAGAATAGAATTCATTTTAATAAAAGGCTCCGAAATTCTTAAAATAAAACCAAGAGATTGGAGATGCCTTTTTGAAAATATTATTTAAATTTAAGTTAAGACGAATAGCATTTCGATTTTGCTGATATAGGCTGCTTAACAATCGCACACGAATGCTTTAACTCTATGACGTAGCAAACGAAAGGTATCTATGCAAATCTCTGATATCATAAAAGTTTTGATCAAATATTTTCATGAAGAACGAGTCTATGTCCCTACGTTTTCTTTTTATCTTTAAAACCTTTCAATATTGTTTTGTATTTATCTGAATAGGGCGGTATAAAAATGGTATTTTTTAAGATGTTTGAAGAGTCATTTTTTCACAATAACCTAACACAATCAACTAACGACTAACGTTAGTTGATTGTAAAAAAGAAAAGGTAGGGACATACGTATTTTATCACAGTATGTTTGTATAGAAAAACGCTGCTAGCGTCCCCTCTTAAGTGTCAGGCTTGACATGGCTTTTATAAACTTTGTCGTGAGTGTTAACTGTTATACTGAAGAGGTTTTTTAGGTTTTGAAGAGGGACGAGAGGAGCATGACGTTCAGCTGATGGTACCATTGCCATCAGCTGAACTTTCTGTATCAATGATACACCCTACCCAATACAATGCAGGGCCGCTCAAGATTACTAATCAAAAACCCAAAAATTTATGCACAGTAATTTCACTACCTACGGTGCCTTTCAAACCGAAACACAGTAATGATTACACATTACTGCTTCACGGCAGAAATAGGCGCCTTTGTGGTACCCATAATCTAGCCGACATCCTGAGTAAAGGAGCCTCCCACAGGCAAAAGTTGAGTGACATACATATAATAGTCTTATACTTTGTGGCCTTTTTGTGCGCTGTTGCCAGGACGACAAAACATGGGTACCTTAAAGCACTTACACCTTTTTTAAAAAGCCGACAACGCTCATGTGATTCCTCTGGTTTTGCGAGGGAATGTGGAGGGCGGTGATCACTTTACATCATGTGAACCGTACGCTCGTATGTCGTCCTCTTCCATATAAAAGGGACAGGTGTCCGTTGCCAGGTGGCATAATATCCCTACAGAAAATCTGTCAAGCCCTTACAGGCTGTTATGATACCTTATTGGTAAATACCCAGTCCTATTCTATATGAAATAAACCTGAAATGCAAATTGATATCTACCTACCGCACTTAGAAGATATTTTAAATTTAGGTATTGCGTGTCGTCATGTAGGTCAGGGTTTAAGTGTGGCTAGTATAAAATAGGGTTCTATATAAAGTTCCGCAATTTTTAAATAAAAGCAAACATTTGAATGCAGTAGTCAGTTATTTTTTATGGAATAATATCACAAACGAGGGTATAAGTCACCTGCAGGTAAGTGTTCAACGCCCATGCTCCCTTACAACACGTCGCGTTGCTGGCTGTTCAGAAAGGTGTACGTGCATTCTTAAAGTTTCATATGTGGAATAGTTTTGTAAACGCTTGAAAGTTGGATCATTTCACAGTTTCGTTACACGAGGAAGAAAGTCCCTTGAAAACTACACTGCGAGGGAAATTGAAATTGTCTGTAATACCTTACGTTGCAAAAATCTCATTTTTTAATCCAGTGACTCTTAAATCGATTGGACCTTGTCGTTGAAATTGGTTTCCCGGGGGTCGACATATTATACTAAAACTGATTTTGGGGGTCGAAGAGAGTCGAGTGAAGTCATATTTGACTTTTTAAAAGAATGACTAATACTTTTGTAGAAATTACAAGTTGTATTTTTATAAAATTCAACAAGCCGATAAGCGTGCTAAAGTTCGTAAAAGATGAGAAACTCGGTAAAAAAAAACTAGAGATAGATTTTAAAAGAAACGCGAAAAGAGGCGAAGGTGAGGCGTTTTTTTTTTAAAGGGGCCTCTTGCCTAAAATAGTTTGTGAATCCCTGAATAAACTTATAAAGCTTTAACTCTTCGCAAATCATAATCTATTGGGTACTTCCCAATTACTGAAGGTCATGTCACAGTAAGCACACTTTTCTGCTTAGTCGTGTGTTAATGTCAAAATCGGGTTCTAAATTCAACATACGTAACCTAAACTGAATAAATGTTTTACAAGTTAAGTGGCATGTTCCATATTTCAGCTTTGTTTTTTATACGATGTGATTTGTCTATATGTAGAACGTCATTGACTTTTATGAATCTATCTCTCCATGTGCCTCTCTACTACTGGAGGTTAGCAGTCAGCTTTAGCAGTGGGAGACTTCTTTGTACTTTAGGCGGGCTAGGTACTGTAGGCTGTACTATGGCACCCAGCGGCAATAGCAATAGCTAATGAAATTACTGGGCTGTTAAGACTTACTAGACCTCTGAGAGGTACAAGATTATTGATGGGTTCATTTATATTTTTTGCAAAGTAAGTTTCCGTGTCACGTCATATCAATGTATTGTAATTTTATAGTTTTTACGTAATCATAATATGTCCATAGACTTAAACGTCAAAATGTATTCTAGTCACTTCATGTTACAGCGTACTTTCAACAAACTACTCCCGTTTGTGCGATGTTTTATATTGGCTCACTTTACATAAACCTGAGAATCTGAGCAAATCTGGAAGTCATTAATTATTATAATCGTTTAGAGATGTTTAATTCTCAGTATCCTTTATTAATGTATGCACAATGTAATAGTTGAAGTCCGCTCGCAGTTTTGGAGGGAAACTACGAGATGTGGCAGCCGCCAAGGTCCCGCGCGCAAGTGATACTCGCTGGTAGAAGTGTTGTTGAATGGTAGGATGTTCGCAGTTGGACACGCGTAATGGTCAATATCGCGAATCAAAGGTATTGCTTATGCTTAGTATTGTTGAGTAAATGTAATCAGTAACCAGAGGGCGACCGTACCGTGCGCGCGCTATCTCCGGCCATGTGTGTCTACTGAGCACTCGACCTCAGCAGAACGAAGCGAGCTCCCCACATCATGGCACTGGCCAATAGTTTCAGGTAGGTGCGCCAGTGAAATAGTGCGAATATGATTTCATTAAGTAATTCATACTCAAACATGATTAATTAAGAATTCCTTTTCGACATTAGTGAAAACTCACCACAGCTTAGGAAACAAATGGCGCTCTGAGAGGGAAGAAACGGCGCAAGAAATTCTCCCATTATTTTTTGTGTTATTTTCAAACAAATAATATATTCATACTATTGCTGATATATACTCAAAAAGTAATATCGATTTTTTTTCAATAGGACAGTTATAAATATCAAATATGTGAGACCCTTTGTTTTTATCTTTCTTCAAATCAAATTTTATAAAATATTTAACAAGAGTTTGCACTGTATTTAGTTAGTAATAAATAAGACATTTTTATGCCCAATATGTTCCCAATTGGCTAGGCAAAAGTAAAGTTAATAATAAAATAATAAGGTACAAAATTATAAAAAATTAAAAATATTTTTATGTATTCCAGAAGTATAACATTTTATTTAAAAATCTGTTGGAAACAGCTTCATCGATACTGTGGGTCAAGGTCTCCCTACCAGGTCTAGCCCGCGGGGACAAACACAATGTCTTGCTGGTCTTGTGACAAAAGTGCGTCTTATTTAATAATTATGTTTTTTAAATAATATTATCATTATTCATTAAATATGTCTAGATATTTATGATTAACTATCTTTGAAAAATTTCCCAAGATGCTATATAGCTCTAGTGAATTATTAAATATATTTATAATATAATTCAATTAAGTGAGAAAACAAAGGCCTTTGTCCAGCAGTGGACGTCTTCCGGCTGATGATGATGATGAAGTAAGAAAACCGATAACACATTGTTACGTGGCGGGATAGTCGTCGTGTCAGGCGTCGAAAGTCAAAGATCGACGCTTTTTAAATTTACGAGATTTACCGAATGTGAAAACGAAAAAAATATAATTAGATATCTTTTTAGTATGTTTTTAGTGTAATTAACAACGTCAATTAGGTCCGGAGTAAAGTTCTCGCACCGGATATATACATTTACGTGTGTTTACAAACACATTGTATGAGTGCGTCTTCATATTGTTCATATAAATGACTGTCTCTAATAATGTTAATAATAATGATATTTACTAAAGACGTCCATATTGATACAAATAGAAAATGATATTTTTTTCACTTATAAGTCATTGCAAATTCTTTTAATTGAATTTTTTTTTGGAAATTGTTATAAGTATAATTTTATATGTAATTTTAATTATAAATTTTATCTTAATTTTAATTATAAATTTTATCATAGTTTCCGAGATATCGCGAAAAAGTGTTTTCATCCCTTTTTCCGAGAGGGCGGCCGGGGGACAAGGGTGGCAGCCCCACAAACTTGAGGTTAACTTGACCCCCCATACATGTACCAAAAATAAAATTGCGTCCTCCAAAAAAACTTATGTAACATTTCAATGGACTATTAGACTAATAAAAGTATTTGTAAATAGTCAGAATATGATTCCATTATACAAAAACAAGTGCGCAAAATCGTTAATAAGTAAGTTATGAAAACAACGTAAAGATTTACCCCCTTATTCATAATAGTCTGCTAACTTATAGCATTGCTAATTCTCACTCTGTATTCTTCTATTGACCTAAGTCAGAATGAGAAAAACACTCCTAAGCGGTTGTTTAAAGTTAGCGGACCATTATGAAAAAGGGGGTTATTCTAAGCTGTAGGTATTTAATAAAATAAATTTCCATGTAAATACGAACCCAAATTATAACAAGCAAATATAAGCTATTAAAAATCCGTAAGTTGTATGGCGCGTTGTGGCTACGGGGCAGAGAGTAAGTACTGTAAAATTTATTGAATTAGGCGTTACTTTGCGGAAATCCATAATTATCTGGCACGAGACTCGTGCCAGATTTTGGCGAGACAACACGTCCTGAGGATGCCTCGTGTAGAGGCGAAACACGTGTCGAATTGTTTTAAAGACAAATATTGGCGGAATTAACACTAAAGAAAACTTAAATAATTTGTATAGTAAGTACTGTGTAAAACCCGCACTCCAAACTTCTTCATCCTCAATATTATACTCCTTCATATTATACCAGTGAGAGGTTCCTTTACACAGGATGCCGGCTAGATTATGGGTACCACAACGGCGCCTATTTCTGCCGTGAAGCAGTAATGTGTAAGCATTACTGTGTTTCAGTGTGAAGGGTGCCGTAGCTAGTGAAATTATTGGGCAATTGACACTTAACATGTCATGTCTCAAGGTGACGAGCGCAATTGTAGTACCGCTCAAAATTTTTTGGGGTTTTTCAAGAATCCTGAGCGGCACTGCTTTGCCGTATCAATTACCATTAGCTGAACGTCCTGCTCGTCTCGTCCCTTATTGTCATAAAAAAAATATTTCTTCTTGCCATTAAAATATTTTTATATCCGTCTTGAATGTTTGCCTGACAATACTGTAAGACCGTGGAGAGTTAATAGAATTTAACACAATTTCGTTTGTGTCCACTGTACGTATATTTTTCCTGGTAAATACAATATTTGACTCCAGAGCAGGATACTGTACGATATGTATGTATGTCTATTTTATCAGGATTTTTTTAAATTTTAATATCTTTTATGTCTTAAAAAACACACGAGACAAATAAATTAAAGCAAATATTAAAAAATAACAAATTCTATCTCTGAAATTTTTATTGTGTTTGGCTGTATGGCTCATTTACGAGTAGATCCTTTTGTGCACTTATGCACAAAATGAGATTATTCATTGACCTTCCTGAGCGGTTCCGACTAGCGCTTGTCTGGTTCTGCTGAATGCCAGCCGCCGGACACCGAGGAGGTGGTCCGAGGAACTCACGCCATCAATATTTATAACAGACGCGCTGCTTCCTTATGATAAACATAAGAGTTGAGGTCAAGTTAAAGTTGAACTCTTCACCCAGATAGTGATCAGTGCGTTACCAGAGTCCGTCTCAATATTTATTGCTCCAATACTGAGTGTATCTCGTAGGTCTACATGACTATTGGAATACAGTCTGATGTAAAATAACACATTATCTTTTTACTGCTGTATGATTCCTGCCGCCGAATTAAACCTTCGCACGACACGCCACAAATAAAGGTATTATCCACACCATCTGGATGTGTGGCGTACCTCCAGTGTGATTTTCATGGAACTTTCTTCCACGTACAACCAAGATGTGGAATGAGCTTCATTGTGCGGTGCCTGCAAGACGATACGACATATTGTGTAACTTCAAAAAAAAGCGCTTACACCTTTCTAAAACGCGGGTAACGCTCCTGTGATTCCTCTGGTGTTGCAAAAGAATGCAGGCGGCGGTGATCACTTAACATCACATGACCCCTACGCTCGTTTGTCCTCCTCTACCATAATATTTTTTTTTATTTCACCTAAAATTGGGAGTACCAACTCCCTTCATTTCATCTTATTCATCCAATTCAAATCTTACTACATCTTGGTTTAGTAGGTGTAAATACTTAGAAAAAATAGTAACTAAAGTATATGTATTTACAATATTTTTTATTTTGTATACAATATTTGGTGGAGATTCTGTTTTTTTATATGTGTGACCTCGATGTACTAATACATACCTTGGTAGATATTTTATAGTTATCCGATACAATCCGAATGGGATTATTTTTCCCAATGCAGCCAACAAAATGGTTCGAACTGACGCATAACAGATGCTGACAATAACTGCTTCAACTTCGCAGGGTTCAGCTGTCACTGTCGCCTGTGCCTTTCCTTTTTTATATGCCAATACGGGACGAGACGAGCAGGGCATTCAACTGATGGTAATTGAAACGCCCTGCTGCAATGCAGTGCCTTTCAGGATTCTTGAAAAATCCAAAAACTCTGAGCGGCAGTACAACTGGGCTCGTCACCTTGAGACATAAGGTGTTATTATCATTATTATCATTTGCCCAGTAATTTCACTAGCTACTGCGCCCTTGATACTTCATATTGATCATATTATATCTGTTGCTGGAATGGGAAGTTTTTTGACTATTGAAAGTCTTTGAAATACTGATATACACTGCTGGTAGCTATTACCTATAACTAAGACTTACTTAAGTTGGTAAATAAGTAATTTTAAATTAATAGTCTGTCAATGGTTCGTTTTAAGAGAGATGAGAGAGTGATGAAGCCTTGACAAGGATAAATGTTTTGAATACTACTCGGACTCACGTGTCTTAGACAATTGAGGAAAATTTACGTTGACAGTCTTATTTCTATACTGCTCTCTTTGATGAGAATTTAGCCGCTAAAGACTTCAAATTTCTACTTTCATAAGTACATGCGTATTAATAATTTCTTCGCTCTTTTGCCACACCAGAATTACATCACAATAATAATTATCACTATTATCCTATAACTATACAATTGTAAATGGAATTTATAAACATTAGTAACTTTTGATTAAACAAAATATAACAATGGTTTGTACCTACTACAGCGCACGGGATTGGTACTTACTGTCAGGTGCGTTTGTTTGATAATATTTAGAACAATTGTTGTATCACCTATTGAATGATATTCATTGACTTCCTTATAAAAAGATGTGGAATTCATTGAAATATTGATAAAAATGTCTTGTTTGATAACTACTAATTCATAATATTATGAACAGGAGTACAAAATGCCTCGTCATGGCAGATGCAAGGTAAAGTAGTCCCCTCGCGAGCCAGGATGTATATCAGGGATTATTGGGATGCAAACCAGGTCCTCGTGGATATAAAAGGGCCCCCAGCGCCCGTGACAAATGGACAGTATAAAGAAAATTAAAAACAACACAAAAATTATTGATTTATTCTGGAATAATAAAAAGGCATAAAAGGCATTTATTTTCTCAAAATTGATTCCATCAGAATTCTTTAATGATGTCATTTCTAATAACTACTAGATACTACTACCGCTTCGGAAACAAATGGCGCTCTGAGAGAGAAGAAGCGGCGCAAGAAACTCTCCCAGCATTCTTTGTTTTACAATAGCTGTTTGTGTGTCTGTCGCATAAATAATATATTTTATTATAAAAAAATATTTTTTAAAGGATTAAAAGAAATGTTATTGTTACTTTATTTTAACATCAGAGGTTTGCGTAAAAGTTACATTTTTATTATTATTTATTTAGCCCGATCGCAGACTCCCACTACCTCTCTGTCAACGCATTATTAATTTGGTCCTACAAAGGTTACGAAACGTCGGGTTGAATAAATAATAAAATCTAACTTATACTACGCAAAAACCTAATGTAAGAATAAGTACACGCGTTCCAATCCTTTAAAAGTGGGAGGCTCCTTTGCACAGAATGCCGGCTAGATTATGTGTACGACAACGGCCGCCTATTTCTACCGTGCAGCAGTAATGTGTAAGCATTACTGTGCTTCGGTCTGAAGGGCGCCGCAGCTAGTGAAATTACTGGGCAAATGAGACTTAACATCTTATGTCTCAGGTGACGAGCGCAGTTTTTTTGGGTCTTTCAAGAATTCTGAGCGGCACTGCATTTTTATGTGCAGGACGTATCAATTATAAACGTCCTGCCCGTTCGTCCGTCTCGTCACTTATTTTCATAAAAAAAGGTATTTTATGTAAATAAATCTGTAACACCCGCGATAATTAAAGAAACTACAATATATTACTGACTTTTTATTTCTAAAGGTTACGAGAACAGTATATTGTAAGGAGACGGCAATTATTTGATTCATTAGCCGGCTGCACAAACTAGCGGTATGCTCCTGTGCGCCCTGGGCTTCCAGAAGTGTTCTTCTGCATGAGAGTTGGACCATGGAGATTCTCCTCTCTTCATATAGAGCGGCATCACCTGCCTTATCGGCAGCCTCAATATGATCTGGTCCTGATCACGTCAATGTGCGCCTGGTCATCACACGTCACGGGAGATGAGCTATAATCATATTATGTTGGTCTACCGCAACAGAAATCAGCTAAGCCCATACCACGTTTAAATTGATAATATGAGTAACTATGTTGTCTAAAACATCCTGTAGTTGATTGAGTTAAGTTCGCGTGACCGTCTGTGGTTTACTTTTGTATTCAAGTTGTGCAATAAACGACTACTTAGATAACTGTATAATGATATTAAGTATCGAATACAATTTAAATTTTAATGAAGTAAAAATTTTGGTATATTTCATATCCAACAAGTAATTAATTAATTAATTTTGCTATAATATGTACCAATTAGCGAGAATTTGCAAAAGGAGAATTATTAATTGACTTTGAAATGATTAAATAATTTATTTACAAACGTGCAGTCACTGCCAATAACACCCTCTACACTCCCACTCAAATATTTTGCACTATATCTTTGTAATAATACCTACTTATGAAATAATACATTATTATTATTATTACATATTCTTTGATAGTGTCTACATCTGATTTAAATACAAGTTCAGTTGACAGACATCTAATTAAATTTAAATTTTTAAAATTATAGTTGTAATTATTATTTTTATCATTATGACAAATAATTTTAATTAATCTAGTGTTAGTAAACAATCTACACAACGATTCAGCAGTTTTTATTTCCTTAAGTAGTTTTATACATATTTTTTGTTTCAGATTATCACTAAGTTTGGCTGTAGTGTATTCATTCATTGATGTCAGTGCATTCACAGTAAATCGTGTAAACGAAAATGAAGAGCTTATACAAAATTTGAAACCAGAAACAATCACTAAACCAGAAGTTATAGAAAGCATAACGTTAGCTCCAAGCACATTTGAAACTCTAACACTTGAACAGCAGAAGCTTATCGTTAATAACACAAATCTTACAGGACATATTAATAACGAGACGGAAATCACAACAGCAACCTCAAAAAAATCAAATGATACAGAGGATACACTAACGCAAAGTAAATATAAGAAAATTTTGCAAATATCACAGAACAATGACAATTCTAAATCTAAAAATATGCCTTCGTGGAAAAAGTATACAAGTATAAATAGAAAATTGCTCGAAAAAACAAAAAAGAATAAAGATAACATAAACTACACCGAAGATATGGAGGCGAAAGAATCAGGTTCCCCATTGCAAGATTCTAAGCCAGGGAACTTTTCTTCACTAAATCAAATTAGAAATTTTCTTTTCCCATCATCATTTTTTAATTCATTCATTCAAAATGAAACCACCACTACGTCACAACCTGAGATAGTTTCAAAAGATGAGCTTCAGTCAATACAAGAGCCTACAACTTTTCAAGATTTTAAATCAGATCCGCCAAGTGAACCTATGACAACGACTGTGGAATCTCTGAGAGGAGGGTTTTTAAATAACTCTGATAATTTTATGAACGAACTAAGTACTGACCAAAAAGAAATGAACCAAGGCACAACTGAGTCCATAGAAGAAATATCAGATCCCAAAGAAGTATTGCAGCGAGATGATTTCCAGCAAACAGTTGAAACAGACATAAAAATTATAAATGAAAACCCAACAGACAACAACCAAAAAGAAATGAACCAAGACACAACTGAGTCCATAGGAGAAATATCAGATCCTAAAGAAGTATTGCAGCGAGATGATTTACAACAAACAGTTGAAACAGACATAAAAATTATAAACGAAAACCTAACAGACAACGACCAAAAAGAAATGAACCAAGGCACAACTGAATCCATAGGAGATTTATCAGATCCTAAAGAAGTATTGCAGCGAGATGATTTACAACAAACAGTTGAAACAGACATAAAAATTATAAACGAAAACTTAACAGACAACAACCAAAAAGAAATGAACCAAGGCACAACTGAATCCATAGGAGAAATATCAGATCCTAAAGAAGTATTGCAGCGAGATGATTTACAACAAACAGTTGAAACAGACCCAATTATAAATGAAAACCCAACAGGGAATGAAAATGGTCTATCAAATGAAGGAGATGAAACACAAAACCGTAAACCGGAATTTAACAAAGAGCCATTCTTAGAGGCCTATTCAAATTCACAATTGCAAGATACACAAAAGTTAGAGTCAAGTTCAGAAACACAAGCAGAATTTGAGATAAATACAAAAATAGATAAGAACTTAGCAGAGACTACCACTGAAATAATTAATTTATCTCAACTTGACCAGAGTGATAGGAATGAAAATAAAATAACTACCGAACCATCACCTATGCTTGCCAGCACAACATTGAGCAATAATGATCAAACTACTACCTTTACAATTATTCTGCCTCCTGACATAAATATTCACACTGAAACAGAAGAATTCTCAACTGATATTGAAAGCAAAAGCAGTATTCAAGAAAGTACTAGTATTCTTAGAGAAACTGAAAACATGTCAACTATCAAACCAAATTATACGGAAATCGAAAATCAAAACAATACTATTCAATCAAATATTTTGACTTTAACCAATGAAGAAGATATCGATCCAATTTTAGGAAAAATCACACAGCCTCTTGAATTTTTTACTAACGAAAAAAATACATTCAATGATTCAACTGACATATTGACCAAAATAAGCGAACAAGATATTTCGAAAACTGTGATGTTACAAGGACCTGGTACAATCAATAATAATGAAGATGAATTTCGCAATACGAACAAACCACCACAGGAATCAACTACACAAATGGTACGTCAATTACTTAGCATAGTTTTAATAGTACGTTAATGGTTCCTTCTCAACTGTATTGTATTTTTTTTGCAGAATATAAATATTACAACAACAACAGAAAACCTTGATAAGAACGGAAAACAGATTATTATGCAAAATAACGAACTCACCACAAAAAGAACTATGTACATTCAAGAAACAACAACTGGCCCTTTTCTTTCGACAAAAATAAGCGAATTTTCGACAACCATGAAGTTCAAAGCAGCTGATACAACCAATCATAATGAATTTCATAATACGAACAATCTACCACAGGAATCCACTACACAAATGGTAAGTTTATTACATAGTTTTACTAGTGTAGTATTGCATGATTATTTCTGAAATATATTTTTATTTTTTCAGTACATGAATGTTACACCAAAATCAGAAAACCTTGATAAGAACGTAAACGAGAATATAACGCAAAATAATGAACTCATCACAAACAAAACTACGGACATTCAAGAAACAACAACTGACCCATTAATGGATAAATTAGTTGTTAAATCATTGAATACAGAGAAAACAAAAACAACATTACTGTATCCAGTGAATCCCAATTATAAGCCTCTCAAAAAAATTGATGTTCAGCAGCCAAAAGTATTTGTACGAGACCCTGACGATAATAGTTGGCGAAATGAAAGTTTAAGTTCCATGGGGATTGTTTTTAAACCCAAGAATTCCTCCAAGACATTTACTCAAGTGATAAAGAATAAAACCGAATCAGAATTGAATACTTTATTGGAAAGGAATAGCAAGCACGATAAACCTGATTTAAAAGAACGATTAGAAAAAATTGCCGAAAGGAGAAAAATGATGAGGAAAAAAATAGATGCATATGGAAACATTATTTACAGTGACTACGAGGAAGGGAATATATCCGGAGAGGGCAATCTGTCTAAGGAAAACAACAAAGATGCAGAGCCTGCCCCTAAAATTGAAGTAATAACCACGACTACTTCTGCACCTACAACAACCACAACTGCTCCTATAACTTCGACAACTGAAATTACTTCTACTTCAACCGCTACCGAAAAAATTATAAATTTTGGTGAAAAAATGTTGAAGTACTCGACTAAAAAACCTAACGAATATTTCAATATAGCAGAATATTACGACACGTCTGATGAAGAAGACGCCGATTACTTAACTTTAGCAAAAATAGATTTAAAAAAGTTTACAGTCCCATTGCCCAAAAAGAGCGACACTACAGTGACGACGCCAGCTTGGCCAGTGACTTCTACAAAACCAGATAGAAAAATAAACACTCCACAAGACAACAGACAACCAACTGTGCAATATTTCCCACCATTAACAACAGAAAAAGTAAATATCAACAATTACGATGAAAATTATCATCAAAAGATGAACTCTCACACTATCACAGAGCCTCCTATAAACGTAGTGCCAGTTGAATATTCAAAAACTGCACAAAAGCCTAAAGAAAAAGTTAAAAATTATTTTACACCAAACTATAGCATTAATGACGACAATTTGACAATGAAACCAGTTAAATATGACAATGGTGTGTACATGACACCAACTCCGCAGTTACCTACGCACACAGAAGGTTACAACGTTTTGAATAATGATAGGAGCTTTAACAAGGCTCCTTTTGCGATCAAACATTATAAAGATTTCTTAAATGTGGTAGCTAATGATCAAGAAAACGAGAGAAATATTGGTTACATCCCGTACGCAGAAACACCTCAAAAGGCCCTACCAGTCACGATGAATAAAGAGTACGAAGGAAACAATGAATTTAACCAACACGTTGGTTATGAAAACATACCACAACGTACTTATGAAAAACCTCTCAACGACGATTATGACTATGAGAGCGAATTCCGTAAAGAGGTTCTACAACGTTTTGTAAACAATTTCAATCAGAATAGCGAACGATTCAAATCAGACTTTCCAATATTATACAATAACAGTGTAATTCACAGGGAAGACCACTCGAATCTGGCAACCTCAAGAACTTACCTTAGCAGGGACTACAGACCCGAGAAAGCGCCGAGCATACGTAAGGACAATATGTTTAATGCTGACTGTGATCACAATATGACCGTAGAATTGTCTCCGGCATACGAGATCAATTATTATGTGCCAGAACAGGAAGAGAAAGAGGAGTTGGATCCGAAGAGGCCACCCTTACCTTATCAGTACCGATTGTAAATGTTTAGAAAATATTGTAACTTATTTTTGTATACAGTTTTATTTAGCTGTAGAAATGTGAAATGGGAGTTAAAATATGTTGTAAGTCGTCATTTTCTCCTAAAAGCTTATTTAAATATATTTTTTCTAATAATGAGTGCTTTATATAAAATACATTATCTAATGTAATAATTGTTATTGAGGATTTTATATTCAGATCATCAAGTAGGTAGTGATGCGAGCTAAAATGAGTAGATGGCAGAGGATATTAGATGTAGTTTTTAAAAATCATCACTCAGTGTTTTAAAGTGAGTTGTTTTGTTATATTTATTTTTATTTGGATAAATCCAGAACACACAGAACACACAAGGAGAACATAAATTATAAAAGATAACAGAATAAAACTGAAGTGAAACTTTTGAGTCAAGAGGATGTAAATACTACGTAACTTTTGAGTAATCCGGATGTCATGTAGGTCGTTTGCGAACTTTGTTAAAATCAGATTGATATTTAAAAAAAAACATAAGTAACGTATATAAATAATTGTAGGTAATGAAATAAATAGTTCGTACTAGATAGAGATTTTATTCAAACGTTATTAATGTTACAAAAAAGTATGTGTTTACTTATGCACGCAAGAAGTTATAATTCTTTGGCGTAACAAAACAAATCCTTAAAAATTTTTATACGTTTGTAGAAAGGTAGAATTGTAAAAATCGTGAAATAAATTATTGAATATTAACGAATACGGCTGTATTGGCTTGAACCCTTTGCCTGTCCTAATAATGGATGAAGATACCAAAAAATATTTAATAAGTCATAATGAATGATTTAAACTTTAAAAAAATGTTTGGAGAACTCTCGTAGCCACAGTTGAGTCTAGAATCTAGATATTGAACCATCAATACTAGCTCGTAGTGTAGGTTAATGTTATTTGTAATTAGCTGACATAACAAATTGCAATCGGAGTGTGTAGTAATAGCGAATAGTTAGTGAGCCGTGTCGCTCGCTCGCTGTTTCGAAGGTACCAAACTGTAACGTGAAAAATTACATTATTACGCTCGATAAGTTATAATTTTTAATCAAGTTTAGTTGGTTAGGACATAACTACGATATTTATTGAACTCGAACGGAAATTTCTAATAGAATAAACATTGACATGCTTGATTTGACAATTGATCACTTTCTGCCGATTCAGTGAGGCGAGATGCATTCGGTCAGAATTAACGTCAAATGCTAAAGCTCAAGCGAGTTAAAGTAACCAAAAGACTTAAGGATAGCTCGATTAGAATCGGATTGAAGTATAGAAAGGAATATCTTTAGGATTTTAAGCACATACCTAGGTCAAAATTATGATTGTGTATATTTTAGTAAATAAGTCAAAAATGACTATTTTTTTTTTAAATTTTGAAAACATTCTAAAAGAGGGGGAATTTTCCAAAAAAGAAAGCCTCAACTCCTAAAACTTGATTTTCATTATATTATATTGCTAATAAATCCTCGAAATACCTACAATTTTCTAGACGTCATTTAAAATTGAATGAACAATCGCACGTATTTTTAGAACTTTCTATGTAACTTGTTGAGTACCTAGACTGTAAGTTCAAAATGGACTGCGTTCATATTATTATATCATAATAATATGCGGGCAGAAATAATGTAATAAAGGATATTTATAACGTATTCTTCATTTGTTTTTTTTTGTTTCGATATTTAGTACTTTTATGGAAAACAAAACTGACCACTTACAATTTGTACAGCGACAGACTTAACTTGTTTTTTTTTTAAATATAAACCGGTTAAGTAGGAGTCGCACACCAATAATAGGAACCGTTCTATTATAAATATAAATATTATGTACTTTTACAAAATATTTTAATGTTGCATGACGATCACTTTGTAATTTTCTATGTGATTTTAATAATTTGAAGCTTTAACGCCAAGAGCATGTAACACACACTCTGTCAAAATTTCAGTTATGTATGGGTGTAACTATTGCGACTTGGTTAACATGGTTCGTGCGTCTTAGTAACCTTTAGGCTGCGTTTCCACCAGAGATGTGCAAGGAAAATAACTCGTACGAGGATGTGTAGCGGAGCTGTGAAAATGCGTAAATGTGTGGTGCGATATGGTGAATAGCTGTCAATTTTAATGATTGATATTAGTAATTTATTCACTGCAATTATTATAACAATTTGTATTCAATTTTTCTCATTGGTGTATAAGGCCTTGTTCACATATAAAAAAAACGACGTTTAAAAAACCGGTTCCAAAAACTGAAAAGTAAAAATAAGTTAATAAAGATTTAATTTAAAAGACGTCTTATGCAAACCTCTTTCATATTAATAAAACAATACCTATTGATAGGGTTTTAGTCGGTGCCTGCCCGCTTGGGTTGTTTTATTCTAGACAAAGCTATCCCGGTCAAAGTCACGCGTGGCGAGTGTAGGTACTTACCTGCTTCTGCATTTAGCTTGGCCCCGACTTCAAACCTACCGACCTACGACCGTTATAATAATATGTGAACTCGGACTTTATTTTACTGATAATTAATCTACTATTAATAGTTGTTAGTTATCATATGGTAGTCTTTTTTCAACTTGTAAACATCTTGCACTCAAGATGTTTACTACAGACCTATATAATTTTCTGTCTCTGAGTAATCTTGATGCAGTTTTATATAAAAAAATATAAGTACTGACTGAGCTTTTGCTGTAACAATTTCTGACGTTTATACGTCAGTTTCAAGTAAGCCAGAAGATAACATCAATATACAATAAATTTCAGGTCTTGAAAGATTAATGTTGTATAATTTTGTAATTTGCCTATCTCGTTGAGTGGTAAAATATTTGATGATACGAACATGTGAAAAGGTTGTATAATAAATACCTACATAAAATATAACTTGGCTATTCCTTACCTGACATTATTTTAATTTTTTTCGGGAATGGCGCGAATCGAGGAGGTGGCAAGCCTGATGTTGTAAGTGGTATCATTTGCCCATAGTAATAGTATGCTTACTATGATGGTGATGATTATGAAAGTATACCATGCCTATAGTGCGTAGTAAAAAATTACCTTTTACCAGTGGGAGGCTCTTTTGCACAGGATGTCGGCTAGCTTATAGATACCACAACGGCGCCTATTTCTGCCGTGAAGCAGTAATGTGTAAGCCTTACTGTGTTTGGGTCTGAAGGGCGCCGTAGCTAGTGAAATTACTGGGCAAATGAGACTTAACATCTCAAGGTGACGAGCGCAGTTGTAGTGCCGCGGAAGAATCCTGAGCGGCACTGCATTGTAATGAGTAGGGCGTATCAATTATCATCAGCTGAACGTCCCTTATTCTCATAAGAAACTATATAAAGTAGGTACTTTAATGGCTTCCGTATTGTTTGTAGAGCACAGAGTTTATGTTCTATCTTTAGCAAATAGAATGGTGTAAATTAAATGCCCAGATCATTAATAAATTAATATAATTAAAAAAAGGATGTGAATTGTATAATGATAGTAGGTCTAGTGACATGAGTACAGATTACATGACAGATGTATGAAGATTCTTCAAGCGCCTGATGCGGGTGACGGCAATATTTCCGCGATGGTGTTTTGGCGTAATATTTGCGCAGGCGTTAAGTCTGAACAGTTTATTTTGTTACGATACACGTTGTGTACCTTAGATATTGGATTATTGTAACGTAACCATCTTTTGAAATTAAAATAAATTTGATCGAAATTCATCCATTCCAGTGTGATCGCCCACCGGCCAGCGCATCCTCTCGTTATAAATGTCAATCTTATTTGTTTTTTTATCAAGTTGGCTCCGTGGTGTCCCAGCTCGGTGTACGAGTAGGTATCACCTCTATAGCTAGATGGCTACATCGAATTTTCGAATGATAATATCGCACTGAGCTCTTCTATTTACTACTGGACTGGCGGCTGTCAAAGTGCTTTTGTGCCTGTTTGATATTCGCCATTTTGGCGCTGTTGGCCATATTGCGAGCTGACAACCTCAGCTAAACAAATATCGATAGGAAAACTGTTTACAATAAAAATGTGTATTTTAATTACGTTGATTCCTGAAGTGTAAGTAACACGGAAAACGAACGAAATTAATTCAAAATCCAAAAATAATTCAGAGTACTGTACGTTTCTCTCGCAGCCATTTGCATTATACGTCAAAATTAGTTCTCTGGACGCTCGCGAGTGGCACTTCAAATAGGCAAAAAAATTTGTTGTCAAATGTATGGAACATTCTGTCCAGTGGTATTTATACAGGTCAGTGTAATATAGTGACGTAACTCGATTTAATGAGACGGTGGATCTAGAGCCGAGATATATGATGTGGATGTATAAATTTAAATGGTAGGTTTAAAGTATGGTGAGGGAGGCGATGGCTGGTCCATGCGTCGCACTCGTGAACTTCTGTTTAGTCTAGTATTAGCTAATCTATTTCATAAAGAAATATTCTAGTTATATTTAAATACTTACCTTTATTTTTTTACAGCGTGTGCTCATTGGCTAATATCTCCTACACTCCAAACTCTAGTGATGGTGTGAACTTATGATTTTTTTTAAGTAACTCGAATCGTTTGAGTATTTGAGATGCATCACTGTGTATGGATTGAATAATTAATATTATGTAGGATACTGAAGATTTATATTAATTAAAAAGATTAGTAGTAAATTTTTTGCTTCTTCTATAGCAAAACTATAACATAGTGACTTATTTTCGACTTAAGTTTTTTCTTTAAGATTTTATCACTTTGGAAGTGTCTCTCGCGCAAACTTTTCAGTTTAGAAAAAAAATATATTAGTAACCTCAATAACATTTTATAACACGTATATGGTTGATGAAAAAAAAGCAGTAGAGTATCAGTTCTAAGTATGGGGAACCCCAAAATTTACTGTTTTTTTTTGTGTAAAAATCTTAATGCGGTTCACAGAATACATCTACTTACCATGTTTCAACAGTATAGTTTTGGAAAAAAGTAGCTGTGACATATGGACGGACAGACAGAGAGACATGACGAATCTATAAGGGTTCCGTTTTTTGCCATTTGGCTACGGAACCCTAAAAAGGACTATGCCAGAGTGAAGAAATTATTTTTGGGTTTGTGTTTTGATAGAAATAAAATAATAAGCACATAGCGTTTTATGATAGCATTTTATTGACATTTGTGAACAGAATGCAAACGTCGGGTTGATCACTTTAGTTTGACGACACTTTGAGCATTAACAATAATATAAAGGGGCGCGAACACGACGCGCGGGTCGAACGGAACAACGCAAATGCAAAACTGGATACAATAAATAATATAAACAAATAAGTAAAATAAAACATTCACGTATCATGAACACATACATCTTTGGACACATACAAAATAAAACGAAGTATATACAGCGCGTTACAGACTACTCGTGTTCGCTTCAACAAATGTTAAGTATAAATAATATAGATGTCGCGACGGTCGGCGGCATTAGCTTGTAGCGGGAGCATTGAACGTTGGAGACCGAATTGGCACACACGCGGCGACAAGACGATTTTTACCAAGATTTATGAGCGGTGTTGGTAATTAGCTATCGAAATTTTTCGTAGCGGTAACGCGTTAATTAAAAGTATTCATTAGACAGCTACTATTTATATTGTTCAGTAATTTTATTTATGAAAATAAGGGACGAGACGAGCAGGACATTCAGTTGATGGTAAATAATACGCCCTGCCCGTTACAATGCAGTGCCGCTCAGGATTCTTGAAAAATACAAAAATTCGTGCGGCAATAAAATTGCGCTCGTCAACCTTGAGACAGACGATGTTAAGTCTCATTTGCCCAGTAATTTTACTAGCTAGGGCGCCCTTCAGACCGAAACACAGTAATGTTTACACATTACTGCTTCACAGCAGAAAGAGGCGCCGTTGTAGTGCCCATAATCTCATAATCTAGCCGGCATCCTGTGCAAAGGAGCCAACCACTGGTGAATTGATTTGAAATAGACCACAATACGTTGCTTCATGAAAAAAATATGTGTGTGTTCACTATCGACGATTCATCTGGTCGCCGGCGGTGCGACAACTCAAAAGCAGTGACGATATTGGAAACATTCAACTAACAATCCGTCAATTTCATGTACATACAAGATAGTACAATATATAATTTTCTATAGAATTTGACATGACAACAATAAAATTATTTAGGTTTCACGCAATGAATATTAACGTTAACAAGTATTCTACATAGCTTCCATCAAACATTACAAGTTGACGTTTGTCAAGTTACAATTAAGGCACGACTAAGTTTAGCCTCCCCAAGCTTACAATCTCAATTATCAACAATTAATGTTCACCAAAATAAGTAGTTGCTTACGGAGACTAATCTTAAGATGCATTTACATTGAGAGTCGCGGCGGGTTGGACAATTGTGATGATTGTTGACTTATACCATTGACTTCGAAAGCCTTAGTATGTTTTGAGTTGGAGTATATCTCTAGGTTTCACAAGCGAATAAATTATTACTATTGGTTCATATAATAATCACTATCATATGTAAGTATATATAATATTATTGTGTTAATTAAGAAACGTATAGAGATGCAAAACATTTTTCTTGCTTGGCTGGAAACTGCACAATTACGCGATACTCAACTGTAGGCAGTGAATGCACTTACAAGTAAAAGTTAGAAACGACAAAACAACCCGACCATTACAGTATCGACTAATGTAAATGCACCTTTTAAGCCACAGTATACATCTTTTTAGAGTTTCAACAAGCTAACTTCTAAGCTAACGAACGTCTTTACAATTATACGAATATTATTAATTTATAATAACGGTAATGTAAAGATGTTTTTATAAAGTTTCAGTGGATTATTATTGTTGTCAATGAGGTTACAAAGGTGCACGCCATCTAGTGGTGGTTTATGGAACAAAACGCGCTAACTCAAAGTGGTCGATTTAATGTCCATCTGAATCCGGAAGTTACTAGAAAATTAATCCAATGCTTTCGATTATCCATTATATATAAAGAAAAATATCCACCGACTCATCTCAAAAGTTATTAAATAAATTGCAAAATGAATGTCAAGGGCATGGTGCATACGCACTTGCACATATTTTCTTTGCCCGTTTAATGTTAGTGGAATATTTCAATGACTGTTAGAAAGGTTTTCTCTCCATTGTGAACTATTGAGATAGGCATTTTTATGGTCATCTGTTCTCCTGGAGATTTCTGTATCTTCATAATATGTTTTAAAAATAAAACCTAAGTAAAACTAAATATATGACAAGCGATATATATAGGAATCAAACTGTGACTCTTCGGTACTCCCAGTAATAGTTACTAACATATAATTATTTATACTTTTATTCTAGAAGCGTATATTTACAAAGGGCACGCCAAACCGTTCGCCATAATATACTTCCTACCGAGCGTCACACTAACTTCACTTTGGGATCGTTAATATTATTTTTTTTATTTTTATTATCAGCTGGTCATAATGGCTGGTCACGAATCGTACTGTCTCGCTTAACAGGAGATCGGAGAGCTCATATTTAATCTTTCTGACTTAAGTTCGATATATTTTAATGTAAGTTTGAATTAACTATAATTCTGACCCAATGTTCTGTCTATTAATATTATTTTATGTTCATACACTTAATTTATGTTCTTTAGTAGTTTGGAGTAAAAAACCCTATATAGATTTAGCTATTATTATAGAATTTTTGTTGTAATTTACTTCTAAGTTTCTTTATTTTACTTTACTGCATATTACAATAATTGCTATTGTTAATATATATAAGTGAAAACTGTAAGTTTTCCGTATACAATATTCTCCGAGTTTGATGTAGTCTCCAATAATGCGCTTTAAAGCGATGGTGAAATATTGTAATTTGGCCATATATCATGGCCACGACCAGTCAATACAAACTTTAAATAATTGAGTGGTAACCCTATCAGTCGGGGCCTCATCGCTAGTGATTCTCTCGCGGCTTGTTTTATTGTTTCTCAGCTGGTCTACGTATTCCCGGTCTCCCAAAGCGAAGCGAGTGTCGCGCCTCCCGCGTCCGCCACGTAACATTAGCCAGTCTTTCGTTTCACTACGCGCTAGTCGCGCCACATTCGCCAAACATCCTCATACTCCTGAGTATTTTGGCTAATGCCCCCGCATTCTTCACACCGCAGTGCGTTCTCCGTCTCACTCTCATCTATTTCGTTTATTCGCTCTGTCTCACTTACGATCCGGATATCGTCATGCTTCTAATATTATTCATACTTTCAACTACAATTTTGAGTATATTTTATAAAAAATAACATTCAATTGATTCCTTTATCAAAAAAGGGGGATAACAAAAGATAATATAATAAATAAAGTGGCCGTGTTGGCAATTTGAAATAAAGTATATAATATGAAAACTATGACAGAATCGAAGTTTTATAATAAAAACGAATAAATCCAAAGTAAAAAATTGGCACCAAAGTACAAGAAGCACCCTGATAATTACGTATAGAAATATTGATATGAAACTTTTGACGGAACGGGCATTGAAATAAAACCATTAAATTATTAGAAATAGCATGAGACAATACGTGACGCCAGGAATTCATAAATGTAAAAAGTAAGGAATATTGGAAGCCGTCAAACGCTAAATATTGACAGAAGCTCACTATGAGTATAATCGTCTCAGTATACATCACCACTTAGATAAAACTCTTGGAGGAAGCCTCGCTATACATGTTTAAATAAAATTAAATAATTTGTTAAATATTCCGTTACAGTTACACGTTCATACAAATTCTACATCACTAAAGCGTCCTCGATGTTCTATCTACGAACCGCAACGACTTACATTATAAACTAGAACGTAACTTTTAGGTTTTATTAAAAAGCGTATCAAATTCAAGTCAACACTCATAGATTCACGTACGACTAGCAATTACCTACGACACGACCATCTAACGTATCACTAACTATAAAGCTGTCTGTGGTGTCAACACTCGCAATACTTGATCCTTCGCAGCACTGATATTGACCCGTGCCCGAAGAAATAGATTCCGCACCCATCAACCAGCACGCAGTACAACGTCCGCATTCCAAACTAGACGTCGAGACACGACATCAAGTTCGTTCGTGACGCAACATACGTGCGAGTTGATATGCGCCTTACGGCCGTTCCCAATATACTATCCACAGATCAAGATAAAGTACTACCTTTTATTGTCAGTAATTAGCTGTCAATAACCTGAAACTTTCCAAATATACCGGATAAGTCATTCTTATCGCCTTGTTTTGGGACGCGTGAATTACAATTTCCATACAAACTTCTATCGCTGGTAAGCTATACGTCATCCCATTGACAGATAAGGTGCGTGTACGGATAAGGTGAGTAAACGTCGATAAGTTTATTGGAAAAGTCAACGATAGTTAAGATTTTTATTTCAAGTAGGCCACAACCGGAGATAGACTGAATATTGGGAACGACCGTAATTTGATTGTTCTAAACAACGTTGTTAATTAATCAATATGAATTGATTAAAAAAATTCTAACTATTTCTCATTGATTCAATATAGAAACTGCATTCACTAAATATAATTTAAAAATTTACTACAATTTAGGTCAAACTCTAGCGATCGCATAGAGCACAGATGCGCGCTCAGCACGACCGAAAAATCATTCATTTGCAAAAATAAAAGTTACGATAATATTCTATAATAACATTAATATAATTACAATAAGATATAGATACACACGGGGTACGATTTGACCGTCTTTTATAAATTATCATAGTTTCGTGGTCCAGTACAAATTCGGGCCCGTTCTAATCTAAATGACTATAAATCACTTTTATAACAGAAGCTACGCGTATCGGAAACAGCTCAATTATATGTTCCCGTGTCCGAGAGCGCACATACCGCCCGCGTATTATTTAATGTTACACTAATTGTCGAACGTTCTCATGACAGCCCCAATCAACGTCTCTACAACAAGTACTTTCATTTGTATATTCGAAGACAAAAATAATATATCACTCACATTTACACTACACTGCGGCAGCAATCTTTAGGGATCACAATAATACATACAAATATACAATATAAAATTTGAAGAAAATAAAACTCGTTGCAATGACCACGCGTGGACAATTCGCCGCAAACGTGGGGAAAGTGATGCGGTTTAGATAAAAACGAATAGTGGGCAACAGTACGAGAGCGGACGAGGTAGCGGGCGCGGCCGATGACGTCACTAGCTGGCCACGTGCTGCGGCGCGCGGTGCGGCGCCAGCGAGGGGGGCGGGGCCGCGCCGGGGGGCGGGGCCACGGGACCGAAGCTGCTGCGGAACGAGTCCTCCATGAGGCGGCTGATCTTGTCGCGGTCGGCCTGGAACATCACAGAAATACATCAAATTAGAATACATTCATTCAATATCTTAATATAATATATAAATTACGTGACACGTTGTTTGTCCGCGATGGACTCCAAAACTAATGAACGCCTTCAAATGGGGATTATGGAGTGCAGTTTAGTCCAACTTGAGAGATAGGATAGTTTTTATTTGGATTTGGGACCCATAATTATTTTTATTTCCAGTATTGGTTTTGTAAGAAGTTCTGCTGTGAAACAATTTGATTATAGTTAACACAGCAGTTAACATCAGGGAGCATTGGCGTTCTATACATAATATAGAATGTCATTGACAGGGAGCATATTTTACAAAATAATTCTTGGCGTTTAATTCATAAAAAAACAGTGTTTTATTTATTATGCACAGAACAACATCTGTCTGGTCAGCTAGTTTATATATATAGATATATATATTGACAACCCATATAGCCGTATGGTTAGTGAGCCTGACTACTAAGATAGAGGTCCCTGGTTCGAATCCCGGTAGGTGCAATCATTTATATGATGAATATGGGTGTTTGTTTCCGAGTCATGGACGTTTATATGTACTTATGTATGTTTATTATGTAAGTATTAAATATATCCTTGTCTTGTACCCATAGTACAGGCTATGCCTAGTTTGAGGCAAGATAATTTGTGTGAAAGTGTGTTCATATTATTATTTATTTATTCATTCCATATTGGATATATTCTGAATTATCTATTGAATGTCAGAATCTACCAACAATTCGAAAAAGTAGTACTCAGACCTAAAGTGACGAGCGCAAAAATGTCAGATGTAAAATAACACCATCCAGTGGCGATTTGAAGAGGTTCGCGAGGAGCGAAATCACTCTGAGATGTAAAAGATTTCTCGGAATCTGAATTTTATATACAAAGACGATATTATATTCAAATTATAAAATAAAATAGTCCGTTAATTTAAATGGCAAATTAAATGAGTTGTTCAATCCCAGGAACACTAACTCTCGTCAATTAATAAAAATGAAAGAAAAAAATACCTTTAACGAATCCGGCCATAAATATAGTTATAACAAAAATATCTAATTTTTATTTTTCGAATTGAAAGGAACGCCTTTATTTTGTTAGAAACTTCGTTCGATTCGTTATAGCTAGAATTAGCCGAAATCCTATGAGGAAATACACAAATGGTCGGAAAAGTATAACATGGGCCATCATTCTGCGTCAGCCGGAGTTTCAGAGAGTCACGACGCTTCATTCTTATGAAATAGGAATCAAAATGTCTTAGGTCGTCTTATGGAATCACTTCGCAATACGCGTTTTAAAAATGTAAAAAGGCATAAAAGGCATTTATTTTCTCAAAATTGATTCGTTTGGAATTCTTTTTGATGTCATTTCTAATAACTAATAGATACTACTACCGCTTCGGAAATAAATGGCGCTCTGAGAGAGAAGAAGCGGCGCAAGAAACTCTCCCAGCATTCTTTTTTGCGCTCTTTTCAATAAAAATATACAATATTGTACAATCATTTCTATCGCTATAAAAAAATCACAATCTAGTCCCAGGCTATTCGATCATTTAGATATTCAGCGGTGGCGTATTAGGATTTACGACAGAGCCATTTTTTTTATAAAACATTTAAATTCATTTATAGATAATGCCTGAACAGTGGCTGGGACTTTATTATAGAAGTGTATACATTTACCCTTAAAGCTATTAAGTATCTTATGAAGCCTACTAGAATTAGTCACAAGCAATCCCTTATTTCTAGTGTTATAATAATGAAAATTACTATTAAGAGCAAAAAGGTGACGATTTTTGTGAAGGTATATTAAATTTTCATAAATGTACTGAGAATGAACAGTCATAATATTTATTTCTTTAAATTTTTCTTTGAGAGATTTACTGTGTATCTTGGACTTTCCAGTATGACAGTACCTGGTCACAAATAAAGCACAAACCACGCAAGCTTACTTGGAATTCAACTTTCCGGACTTTATAAGAGCTGAAGAATGGCCATTGTCTAGCCCACATCTGACAGCCTCGAACTACAAATTAAGGTCGCACGC
>CATIXQ010000005.1:6411171-6481304 GCA_949711755.1 Leptidea juvernica
ATACCAATGTTGTTCAAAATACGAGTTGATATCGTCAGCGTTTGCGAGAAAAAGAAAAATACTAACTCGTTTATTGCCTTTATATTGCTATAATAATAATAATAAAATTCTTTATTAAGGTATAAACCGAAAGCACAAAAAAAATTAACAAAAAAACAACCGACTTCAAAAATACTATTCCAAAACAATACATATAATATGGACTAAAAAAATATAAAAATAATTGCGTATTTTTATACAATCTAATTAATTAATCTAATTCTAGTTACGATTATTGTTAATGTTAGAATTGGCGTTCTTCCGCCGCGACCCGCTCTCGCCTCCTCACGACTCAAGCACATCTCACCTATTACTATGCATGTAGTTACAAACCTATCTTGGATGACACCGACTCCAAAAATTACATTTATCGTAACTAGAACTAGTACATATATATAATTTTTAGTGCATATTATATCTTGCATGTTTTTAAATGATTTTTATTGAATTTGAAGTACTCTAACTAACAATTTGTCTGAATATGTGTAGATATACAAAATTTTCCAATGCGGAAATGAACGTAAGCGCTTTGTAATTTGATTACAGACAGTTAGAAATTCTGCCACAGATAGCACCGTTACTGTAAGTCGTTAAAGAGTCACATTGATCATCATATTCGACTACCACAATTACTTGTCCATAACTATGTTATGGTAGATGACTTAAATATCCGGATAGCATAAAAAAGATTCGGCCGAGTATCGTTAATTTGGAATTGAAGAGTTCCGTTACTTTGTCATGGATACCGTAATCAGAACCTAACCAAACTCTCACCAAACTATAATCATCGAAATCGGTTAGCGCGATATTGAGTTATTCTTAAATTTATCATCCACTTTGCTATACGTATGTATAGCAAATTTAAGACTTTTATGGTTTTCTCATGGATGCCATTGTTAGATCTGGACCACATTACAATGGGACCACGCGGGAAGCACCAGCTTTCAAATAAAAAAAGATTATCAAAATCGGCTCACCCAGTCGAAAGTTAACAAACATAAAAACACATACCGACGAATTGAGAACCTCGTCCTTTTTTGAAGTCGGTTAAAAATGAAAATAAATAAATATTCATACTGAATTAAAATAAAATAACGTACAACTATTTAATTCAACTTTGCACACTGTGAAGGTGTGCAAGGCTGATTCAATGTGTATGTCTCTAAATGACAGTAGTGACTCAATCCTGTTTGTCTTTAATAACAATACTGATTGTAAAGGACTAAAGACTTGGGAATGTTCCTTCAGTCACCATAGAGTGTCCATCATAATATAGTACTACTAGCTGGCCCAGCAAACGTTGTATTGCCATATAAAGTAATAAAAAAATTCAATAATTAATATTTTTAGGGTATAAAAATAGATGACGACCGATTCTCAGACCTACCAAATATATCGTACATAAAATGTATGATACTACAATAATCAATATATTCGATTGCCATATTGCAACTCTATTGCGTGTCTGTGGATGGATTAGAATAATATTAAAATCGCGATACAAAAGTAAGTGTTGATCGTAGATGGGTGAAAATTTGAAATTGAATGTATTTTTATAATAATAATCAAACAAATTTAAAAAAAAATGTCAAAAAAATTAAAAAATAAATTCGTGTGGACCACCCTTAACATTTAGGGGGATGAAAAATAGATGTTGACCGATTCTCAGACCTACCCAATATGCACTCAAAATTTCATGAGAATCAGTCGAGCGGTTTCGGAGGAGTTCGGTCCCGCACACCGTGACACGAGAATTTTATATATTAGAAGTAACGAAAGCCGTTTGTTTGGTCGGTCGTGCTGCCCACCTCGTGTATGAAGCCCAGCTGCACTAGCTCGTGTGCCAACGCGTACGCGGAGTCATTCCTGGAGACGGCACACGTCAGCTGCCGGTTCATCTTGTCGTCCATGCGAAGTAGTATCGTCATCTGGAAGACGAGACATTACGTTATTAACATCCCAGATTGAAAACATGTAGAGGAAACATATCAGACATGTGATATCAATAATTTTAAGGGTTTAATCTTTTATGTTCGAGACAATATTATTCAATAGGCGGCTGGGATGCTATACTTACAGATATCCGAGGCGACCTTTTAACAAGTGCGGGGGGTAAACCGGCGCTCGGTAGAAGACCCAACTCGTTTGCGGCAGCTCAGTAAGAAGTGTGCCAACGGTAGTAATTCATTATACGATACGAAAGCATAGCTTGTGCGGTTAACATTTGTACCAACCATGGACAATTTATTATATAAAGGATCTTGTTAGTTAATTATTAATTTCAATTAATAATAATATATTTGTCTTTGTCCAACTGCAGAGACAACTAACTTCCGATCGGAAGAGAAAGGTTTCCCAAATCTAGGACACACTCCGAAAATTTCCACAGTCTCGACAGGTCCTGACTTTAATATATCGGTATACCAATTAAGGGACTACGCGCACTTATTCAGCTCTTTTCAGCTTTTGTCCACAGAAAACAACAATTTTGTATGGAAACGTGTACGCGTCGATTCAGCTTTCCGCGTCCATTCTGCTTTCGCGGCAAACCAGCATAAAATGAGGATAATTCGACGGCGGCGGAACAGCTCTTTACAGGGATGGTTCGCGACTCCTTGTCGACAAGTTGCGACCTGTATTGTTCCTGCATTGATTTGACGTAATCATTATGCACGCAAAGATTAAAGAGTGCAGACGTGATTTAAAGTTATTATTCTCATTCTTACGACGCCGTACGCGGCTGATAGAAGCAGGGCTGTATAAGTGTGACCAAAATCGTTCAGCGAAACGCGAATGGAGCTGAATAAGTGCGCGTAGTCCCTTGAGCTGCCATTTTAATTAGGCCTAAAGTGCTGCCAAGTAATAAGGCTATTTTACCAATCGAACACTCAATGTTAAAATTGCCAATAAAGTCGAATTTTGGCAAAATTGCGTCACTCAATACGTTCAGTATGGGACTTCTCAGCAAAAATTGCTCAAAAAGCCGCAGAGAGTTGGAGAGCCAGTTCGTCCGTGTACGGGTCATTATTCTGTCTGGCTGGCCATTTTTGCATTTAAACCTTATGTTCTTATTTTGTTTGAATTAAAATTCAAAGTAGACTCGTGTTGGTTTGGTTTCTAATCAAGTGACACTTCTATGAAAATAGGTAGGAATTATTGGTTTTCGAAAAATGTTAACGACGCGTCTTACGGCCGTTCCCAATATTCAGTCTATCTCCGGTTGTGGCCTACTTGAGATAAAAATCGTAACTATCGTTGACTTTTCTATCCCAATAAACTTATCGACGGTAACTCACCTTATCCGTACACGCTGTCTGTCAATGGGAGCTCGTATAGCTTACCAGCGATAGAAGTTTATATGGAAATTGTAATTCACGCGTCCCAATATAAAGCGATAAGAATGACTTATCGGGTATAGTCAAAGTCAAAGTCAAAAAAATCTTTATTCACTGTAAAACTTGAAAAGTTATTTAGTGCAAGTCAGGATGAAGTACAAAAGTTACGTATAAGCATTCAAACGAGTATAACAATATTCACTAACAATATTTAGAACATTAATTCCAACTATCTTTATCATTCAAATAATCTTTCACTATTTTTCGATACATTAAAATTTTTTAATAGGTTATATTTTAATTTCATTTGGGAATTCATTTTAATTTATATTGGGACAGCTTCCGATTATTGACAGTAAAAGGTAGTAATTTATCTCTATGTGTAGATAGTATATTGGGAACGGCCGTTAATCTCTCGGTCGGTACGTTGCGGGTGTACTCACGAGTAGGTCTGCCGGCGGGTGCGTCGGCTTCAGCGAGCACATCATGTTGACGACGCGGCGTGTCTCTCTGTCTCTCGCGCGGGGCTCGGGTGGGGTCGGAGCACTCTCCGCCCTCGCGGCTTGACCGCACGCAGTCGACACCCGTCTCCCTCCAGACCACCAACCGTACGCCGTCAGAGGATAGATACCGTATCTGTACAACACATTACTTGATGTACCATCACAAATATGTAATTCAAACTGGCGTTGGCCAAAGGCGATTTTGTGCGGCTTTGGCTGCATGTAATGTAATGAAAAGCCAGATAGATAATTAAATAAATCGAAGTTTCAAATAGTTTCAGCCTAAACCCAGCTATTCTTGTATAAAGATATCACTATCATTGTACGAAATTAATGCAAACTAATAAGATTCTCAAATTTGGAATCCCAAATAATTACAGTACAGTAAAAGCTCCTTATTCGCGCTTCCTTCATTCGCGTTTTCACTATTCGCGGTTTAAAAAATTGTGACCCAATTCCTAAATTCGTGGCTAAAGATTTCGTTATTCGCGGATGTAATCGGTACATAGTACATGCATATTAATAAAAAGAATTCTAACATAGCCGAAATTGCGAATGGAATAGGACGAGATGGGTACGAACAGATAGAATCAAGTGACATTCAGGAGTTGCTTGATTCGCAAGATGAAGATTTGACTGAAATCGACTTGGAGGAAACGTTAAATTCACAGCCCATTGAAGAAGAGGCTTCAATAAGGACTGGAAATGTGACATTAAATTCTGAAAAATCTTAGTGAACGCTTAAAAATGGCAAATGAGCTTTGTGATTTATGAAAATTGATCCGTCTATCGTCTATGGAACGAAGTTTTATTTTTAAGAGGCAAATTGCTAATGTCAGTGCTGAATATCAGTTTGAACGGTTTCTGTATTCGCGGCATATTTACCCCGCGAATAAAGAGCTTTTACTGTTATATTCAACATACAGAAAAAATCCAGAAAAATTATACTCGTTTCCTAAATTTCGAATTTAAACTCAATTCTGATAAGAAATATGAAAGTTTATGTGCCCAGTTGCATCTACTGCCACTTACCATTCGAAGAAATATAAGTGATATATCCCTACCTCATCAATATTATGAATAATACGGTTGATTGTGTGCAGCTTCTTGAGAAGTTACTCTTTAAAATCCCCATTAATACACATCCTAGTACCTTTTCTATGCAACACACACCAGTCACATACCAAATTTCGTAAAAACTTTTAATATGCACAGATCTGCCTTTAATTAATTAATAAAATATATTTTTTTACACTATTTTCAATTTAAATTTATTTTCTATTTTTTAGTTAAATTTTATATAAAGCGTGCTTTTTAGTTTTTTTTAACTATTATTTATTTTTCATTTTTTAGTTAAATTTTCTATAAAAGCGTATTTTTAAAACTATTCAGTACTTTAACATCAATTCCTTATCGACTATAGATGAAAATTATATAAATTAACTAAAATCATATTTTGCAAATTGAAAAATTGAATAATTTTATCAAATTAGTGTAATGTCATCGGTCCTCGATAAATCTACAAAGTTTGAACGAAATCTAGCCGTTTAAAGTGGGTCAAAATCGCGGCCAAAGAAGTCGGTTACAAACATACAGGTGAAGCTAATATAAAGCGTATAATAAAAATAAAGATATTAAATTTATGAGTACAAAGACCTAAGTAGAAAGAAAAGGGTTTTTTTTTACAAAAAAGACATATACATAAAAGGAAGATGGAGCATTAATTTATTTATTTTAACGATTGGTTTAAGGTGAAAGTAGAAGACATATTGACTAAGAATCATTTCAGAGTGTGACTAAGAATCATTTCAGAGTGAAGAAGGTGCCATAAAATGGCTATACATTTGGATAAAGCTAAGCATCCGCATATTGGTAATGTAATATGTGATAGACCTGACTTGATCACACCTAACGTCTTGTTTGTTAAACATTTGTTCTCCATCGTCTTCGATCATGTTACTGCAGGTCGCACGCATCGCTCACTTAGACCAGTGTCGTAATTTTTTTTGTAGGATGAAACCCATTGGCAATGAAAGAGAATATAACAAACATGAAATTGCGGGCGATCTGAGGTCGGAAGTGGAAAAGGCACCTCCCTTTTCCACTTTTCCTAGGGGTAAAAAACGGTTTATCTCGGTTTCCGGCAAAACGGCAAGTCCCATTTAATTTATACATAATATAACTTTTCCATTTGACTTTTTTCCAGAGGACTTGCTAGGATAGTTTTGCCGGAAATCGAGATAAACCGTTTTTTACCCTTAAACAACGTATTTTATTTTTCCTTTCATTTTTGTTATATTCTTTTTCTTTTTTTATAAAATAAGTGGCGAGACGAGCAGATGGTAATTGATACGCCCTACCCATTACGATGCAGTGCCGCTCAGGACTCCTGATAAACCCAAAAATTCTGAGCGGCACTACAATTGCGCTCGTCACCTTGAGACATAAGATGTTAAGTCTCATTTGCCCAGTAATTTCTCTTTTTTTTTTCTTTTCCAATTTCATCGTACTATTTTTTTTTTCACTTTTTATTCTTTTTAAAGGCTTTACTTTAGCACTGGCCTAACTCACTTGACATCCTCGACGAACTTCTCGAGTTTCTCGGCGTGCGGCTGCAGGTCTTTTGCGGAGAGCTCGTGTCGTTCGTTCTGCTTGACGCACCAGGCCAGAGCGCCGCCGCTGCCGCACACCTCATCCGTTATCGTTTCCGATATGTTAGCTGGAATACAATAATATCTTTTATCTACACCCATGGTTTAATCCCTCTATTAAAGATTCTGAAACAGTTAGCTTATTTCCAAAATCAAAACACAGTGTTGTAATGAAATTCAGTACATTACAACACTCGTTTGGATGATGTAATGGTTACTAGGACTGGCTTTTTTAATGTTAGCAGTAAGCTATCAGTCTCAGAATCTTTTATATAGGATTTATATTATGGGTGTAGATTAAAGCCTTGTATGCAACTGTTGATAATTAGGCATTAAAACACTCATGTGATACTATTATCACACCCGGTTTCGCCCATAAAATAAAACCACATTCATGTTTTTATACCAACATTACACAACAGTTGCATAAATAACTATTACACTTTAACATTACAATACTTTTTTTGTATAACGTATTAGGTACCTCTGAATTAATGTAAGTTATAAAATTACAATTATGTAATTTTTTGCACATAACCCTAAATTACAAGAACAATGTTACAGTAAAAACAGAACGATCAAAGGTTGAAAACACAAAAACAACTAAAATAAAAGTTTAAAGACGTAAAAGAAAATTGAATAGCACGAAATGCTTACCACTCGTGTTAACAAGGATGTGTGCCGCTAAAAGCTTCAGGGAATGCACTTCGAATAATAGCGGATGGAAGAGCAGCTCCTTTGCGGTTGGCCTTTTAGCTGGATCCTTGTTTATACATCTGAAAAATACAGGTTGAGAAGGGTGAATGCAAAGTTTTGTCTATAAGGCAGTACACGATTAGTTAGGCACCCATGCAAGAAGACTTACCGTAGTACTTACGACCTGCAGGAACTGATAAAATACCTGTATATAAAGTCCTTCTGCCTGCTCTCCTCCAGCGACTCAACTGTGCGTACGATGTGATCTTCGGTGACGTGGCTGCCAGAGTCGCCATTGCCCTGAATCTCTAGAGCGGCTGTCTCGAGAGCGCACATGCCGAACGAGTAGATATCCATCGCTGGGGTCACCATTTGAGAAGCTGATCCGTGGAAAATAAAGTTGCAATAAATATGTAAAGTTACTACGGTTTCCGTCCACACATCGTGTCAGCAAAACTGTATTTTTTACGGAGTATCGTTCTCTCGTTATCGTACAGGGAAGTAAAAACCAAGGTTGAAAACTTTTACAGCGAGTACAAATATCTTGCTGAGATGGGCAAACGGAAACTACAAAAATTCCTACCGATATCTGGATGGGCGCTGATGTGACAACTTACATCCATATTCAGGCGCGATGAGATGCATGTTTCTCATGTTCTCGCGGCAAGTCTTGACGTGATGATGAATGGCGTCCGGCGCCACGGAGCCGATCTTCACCAGCCCATTGTGTTGGATGAAGATTGTGTCGCACGTCAGGTTGCCGTGGATTATGGGCGGGACGCAACCGTGGAGATAACTAGAAACATTAATGAAAATAAATAACCAACCCAAAATTATTTAGATAAGTAAATTATTATATACAGATACTAGCTGACCCAGCAAACGTCAAATTGCCGTATGACATATTAAAAAAAAACAATTATTAAAATTTTGATGCAACCCATTCTCAGACTTACCAAATATATCGTACTACAATTATTGTATTCAATTGCCATCTTGCAACCCAATATCGGTTTGGTGGATGGAACAGAATAATATAAAAATCGTGATACACAAATAGTTGTAGATCGTAGAAGGGCGAAAATTTAAATTTGTATGTATTTTTCAATGCTGATCATAATAAAATAAAAAAATTGTCAAAAAAAAAAGTAGAGTGAAACTACCCTTAACATTTAGGGGGATGAAAAATAGATACTAGCCGATTCTCGACCTACTGAATATGCATATAAAATTTGGTAAAAATCAGTTAAGCCGTTTCGGAGGAGTAAGGTAACTAACATTGTGACACGAGAATTTTATATATTGGACTAGCTGACCCAGCAAACGTTGTATTGCCGATATTAAAATCGCGATACAAAAGTAACTGTTGATCGTAGATGGTTGAAAATTTGAAGTTGTATGTATTTTTCAATGCTGAATCTTATTAAAATAAAAATTTGTCAAAAAATTGGGGTGGACTCCCCTTAACATTTAGGGGGATGAAAAATAGATACTAGCCAATTCTTTCAGACCTACTGAATACGCATATAAAATTCGGTAAAAATCAGTTAAGCCGTAAGGAGTAAGGTAACAAACATAGTGACACGAGAATTTTTTATATTAGATTTACTTTGTTCCGATTTAAAACTAATAAAAAAATACCTGAGTGCAGAAAGGATTTGTGTGCACCATCGCTTCCACGCTTGCAGAGGTAGCCGTTTAACATTCCGCTTGGTCCGCTTCAAGAACTGCTTCAGTGAACCACACGACATGTACTCTGTGATGAATATAACCTGAAAACATTTGAAAATAAATTGTTTTTTTTTTATTACAATAAGGGACGAGACGAGCAAGAAATTCAGCTGATGTTGATTGACCCTGACCATTAGAATGCAGTGCCGCTCAGGATTCTTAAAAGACCCAAAAATTCTGAGCTGTACTACAATTGCGCTCGTCTCTTTGAGACATAAGTCTCATTTGCCCAGTAATCACACTACCTACAGCGCCCTTCTGACCGAAACACAATAATGCTTACACATTACTACTTCACGCAGAAATAGGCGCATTTGTGGTACCTATAATCCAGCCGGCATCCTGTGCATAGGAGCCTCCCACTGTTTATAATAGTAATGGCAGTAATCGTTGGCTTAGTAACGAAGAATATACATACCCTCGGCTTATCGTTATGGGTGTCCGTCCAGTATTTGTGAAACTTGACAATGTTCGGATGTTCGAGTCGTGTAAGATTGTCAAACACCATTTGTATTTTGTCTTCCTGCGCCTTAAAGTTCTTCCGTTCCGAGAACTGCACTTCATTCCAGACCACCTCAACTCCTTCCTCAGTGTCCATGGCGAGGTGGGCACAATCGATGCCTGGTACATCTCGCTGCTCAACCTGAAGACAAAACATGACTTCGGTAAGTAACTAGTTATATGTTCCACAAAGTTAGATAGGTAAACCTTAGGTTAATAGGTAAAAATAATATTAATAGCCAAATGGCCGAGAAGGACATGCAGGGATCGAAGACAATATATACGCTGATATTCTTGCAAGAATTGGTGGTAATAGCACTCGATTTGGCCCTGAACGCTTCTGTGGTGTCCCAAGGAGTCTTGTTAACCCTTGATACATCATGTTCACTAGAGTGCGTTAAACTCTGGAGCAACACTCCGGGTTTAACCCATTCCAAAACCCTAATCCAAGCCTTCAAGAAGAAAGCTCCGTATGAGGCACTAGGGCTGAATAGGGAAAACTTACGCAATCTAACCAGGACACTAACGGGGCACTGCAGATTAAGCAAACACCTCTCAATCTTAGGTCTCAGAGATTAAAGAGCGTGTAGATTCTGTAATAGTGCACGTGGAAACCCCGTTACACATTCTCTCTGAATGTGGTTTAATGCGTAAACGTAGCATCTCTTTGGGAAAAGCAATTCTTCAACCATTTGAGATACGTTAGCTCACTGTAAAAGATATAATAGATTCATGAAAAGAATCTATCTTAGCAGTGAGCTATAATTAATAGTGGCTATCACAAAATATCACATTGGTCGCAGTGAAGCAGTGCACGGAACTGTACCAAAGCCACTTTACAAACCAAAACCATAACTGTTTAATACTGGTGGTAGGCATATATGATCTGAAGTTTAAGATCAACAAGAATTTGAGCTACATTAGAAATTTTTGGAGATAGTCTACTTGATATAGAAACAGGCAAAATTCCAGGGAAAGAAAATCTACGTAATTATAACAGAGGACAATTAATAGTATTAGTTAGGTTTAACGAAGTGATAGATTAGTAGACGGTTTCTCCGCAGCTGGACATTTTTTCTACCAGTGACATTGTGCGAACCGTGTTCGTCATTGAACATAATAACAATTTAAGCAAATCATTGGTGCCCGTCGTGGTATCCGGAACCAATCATCCAATTGAAGATCTGCGCATTTGTCCCAATGACGTCTCGCTTGTTGTTCTTTATGTTAAATACCTTGTTAACGTATAAGCATTGGTATAATGTAATATTCCAATATTTAGTCCGAAGTATCTTATAAATCGGTCAAAAGAAAGCAATAAAATAGAAATAGTTTGTTTCATAACAATGTATTAAATGCGAAAGAAATGTTTTGTTAATAAATTCCAACGGGGCAACAAATGTCATGTAATGATATTCATATTAAAAGTTATATACCCTTCTGAACTGATAAGAACTTATTGCGCCCGCAAAAATATTATATAATGATAATATTTATTTATTAAATAGCCTGACGCACCCTCCATTCCAAATATGTGGTATCGTTAAAAAAAGTAATTTATGTTATAGTAATCTTTACCACATAAACGTAAAGTATTCAAACTAAAATTTTTCGTCCTTACAAATAAACTTGGTTTAAAGTTATAACTGATGATAAACAAAGAATATGCAAAATGTTTACAATATCGTTGACAACACTGTCAATACAATGATAATTCTGTAGTTTTCCGAATGAAAAGCTGCCTTGCAAATAAACGCGGGAAACGTTATATTTCCGAATAAACCATTCGTAAGCATAATGTCTATTTGTTACCATTTTACATATTCTGGTTTATGCTTAGTTATAACTTTATGCCAATTTTATTTGTTAGGCCGTTTGTGTAATCTATATATATAAAAATGAATTGCTGTTCGTTAGTCTCGCTAAAACTCGAGAACGGCTGGACATTTTGGTCTTGAATTATTTGTGGAAGTCCAGGGAAGGTTTAAAAGGTGAATAAATATGAAAATGCTCGGAATTAAATAAAAACAACATATTTGTTTTTCCTTTGATGTGTCCCCCGTCGTTCAGAAATCAAATTGAAAGAATAGTAATTTAAAATGAATAACTAATTAGAATCTATATCTTTCTAACTTTCTCAGGAGGTAAAACAAAAACTTAATTTTATATACAGAACAACGCCTGTCGGGTCAGCTAGTCATAAATATATATGGCAAGCATATCGTGTATATGATGTTTGTACAGGCAAAAATATAATATGTAGGCTTAAGAGAGGGTCACATCATCCGCCTCAAAAGGCACAAGCCACCGCGACGCAGTTTAAGAACGCTCTAGTGAGCGCACTCTAGCATCGTTGCGGTAAGCGTCTCGACCTCGCATTACGCCGTATGTTTCATATCCTAACCCCCTTATTCATAATAGTCTGCTAACTTAAAGCATTGCTAATTCTCACTCTGTCTTCTTCTATTGACCTAAGTCAGAATGAGAAATAACACTCTTTAGCAGCTGTTTTAAGTAAGCGGACCATTATGAATAAGGGGGCAAGAGGCACCGATGAACTTTTCACATTAAGTGCATAATACCAAAACAAATAGCAAAGTATTATAGGATAATATAGACATGTTTATAATATACAGTATGACTTAAAATATTATGGGCTAGGAGTTTCGTGTCAGTTCTACTCGCCATGTCAAAGCCCCATTACGAACGGCCCAACGGAAGTTGTTGACGGAGTTGGGACCATTTTTGGTACGTATAGGTAGTATTCTTTCAGACTTTGTGTTTTTATTGTTTATATACTTTACAAGTTTTAAGTTATTTGTATATTTATTTGTAATATACGTTTCAAATAAAGATTTACTTGTTGGAGTGCCTGTATCTGTATTGGTCAAATGTGATCAGTTCTATGCAAGCGATTAGTCCAATTTTGCTTATTTATGCAATTTTGATATTGTAGCACTGTTAGAATACGTCATATTTCAGTGACCGGAGATTTAACAATTAATATACAAATAATAGTATTTTTCTTAATATTAAAGGTAAAGGTTTGCATAAGAGGCGTATTGAATTAAATTTTAAGTTATTTGATACGTTTCAGTTTTTGTGGTCGGTTTTTTAAACGAAGTTTTTTTTTTACTTTTTTACAATAATAATATTTAAATCATCCTGAATGAAAACTCCAAACAAAAACCGTACACAAAAAACAATTATATCATCCAAATAGACAAAAATTTTCTCAAAAAATGTTCCTTAAATGAAAACTACTGGATCAAACTATGTAAATGTTTTATTGGACCTATTCTCCATCGAACTAAAGAAGAATTACGTAAATCGGATCATAAATCTCAGAGTAATCAGTAATAAAAAAAATACCGATAGAATTGAGAGCCTCCTCCTTTTTGAAGTCGGTTAATAATACATAGAACAGTACTGATAATCGTTAGTTAACCAGTTAGTCTTTTTTGTTTAATTCGTCATGCTTCAGCTATGGCTGAGCTGTGTCACACCGACCTGCTAATGTCGCTTGATACCAACCAGCATGACTCAACACAAAAGTGTGATTCAATTATAAATGTGACTTACTGTCGCATTATAAACGCAACAATAACGTTACGGAGACTACAGCGGCGGTATTAATTGTAACTATTGAGTTATTAATCTATTTAAACTCTGATTAAATTTTTTATTCATTTAAATACAAATTGTACTGTTTCCCTGCGAGATCGAATCAGAAATGCGGAGATCCCTAAGGAGAACCAAAGTGACAGACATAGCCCAAATGACTGCGAAACTGAAGTGGCAGGGGGCAGGGCACGTAGTTCGACGGATATACGGCCGTTGGGGCAGTAAAGTCCTCGAATGGCGACCACGTACCAGAAGACGAAGTGTAGGTAGCCCCCCCACAAGATGGACCGGCGACTTGGTCAAGATCACCGGAATATGTTGGACGAGGGCTGCGCAGGACCGATCGTCGTGGAAATCTTTGGGCGATGCTTTTGTCCAGCAGTAGACTGATGATGATGAAATGAATTTAAAAATATATTAATTGTACTTAAACTTGTCACGTCCTATAGATTCAAAATATGTCTTTAAATTTTAACAGAAATATAGGACAATCGTCGATCGAAGATATTAAGGCAACAATTTGCAATAAATCTTATCAAATCCACGTGCCGAGTTCGATAACTTGTGCAGTCGGTACAGTGTACCTGCGGTGTCACGTGCAGCTACAGTACATAGGTACGGTCTTATGTTAGTGCTTAGATAATTTATACGTATAGATAGAGTCTCTTGCTGTTAGACAACTGATAAAAACAGGCCAGCAATATTAGTTTAGTGTGCGTGACAAGCTACGTCTTACGCTCGCGATTTGTATGACACTGTGTTAGGGGGCGTGAATTGCTCAAAATAAAGGTTAGATCTAATAAAAGACAATGTTTTTCGACGGTTTCACAGCTGTCATAGTCTATCTAGACGTATAAATGATCTAAGTGTTAATGTAGCTGTACTGGTGACCATCTGAAATGTAAACATGCAACCCTTTGCATGTCACTGTTTTGGACCCACAAAACTTGGTATGAACTCGCATTGAAAATTTAAATGCACTCCTAACTAACGTTATTTTCGTGCCTCGTCTGATACCAATGTGCCAACAAAGAGCTAAATTACGTACAACACATACCCCCTTATTCATAATGGTCCGCTAACTTTAAACAGCCGCTCAGGAGTGTTTTTTTTTTCATTCTGACTTAGGTCAATAGAAGAAGACAGAGTGAGAATTAGCAACGCTTTAAGTTAGCAGACTATTATGAATAAGGGGGTTTGTCTTTATATATTATAATCTCTGATGTTTGTTTCCATTGAACTCCTAAGCTAATGAACGAATTTTAATTGGGATTACTTCATGAAGGCAGTTTAGTCCAACTTGAGAGATATGATAGTTTTTATTTTGATGTGGGATCCATAATTATTATTATTGCCAATATTTGTTTTGTATGGATATATTTTCTAATGAGAGAATTTATTTACGCACGGTTTGTCAGTTCTGCTGTGAAACAATTTCATCATGGGAACAGGGAACAAAGTTTACGAAATAAGTCTTGATGTTATAATAATAATAATAATATTGACACACTTTTTACACAAATTATCTTGCTTTAAGTTAAGCATATATAGCCTGTGTTATGGGTTACAAGACAATGATATATTTAATACAATATACTTACTTAAACATACATAAATTCATATCAACATACATAAATACATTTAAACATCCATGACTCGGAAACAAACATCCATATTCATCATATAAGTGCTTGCAACTACCGGGATTCGAACCCGGGACGTCTATGAAATATCATTGGAAATTCATAAAAAACAGTACATTACTAATGTACTGAACAACGTCTGTCGGTTCAGCTAGTTATTATACTAAAATATTTCCATTGCTTTAAAACAATATAAAATTATTTGGCTCATTTAGACCGCAATGATTCACAAAGGAATGTAGATCAAGGTTGTATTTTTCCGCGGGTTTTCCACGAAGCGTGTCTATTGAGCAGAAGAAGTTAATCTTGTATTTTCCTGATACCTGATTATAGCTGCATAATATTACCACTGTTTTTATCAACGTGCCGTTTTCTATGTTTTTGCGCAACTCCAGAGTAACATTCTCCGTAATAATTGATACAGCCTGGATAATTATTATTTTGAACATATATTGCACACACAGGAAGTGTTCCAAACCCTCTACTGTTACTTCTAACAAGACTCCTAGAGGTATGAAAAAGGCAAACCTATTATTCTCTAACATGTTATTCGTAAATCAACGAAAAAGTCACGTGAGCGCCGCGGTCGGTCAACAAGTGCGCAGTTTTGTTTTGATTTCCAGTTGCGGAAGCGATGCCAGTGGACGGCCTTGTCCGCGTTTATATATTTTGCCATAGACGGAGCGGAAAATAAATAATTATTTCTTTCGCACCTCCGTGAAAAGCTCGCCTTTAGTCGCCGGTACGAGGGACAAAAGTCGTTGATTCTCAACCATCAAGACGACTTTTGTTTGGGACTAAAAGCGTGTGTGTGTTAAAAAATCCACCACGTGAGATAAGTAAGACATTAAGACACCCGCGATTGTCAATATTCCGTGGTTGAGAATTACCTTCTTTTCCCTAGATTCGTAATATACTATTTTATTTCAAATACACTTTTTATGAACCCTTAATTGAAGGCAATGATGATTGTCACAATAACTCCAAGCAAAAATACAGAATTTGGAATCATAATATTATAATAGTCGTTTTGGTAATAAAAGAGAAGGACAAACAAGGATACGTGTCACCAGATGTATGTAAGTAGGTACATAATCACTGCCCCCGACATTCTCTTGCAACACCAGAAGAATCACAGGAGCGCTGTCGGCCTTTAGAAGAGTTTTTTTGCAGGTACAACTATCGTATCGTCCTGGTAGCACCGCACAAAGAAACTCATTCGATACGTGCCAGAAAGTTCCTTGAAAATCGCACTGAAGTGGAACGCCACATATTCAGATGTTGAGAATGATATAGCATGTCGTGCCGAGGTGGAATTCGGTGTTAAAAATGAGTCCAAACAGTCTTCAGACACTTGCCATAACAAATGCGGTAGAAGACACACAATGAAGCCACATTTCTACACTACGCCTATTAGTTATTACCTAAGCATTCACTGAGGATCCCCGACAATTCGTGGCACCTAAGCTTTACTTATCGGTATAACAAAATATGGCCTGTTCTAGTACATAATATATCATCAATACATATTAAATTACCTATCGTGCTGAATTCACATCGTTCCACCCACAACGGCCCCAGTGGCCGCTCCATCTACGCGTTAAGTAAGTCATTATTTATAAAACTACAGAATTTTACAACTACATCTGGTACATACTAAAGTTGTTTGTCATACGTATGTACCTATTAATATCTTTTGCACAGTACGTGACTGAGTACACGTTTTACGCTGAATTTTCGTAAGGTTAAGCTGTATAGTTTACTAGCTGATGCCCGCGACTTCATCCGCGTAGATGAACGGTTTTAAAAATAATAACCAAGTTTGGAATTGGAGATTATCTCATGTCCTATTCCAGTTCCGGTTCCCGTTTTCGCTCCCGTTCCCAACATATTATACTAATCTTATTGGAACGAAGTTCCTTACGGCAGGCTTGGAGGGGATAGGGATTTTGCTGCGCGACCGAACTGAAAAAAATGTGATAGTAAAACCGTAAGAAAAAATCCGTGGAAAAAAGTGCGTGGAATAAAACCGTTAAATGAGACGTGCGCAGGCGCGACAGTCGCATACACAAGCGAGTAGTGTATATATTATCAATATTATTATATTAATATATGATAACGATTATAGCAATATTAGAACGATTATTTTGCAATTTGTGTCGATTCTACATTAGCCGAAGGAACTTCGTTCCTACCTGGTGTCCCACGACACCACATTTTTGTTTTTTCGAGGAGTCGCTGTGGCAAACTAAACCTACTATTGGTATAGTTATAGCTCATCGACGTGAATTTCACAAGTTTTTCACAAATCCCGCGGAAACCGGGTTAAAATTTAGCTCCAGTCTATCGCTGTACCTCAGTTGTCATCAAAATCGGTTCAGTGGCTCCGACGTAAAAGCGTAACAAACAAACTTACATTCACATTTATAATATTCACAGAACAGTTCAAAGAGATATAATAGGGATACATCCTACGCTCAAATTCACTTGCTCAGTCTGTTGCTATCATTTACTTCAGTTCACAAATTTTAACCGTGTGAAGTGAATGTGTAAATGATTTGGCGCGACTTGTATACTTTAGTTATTGGAACGAAGTTCCTTACGGCAGGCTTGGAGGGGATAGGGATTTTGCTGCGCGACCGAACTGAAAAAAATGTGATAGTAAAACCGTAAGAAAAAATCCGTGGAAAAAAGTGCGTGGAAAAGTGCGTGAAATAAAACCGTTAAATGAGACGTGCGCAGGCGCGACAGTCGCATACACAAGCGAGTAGAATTTGTGTCGATTCTACATTAGCCGAAGGAACTTCGTTCCTACCTGGTGTCCCACGACACCACATCATTTTTTCCATAGTATTATGTCCTATGGTATATTGCTATGGGGCAACGCTGCCGATATTAATACAATATTTGTGCTGCAGAAGAGGGCTATTCGCGCTATTTATAACCTAGGTCCTAAAGAATCATTGAGAGCAAAATTCAAAGATTTTAACCTCTTGACTATTGCTTCTCAATATATTCTTGATAATGTAATGTATGCTCATAGGCACATAAGTGAATTTGCCAGAAACTGTCATAACCATAATGTTAACACCAGGAACAGACATAAACTTATGATGCCTACTACTCGGCTAAGTCGAGTTAGTAAGTCTTTTGTGGGGCGATGTATATGCTTTTACAACAAGATCCCAGAAATTTTTCAAAACAAAAGTATAACGTTATTCAAAAGAAATTTTAAAAAACGTATGTGTGGTGTAGGTTACTATAACATAAATGACTTTCTTAATGATACCACAGATTGCGAATGGAGTGACCACCCTCAGGCTATTAAATAATAAGTTTAATTGTACAATATTACTTTGTAAACATATTTATTCGATGAAAAAAAAAGCCCGCTGAGTTTGTTGCGCCCATTCTTCTCAGGTCTGAGGTTTTTTTATAATAACTACACTAACACCGAATGCATTTCAAGGCTTATGATGCGCCGGTAGTTGTTGAAAGTATCGCGTTGCATTTTAACAATCAAATAACAATTATAATGGATTCCTGATTGTAGGATAAGCGTTGAACTAACTCTGAATAATTTTAATTGTCATGTTCTTGTCAAGTACTTACGGTCAAAGGATATCGTACATAAAAGTTCGTTTTCAAATTTTATTTTGGAATGGGTGGTAGTTTTTTGCCTTTCAATAAGTGATGTCACATCCTATCTATATATATAAAAATGAATTGCTGTTCGTTAGTCCCGCTAAAACTCGAAAACGGCTGGACCGATTTGGCTAATTTTGGTCTTGAATTATTCGTGGAAGTCCAGGGAAGGTTTAAAAGGTGTAAATAGGAAAATGCTGCTAAATTAAATAAAAACAACAAATTTGTTTTTCCTTTGATGTGTCCATACATAATTTCTATGAGAGAATTTATTGACGCACGGTTTGACAGTTCTGCTGTGAAACAATTTCATAACGACAGCAGGGTGCATATTTTACGAAGTAATTTTTGATGTTATGATATATTATTGACAAATTCATATAAAATATTATTTTATTTATTATATACAGAACAACGTCTGTCGGGTCAGCTAGTTTTGAATAAAAATATTTGAATATGAATTAGTTACGCACTGGTTTAAAAACATTATGCGTTTCCAACATTATTTCACACACCACCAGCATATGAAGAGCATTTCCTCCATCTAGCGTTTTTATACCAATTTGTTATGTTTTTAAAGTGATAACCCTCACTTCTAGGATTAATACACAAATAAAATGAACGGTTAGCTCAGTTGGGAGAGCACTGCCACGGAACGCCAGAGGTCGTGGGTTCGACGCCGCGTCGTTCATAAAATTTTGTTTTCAAATGTGGGTATACCCCAAACAATAAAGTTTTAATCGTTGTATCAATACAGTTATAATTGACAACCCCTATAGCACAGTAGTTAGTGACCCTGCCTACTGAGCTAGAGGTCCCGGGTTCGAATCCCGGTAGGTGCAAACATTTATGAATATGAATGTTTGTTTCCGAGTCATGGATGTTTAAGTATTCATGTATGTTTAAGTAAGTATATTGTCCGTTGTTTTGTACAGTTGTATCCATAGTACACGCTATGCCTAGTTTTGGGGCAATATAATTTATGTAAAAATGTGTAAATATTGATTTATTTATTAGTATTTATAACCATCTACTGATGGAGCATCGGTTGTGGTTACTGACCTGCGCTCACTTTTGCCCTGTCCTAACAAAAAATATATCCGAGACGTATGTTAGCTGCCTAGAAACAATACAGTATCGAATATAAACACGGTAAACTAACCCCTACGACCTTTCATCTCAAATAAATTGATTGATAACACAAAACGGAATTTAATCAAGTATTAAACATAATTAACAATATTGAATATTAATGAGATAAGCCCGTGTTGCGTGTGATAGTAGAGACAAGAAACAATGTATACTGAGAAGGTGGGCACAAAATACGTCTTAATATATATAAATTACGTGACAGGTTGTTTGTCCGCGATGGACTCCTAAACTAATGAACGGATTTTAATGGGGATTACTTCATCGAGTGCAGTTTGGTCCAACTTGAGAGATAGGGTAGATTTATTTCGATTTGGGACTCACAATTAGTTTTATTTTTCAATTTTTGTTTTGTATGGACATATTTTCTATGAGAGAATTTAATGACGCACGGTTTGACAGTTACGCTGTGAAACAATTTAATTATACTAACAGGGAGCATATTTTACGAAATAATTCTTGATGTTTTGAAATATTATTGGCAAATGTCTATAAAACATTATTTTTTTATTATCTACAGAATAATGTCTGTCGGGGCAGCTAGTTAAATATATTATCACGTGCCGCGGCGCCAAGTGACGGCGTTATCTGTTCGGCATCTGGCAACGTTACAATAATTAGTATCCACCATCGTCTAAGAATATACTAGCGTGTATACTACTTGACAGCCCGATAATGCGTCACCAATTTCTCAACGTGTGCGTTAGCTAATCACTGACCTGTATAAATACTACTGGACAGAATTTTCCACTCGCGAGCGTCTAGAGAACTAATTTTGACGTATATTACAAATGGCTGCGAAGGAACGTACAATACTCTTTTTGAATTAATTTCGTCCGTTTTTCGTGTCATTTATACTTTAAGAATCAACGTAATAAAGTACACATTTTTCTTGTAAATAGTTTCCCACTATCTATGTTGTCCACTAGGTTTTGATCACTAGTTTTAGTACAGCAGACTCTCCCTACATGACCAACAAACAGTGCCAAAATGGCGAATATCAAACGTGGCTGACTGTTTACGACTTGACAATACCAATACAACTTTTATTTAATTAACTAAGTTCCCTTAATAGTATGGTCTAAGAGCCCGTGGACCTCAGACCTACGTTATTTTATAAAAGCTGAAAGTTTGTCAGCGCATGCTCAGAGCCCAGATAAGAACGATGGACCATTATTATTTGGCAGGTAAACGGTACTAAATGTGTGTTAAATCCGATCTAAATACATCAAATAATAAAGTGCGATTTTTCGGTATTATCATGAGAATATTATTAAAAATCACGTTATTCATTGCCACTTAACATCATGGCAATCCCTTGCCAGACACCCTTTATTTTCACGATATTATAATTTTACTTACGTTATAGTATAAAACCTGATTTTTATATATATGACCTACTTGGGTAATAAGTAGATGATGTTTCCTCATGAGCCAGACACTAAGTATCATAAAAATATTATCAACAAAATTAGCCTAAATTCAATATCAAAATATTCTACCCAATCGGAATAGATTTACTTGGACTATTTTAAATACTGCTCAAGCTGCGAGAGAACGAGAGAAACTATTCGCGATGACACCACAGGTGCGAATCATGACATTTGAATTACAACTTAATCAATAATGCTTAGTGTGACATTGTCGAGATGAAGCCAACATAATACATCAATCACAATCTTAATATATATAAATTACGTGACACGTTGTTTGCCCGCGATGGACTCCTAAACTAATGAACGGATTTTAATGGGGATTACTTCATGGTGTGCAGTTTGGTCCAACTTGAGAGATAGGATAGTTTGTATTGCGATTTGGGACCCATAATTATTTTTATTATCAATTAATTAGTGACGCACGGTTTGACAGTTCCGCTGTAAAACAACTTCATTATAACAACAGGGAGCATTTTACGAAATAATTCTTGATGTCTTGAAATATTATTGGCAATTTCCTATAAAAGAGTTTTTTTTTAATATCTACAGAACAACGTCTGTCGGGTCAGCTAGTATTTTTGACTTACTATTAGATATAGGGTCGATAATTAACGAAACAAAAATAATGGTAGGATGACACCCATTGGAAGAGGACGAGAATATATCAGAAATGTATGGAAAAATAGTTTACGAGCCATCTGAGGTCGGGAAGTGGTAAAGGCGAATTTATATCGATTTCCGGTGAAACTATAAGTCCTATGGAAAAAGGTTAAATAGCGAGTAAAAAGTCTACAACTTTTGTTTTTGCATTCTTTCCACGTCATAACCTCAAAATTGATTTGGAAAATTCAAATAACCAAATTTTCGGTTTTTTATTTTTATCTTTTACAAAAAAAGTTAGTTCCACGAAATTTGGTGAAAAGTTACCTTTTAATAGCCCAGATACACTGTCTTTTTTTAATTAAAAAAAAAACAGTTATTACTGTTATTATTTTCGTTTCGTTTCTTTAGTTTGATGCAGAATGTTTGCCATTTGGTTCCATAAAAATTTGACATAGTTTGGCCCAGTATTTTTTATTTAATGAACATTTTTTATGAATATATTTGTTTACGTGGATTATGTTATTATATTTTGTGTACCGCTTTTTAGGAGTTTTCATTACGTTGAATATAATATATATTTATTATTTACCCGTTGCTGATAAGTGGGTCTTAGGCTACCATCCATAGCTAACAAACGTTGTTCACGATATTTCAGTGTCTCACAAGAACGTGAAATATCTTTATTGTTTAAGGCACGCGAAACGCCCCCCGGAAAAATGGCTCCAGTGGATCCAATTTAGTCTGGAAAATGAGGCCACCGCTACCGTAAAAGCCCTTAAAGTTCAAATAATTGAAGAAGGGGACATACTTCTGTTAAAAGTTGCTAAAGGAGGACATAACATCAAGTGGTAGCGAATGAATGACCTTCATACTGAAGGACTACCCTGTAGGTAATTGCAAAGTATCCAAGTGGTGAGGATAGCTAAGCCTCTTTTAAGACAAAAAATCATTCTGACAAGAATGAATTGAGAGGTCCCGTTTTAGATCAAAGAAAGAAAATATATACGTCGCAAGAAGGAAGCTTCTTATTAAATTACAGGTTATAGGTTGGTTAAAAAACAAGTTCTCGCACATGACGTCTAAGTGAAGCCAAGGAAAACTCAATGGAGTGCGAAATGAAAGCGCCCAGGGTCACGACATTGACCTTCAGCTATCACGATTGATCGCCGGCGGCCGGGGGCACACAGGGATCAGTGGCGGCACCGCTATTCTTATATATCGACGTCACGCTCTGACGATCACGTCGCTCCAGCCAACATGATGATGCGACCACATTATATAAAACGAGCAATGATAGGCTGGCCTCCCACGTATCGTCTAGACACTTAACCGTCTCGTCGTTATTTAAGATAACATCAATAATCTTGTTTATTTGTTGTCTTGTTTATCATCAATCATTCGATGGTATCTTTGGAAAGTTTGCAGTTGAGCCTTCGAAAATTTTATAGTTCGCACTATAATATTTTGAATTTGCCAGAAACTGGCATAACCATAATGTAACACCAGGAACAGACATAAACTGATGATGCCTACTACAGGTCTGAGGCATTCATTTTGGAATGGGTGGTGACGTCACATCCTATTTTGAATAAAAATATTTGAATTTGAATATAAAAAAATATGGTAGGTACACAAAAGAACGAAGTATTCACAATTCACGAATTTATAAATTGCTACTAAATAACCTGGCCCTTTACTACTCTCGCCCCAGCCCCAAGTTGTAACTTTATATGGTGTCCATAAATTAAGGTAGGAATAATTGTGAAAAGTTTAATATACTTACTCCCTTATTCATAATGGTCCGCTAACTTTATACAGCCGCTTAGGAGTGTTTTTTCTCATTCTGACTTAGGTCACTGCTTTAAGTTAGCACACTATTATGAATGGGGGTTAATGTTATAATCCTGTTGCCACAATAAAATCTGACTGCATGTTTCGATCTTCTTTACGATCGAACTACATTATCTAACATATTTTGTAATTTTTCTCTTAATAATTCTTTAAAATCGGTTATAAATAGCGCGAATAGCCCTCTTCTGCAGCACTTTAATGGTATTTACATCGGCTGTACTGCCCCATAGCAATATACCATAGGACATTATACTATGAAAATAACTAAAGTAAACTAGTCGCGCCGTATGTATATCAGTTAAGGCGAAGAGTAAGCAGAAAACACGCAAACATGGTGTTTTTAGACAAGTTTTGTGGTGAAAGTATAGCATTTGGAGCTATGAGCACTACTTAATTTTGTTACACATATCCTTAAGTACTTAATGCTTGCATTAGCAACCTACAAATAAGACTTGCTGTTGGTTATAGTTAACACTGCCGAGCCTTTTAGAACTACCACTGTTCTTTGAAGTTAAACAAGTTTTTTGGCATGGCGTGACGCATTTTTTTGGTACTTCTCTCAGAAAAGTTGTTCTTATAGCTTGTACTTTTTTGTGTAGGTTCATTTATTCAGATTAGTAGTGAATAACGAGGATTGTAAGTAAGCATATAAACTGTTTTCGACCCAAGAATTTTGAAAATATTGGCTTTGTTACATAGATGGCGGGCCGGCAGCCGTGAACTCATATCGCTCAAGGTCGCTGGCATTTAGTGTCGCCTTAACAGTCTAATCGTTTTAACCGCATCTTTTTAATCATCGACAATGTCACAAAACAGGACCTGAACGACTCACATGCTTTACTGACACATATTTCATACGCAAACTACCTATCTAAAAGGATATAATTTTTTCAACCACATCAAAATCTGCTAATATATAGATCAGACAAAAAAAAGACGGTTAAACAAATACTAAATAATATTATGTTAAATTGCTGAAATAATACATCATCTAATATAGATGTCGTACATATTATGTGCCAACATAGCGGGAAATATACAATCGACATATATTGAGCTGCTAAATTAAAATAATCACTTAATATATATATGTAGCATTATGCGGTATGTTCCGTAACTATTTAGATAAGTAAGTGTTTATTTCAATTTCCTATCGCGTCCGGTGTCGTCGACCCTACGTGGTCCTGCGCCGGCGCAATGTTCATCACAATGCCCTGGCATCAGTCCAAGCGTCTATGCACTATCTTTAACACCTATTCTAAGCTCTAAATTCAGGAAAGACAGGGTACATACAGTCTAAATAATAGCCCCGTCTTTAAGTTCTATAATTAAGACCGAATCAGTCTTTGATGTAACGGAAATTTGAAGCGCATACGCATATGCTTCTGCGGTTTGACTTCGGTCATCTAGCTAGACTTATACTCCCTTATTCATAATGGTCCGCTTACTTTAAACAGCCGCTTTTTTCTCATTCTGACTTAGGTCAATAGAAGAAGACAGAGTGAGAATTAGCAATGCTTTAAGTTAGCAGACTATTATGAATAAGGGGGATAATCTATACATATCAATAAATCTGTTAGTCTGTTTGTAATATTGAAATAACCGTTATTTACTACATGTGTATGAATATATATACGAAACATACACCAAAATAACATTTTTGTCTGTCTGTATGTTTGTTCTATAAGGAGTCACTTAGGCTACGTTTATTTAATAAAAATGAAGTAATGTTGCAAATGTCCAAGAAACGGTCTAACTCTAAAAATAATTTATATGGCAAAACAACGTTTGCCGAGTCAGCTAAAATATAATAATAATATAATATCGACACACTTTAACACAAATTATGCCCCAAACTAGGCATAGCCTGTACTATGGGTGCAAGTCAACGATATATTTAATACAATATACTTACTTAAACATACATAAATACATATAAACATCCATGGCTCGGAAACAAACATCCATATTCATAATATAAATGTCTGCACCTACCGTGATTCAAACCCGGGACCTCTAGCGCAGTAGGCAGGGTCACTTACCACTGGGCTATATAGGTCGTCACACTTGTGTTAAATAAATAATTAATTGACTTTTTTTACAATTAAAGGAAAGCTGTAGAAGTCTAACGACAACAAGACTAACTTAATATTGTTTACTTTGCTACTGTTAAGTGTTATAACTTCAGCTTGTTTTCCGAGCTCTTTAATAAACTTTTCTATTCAATTTATTAATCTCTTCACAAGAATTCACTTAGTTGAAATGGGATTTCAAAGTACCGGCAAAAATAGCTCATCTCCATGTAAGACAAACCTTCTTGTATAACAACATAAATAAAAGAAACTATAAATTAAACTGCATCGGTCTGCCATGTTTTGATGTGCACAATTATGTTGCATGATTTGTTACCGTTTACATGGATCCTGTCTCTAATATTAGCATATAAAATATATGATATCTCAGAAGACACAGAAGGCATACCAACATTGTATTTGTGATGAATGAAAAATCGATGTTGATGATAACGAGAGTACCTACTGATGTTTGATAGATACATCCATTTATTTTGAACTTTTTATTATGAAAATAAGGGACGAGCCGAGCAGGACGTTCAGCTGATGGTAATTGATACGCCATGCCCATTACAATGCAGTGCCGCTAAGGATTTTTGAAAAACTTAAAAATTCTGAACGGCTCTACAGTTGCGCTAGTCACCTTGAGACATAAGTTGTTTAGTCTCATTTGTCCAGTAATTTCACTAGCTACGATGCCCTTCACACCAAAACACAATAATGTTTACACGGCAGAAATGGGCACCCATTATCTAACCGGCATTCTGAGCAAAGGAGCCTCCCACTATACTAATTTAGAAGCGCTGCTAATGTCAAGTCACTATCTTTCACGTTCTCTTGTAGCACCAGATTAATATATAAAGAGTTTACATTGTTGAACTGAATTGAAAAATGTGAATTAGTAAGAGATCGGCCGCATAATTGCTTACACTAATAAGGAATAAAAGAATACGCCATATGGTTGGAATAGTTATTTGTTGAACAAATAACTATTGCAAAGTTCGTTATTGTTGTTGTTTGGCACAGGAAACACAGTATGTGAAATCTAGTGTGACTCACTCAATTTTTTCACATCACCAGCAAGAAATACCAAGTAAGAATAATATTTAAGTTAATAAAAAGAATACTATCTTTCTTTCTATTCATATTCTGTTTTACCATTGATTGATTTGGTAAAATATAATATAATACCTTCTTTGCACCTCCTCCAAACAACTCGACAATGATGCCGCTAGTTTGGCACTAAATTAAATGACAAAAGATGAAGAATTTTTGCCACCGAAAGAGCAAAAACGAGACATTTGCTGACTGGATATACCTATAAAGGTATACCATTTTGGGATAGAGATGGTAAAAAATATATTTCATTGACAATTTAAAACCTTACCGTAACATGCAATTATTACAGACAATTTCAATTTTTAGTAAGCAGCCCCATCTCTTATTACGTAGTATTTACATGCTATTTGCAAGTTGGGAGGAACTCAATTATTTACGATAAGGCAGCAATATATGCAGTTAAGATGTTTTTATTGATGAATTTTAATTAATTACAGACGGTATTAAAAAGCTTCAAGTTTATTTAAATTTATTTAGGACGAGCGGGTGTCCGCGAATTTACCTACGTGGATTACGGAATTCGATAAATTTTCAAAAAATTCAAAACCATTTTTAGTCCTCATTTTTCAAATGACCTCGTGTACAAAATGATTTTTTTTAACTAACACGGCACGGCAAAGACCGTCTAATATTAGGTATCAAGTTACCGTTGACTCTTGGAATTTCAGTTATATTATTCAGTTTTCGATCGAACCAAATCAAAAGATTCCCGTGAATGTCGTTCCACACGAATACCAACAGACAGTTTATTGAGATGAGAATAGCTGCAAGCAAGCATTATAAACTATTCAATTTCCTATTGATGTAAAATAGCACATCGATAACGTTGACATACGTATATTTAGACGGAGCGACACGCAGACTTGTGTTCATATATTTGAAATCTTAATTTTCTGTGTTGTTCTTCATGCAATCAATCAATAATCTGTTTCTGACGACGACCAGATGACAGATTGTTTATAACTTCGAATAATTGCTACACAATAGTGATTGTCTCGGAATAAAAATATGGTCTCTATTCAGTAGAAAGAGAATTAGTGTCTAAATCTGGATTTTCATGTGATTTGTCCTTCAGTTGTACTTACAACTGAACACATCTAACATTGAAATATTAATATTGAAAAGACTAAATTATTTTTAACTTTTCGTACTTTATTACTAAATACTATTAACTAGTCTTGGCCCTTATAAAAGACGTAGTTTGTGCAGAATTTTAATATAATTTCTTTCCACCTTAACACATTACAACTCAAAATTTTATATGAAGTGGCAATTTGGTATAATGTTAGTGGAAGGCCATCTTTCTCTTTAATATACAAAAGTGTTTGAAATTTTCCGAGCGAAATAAATAATGTTATGTGATTTTTATTGTCTGAAAACCCAAGAATTAATCAAAATTGAATTGAATTGGATTTTTTCCTATATGCATGAAACTAATAAATTTTACTATCATTATTTCTTTCTTATGTACGTATTTAAGTTTAAATATAATGAATGAGTATTGTGATGGCTCTGTCTACTGGCCCGTGCTACTCCGGCAGTGGATCCGGTCGAGTGCGCAGAACCGCGGGCGCGGACGTATGCCGAACCAACGTCACACAATATACAGTGCTGCCTTAGAGTGATTGATTTGAGAATAATTATGTAATTCGATTTTTTTTTATGTATTATAAGGGACGAGACGAGCAGGACGTTCAGATGATCGTAATTGATACGCCTTGCCTATTACTATGCAGTGCCGCTCAGGATTCATGAAAACGCCATAAATTTTGAGCGGTACTACAACCGCGCTCGTCACCTTCAGACATAAGATGTCAAGTCTCATTTGCCTAGTTATTTCAGTAATGCTGACACATTACTGCTTCACGGCAGAAATAGACGCCGTTGTGGTACTCATAATCTAGCCGGCATCCTGTGGAAAGGAGCCTCCCACTGGCCATTTTTCAACAATTTATTTCTTTTATGGGGACGATACTATTGGCGTGCATTGGTTTTCTAGCAAGGTAGGCACTGTGGATCTAACTAGTCCTAGTTGTGCTTTGGAATAAGCAAAGATTGCTTTCCGAAGGTATTTATTATCTAGTGTAAGGAAAAATTTTTGATGTGGGTGTTCAATAGTGGTTTGGTAATAAAATAACGGAACCAAATAAACTTTAACACTAGTGCTATATTTAGTTAGGTTCGTAACGAGGTAGGCACTACCTTATAATTGCCTATATGATATGCACGCCTCTAGACGATACATAACAAAGCAACACAGGTTCCGCTTAGTTGACACTATCAGTCAATACTCAATAGTCATTAACGAACAATGAAAAAAAAAAGAGAATGTGAGCGGCGGTGATCACATAACACCACGTACGCTCGTTCGTCCTCCTTTTCCATAAAAAAAAGTGAACCGCTTCGCACCTTTTTATGTATTTCAATAGTCTTTTAAAATTAGATACCAACCATACCGAAATGCTAATTAAAAAAAAAATCAGACTTAGATTAAGGATTGGTTTCCGCTGCGCTCCAACTAGATACCGCACGCGTAGTCGCGTAGCGGCAATTAATAGTATTAGCCCAATAAGTGGGCGAACTAAATCCAGTCTCGAAACGTGACGTTGACGTGCCACATGTTCTGTTGAACTTTGCTAATAATTGAAGCACAATACCGGTTTCATACAACTTTGTAAAAATAATACTACAAGAAATAAGAAAGACACTGGGATCACATACCATCAGTAAATATTTTGTATTTTATTAATTTCAATGTAAAATAACACGAAGCGTATGTTACAAAACTTAAAAGATGCCACTGAGTGTCAAGATGTCACGCACACGAGCACGAGAAAAAAGCTATTGTTCTTAGGTAGTGCGGTATCTAGTTGGAGCGCAGCGGAGACGAATCCTTAATCTTAGCCCTCAGATTTGAAACTTGATGAAATAAACGACTTTAACAATGTACGACAGACGATAATATGTTTTTGTTTATCTTTTCTATTGTTTTTAATCTAAATCTTTGAGTTGCCGGATATGTAATGGCTATAACCTGTGGCTTATGGCTTAGAAAACCCGGTCTATCACTTGTGAGCATACAGAATTTTTGTGAATTGATGAGGAAGAAAAACTCCCGGCACACGATATACTTCGATACGTAGAGCTGGATATGAACTTACCAGTGAATTTACCAGTGGGAGGCTCCTTTGCACAGGATGCCGGCTAGATTATGGGTACCAAAACGGCGCCTATTTCTGCCGTGAAGCAGTAATGTGTAAACATTACTGTGTTTCGGTCTGAAGGGCGCCGTAGCTAGTGAAATTACTGGGCAAACGAGACTTAACATCTTACGTCTCAAGGTGACGAGTCGCAATTGTAGTGCCGCTCAAAATATTTGGGCTTTTCAAGAATCCTGAGCGGCACTGCATTGTAATGGGCAGGGCGTATCAATTACCATCATCTGAACGTCCTGCTTGTCTCATCCCGTATTTTCATTAAAAAAATATGAACGAAACGAATCGTACACTAATCGAGGTAAAATAAAATAAATGAATACTCGGTTAAATAATTAATGCAAACTAATTAAAAACGGTGTCTGGCTCGCAAATTAAACGCAAGTGACGTGTTTAGCAACGACACGTACCGTATGCTAAATAAAATACGATTATAAAGCGGGGTCGCGATCACTTAGCAGTATGTTCCAGCCTTGCCCCCTTATTCATAATGGTCCGCTAACTTAAAACAGCTGCTAAGGAGTGTTTTTTCTCATTCTGACTTAGGTCAATAGAAGAAGACAGAGTGAGAATTAGCAATGCACTAAGTTAGCAGACTATTATGAATAAGGGGGTATATCTATTTATTTTTGGTCTCGCATTCGCGAATCCGAAATTCTTAGTGTATGCTCAGGTGGCCGAAGTTTCCGTCCGAAACGAAATAATGACGAACTTCGACTTACATCCTATTACCAAAGTACTTCGGATCCGAATAGTGCGGACGTATTTCGTTTCGGAGCCATAGACATAACCATAAAAAGTGAAGTTGCATTTACGATCACAATAATGTTAAGCAACGAAAAAGTAAATGTCAAGTGAATTTGGCAATAAGGTAAAAGAAAGATAAAATGTCTAATCGCGATCTTCGTATCGTTCTCCGAAACATTTTCGTAATATACGATCCGTCAACCGAAACTTCGTATTTCGATTTCGGTAATAGGCATAAAAAGGCATAAAAGGCATTAATTTTCTCAAAATTGATTCCTTTAAAATTCTTTTTGATGTCATTTCTAATAACTACTAGATACTACTACCGTTTTTGAGAAAATAAATGCCTTTTATGCCTTTTATTAAGCGGTGATCCCCACGCTCTCCTGTCGATACTATACAATATTCACTATGTATACAAGGGACATACAATAATACAACAAAACAGAACAGTTTACGGTCTATTGTTTGTATGTACGTTCGCTTTACGAGTTTCACGTGAGGTTTATTATTACGTTGCATACGTTTGGCAGTGCTACTACACACCGGCATGCATTCACGTACACCGCCCACTCACATTTTAAATGCATCTAAAATGATTTACGACCGTGGAGATAAGTCACGTCCCATTTATAAATCAGACCGTACTTTACGAACACAATAGTGAAACGGCTGCAGGAAGAAATAAGAAATACCTCGTGTGCTACAATACTGGCTTGGATTTAAAAATAAGAAAAGCAAATCGAATCAGGAGTAAAATTAACCAATATAGGGTACTAATCGACCCCTACTAGTCACACAAGATTTGAAACTATCGTAAATGAAGTCCGGCAGTATTTTAGAAGTTTAAATTAAACATGACGTCTCTTATCTCTGCTAAAAACAAGTCAAATAGTTAGATTTTAGGGCATTACCTATTATATACTTTTTAATGAAAATAAGGGACCGCCGCTCAAGATTATTGAAAAACCCAAAAATTCTGAGCGGCACTACAACTGCGCTCGTCATTTACCCAGTAATTTTATTAGCTCTACCGGTCACCTTCAGACCGAAACACAATTATTATGTTCCAAATATTGTGAGCCATTTTGAGTGTAAATTCCGCTCAGATTCGTCTTCAATCAATTCGACACGTGTTTCGCCTCTACACGAGGCATCCACAGGAGATGTTGACTCGCCAAATTCTGGGACGAGACATGCCGAGGATGAGTCAAATACTTACTTAGAATTTAAGGCATTATTATATTGGTTTGCAGGCTAATCACAGCATGGCAGATCGAGTGTTAAACACCAAGGTTTTGAAGTACCATATGAAGTGTAAGCCGTAATATTTAGCTTAAGAATACCCTTGAAAGATAAGAGGATGTTGCCACATTGCAAACAAAAACAGTGCTGACGAAATATCTGTGGCTACAAAGCCTGCAACCGTTATCAGTGAATCTTATCTACGCTACATAGAACTACGTAGTACGTAATACAATGTTTGATATTAATATGTTATCAATAAATGAGGAAACTTGTCAGCTGATCGATCCTCAGAAATTTATCAACAGGTAATTTTTATGATAATCCCAAAACAGTATTATGTTATTTTTCTTATGAAAATAAGGGACGAGAACAGCAGGACGTTCTGCCGATGGTAATTGATACGCCCTGCCCATTAGAATGTAGTGCCGCTCAGGATTCTTGAAAAACCCCAAAAATTCTGAGCGGTATTACAACTGCGCTCGTCACCTTTTAATTTCAGTAGCTACGGCGCCCTTCAGACCGAAACACAGTAATGCTTACACATTACTGCTTCACGGCAGAAATAGGCGCCGTTGTGGTACCCATAATCTAGCCGGTATCCTGTGCAAAGGAACCCCCCACTGGTAAAAGATGTATGTAGTAGATTTGTAACTGGGATGAGGAGTAAAGTGGACTGTAACGTAAATTAAGAACAAATTTAAATTACTTTCCATCAGATGAGCCGCACGCTAACTCAACACCTCTTCAATAGTAAAAAGAGATTGTAATGTTGTAGGTACGGAGTCATATGACGCACCACAAGTCTAGGAAGTTTTAGGAGCAGTACTTAGACAGTCTACAGTGGACTTTCATCCTAAGTTATCACAGACTGGACACATAATTAAATATGAGAACTCATCTTGTTGATACAACGGTACAATGGAACCTTGTGGTCCACAATTAATTATTTTAATAATTTAATGTAAAAATTCCTAAAAAAACGTTTATGTAATATGGCTTTCTTAATCTGTGGTGATTGGGAATGGAGGGACCTCCCTCAGGCTATTTTATAGTGGCGAAATTTTAAAAGAGCTGAGTTTGCGCCCGAACTTTACGCAAAAATACATGTGTTTTGAGTTAAGACTTATGGTAGAAAAAATACCATCATGGGGTAGTAGGTAGAAAAGTTAAAAGTTATTGTGTATATATATATATATATATATATGTGTAATGGATATATACATGTTTATTTATTTATAATCGCTTATAAAATGCTCACAGAATACCTTTATTTATTTAAGGTGTGTGTGGATGATGCAGGTACTGTACTCAATAACTTTTGTATTAATTTACATTTACTTTTTTGACTTACTCGTGTAAGACATGATTATTTGACGTTTGAGTGTGTTTGTTGCATCATTTTACATTTTACATATTATATTGTAATTTAAATGATCTGTAAATCTTGATATAAAAGAGTGGCAATGAGTTTCTTGCTATTTCTTCTCATTAGCTCAACCCTTTACGAAGTAGCGGTAGATTCAATGAGAAATTTTTTTTTGACGTTCATAAGTGTCATTTCCGTGACCTACGTGAATAAACTGATTTTGATTTGATTTGAACGAATCGACTCCTAGGTACTAGTCACACAACATTTGAAACTTTGATTTGGCACTATTTGAGAAGTTTTAATTAAACATGACGTGATTTTCGAATGAGTTTACTTAAAATATTTGAATTTTAATATCATTTGTCGCGGGGACGAAACGTTCAAATTGATAATACGAAAAAACCGGCTGTAACCGCGTGCTGGCGTTTAGCAATATCACTAACGTGTACAAGTTTACCTCAAGCTGCGTAGTTCATCATTGTATTTATATTATTAGAGTAAATGGTAGAGCCAGTGCTATATAAGGAAGGTTATCTGTCGACCACGACCTGCTCTTTCCTAACCGCGATTATTAATATTTATAGAAGCTATAAATAGATCTTGGATTATTCTATATACATGAAGTAATAATGAGTGGGTACAATATAGACATTGTTACTTTGTTAATAATAATGAATATTGTGAGGAATTTTACAGGAAAGAAAGACTGGGTATTCACAAAAATGATAAGCTTCATAATCGTATCAAAAGTAAAACAATGTTTGTCTGTATCTAAGCAATTAACAACTAACTAAGCTAACTCAGTTTGTACATTTGTTTGAGCTTAGCAATTAAATTATTAAACAAATTGTTTTTTTTAAGTGATAACTCATCATCACTCATTTCTGGGATTTATTACACAAATTAAATTTTATGAACAATGCGGGACTCCAAGCAACGACCTCTCGCGGTCCGTGCGAGTGCTCTTCCACTGAGTTGGAGAGACGCATTGTTGATAAATCTTGTATGTGTCTTGTTCAGCTCTAAGGTTGTGGCTTCATCTACAGGATCTACTTAACAGTTGATAACCTGCTCTTGTAGACTTAGTAACTGGGTAACACTGAAAATGTTTATAAAGTAAAAAACGGCATAATGTAGAAAGTTGCCAATACTTTTATTGCTTTTCGAAGTAATCTCCGTTCCTCTCTACACAGCGGCGCAACCACTGAGAAAAGCAGTGGGCCCAGTCAGGACTGTATGGCGGATGACTCATTATCTCGAAACCTGCCATAGTCAAATATTCAACCGTTTTGCGGAGTGCGCTGAAGCATTGTCGTGGTGAAGGAGGATCCTGTTTCGATGGCGCTGCTGTCGAATTTTGTCCAAGACAACTGGGATAACAGCGATTGACATACCAGTTTGCAGTAACTGTCCTTCCATCTTCTAGCACAAATGTCGCGAAATGACCTTTCCGACCAAAGAATGAGGCAATCATCTTTTTTACTTGACTTCTTTCTTTCTTTACCTTAGTTGGCCGATCCTCGAAAGGAAACACCCACTGAGCTGATTGTCTTTTGGTTTCGGGTCCATAGCAATATATCCAGCTTTCATCACCTGTGACGATGTCAAATACAGCATTTGAGTCACCGCCGTTAAACTTATCTAACATTTGGCGACACCAGTCCTTGCGAAGGTGTTTCTGGTCGTCGGTTAAAGTATGGGGAATCCATCTGATACAAAGCTTCCTGACGTCTAAATGTTCGTGTAATATTTTTTGAACTTGACTCATACCAATGCCTAGGCTTGCCCGTATCTGCTGATAGGTCACTCTCTTATCTTCCTCTATCATGCGTCGCACAGCACTGATCTTATCTTCAGTAGTCGCTGTTAAAGGACGTCCCTCACGCGGATCATCATTGAGATGCTACGTCCACTCTTAAACTCGTTAAAACCAATTGTAAATAGTGGCACGAGATGGGGCTTCATTAAGAAATGCTAATCGCAGCTTTGTGAGCTTTGTTGTTTAGTAAGCCCACAACGAAAGTCATAATAAATCATTGACCGACGTGTAACAAGAGTTTTAGATTTACCGCCAATTATAAAAACAAACAATTAATGCAACATACTACATTGGATTACCAAACAATTGTAAAATTCAAATTAAAAAAAAGTTTTCATTAGCTGGCCAGTTCTAAACATTTTCAGTGTTACGCATGTTAGGAGGTCCTAGGCAGTTAAATGATCAACAATTACGTTCTATTTTATAACAGGCTTGCTAAAAGCGTGTAGGAAATTTTATGTTTATTGCTTTTCAAAATACTCTCCTTTACATTTTAAAATTTTTTAAATGCGATCGAACAATTTCTTAAAACAGGAGGACCACAGATCTGAAGGCATGTTTTCTACGTGCTGATTGAACGCTATCACTGCCTCTTCGGAATTGTTAAAAGTGAAATCTCTCATCAAATCTTTGATTTTGGGGAAAATACAGAAATCACAGGGTGCTAAGTCGGGTCTATGAGCAGGATGGGTGACGAGTTGTACTTTTTCGGAAGCTAAAAATGACTATTTTTGTTGGCCGTGTGTGAAGAAGCGTTGTCATGATACATCATAATAACGCTTCTCCTACGAACGGAGAACGCGGCTTTTTGGTCGTCTTTCGAAAAAACTTAACTTTTTTTAACAGCCTGGGTTAACAAATGGTAGATACCACACCGCATTAACACTCTTTTGATCTTCAAATGGAATTATGCACATGGGACCCGTAGCTGAGAAAAAAAAATGCGATATTTTTTTTACCAACGTTTCTCGCCTGCCTCACTTTTGTTGGCCTGTTCGCATTTTCAAACACCCATTCACAAGTTTTCTGTTTTTTCGCGTTCAAAACAATAAATCCACGTTTCGTCTCCTGTGACAATGTAATAAACAGCATTAGAATGTGAATGAAGGATCCAACGACAACAAGGTTCCGAAGTTTCAATTCTTCGTGTAAAATTATCTGAATTTGGCTCATACCAATCCCCAAAATTCCTCGAATTGTCTCATAGGTAATCCGCGGGTTTTCTTCAATAAGCCGCTTAACAGTAGCCACATTATTTTCGTTGACGGCAGTTGAAGGCCGCCCTTCAAGAAATTCGTCATGTAAAGAAACCCGACCTCTCTCAAATTCAGCAAACCATCGCCTCACGGTGCTCAAGCAAGGTGCTTCTCACCCGAAAGCATTTTGAAGACGAGCATCACAGTCTTGCAGAGAGAGAGAACTTCATATCATAAAAAAATCATCGCTCTAAAATCTATTCCACTTAATTCCATTTTCGTTGCGTACTTAGAACATTGATGTGTGATATGTGCAAATATTTTTGGTGTGCCCCATGTACTAAGTACAAATCAAATCACGAAGAAATCCTAACTTTTTATGAAACACTTAGGTGCGATGCGTAAGTGAGTTTCTTTATTTTTTAACTTATAGTTTTGTTAACTACTAAACCGATAATTGTGCTGCGTATTCTTTGACCGCGTTTCCAGCCCATGTGTACTCTGAACACATCACACTTGTCGATATCGAGTTGCAGCGCTCCACTCAATGTTATCCATTCATATCATGTTCCCTTAGTATCGTTCGATGATACAAGACACCATTGACGATCTATAAATAAGTATTTATAAATAAATATCACAATAAACATTGTGTTATTGTCATTTTATACGTACGTTACTTCTATGGTTTCATTGTATATACGGTTTCAGATTCGATTACCAAAAATAGATACATAGTAGGTATAGCACCTTCATAATAAAGGAAACGGGAGAAAGATTGACTATAATATGACTGAGTAATGAATGACTGACTGTTATATGAATTTGTGGCGCAATTTTGGCATGTTTACACGCTTTTTATTAGCTTCACCTGTATGTATGTTTGTTTGTAACCGACTCATGTGGGCGCGATTTTGACCCACTTTAAGCGTCCAGATTTCATTCTAACTTCGTAGATTTATCGAGGACCGACATTAATTTGATAAAATTATTCCATTTTGTAATTTGCAAAATAAACTTTTTTGATTATTTATACAATTTTCATCTATAGTCTATAAGGCAGGAATTGAAGTTAATTTTAAATTTCAACCATTACCTTTAACCGATTTATCTAATATTAGGATCTTTCGAATACCAAAGAGAATTTTTAATTCAACAATGCAAATAACAGTTTAAAAAAACCTAAAAATCACGCTTTTGTACATAAACCAAAGTAAAAAGTAGGAAATATTTTATGTTTTTTAGTTTCTTTTTAACTACTATTTATTCATAATTTACACCGATGGAAAAATGGTAAAAGACAAAGAGGACATCAAATTCAAAGATGGGAGGACGATTTACCAACAGGATGGAGAAGGTTAGCTCGAGATAGAGATAAGTGTAAGAAACTAGGAGAGGCCTACGTCGAAAGAAACCTGACCAATAAAGTGGTTGCTGAATAATTTATATATTGTTATTTTATTTTACTTAAAGATTTAAGAAAACATGTTTTATAAGTAGTATATAAGTTAAAACGTAGTATGGTCAGTGCATAAAGGCATTAATTAATATCTTATACCTTTAAACGAGCAGTTCTTGTATATATATAACCTGATTCTCGGAAACGGCTCCAACGATTTTATTGAAATTTAGCATAGGTACAGGTAGTTTCGGGGGCGAGAAATCGATCTAGCTAGGTTTCAAATTTAAAAAATGTAGTTTTGTCCGTGTTTTAATGAGAAACAGCTACAATAACATTAGAATACAAAGGTAAATTTCGCCACTATATACAAGACTATACTCAGATGGGACATTGGGTGATCCGGATTTCAGAAGACCTCGGTTCGAATCCAGATGTCCAATAGTTTTCTTTTTGTTCAAGTTTTGTACATTCTTAAAAATCCGAAAAGGCTCGGTCCTCCAGATATTTATTATAAGCGGGCGCAACAGTGAACCTAGCAAGTGCATCAGATTACATTCTTTGAAGTGGAACATTCGGAAAACCTCACTCCGCATCTTAAACGAAGTACCTAATTATAAATCAGTTATGATACAGTTTATCATACAGTCTGATCAGAAGATGGAAAGTATCAGCGGGCGGGTTGTTTGGTAATGTGGTACAGAACGTTACATAACGTCACGCAAACGCGAGCTTATCGCACTCAGATTACATAAACTACGTAACAATAGCCGTCCAAAGGTTACCACTTCGGGTTAACGACCCGAACACTGCAAAACGAGCACTCTTATCAGACGGTTTAAAACGATTACGACATTGACCGTGCAGGACCACATCGTATGAGCGGCAGTTGACGATCTCGTGCGACCGTCGTCCATCATACCGTACTCGAATGAACAAATCCATGAAGCTTGACAAAAGAAAGGTTCGCCGTCAGGCGACGTACTTACATTATATAGAAAAGCGTGTTATAAAAGGTAAAATAACTCTAATATAAATAACATTACGAATTAAAACATTTAATGAAGGTAAAAAATAGTACGACGGACAGATGGCCTTGGGGCATTAAAGTCCTGCACGACGGCGACCACGTACTGTTGGTAGGCCCCCTACAAGATGGTGCGGCGATCTGGTAAAGATCGCCGGAATAGGTTGGATGAGGGCAGCGCAGACCGTCGTATAGATCTTTGGGGGAGACCACAAAAAACACTTGAAAAATACATACAACTTCAAACTTTCACCCGTCTACGATCAACACTTATTTTTGTATCGCGGTTTTAATATTATTCTATTCCATCCACAGATACAGATTAGAGTTGCAAGATGGCAAAAAGTAACAAAAATATGATTATTGTAGTGCATTATTTGGTCATCTATTTTTTATACCCCAAAAATTTTAATTGGATTTTTTTAATTACTTTATATGGCAATAATCCAACGTTTGCTGGGTCAGCTAGTAATTTTATAAATTGTATATTTTTATTAATAATATTATGTCATATTATCTACATTTGTATGATGATCAAATATTATTCAAATGAAGGTCGATCTCAACTTATTACGCAAAAAAACTTGTTTTCTTAAAGTTACGTGCTGTGTTTCTGTTTCTTGCTTACCAGGTAATCTAACATGGTAACCTAGCATGGGTTATAATAAAACTCTATGATGAGTAATAACTTTTGTGAATTTTAGAATTTCGTAACAAAGTCAACATCTAGGGTTGAAGATGTAACAGTGGAATCCCTACAGAAGCAAGCGAAAATGGGCTCAGGAGAGTCAAAAGATACATCATATGACGCAGTTCCACATGGCGGCTCTAATGCGTTATACATACGCAAGTGTTACTTGCGATGACGTCAATTGAGCTCTATCAAAATTACGACGAATTGCAAAATGAACGACTTGTCAACTTGTTAACACTAATAGATTTCTATTTCTACATGTCTAGGCTTCAATGAAAAACGTACTGGATTCACCTTTAAACGTACTAATCACAGAAAAAAAAAAGGTTTAAGGGCACCATGCTTTCTCATCAACATATTAAAATACTAGAGACCCGCCCCGGCTTCGCACATATAGTAGTTAGTTTACATGAAACACCTACCATTACCTTTTATAAAAGGTGTAAAATCCGAAAATGACGAACACAAAGCGATGCTTAACTTTAGTACTTGTTCACGTTGGAAAGCGCGAGCGCGGCGACGGGTGCGGGCGCGGAGACGTGGCGAGTTCGTGTTCACGTTGACCGCTAGGCGTTTGCGCGAGTTTGACGTGTTGTCAGAGATTGTAAACATGGACGACGATCTTTTATTTTTAACCGAAAATTCATATCTAAAGTGGGAGATGAAAAAGAAAGAGAACGCTATGGTGAATTTCGTACTTTATACAATAATTTGCGAGAACATCCTTCCAGATTTTTTGGATATACCAGGATCTCAAATCGCAGTTCTAGCCTGAACAGCACTAATAAACTCTTCTATATTGAAAGACACGATGAAGACGTGGTACCGTTTCTAGCGACAAGTTCATACTGGTTGAACTTACCTGACGTTGCGATTGAATCGCGCGCTCCGCCGCGGCCGCTAGTTCGACGTGAACACACAAAAACATCTCACGCGTTTGATATTACCGCGAACGACGCGCGCGCGCCCGACGCTAGCTTGCCCGCTACTTAGACCGCACGTGCGTTTCGTATGTGAACACTTGGATATTACGCTATATGTTTGATATTTCGTGACCGCGCCCGCCACCGCGCCCGCGAGTCAACGTGAATGAGCACTTATTTATTATTTCTGTCTCTTCGACTCAAAAATAGTCAAATTTTGGGAGATATCGTACTGCGACATATATGTAATCTTCGCCGAGGCATAAATCAATAATTAGGTGTAATTTAAAAAGTATTTTACACTCAAAGGAAAGGCGTGGGGACATTTGATTTTTTTCCTTTCGCTAAGTAGATGTCAGCTAAGAACTGCTGTCGGGTCAGCTAGTTTATCCACTGGAAGAAACTGTACCCTGTTCCATTCTTCTATTCTCTTTCCTATTCCATTCTTCTGGCTTCCGATACGTTTAGGGAAGACAGTGATCATGTGGTGAAGCGCACGCTAACATTGTCGGTGATAAAGTATTTTTAAATAAAACATTGCACACAGCTGTTCCCTGATAAGGCCACCCGGTCCCGACCTGCCACAATACGATGTGACGTCAATCCTTACGTTCGCGCGCCGGCGCTCGGAGTCGTGGAGACCTTGGCTGGAACCTATCCAAACCGTGTGCAAACGATAAGTTTGGATGATATGATTACATAATTCAAAGGGAAGTCACAGAAAATTAGTGGATTACAAATAATTAACTCGCAAATAGAAATTTATACTATTATGTTATTATGTATCTACTAGCTGATGCTCGCGACTTCATCCGCGTAAATAAAAATAAGCAAGTTTAGAATTGAAGATTATCTCATGTCCTATTCCAGTTCCGGTTGCCGTTTTCGCTCCCGTCCCCAAGATATTATATGAATCTTATTTCGAGGAAGATTGCTCTGGCAAACCAAACCTACTATTGGTATAGTTATAGCTAATCGACGTGAATATCAGTTTTTCAAAAATCCCGCGGGAATCATGGATTTTTCCGATTTGTAGCCTATATCCTTTCCCAAACTCTAGTCTATCGCTGTAACAAATTTCATCAAAATCGGTTCAGTACCTAACGGCGTAAAAGCGTAACAAAGAAACTTACATTCACATTTATAACATTAAGTAGGGATTTACACTCGGAAATTATGTTCTCTCAAACAGATCAACTCTTAAAAGCAATATTTCTATCAATTGTTTATTATTCTTATGTGACAGTTTGAGGCTGCGTCGTTTACCGGGTCGTCTCGCTATATTCGTGATGACTGGTTGCGTTGTTATCTTGTATAGATCGTTCTTTTTTTAGTTTTTGTATCAGTTCGACAAATTTTCTAAAATTTAAGTGAGGTGAGAGTATTAATTAGTCACGATTAGTAAAATCTTCTTAACACGAGGATTGATAGCAGGTATGATGCCGAAAAATTTAATAACACAATATCGTGGGAGACTCCTTTGCACAGGAAGCCGGCTAGATTATGAGTACCACAACGGATTTTTGCCGTGAAGCAGTAATCTGTTAGCATTACTGTGTTTGGGTCTGAAGGGCTCCGTATCTAGTGAAATTACTGGGCTAATTAGACTAAACTTTTTATGTCTCAAGGTGACGAGCACAGTTATAGTGCCGCTCAGAATTTTTGGGGTTTTTCAAGAATTCTGAGCGGCACTGCATTGTAATGGGCATCAGCTGAACGACCTGCTCGTCTCGTCCCATATTTTCATTAAAAAATGGTATATATATGTATTCATAGGTATGTTATAGTTATTAGTTTTTGGATTATAAACAGAACCTACGTACAAACCACAGTAATTACACATTTTTATAATACTTCTAAAGGAGAGCCTCTCTTTAAATAAAAGTAATGAAGTTCATAGTACATACACACTTCAACATATTCATAATTTTAAAACTGCAAAGCTAGCAAACATGAAAGCGTATTTAAATGAATCTCAAACAGGTGTGTTTTATGGAGCCCTCGTATTTCCCTGCGGTTTTCATACACACGTTATATGCATTCGTTTTAAATACTTTCCTTTTAATAGAGATTGCCTAATGCCTTTTTAATTAATAAAGATTTTGGTGTAATTATCAATACATATTATAAAAAAAGTGACAGACTGTTCGCGATAAACTCAAAAACTACAGCACCGATTTTCATGCTGTTTTTACCAATGCATAGCGCGGTTTTCGAGGAAGGTTTTAGTATGTAATTTGTTAAGTTTTTATATACCTTTTTTATATAAATTACTAACATATGTTGGAGATGTCGGAAAAAATAAGCCGTCTAGGAGTTTTCAATGAAAACGCTGTCTAAACTCTTTGAGATCTAACAAAATAATGTATAGTGGAATTGTTTATCATAGGTCTACAGAAAAATCAGCAATGGTATATGTCTATCTCTTAAACTATATCCATTTTTATACTTTAAAAAAAATGGGAACTAAAAAGCGGAAATGTAAAATCTGTTAACTCAAATACGATATTAATTATTATCATTTTATTAAGTACTACATATTATATCTGTCGGGTCAGCTAGTTTATTCTAAGTTATAAACACGTTGACTCAATTAAGTTAAATGTTATTCTTATATGAAACACCCCGGATTTTAAATTGTGCACGTTCTACGTAGATTAAATATGATTTTCTAACTCATTCCGCGACCACTTACCACTCGTATACCACAACCTAATAATACCTACATAAAATAATATGTAAAGCGAAATAATGTATTCTTATGAATCTACTCTTGTTTTCATGTGTCATCTTACAGATTGCTAATTTTAAGATAGCGGCTTAAGGCTATGTTCCACATCTGAGCATCTATTACCAAAATCGAAAGCCGAAGTTTCGGTCCGAAACGAAAGAACGACGAACTTCGAATTAAATCCTATTACCAAAGTACTTCGAATCCGAATAGTGCGGACGGATTTCGTATCGGAACCATAGACGTAACCATACAAAGCGCAGTTGTAGTTACGATCATAATAATGTCAAGTGAATTTGGGAATTAGGTAAACGAAAGATACAATGTCTAATCGCGAACTTCGTATCGATATTCGTATTAGAAATACTTTCGTAATAGGAAGATATACGATCCGTCAACCGAAACTTCGTATTTCGATTTTGGTAATAGGGCCCCTGGACTTTTAAAAATGGCTTCGATTACGATGCCCCAGTTTATATTAATTTTTAAATGAACATTACTTTTCTATTCATACACATTTTTTTAAAATAACTGTCTAATGAACAGTAGCGTAATTTACAAAATAGAAAATTTCTAAATAAGTCAGTATTAACTTTTACTGACAGTTTGTATAATAAGTAAAAAGAAGATTTTTTGACACATTTTTGCAATAAAAAAGTGGATTCATAAAAAGATATACCAATTTAAATAGTATTTTCGCTCTCTTGTAAAACATATTTTTTACACTTATGCTTTTGTTCATCTCAAGGTACGATATCATATATGTAAGTAATGCCCGATATAAATATGCAGACCGTTAATATCGAATAAAAATAACTAAGTATTTGATTTCTTTCAGACTAATTTATCTTTGTTCAGTCCAATGAGAATGGGTGATATTTTTTATTAATGCCGTACGAATACAGTTACACAAATATTGAAACTTTAAAAAATTACATGTTGTTATTTTCAGTGCAACAGAAATAATGTCTGATATATATAAGCATATATTCGCAATCCAAAATTAGGGACCGACGATTGATATTTCAATCCATTTTCTGCTTTTCGAATCTCAATAACCAATCAATGGAACGTCTTTTCTATATTAATCTGTGAGATAACGTTTTCAATAATAATGTTATATGGATTAAAAATTAAGATTGAAATATTAAAATGTAAATATAGGATCGATTAACTGATGATATGAAATCTGGATTTTAAATAATCATACATAACGTATAGCGAATATAGAAAGACGCCGTTAATAGATGCAAGAAAATGTGTGATGAACTTTTAACTTGACACTTTAAATTATTTTATATGTCTCATAGTAAATGAGCAGTCATAATTTTTGTCTTATAGGTAACTAGCTGACCCGGCAAACGTTGTTTTGCCATATAAATTGTATTGATCTTTTCCTTGCTAGTTGATAAGAGATGGCGCTAGTTGTATTCATTAGTAACAATCACACTTCTTTTATATTTTGTATAATTCACACTATAGTTTTATAAATTATAGCCTATTTGTTATTCTGGTGTGTTAGCTATATTATTGTAAGTTACATCAAAATCTATTCAGTAGTTTTTGCGTTAAAGAAGTTCAAACATACATCCAGACATACAAACTTTCACATTTATAATATTATAGTAGGATGCTGTGTATTATTCATACATTCAAACATGTATAACGTTAAATTAGCAATGGGAGGCTTCTCTGCACATTATGCGGGCTAGATTATGGGTACCACAACGGCGCCTATTTCTATCTTTAAGCAGTAATGAGTAAACATTACTGTGCTTCAGTCTGAAGGGCGCCGTAGCTAGTGAAATTACTGGGCAAATGAGACATAACATCTAATGTCTCAAGGTGACGAGCGCAATTGTAGTGTCGCTCAGAATTGGCGTATCAATTACCATCACCACAATTACCTGAACGTCCTGCTCATCTCGTCCCTTATTTTCATAAAAAAAAAGAATAGCGAATGATTTAGATCATAGTTGATAAGCTTTAATATAAAAAAAAAACTATAGAAAACGAATTCTACTTTCATAGAGCATAATAAAACTCATGAGAAAAGACTTTGGGTTACAGATGCGGTGACGACAGAGGGTGAAAATGTTGTTTCTCGTTCGGGGAATGGGGTGCATTTGATGCTGCGTGATTGGAGTCACGTAACGCGGGGCTCACAGCTCACATCTACACGCGGCACTGCTGTGGCAACGAGCCATCATTAGTCAACGTCACCGTCAGCTAACAGAGGCCACTCGCCAGTCCCCACGCCACCACAGATTTATTTTATTTATTTATTTATTCAATGAACAAAATGATCTTAATAAATATAATAATAAAGACATACCCGCAAAACCTTTAAGGTTTATGTGTGAGCGGTAAGTTCGCATTACAATAATTGTTTTAATTACTTAAGACTTAATATAACATATTGTAGTATTATTAAAAATATACATCACAGGTACTCCTGGTTATTAGCTTCCAGATAGTATTATTTTAGCTTTACTTTGCAATTTTTCTTTTGCAGATATATATCTATTAGATCATTAGGTAATGTATTTAATATCCTAGGTAATAATACATAGTTACAGGTTCTTTATTTTTTTGACAGTTATAATTCACCGCTGACTAAGTTGACTACTATGTAAATTAAAATTGGCCTTAAATAAGCTATTATAATAATATAATTGAATTTAAATATTTCAAATTATTGATTAGATATGAATCATATTATCTTAGTAGGTAGAGTAGCTTACCACTCGGCTATATAGGTCGTGGTTACTTCAGGTTCGATCGAGACCGAAAAACATCACTGTCTATTCAGACAATAAATACTATACATAAACACTTAATGGTAGACCTACAGACTGGTGTCACAGTTATCTGTGATGACGGATGTAAAGATAAGTTTACATATTACGACTAAGAGTAACATCTATACACAGTCTTTAGACTTTGCTCAGACTTTACTTAAGTACGTTAAACTTAGCGAAGCGTTATAAAACGCAAACTTCCCTTCTTCTGTCAAATGACAAAAAAAAAAACAAATCAAAGATTATCCTTAGCTTACACTCAGATAAGTTTTAGGTACCTTAGTAAAGTCTGAGCAAATTTAAGTGCGCTCTATAGATCATTGATAGCTTGAGAATCTGAACTCAGCTTTGGCCGATCCAAAACACGACACATTCAGTACACAAGTGACGTAATCAGCGACACAGCTAAACACTTTGTCACGAACACACTCGAGCTATCATTCCGAGAATTCGGCACCGGTAAAGTCTCAGCAGCCGGAAAAGAAAACTAAGCAAATATCGTTACAACTTTCAAATTTTTCAAACGTAACACATAAGCCTTGTGGAGCTAGAGAAAAATGGTACAGATTCCATGGACAGACTTTCGCACCAACGTGTCTATTCTGAGAGAGCTTAATGTCAAAACTAGACTTTCCACTATATGCCTTCGTAGGGTGATGGAATTCTTCGAACATATTGCTCGTAAAGAGGTTCACAATATTGAACAGGTAATGGTGACAGGCAAGGTAGATGGCAAACGTCCCAGAGGACGCACTCCCACGAGATTGTCGGACCAAATACGATATTCTCTGAACATTAACAACCACAATGCCCTTCATGAAGCTAACAGATCGAGGGAAATCGTACGGGAGAAACTGATGCAGCGAGGGAGTCACAACCCTCAGTAATGAGGAAAATGACGCGAGGAGGAGGAACACGTAAGCCCTAACATATTATCCTACTAATATTATAAATGTGAAAGTTTGTATGTCTGGATGTATGTTTGAACTTCTTTAACGCAAAATCTACTGAATAGATTTTGATGAAACTTTACAATAATATAGCTAACACACCAGAATAACATATAGGCTATAATTTATAAAACTATAGTGTGAATTATACAAAATATAAATGAAGTGTGATTGTTACTAATGAATACAACTAGCGCCATCTCTTATCAAATTCAAATTCAAATATTTTTATTCAAAATAGGATTTATAATCACTTATTGAACGTCAAAATCTACCACCCATACAAAAGAGACTACCTCAGACCTGAGAAGAATGGGCGCAAGAAACTCAGCGGGCTTTTTTTTTTATATAAAATATGGATTACAATGTAATATCGTACAATAAACATTAATAATTAAAGAGCCTGAGGGTGTTCGCTTTAATCCCAGTCCGTGGTGTCATTAAGAAAATCGTTTATGCTATAATAACCTTTCCCACACAAACGTTTTTTAACAATTCTTTTAAATTTCGTAACACATTTGTTTTGTACATTTTCTGGGATCATATTGTAGAAGCATATACATCGCCCAACAAAAGACTTACTAACTCGACCCAACCGAGTAGTAGGCATAACAAGTTTATGTTTGTTCCTCGTGTTAACATTATGAATGTCACAGTTTCTAGAAAATTCCTCAATGTGCTTATGAACATACAAAACATTATCAAACATGTATTGAGAAGCAACAGTCAAAATGTTTATTTCTTTAAATTTTTCTCTTAATGATTCTTTAGGACCTAGGTTATAAATCGCGAGAATAGCCCTCTTCTGCAGCACAAAGATAGTATTAATATCGGCCGCACTGCCCCATAACAATATCAACTAGCAAGCACAAGATCAATACAATTTATATGGCAAAACAACGTTTGCCGGGTCAGCTAGTAGATAATGTAGAGAGAATAGATTTGTTAGTGAATACAGGAGTCCCTACAAAGTCTCTCGATGTTGCCTGTGACAACCCTTACCCAAAATATGACAATACATTAAGTCAGTTACATGAATACTTAAATTAGCGTTAAGCTTTTGCATGCTTATAATATAAGCTGCATAGAGGACACATTGTAATATTTAAGATCTGGACATACCCTATTCCAAAGCAACGAAAATAATTTAATTTCATTTAATTTCATTCAGAAGGTCCTTGATAAGAATGCCACCATAACGGGTCAAAAGACCGTAATGAAGACATTAATGAAGCGGTTACCAACGGTGTCTACTGCCTGTACGTGATAAAAACAAAAGCAAAAACTATTGACATCCGAAGAATACCGAATATTATATTGATAAATAATATTCGACACAATGTTTGTTTATATTTTTTGCGTGGCGCATGCGTGCGCGGTGCCGACAACGCGACCGGCGCTCTGCCAAAAGTTTTTACCATTACTAAAAAAAGCATCTGTAACGGTGTTTCTCATAATTCTTATGAAGATTGCTGTCGTACACGAGATATTATCATTAACGAGTTTCGACTACATCTTATTTACTAGAAACACTCATGGACAAATTTAAACCAACGCAAAAGTGTTAAAACAAAATATAGATCTTGGCGACATTTAAGTGTATTAATTGGGTTTACACTTATAATATTTGATTACTTCAAATTACAAAGGTCGAGACAATTATTGTACTTATAGAAAAATCAACCAAATTAAGGTAAAAAGAAGAAAAAAATAAAAAGATAGGAAAAGCCATTCATTATTTCATAAAGTTTTGGAAAGGTCCTAACGTGCGCATTAATCAGTACTCAGTATTACGAGTATATAATATTAAAGGTATCAAGGTTTTCATAACAGGTGTATTAAATTAAATTTTCATTAAGTTATTTTATACTTTTGAGTTTTTGAAGACGGTAAACGTAGTTTTTTTTAGTATTTAGATTTATGGAATTATCACAACAGTATTTGTAAAAGTTATCCAAGTCATTTTGTCAAGTCAAGTTGTTTTGTATTAATGTGTGTACATTAAAAAGTCAGAAGTTTGCGTGATGGATCTGAAGATCTTCATATCACAGATCGTATGACAATATAGGTAGTGGGCGTTTCGTAGGATGCGGCGTGGCGTGATGCAGTAATGTACAGGGAATAGTGTGCTTGGGTTTGAAGGGCGCCTTAGTTATGGGTTGTTGAGACTTGTCTCAAGGTGACGAGCGCAATTACGTTGCCGCTCAGAAAGTTGGTTTCAATCACGAAGGCGCACTGCATTGTAATGAGCAGGGCGTAGTAGCTAGCTGCCACATAACGAGCGCCATGTGCGCTAAAGGGGCGACCGCATAAATTAGGCGCGTGAATCACCACTTGGAGACGCGCGGTGATTCACTACGCCGTACAAGCCAAGCCTTGTGGCTCAGTAACAGATCTCATTACCATAATTTATTGGAGAGGCATCGCGAACATAAGTCCTCGTTACGTGTAAAAAGCGTAAAGTCAGAACTTTAACAATATAATTCAAACATACAAAAATGAAATTCATCCCTCCATTAATCTATATATAAATAGTGAAAATGGTCTTTGTTTGAGGCTCTTTCACGTCTAAACCACTGATCTTATCGACATGAAACTAGCACTATTCGATGCGAAATTTATCCTAGATGGTTTATGGCTACTTATTTTTCGAATTCCAACGTTCCTTCCTTTTAAAATTCGCCCAGCGAAGCGGGCTGGAACGGCTAGTCTTCACATAAAAGCGTTTGGCTTCAAAGGCCCACCCTTCAGATACACACTTATTCACAAGTAAGAGAATATTAAAATCTGGTAACATCAGAAAAAAAATTCCACCCCCTTTTTGAAGAAGCTTAATAAATAATGTCTTGGAGTAAGGCATGTATATTTCAAATAGAAAAAATCATGCGAAAACGCATATATAATAATAATATTGATACACTTTTTACACAAATTATCTTGCCCCAAGTTAAGCATATATAGCCTGTGTTATGGGTTACAAGACAATGATATATTTAATACAATATACTTACTTAAACATACATAAATTCAAATAAACATACAAAAAAACATTTAAACATCCATGACTCCATTTAAACATATATATATATATACCTTTAAGGAGTCCCATATTGTTATTTAAATTGGAAGATATAATTCCATAACGATGGATACAATATCCGTCAGATAAATTGGTTCACTTACCAATTGCCACAATTGGTAAACACGTCGATGCGTGGTGGTTCGCGAATTATCCAGTGAGCAAAATGTTTTGCAAATTCAATGCGATTTTCAAACTATCTTGGATCTGAATTATCCACATTGCTTAAAAACAAACGAAGTTTAAACTTACATGGGATAGTTATGGGATAATTTAGACAGATGAGTGATAAACCAATGCTGTGAATTTGATTGCTAAATTATATGGTTGTAGTGGGAATATAAAACATGTAACTGTATTGACTACCACAGACTCAATGACTCACAGTAATTCAAGCCTTATCTCTTTCGTTTGTTTATTACAACTAGCTGAACCGACAGACGTTGTTTCTGTACATAATAAAAAAAAAATTATGAATTCATCAATGATATTTCATAACATCAAGAATTATTTCATAAAAAATGCTCCCTGTTATATTAATGAAATTGTTTCACAGCAGAACTGTCAAACCGTGCGTTAATCTATATATATATATATATATATATATATAAAAGAATGTATGTTTGTATGTTCCCTAATAACTCCTAAACTATTCGACCGATCTCAATGAAATCTTTTGTAATAGATTCGTTGAAGCTCAAGGAAGGTTTACATATATAATTTATATGGCAAAACAACGTTTGCCAGGAATATATAATATTTATATACAAAGACGAAGCTAATTATGACTTCGTAGGAATATTTATAAGATACTATGTGAGACAATAATATTTATGAGTGTAATGGTTGTGGCAGTCCAATCCCACTATATTGTCAGCTCAGAGCCGTATCAAAGCCAGTGTACACAGCGACTACAAATAGCAATAACACTACAGCCTCCGTGACAAGGGACATAATGTCTGCGAACGTGGGCGGTTGGCGATATCCTGCTATCGTTGCCGCCTGATGAAACAAGCTTAAACTAACTTTCTCTACGTCACAACACGGGAATATACAACAAATTGCGAATTAATCTCGATTAATGTTATGGCTTATCTTTGCCAGTCTGTATAGGAATCAATTTTTCCTGCAAGCTGTTGCCAGCTTACTGGCTCCTGCAATGAGGTTGTTCATTATTGGTGGATGTTTATTGAAGTTATATTTCTTTAGGCGCGTTATGAAAAAATTATGAGAGTGAAATTTTAGATGATCGCGCATTACTGTATCACAAAAGTAACAGGTTGAAGTTGGTTCCAAAAATTTTCTGACATTCGTTATTTTTTTTTTGGTTTCTTCGTCGATTCTTAGGATAGGCAAAGGGTTCAAGCCAGTGCAGCAGAATAAATAATTTTAAGGAATTTTGCTTTGTTAGGCCAAAGTTGTATAACTTCTTGCGTGCATACATAAGTACACACACACATTTTTTGATATTAATTTAGAGTACTCCTAAGAGCACGGATCAGTTCGATTCAAAAGTAAGATATATCACCTACGAGCACGGACTAGTAAAAAAATAAGGACTCCGTGTCACCTTACATAACAGTGTAGCACCAAAACAAGCCGGTAAACGCGTAAATACATAGCCCCAAGCACACATTTACACTAATACAAGCCGATCGGCCGCCATTATGAGATATGCCATCGTCTGTGGTAGATCAGTTTGCGTCGCAATAAAATGTTTTAGAAATACCGTCGTGCGTTGTGAAAAAGTGTAAAAACAATACTATAAGAGTATTTGTGGCTATATGTGATCATTTAAGGGAGAAAAAATTGTGTAAAGGCGCTTCACTTGCTAATATCACGGCGCGGACTCCTTCTTTTTTTACTCGTCCGTGCCTACGAGCTTCTTTGTATATTGTCGAGGTAGTTGAAAGACTCGATCGAGGTAAATGCTATTCTAAGTATATCTATAGTACATATAAGCTAATTGAATTCTTGGAGCTGTACTAAGACATCAATATAATATATTACATTATCCTTAAACAAAGAAGTACAAACGAGGTAAGGTTAATGAGTTACTTCGAGCAATGGCGACGGCCTCTGTAACGCTTAAGCCATTAGCGACGGTAACTCTTGAAAGTAAATGAAAGATAATTGTTTGGTTGCGTGGTTTCATAGTCAACGTGACAAACTTGTATATAACATGTTTAAGACATACTAGATTAAATACCGATTCACTTCCAAATTAATGTGATCAAATTAAATCAAGAAAGTTCACCAGTGGGAGGCTCCTTTGAACCGGATAGATTATGGGTACCACAACGGAGGTTATTTCTGCCGTGAAGCAGTAATGTGTGAATTTCTGTGTTTCGGTCTGAAGGGCACCGTAGCTAGTGAAATTACGGGGCAAATGAGACTTGACATCTTATGTCTCAAGGTGACGAGCGCAGTTGTAGTGCCGCTAAGTATTTTTGGGTTATTCAATAATCTTGAGCGGCGCTGCATTGTAATAGGCAGGGCGTATCAATTACCATCAGCTGAACATCCTGCTTGTCTCGTCCCTTATTAAAAAAAAATGGAAAACCCCAAATGGAGACAGGAAGCGTAAATATATTTAAGGCAATTACATAGTTTAAGTCATAGAGACGGTTGAGGACCTCAATTACTCCCGCTAAATCTAAATCAAAATTGTCTTAACAATCTATACTAATAAATGGAGACCCGGTTTTTTAGTTCGGTTATACTGCGAAAACTACTGAACCGATCGGAATATTACTTATATCATAAGATGCAGCGTGTTTCGGAGTAGGTTTTAGTATATGATTATCTTATCCAGAATCTATATTTTTTGACATAGAAATACCTAATAATTCGTAATACAAATTATTCAGTTAATGACATTTCATTACATATCATACAATGAGTGGGGGCGGGATACTTATTCAAATGGCACATCAACGTTTAAAAGCACGTGTGTACAATAAAATATTCAGTGAAAATTCGGTACGTACGTACCAGAAGATTACGACAGGTATTTTAACGGTTTTGTACCTTCTGATACTGGCTCAGCGTTGCAAACTAAATTTTGTTAAAATAAAGCTCTGTTCAAACTGAGGCGAATAACGCGCGGGAGGTGGGACGGAAGTCGCTCGCGCCGAGTGTGTCAGCTAACTTGTATGGACGTGTTCAAACTGACGCGAGTAGTCGCTCAAGTTGAAGCGAAACAAGATCGGGACGCCCGGCGGGATTGTTTGATCTCATAATGCATAGCCCAATTCCACCTTCGCACGACACGCCACAAGTTAGGATATCATCCCCAGCATCAGGAGCGCTATTACCAAAATCGAAATACGAAGTTTCGGTTGACGGATCGTTCATTTTCCTATTACAAAAGTGTTTCGGATTCGAAGATCGATACGAAGTTTGCGATTAGACATTTTGTTTATCGTTTACTTTTTGTTTAACTTATTCCCAAATGTTTATGTCTTTGGTTCTGAATCGAAATCCGTATAATTTGAAGTTCGTCGTTCTTTCGTTTCGGACCGAAACTTTGACTTTCGATTTTGGTAATAGACCTCCTGGATGTGTGGCGGTCCTTCACAGTGCGGTTTTCAAGGTGCTTTCTCCCTCGTACCTACTACAAAGCTGTGGAATGAGCTTCCTTGTGCGGTGTTTCCGGGACGATACGACATGGGTACCTTCAAAAAAAACGCGTACACCTTCCTTAAACGCCGGCAACGCTCTTGTGATTCCTCTAATGTTGCAAGAGAATGTGGGCGGAGGTGACCACTTAACACCAGGTGACCCGTATGCTCGTTTGTCCTCCTATTCAATAAAAAAAACGCGGGAAGTCGCGTTAGTTTGAGAGGCTAAGCGAGCAAGCGAATTGCTCTAACACGCGTCCCGCGCGTTTTTGCCTCAGTTTGAACAGAGCTTAAATTTGCTATCTTGGAATCTCCTCACAAGATGTTGGTACAGTCCGCGAGACAATTTATAGCTGTTTTTTTCAATTTGAACTGATCTGCAGTGAGTGCGCCGCGCGAGGGCTGCTGTTAAAGGACTTTTGAAGCACATTGCACTTATTCATATACATTAAGACCGCTATCCCAAGAATTCGCCGAAATACCGCATAATTGAAACTATTTTTAACGGTTTATGTAAAGCTTATATTTTCACAAAAAATATTACTGTATACAGTACAGAATATGAGAAGAAAATTAATTTTTTCTTTACATTTGTATTTTTTGACAGACAGTGCGAAAAAAATCACCAATATACCCCCAACTTTTACAATTGGAGCCATGCTAATCATTCAATCTATATAAAAATTGTGCGAAAATTTATTAATTGTACACCAATACTATTTAATGTATTATGTTTGTTATAAATTAAAAATGCTTCTAATTCTGAATTAAAACTATGGCGATCTTGTGCGAGAGAGGTAACCTAGCTCCGCTCGATTCCTCAAGGCCATCGGCTCGGTCGCCAGCCTTAACGTACACTATCTGCATATATTTATATTTATGTCACTCAATAACTTTGCGCGCAATGTAAGCTGTGGTGTTTGCTGTCGCCTTAATCTCTAGTGAGTATTGTCTGATGTGATGTTCCATAAGAACTTATCTATTTCTTTTTTTATAAACGTTATGTGAACATTCAAATAAAATATTTTTAATGACGAGACAATGCTAAGTTAATTGCATCGCTTGGTGATTGAATCTGGAACAAACGTGGCCGCGTTGGTCATGGTCGCAAAAATTTAGTTGGTTATTGGACATCGTGAGACGGTTTGTTAACTTCCCTAAATACGGCGACTGGAGCGGTGGCAAGTCCATGTATCATGATCGTGCTTGGAAAGGCAGGCCGATTCTGCGATCTGTCATAGCCTCTTAATTGGATATAAAATGTTTACTTAAATTACTATTTAATTAAAAATATTTGTAGGTAAATGCTCCTCACATTCTTATATATAATGCCACAATTTCTGCCATCTGTTACTATAATATGATGCATTCTAGTAATATATATATATATATATATTTATATATACATAGGAGATTTATTATGATTAGAATAAATGTTTGATTGTTATTTTAATGCTACTCACCAAACTCTTTGATGTGAAAACTTAGTCTACGTTTAGAGTACAGACCTCTGCAAAAAGGCAGTAAGGGTAATTACTGTATAGTAAGTAGTATTTGATCGAGGCTTTACAAGATTGTGCCTAAAATGGAATGATTCAAATAGAAAAAAAACAGAAACAATTCTTTTCAATAAATTCATCGCTATATTGAAAGTACTAGGTGTCATAATATATATATGTATAATTTAAAAAATAATAAATAATAATATAAAAAACTAACAAACACGCTTTTTATAGAAAACCGAACTAAAAAATATAAAAACGATACATGAAAATTATAAAAAAAAAAAACAAAAATCTTATTTTGCAAATTGAAAAATGGAATAATTTTATCAAATTAATGTACTGTCATCGGTCCTCGATAAATATACAAAGTTTGAATGAATTCTGGCCGTTTAAAGTGGGTCAAAATCGTGCCGAAATGAGTCTGTTACAAACTAACAAACATACATACAGATGAAGCTAATAAAAAGCGTGTAAAAAGAAAGCAATACCGGACTAGCCATACCTGAGTTAGATATAATATTATGCAGATCTTATTTCATAGTTCAGACTGTAGTTAGGTTCAACCAGGGTTCAACGTTTGCGTTCAATGCCATTGCTGTCACCTAAAATAGTTTAGATCGTGGATTTACAATATACTCTATCTAAATGAATATCTAAATGATCGGACAGCCTGGGACTAGATTGTGATTATTTTATAGCGATAAAAATGATTGTACAATATTGTATATTTTTATTGAAAAGAGCGCGAAAAAAGAATGCTGGGAGAGTTTCTTGCGCCGCTTCTTCTCTCTCAGAGCGCCATTTTTTTCCGAAGCGGTAGTAGTATCTAGTAGTTATTAGAAATGACATCAAAAATAATTCTAAAGAAAAATTTATTGAATCTGGCACGAGACTGAGAGATTTTGGCGAGACAACACGTCCTGAGGATGCCTCGTGTAGAGGCGAAACACGTGTCGAATTGTTTTAAAGACAAATATTGGCGGAATTAACACTAAAGAAAACTTAAATAATTTGTATAATTCTAAAGGAATCAATTTTGAGAAAATAAATGCCTTTTATGCCTTTTTACTAACCTATAGACGACCTAACAGCTCGATAGTTATAATTGATCAAATTTGATCTATCAATGTGTGTGGTGGTAGCTAGTGGTTTAGTAATATTTAAAATAACTACTACGCTTGGCTGAATGTTTACGTCTTGTCAATCAAAACGAGGACAAACGATCGTACGGGTCACCTGTTGTTAAGTGATCACCGCCGCCCATATTCTCTTGCAACACCAGAGGAATCACAAGAGCGTTGCCGGCCTTTAAGGAAGGTGTACGCGCTTTTTTTGAAGGTACCCATGTCGTATCGTCCCGGAAACACCGCACAAGGAAGTTCATTCCACAGCTTTGTGGTACGTGGAAGAAAGCTCCTTGAAAACCGCACTGTGGAAGACCGCCACACATCCAGATGGTGAGGATGATATCCTAACTTGTGGCGTGTCGTGCGAAGGTGGCATTCGGCGGCAGGAATCAGGTTTAGTAATATTTAAAATAACTACTACGCGTGGCTGAATGTTTACGTCTTGTCAATCAAAAAAGGTTACATTAACAATTGGTTCTACTTTTCTGTATTGCTTCTATCTCTGTTTGAGAGATGTCTCTCACGCTCTGTTTGTTTATATGGTACTATATTGTAAGTCGATAGTGTATATTTAACTTTATTTGATCCGACAAAGTTGGGCCTTTAAGGCAATATTGGTTTGACGATATCCAAACAATAATGAGTTCACACCTGCTATATAAACTATATGCTGAGAAATGCAAATAAATAATATAATGTTTCAGTTGTTTGATGTAATATATATATTGTTTTATACCTAAATATCCGGACGACCCAGCCTTGCTCGGATTTTTAAGAATGTACAAATCTTGAACAAAAAAAAAGAACTAATAGGACATCTGGATTCGAACCGGGCTCCTCCTTTCCGGATCACCCAATGTCCCATCTGAGCTATTATAGTCTTGTATATAGTGGCGAAATTTACCTTTGTATTCTAATGTTATGGTAGCTGTTTCTCAATAAAACATGGATAAAAGTAAATTTTTTGAAATTGAAACCTAGCTAGATCGATTTATCGCCCCCGAAACCCCCTATATACTAAATTTTATGAAAATCGTTGGAGCCGATTCCGAGATTCCAATTATATATATATATACAAGAATTGCTCATTTAAAGATATAAGATATAAATAATATAATCTCTAATAAAATGCTCGCATAATACCTATCTATAGTTTTTTTTTAATTTAAAAAGAGCGCAAAAAATGATATCTGGGAGAGTTTCTTACGCCGCTTCTTCTCACTCAGAAGGCGGATCTAGTGCGTTAACTACCATAGAAATAGTTCTACGACTACTTCGAACCGTGTTTTCACGGATACGGATCGGACGTAGTGCGAAAGCGCTCTTATGGCCTATCGCAGGTGACACGCTTTTTGTGCTATCGAGTCTGCGGCACACAAAGTCTGCATTGCACACAAAATGTCTTTGGCAGATATTACACACAGACTCAACGCACACTTCTGGTCATTTTGTCGGTAGAACTGTAGGGATGTACACGCAATGGAACCACAGAGATTGCGGTATATCATTTCGTGCTTGAGATATAAAAAAAAGAAGAAATAGAGAAAAATGATGTGGTGTCGTGGGACACCAGGTAGGAACGAAGTTCCTTCGGCTAATGTAGAATCGACACAAATTGCAAAAAAAAAATCGTTCTAATATTGCTATAATCGTTATCATATATTAATATAATAATATTGATAATATATACACTACTCGCTTGTGTATGCGACTGTCGCGCCTGCGCACGTCTCGTTTAACGGTTTTATTCCACGCACTTTTTTCCACAGATTTTTTCTTACGATTTTACTATCACATTTTTTCAGTTCGTTCGCGCAGCTACATCCCTATCCCCTCCAAGCCTGCCGTAAGGAACTTCGTTCCAATATTGGGTTCATCCTATTCTCTCAGAAAAATTAATAAAGAGACTGTTTCATAATAAACATTCAGTTCTAAAACTATATCCAAATAAATTTGCAGACTTAATCCCAAAATTTTCTTTTAAAATTTATATAATGATACTTTACCAAAGAGGTACAATACCTACAGTACTGTTTTCTATTTCTTGAATCAACATCGATACATCGATGCTTATCGCCATGATACAGGTGAATCACTAGCAAGTGCAGAGTACAGACTAAAGTGAGTGTCGCCTGCGTTAGCGCGTATTGAGTATTGTAAACGTTATATTTTTTGGCGCACTTTTTGTACGGCGCGATCTGTCAGATCTACGAGGATATTCTGTGTGTCAGACTTTTTGCGCGTCGTATGCGGTACTGCATATAATTCTATCGGTTTTGTTATCACAGACTAAAAAGTGCGTCACGGATAGTCTGTCGTCTGCGATAGGCCTAAAGTCAATGTGAAAATAGCGTCAGTTGTTATTAAGTCGTGTTCCACTGTCCACGTACAGCGTGGCCGACCAACGCCCTGTAACCACTGAGTCACTCGCCTTTCTCTAGTCTAGCGAGCGTCTGGCCCGTCCAATGTTCAAATGCGCCGTATTGACTTTCTAAATTCAATGCTGTGTTAAATTATTCGTAATAGTTTATTTCCATAAATGGGCACCATACTTTGCCTACGAGTCTAGTCAATGAGTGTTTTTTTTTAATATTTTTGGGAGTTCGGTGTTGCGTAAAAATGATTTAAAAACATTAAGTTCCACTACCGAATTTCTAAGGAAATTAAATGAATGAGACAATTTTTACACTTCTGGAGAGATAAATAGGCAATTCGCCGTTAAATATTTTTATCGTGATTATTAATTTAGCTAATACAATAGGTAAATAAAATAATAATAGTATATTTTCCCTTCAATGTGAACATCGCAAATGTGATGATTATTGTTCAACTAAACAAATAACTTTTCCAATTTTCTACATCTGCTCCTAGTTCTGCTTTGACATGGGGAGAAGAACTAATAATAATAAGAAACTTACAGCTCATCTTTTAAAAGGTTTTTTCTACTTCTCTACTTGTACTAAGAGTAGAAAACATTTGATCGAACTTGAGAGATAGGATTGTCTTTATTTCAATTCGCGACCCTTACAATTTTTTATTTCAACCTTTATGAATAATTCTATGAGATAAATTTTAGATGTACAGTTTGACAGTTCTGCTGTGACGTTATTTAATTACAAGAACAGGAAAAAGCGAATTAATTATTATTGTAATTATAGAACTTCTACAAAATCACCTAATTAATATTCGACTACCACTGGGTAATTATAGGTGAACTTTATAATGACATATATTCCGTTATTATTATACGGTCTATAAGTAGGTATGTTCACAACTCAAACACGTTAATTACTAATAAATGACAAAAGCTTTTCATTTCCAGCATATTTCGTGACTGATCACAGTTACTTCAAACATTATTCCAGCCCACAAACGTCAATAATTTCATGTTGCCTGCTAAAGGTGCGTACAGACTGGTGACGTTCGAAAAACCGACAAATCACGCGTCACTCCGCGCGCGGATTATAATGCTAGTAGATAAATGAGCAAAGTCCAAACTATGAGAAATTGTTACAAAGTGTGTTAACTCTCATAATAGATTGCAGCGATGTGTACGACGAATTGTTTCATTTCAGATACATTTCACATTATATTTCACCAATCTGTACGCACCATAATTGATTCTGCCAATACTTATTATCATTATCGGCGAAGCTTTCAATAACCTCTTAGAGTTAAATTGTTCTTATTCCGACCCTTATTAAATTTACCCCTTATTTAAATGCTTAAATATTTAAAGTAAAGCGCACCGATTTATTACAACTAAATGCGGATGTAGGTTTGTTTTTGAAGTTATACTTCTTCAGGCGCGTTACGTAAAAATGATGAAAGTAACAGGGTGAGGTTGGTTCCTAAAATTTTGCGACATTCGAAATATTTTTTGGTGTCTTCGTCCATTAATAGGACAGGCAAAGGGTTCAAGACCATACAGCCGTATTCGTTATTTAATAATTAATTGTAAAAGCCATCTTTGCAAGATTTTTACAATATTGTTCTTAGAGGAATAAATAATTTACGGATTTTTGCTTTGTTACGCCAAAGAAGTATAACTTATTGCGTGCATACATAAGTACACACACACTTTTATTTTAAATAACACTTTCACGCCTTAACTACTCAACCTTTCATCATGAAATTTTGCAGTTGTCACGAGTGAGGAATAGGATATACATTTTATCCAGAAATTATTAAGAGAGTTTGATACGCGATACGTGGTCATAGGCAGGAATTTATTGGACTTATTGAACCAGTTTATAGGTGAGACTGCCGAAGAGCTAACTTGAGAAACACAGCACAGTGAACAAAAATAACAGCGACTAGCCGGGCCTGTTATATCGTGCAGACTTCGCGTGTAGCAGATCACCGTAATAACATGCAAATGGGAACGCAGAAATAGCAAGTTATCATTAGTCAGTAGTAGGGAAATATTTTAAACGGCCGTGGAATAGAAGGCAAGTTCAAGAACTTGTTTTGAATCGCAGTTACGAGCACTATTTAATAAAATCCATTCTCATAACACTCAATAACTGCTATTAAGTTTTATAACGTTAGTCATTATGTATCGCTACAGTTACAAATAGGCCTTTTATTTTGAGGTTAAATGATTTCACTGTAACATAGCGTAGAGTGTGATCAACGACTGACCAGCGGGCCTACCATGAACTCTTATTGCGATTCAATTGACAACCTAAAATGAACTGCTTTGTTATTTCGTACCACGACGTGATTCGAACTAGAAACTGATTTAGTTCGTTCATTCATTCGTACCATGAAGTAATATTTCAACCTAAACTGGATAGCTTATGGGTCAAAGTGAGCGATTTGAATAAAGTAGCTACTTCCTTAGCGGAAAGTGAATCGTGTTGTTAATAACTTTAAACAAATTGTGAAAACATACAGAAAAGGAAAATTTTATTGATGAAAGATGACATGAGAATACTTTATTGGACTTTTTTGTAAAACAAAATACTGAAAATAAATACCAAAAATGAAACTACTAAAGACGAGGCAGTAAGGGCACGGGCTATTATAGCCTTTTCGCAAGAACGAATAAAATAAATGTACTCTGTGCTTCTGCCAAATCAAACATCAATGGAGGTGCGTTCATAACTCGTTATTTTTACGAAAACACCTAATCAAACATTTAATTTGTAATTCAAGGAACTATATTTATTTATATTACTATTATTTAATAAGTACAAAAAAGAGTATAATTTGATTCTATAATGCGCAATTAAAAATGTATTCTAAATATTTTCTTCGCAAAAAAGCCGCTAAAATCATATCATTTTAGGTTTCGAAACGCAACGCATATGGTTCGAGTAAGAGAGACAAACTTATGCAACGACTGTAGAGCGTCATCTCTGTCTCACACCGCGGACCACAGACTTTATTTCGTTCATTCTTCATAAGCGATCCAAACGCCATTAAGTTTCGCCATTCAATTCGCCTTTTAAGGCACTTCATGGTACGAATTTTAGCAATTCAGATTAGGTAACTGAACTGCATCGGAATCGCATCGCTTATTAAAGGTAGGTAGGCTCTGGTCGCATAATAATTTTCTGGCTGATGCGAATTATTTTATACATTGATTGTTCCTAGCGAGAGTCCATAGAGATTATTAACATCATCTAACGAGTTAAGTTTCACTGTATATTTAGGACTTATTTAGGGTTGCCAACTATTAGAAGAAATAGAGAAGAAGCTTTCTCCCTCGTACTACAAAGCTGTGGCATGAGCTTCCTTGTGCGGTGTATCCGGGACGATACGACATAGGTACCTTCAAAAAAAGCGCGTACACCTTCTTTAAAGGCCGGCAACGCTCTTGTGATTCCTCTGGTGTTGCAAGAGAATGTGGGCGGCGGTGATCACTTAACACCAGGTGACCCGTACGCTCGTTTGTCATCCTATTCCATAAAAAAAATAGAGTATATATGTGATATCAAAGGAGGTAAAAATAAAGAGAACGGAATTCCAAAAAACAGTATCATTTATTTTATATTTTAAAAAAGATACTTAGTTTTTTATACTTCTTACTGCAAATAACAATTATAAATTTATTATATTATGGTTTCTAAAAGAATTGTGTAAAAAAGAGAATTTATTAGTGGGAGGCTCCTTTGCACAGGATCCCGGCTAGATTATGGGTACCACAATAGCGTCTATTTCTGCCGTGAATAGGTAATGTGTAAGCACTAAGCACTACTGTGTTTCGGTCCTGCTCGTCTCGTCCCTTATTTTCATTAAAAAAAAAGATAGAGTGCAATCCCTATCTACTCTATTTTAGAGTAGGTACGGTTGGCAACCCTAGTCTCAATGCGTAATCCATAACGAAGGGTGGAGTGTATTTTGTCTCTTTCATGCACAGTTATGAAGACAGTGACAAAACATACTTGGTGACTTATTTCGTATTTAGACACTCTTTCTGTTATAGCATTAAATCTTCACACACTGTGTGAACCGTGAATTGACGGGATTTGAAAATTTCTCGCAAAATTGGTAACAGGCTTGCAGTGTGTTAAATGTTGTTAAGTTTTACACATTGTTCACAAAGGTTACCATATAAACATTGCAGGCAATATAATAGGTACCTAACCGTTTCAGCTTCATCGATGTCCTGGTAGGATTTTCCTCAAACGCTATACCACAGCTACAACGACATATTTGTAACTAAAAGTTTGTTACACATTTCTTTCTAATAAAATATATGTACTATATTATATTTCTTTTGTTTGTTTCTGTACGAACATTCTTAAAAGTATGTATTATTTGTACGCAGACAGATAATGATTTTTTATTTTGCTTCCAGTTTTAATTTAGTTTAAAATAAATAACCTAGATAGCCGGCGCCTTTTTCTGCCGTGAAGCAGTAATGTGTAAGCAATGCTGTGTTTCGGTCTGAAGGGCGCCGCAGCTAGTGAAATTACTGGGCAAATGAGACTTAACACCCTATGTGTCAAGGTGACAAGTGCAATTGTAGTGCCCCTCAGAATTTTGGGTTTTTCAAGAATCCTGAGCGGCACTGCGTATCAATTACCATCAGCTGAACGTCCTACTCGTCTCGTCCCTTATTTTCATAAAAAAAATATCTTAAACCATCCGGATAGTTTCAATAGAAAAGCTCAAATCACGATCTGATTTGGTACGGCCGGATCATCAGACAATCCAACGGGCATGGCTGGGCGCCTCGCACCAATTCGCCGTCGGAATCGGTACGGTCCCGACGGTAATAATAATAATTTTGTGGGATAAAGCATGCGACATACCATCGAATATGGTCTGCTACCGGACCGCGGTGGTGGCCTACCAAATCCGATCATGTATTTATAGCTTTATAAAGGTTCGAGCATGTCGAGACATGACAAGCCAAGTTCACGGCCACTCCACCTATTCATTCGATTAAACCGATAGGAATTTTTACGTAGCCTTGAGACAGGCTTTTTTACGTCCCGAAGTTCAACAACTAGTGCGTCATTACGTGTTATATATATATTATATAGAATAACTACATAATACAGAAATAAGTTTATTTATGTAAACTATATCAGTGGCGAGAACGACGAGTCCCGTATCGAATCTAGTTAATAAAAACAAAACCATATATGGCAGTAAGCGGAAGCCGTCGCGTCTGGCCTATAATATAAAGTCCAACTCCACAGACAAGTGGACGTTTTAAACGTATATATAGGTACCATTTGTGCGTAGGTACTAATACAACAACCTCGGCAAAAAGATTAATAAGATAAACTATAATTAATTTCTATTCTATCATTGTCGTACAATAAACAACTAGGCTTAAAATCAAAAAAAATCTGAAGCAAAACTCTGCCTACGCATTTATTAGGCTGAGTTTTCGTTCAGTTGTGTTCCGACCGCGCTTTGAATACAACGCCACGCAATGACGAAGTGTTCAGTGAAAAACTGTCCAAATAACAGCATATCCAAACTTAAAAAGGATGGAGTGTCTTATTGCAGGTAAGCGCCCCTTTAAATTAACAAAATTGTGTAACTGACCTGACATTTTTTATCATTTTGCTAAATAATTACGTTTCAATTGCTAAAACAAAACGTTCTTGCCTCGTGTTCGCGTCCAAGTTTCTAATAAGCGTATATAATAGACTTTCTCAATGTCAAGTTCGCGTTTTATCACACTCAGCCAACGGCCATTCCCAATAAAACTATCTACAGATGCAGATAAATTACTACCTTATACTGTCAACATCTGCAGCTTTCTCAATATACCCGATAAGTCATTATTGGCGCCTTATATTGAGACGCGTGAATTGCAATTTCCATACAAACTTCTATCGCTGGTAAGCTATACGTCGTCCCATTGATAGACAGCGTGTACGGATAAGGTGAGTTACCGTCGATAAGTTTATTGGGACAGAAAAGTCAACGATAGATATGATTTTTATCTCAAGTAGGCCACAACCGGAGGTAGACTGAATATTGGGAACGCCCGTTAGATGGTTCAGGCTTGAAAGTCGAGACGATTTTTACCTCAAGTAAGAGATAGACTGAATATTGGGAACGGCCGTAAGTTGTACGCAAGTAAAGTCTGAGCAAAGTCTAAGTAGGCTCTATAGATTTCATCCTGAGTCTATGGTAGATCTGACCCACTCATCGAAGACTTCGCATAAAATTTGAGCTAAATAGACACGTAGGTTGGCTAGCTAGAAAATACCTGTTTATTTTATTGCCGTTCCCAATATACTATCTACAGATAAAGATAAATTAATAATTTCTACTGTCAGTAATCTGAAGCTGCCCCAATATACCCGACAAGTCATTTTTATCACCAGTTCACTGTTGCAATTTCCATACAAACTTCTATCGCTGGTAAGCTATACGTCGTCCCATTGATAGACAGCGTGTACGGATAAGGTGAGTTACCGTCGATAAGTTTATTGGGACAGAAAAGTCAACGATAGTTACGACGATATTTTTATCTCGAGTAGGCCCCAACCAGAGATAGATTGAATATTGGGAATGCCCGTTAGATGGTTCAGGCTTGAAAGTTCAGACGTAATGACAGATTTGCCAAACTACCAATGCTTGGTTGGATCTAATTCAAAATGGAAACACAATAATATGTTAAACAGCGACGTCGTTAGTGTAGACACTGATATCGTTACGGTTCTGGCAAATAAATGTGAATAGACAATACTCTTGATAAAATTGTAATTAAGTGTGTACGGACGAAAAAAGTTAATTAAAACAGCTTAACAGAAATTAGTAGGATGTAATGCGTACAGTTAATGTGGGGGAACCATCGCAAGTCATTAGCAATTAGAAATTTATTCAATGATGACGTTATTCAAAAGAATTGGTAAAAATGTTTGTGTGGTAAAGGTTACTATAACATAAATGACTTTCTTAATGATACCACAGATTGGGAATGGAGTGACCGCCCTCAGGCTATTAAATAATAAGTTTAATTGTACAATATTACTTTGTAAACATATTTATTCGATGAAAAAAAAAAGCCCGCTGAGTTTGTTGCGCCCATTATTCTCAGGTCTGAGGCATTCATTTTGGAATGGGTGGTAGTTTTTTGAATTTGAATAAGTTGCAGTTCCAAACGAATACTGTGGAGACGAATCAATTCAATTTTAAAATGGCGAGCAGCTCTTGACTTTTTAAATTTTTTAGATCGCCTGAATAGTAAATAATCTAACAATGGCAATTATACCAGTGGGAGGCTCCATTACTGTGTTTCGGTTTGAAGGGCGCCGAAGCTAGTGAAATTACTGGACAAATGAGACTTAACATCTTATGTCTCAAGGTGACGAGCGCAATTGTAGTTCCGCTCAGAATTTTTGGGTTGGTAATGGGTAGGGCGTATCAATTACCATCAGCTGAAGGGCCTGCTCGTCTCGTCCCTTATTTTCATAGAAAAAAAAAAGAAGATAATTATACTAGAAATCGACCATTGCCACTAATTGGTTGCCGTGAATCAATGTGATAAATGATGTTGACGCGAAGTAATGAAACATTTTAATGAAATCAGTTATAATTAGAGCAACACAAACAATACTAATTATGACTGTGCTGCGCCCAACAATAATTAATAATGAAACATCTGATTTGTGTAGTCGCACAAACGAGCCGAGCAAAATAAACTGGTGGTCCGATAAAAATCAGTATTCGCTCGTTAGGTATCAACTGGTGCTATTGAGAAATAATCGATATTTCACAACTTTTAGTGTAGTAAACGACATTGAGCGTTGAAATTTTATCCTTTTTGATTTTTTTCATGACAACAAGGGACGAGACGAACAGGACGTTCAGCTGATGGTAATTGATTCGCCCTGCTCATTACAATGCAGTACCGGTCAGGATTCTTGAAAAACCCAAAAATTCTGAGCGGCACTTCAATTGCGCTCGTCACCTTGAGACATAAGATGTAAAGTCTCATTGGCCAGTAATTTATTTCTGCCTTGAAGCAGTAATGTGCTTCACGGCAGAAATAGGCGCCGTTGTGGTACCCATAACCTAACCGGCATCCTGTGCAAAGCAGCCTCCCACTGGTAATTGAAGGTGGTAGTGGAATTCTAATATAATAAGCGTTCATTGGTTAATGTGATTTATCAGATTAGATTGGCTTAATTGGATCGCTTCCAGCTTTAGGCCTACGTCGTAGGCGTACTATGAACCTGAACAACTCCTCCGAACAATCCCCGCGATATAATGTGCGGTAGAAGATGCAGAGAGACACACATCTCTATTCGAGAATTCGAATTTCGAGAATCAAGGAAGTGACACAACATTACTAGTTAAAAATGTATTTATTGCTTTTCGAAGTATTCTCCACGAAATTTGACACATTTTTCCATACGATGGAACCAATCATTGAAGCAACCATTCCATTCGGAAGTTGAGGTCTCCAAAATGGCCGTTTTGTAGGCGTCCACAGCTTCTTCAGGTGATGAAAATCTCTGACCACGCAATTTATTCTTTATTTCAGGGAAAGTATAGAAATCATTAGGGCTTAGGTCGAGGCTGTACGGCGGATGGTCAAATAATTCTATGTTTTCTTGCTCTAAAAACTCTTTTGGAGTCAATTGGAACGAGTTGCCATTACGAGTCAGACAGTACTGTGACATTTGCGCCTTATGTAGATACTACAATGTTTAAGGCGGCGACTTGAAGTAAAATTTGAGCTTCTCCTCCACGTAGGTTTTATTTGTTACATACGCCAAGTATGCCGAATACAAGTCTTTAACACTAAGGGCAGTGTTCTCATATCGATGGGATGAGACACTGGGATACTTTATAGCAATATAGGGTTCAACTGGACAGTATTTCAATTGTCCTGTTGAACCTACTGAGCTAGAGATCGCGAATCCCGGTAGGTGCAATCATTAATATGATAAATATGAATGTTTGCATCCGAGACATGGATGTTTATTTGTACTTATGTATGTTTAAGTAAGTATATTGTATTAAATATATCGTTGACTTGCACCCATAGTACAGGCTATGCCCAGTTTGGGGCAATATAATTTGTGTAAGAGTGTGTCAATATTATTATTATTTATACTAGCTGATCCAGCAAACGTTGTATTGCCATATTAAAATCTCGATACAAAAGTAACTATTGATCGTAGATGGGTCAAAATTTGAAATTATAATATGTATTTTTTAATACTGACTCATAATGAAATTTAAAAAAAAATGTAAAAAAATTAAATTTTCCGTGGACCACCTTAACATTTAGGGGGATGAAAAATAAATGTTGTCCGATTCTCAGGCCTAGCCAATATGCACTCAAAATTTCATGAGAATCGGTCAAACCGTTTCGAAGGAGTTTAACTACAAACACCGCGACATGAGAATTTTATATATTAGATTTAGCCGGCCCCTTTTGGAGACTGCATAGTAGACAGTTAATCGGGTGAAAATCTGTTGAAACACAGTATTACCATCAAGTTATATCAAAGCCAGGTCTACAAAAGGGGCACCAGCTCACCACAGTAAATAATAATGATATCGCGTGGCCGGTGGCGTGGAGTGGCAATTGCTGCAAAGGTCGCGCGGTTCCCATCCCGACCGGTCGTCATTGATACTATCGAGTAGCGTCAACATTACGTATCTGTATTCAAATCCTTGATAATTGTGCATTGGGATATCGATATTTTATGAGTGCATTAATTAACCATTATAAGTTTAAGAGACATAAAGATTTCCGATTTGATAAAAATACATACCTAGTTACACACACACACATACTCGCCTGTTTCCCGTCTGTGTAGGCAGAAACAACAGAATGCCACTTGCTTCTATCCTTACTAACCTCACGCGCTTCTTCTACATTCATTACTCTTATCATACATGCTCTCCGGTTCCGAGTGCTTCGGACCTTTCCTTTTTTCAAGACGTCCCCAATTTGGTCGACGAATATCCTACGAGGTCTCCCGCGACCGACTTGCCGCCACACACTTGCCTTACATATTCGATTTGTCATTCTTTCTTCACTCATTCGCTCCACATGTCCAAACCAATTCAGCATTCTCTTCCTTCCTTCTCAATTCTAGTCGCGATTTCTTCTACTTACTACCTTTAGTAACTTCTACTTCTAGTAACGTTACTTTAACATAGACCGCGGAATATGTTGCACCAACGTATTCCTTGGCATAGTTAAAGTTAAAAAGTGAAATATTGAATATGTATTCGAAACATTTGACAGGTCGCTATTTAACATTTACCCCCTTATTCATATTGGACCGCTAACTTTACACAGCCGCTAAGGAGTGTTTTTTCTCATTCTGACTTAGGTCAATAGAAAAAGACAGAGGGCGAATTAGCAATGCTTTAAGTTAGCAGACTATTATGAATAAGGTGGTTAAAAGTTAAAGTTATGATGTCATCTAAAAATTTACAAATGGTGCAACAAATTTTTTTCTAAACCGATACTTGAGTATGTTTGTTATTGCTCAAAGTGACGAGCGAAATTGCGGTGCTCGTCTGAATTAGAATTTTGAGTTTTCCAAGGCTTTTGAGCGACACTGCAATGTAATGGGCGGGAAGTATCACTTACCATCAGATAAATGTTGCTCGTATCGCTACTTTTTTCATAAGCATAAACTTAATGATATGCCCCGCATAAAGGCTGTACATATTAAACATTGGTTCCAAAACAGATAGCTGTTGTGGTTTCGTAAGACAATTTATTCAAACTGAAAGTTATCACGAACTCTTAATGCGAGAAGAAAGTCCATCATCACCAATGCGTATGAAGATGTTTGCTTTAATGAAAAATGAAGCCGGCGTAGAAAGTGACAGTGATTTTTGGTTGCGCAAGAGTCGAATCAACGCGGTTCGATGACCGGCGAAAGTGTGGTCGCTAAACAATCGCCGTTTAATTATAATTAGCTCCCATTGACGCACAATCATACGTTGACACTAAGACACATTTCGGTTACGCAACAGAATTACGTCGCTTGTACGAATTTAACATCGATTGATTGATCGATCTAATATTAGTAGATCTATATATTTTTGCCTTATGTGACTGTCTACAGGTTGCATAAGTCTAGGTAACATCTAACAGTCTTTCTCTACTGGTTTGGTGGTACTCTTCGTGTTTGGTGCTACGGATGTAAGTGAATGTTGACAAATTAATTCAATAGGTCACCCTTATAAAATGTTAACAGGTAGGTAATATGTTTTGTTTCTCTTGATTCCGCATATTTCCTACACGTAAGTCATTTACCCGGCCCATAAATCCTAAAATAACTTCTCTTTTATAAATAATTTAACCGTCTATAATTATCCAATTGTGATAAGTATATTCTAATCGAATCTATACATTTAATACGCAATATCTTAAATTACGTGACACGTTGTTTGTCCGCGATGGACTCCTAAACTAATCAACGGATTTTAATGGGGATTACTTCATGGAGTGCAGTTTAGTCCAACTTGAGAGTTAGGCTAGTTTTTATTTCGATTTGCGACCGATAGTTACTTTTATTTTCAATATTTGTTTTGTATGGACATATTTTCTTTGAGAGAATTTCGTGACGCACGGTTTGACAGTTCCACTGTGAAACAATTTCATTATAACAACAGGGAGCA
>CATIXQ010000005.1:6481314-6499497 GCA_949711755.1 Leptidea juvernica
CAGTATTTTTTTTTATTATCTACAGAACAACGTTTGTGAGGTCAACTAGTAATATATAAGTCATATAATTTCAATACTGTCTATGGTCGAGTATTTATAGTCGGGAGCTTGTATATAATGAGGAACTTGCAGATATCCAGCAACTGTTTAGTTAGTCCCAGTTGTTGTGATTTCAGTATATATAGTAGCAATAAAAAAGTGGTCAAATACGTGTCGGACACGAAGGTTCCATAATCCATAACCACTGACATTCTCGGAAAACTTTGTATTTCGTCAGTTGTCAGATTTTTATCAGTAGCTCAATCGACTTGAAGTAAATAGAGTAGTTACCTACTACTCTTTTTAAATTATTTTATAATTGTGTAGTTTATATTCAAAATGGGAGGAAAACATAGGCAAACAAATAATCTTATTGTATACAAGTATTTTTTACAAGAAGCTGATGCATTCAAGAATGCAAAAAAAAAAATAGGAAATTACAAAAAGGCCAAAAACATATGGAAGTTGGAACTGTACAATTGCTCTTTCCCTCTCCATCATCAAAAAGAGTAAAAGAAAATATGATTAACACTTTCAAAAATTACTTTGAGGTCTTTAATAGTGTAGTTGGTGGAAGATGTCTGAATATTGGTAGTATAATACTAAATAAAAAGCATGTTATTCACCTGAAAGGGCCAAAGTTTCTCCGAGAAAAAATGATGAGGATATCCTCATCCATATACATATGGAAAAGGGCTGTCCTAAAGAGTCATTGACAGAAAATTTTGAAGAAATAAATATTTAAACTGTTACCTCTCAATATATTCAAGATAATGTTCTGTATGTACAATGTACATAGGCTCATTTATGAATTTTCTAGAATCTGCCATACACATTACTGTTCCCACGAGGAACAAACTTTATAAGCCTACTACTAAGCTAAGTTGATGAAGTATGTGTTTTGTAGGCAAAAAAGTAAAGAATTGTTAAAAGGCTTTTAACAATTCTGGCCGTATAAATATGGCATGGGTTGCTATAACATAAATGAATGGAGTCAGGCTATTTTAGATATAATTTGAACTGTATCACCTGTTGGAAGGTTGGAGTATATAATTTGTAAAGTTTTTGTTAACATATTGTAAGCATTATTATTACAATATTTGTTCGAGTCGTCAGAAAAAAATGAGGCGTCAGGATCTTTCAATGAAAAACACTGTCTAAGCCCTTTGAGATATATAAAAATATAATTTATGGTGGAATTGTGTACCTTATATAGGTCTACAGAAAAGTTAATTTAATTAATTTAATTTTAAAAAAAATTGGCAATTTTAAGCATGTTTTTATGTGTTTATGTTTGTAATATTATAAAATCATTCAGAAATACTTTATTTTTCATTTTTAACTCATTTACTTTGATTATACATTTCCGATGGGTTCAGACCACATTATTCTTGGATACTTACTTCATTCTTTTTCTATAGACAGAACAGTGTCTGTCGGCTTAGCTAGTATTACATATATTTTAATGTGTGTGTTGTCCAAAGTATAATTTTTTAACTATGAGTATTATCGCTCCATTTAAAGTTAAAATTTGCCAAGTACATTTTAGCTTAAACTTTATATACCGTTTCATTAAATAATATTATATCAAAATGGCACTCTTCACTTTGAGATACATGATGTAAAGTGTCTTTAGCCTAGTAATTTCAAGAGCTATGGAGACCTAAATTGTTAAAGACTTGCATTACAACTTCATTGCAGAAAAGGGTGCAGTTATAGTACCCATCTAGCCGCAGCAATTGCAAAGAAGCCACTTGACAGATGACAATATTTCTAGTAGGCTTCATAAGATACATAATAGCTTTAAGGGTAAATATATACACTTCTATAATAAAGTCCCAGCCACTGTTCAGGCATTATCTATAAATAAATTTAAACGTTTTATAAAAAAATGGCTCTGTCGTAAATCCTATTGCTCCACTGCAGTATATCTAAATGATCGGACAGCCTGAGACTAGATTGTGATTATTCTATAGCGATAGATATGACTGTACAATATTGTATATTTTTATTGAAAAGAGCGCAAAAAAAGAATGCTGGGAGAGTTTCTTGCGACACTACTTCTCTCCCAGAGCGCAAGTTGTTTCCGAAGCGATAGTAGTTATTAGAAATGACATCAAAAATAATTCTAAAGGAATCAATTTTGAGAAAATAAATGCCTTTTATGCCTTTTCTTAAGTTTGATTGGATTTTGTATCAACAGATAAGAATAAAGAAGAGAAAGATTTTTGTGGATAAATTGCATTATACACAGTACAATTTTTCAGTCAAAACATTTCATAATTTGTAGTACAACAGGTTACCAAGTATTTAACTTAAATTTATAGAGATTACCCATCCAAGGACCTAAAGACATACAAGAGTCCTGCCAGCCTATAAACCCAAACCAAGGAGAGCTACTGTGTTCTTTTCAAAATTACTGTAAGATTTAAGTAAAGTTGACAGACTTTAATGGCTTGTGACATCCAGTAGAGTAGAAAGTATTATATTTGTATACTGTTAGATTGGTAGAGATTGTGGTTTGAATTAAATATATTTAGTTCATAATTTGTATTATTATTTCAAATATTTAAACTATAAAAAGTTTTAGTACACTTTAATGTTACTTCTATCAAGATAAGAAAATACCAAAAATACATTGATTCTGATAAATTTTTGTCGCACAAATAATATTAGGAAGTGTAGTCCTTTCCTATCTACAGGACTTCCACACACTAACCTAATGAATTAAAATACAATTACTAACTCAAAAGGTATGTGTGCCAAGCAACTTTTCAGAAAGTGTTAAAATAACTCTTATTGATATATACTTAATTAAATTTATCAGAACGAAGTACGAATGGAGTAAATATTGAAATCAAAATTTACCTCTTCTCGGCGTTTGAGCCAACGGCCGCAGGGGCTTTCTTCTAGGATTTCGCTTTCATCTTCAGAATCTTCACCACTTTCTCTGGGAGATTTGCGCTCCTTGTCAATACTCCTGCCGTCCGACATAACACCGAATTCGTAAAGCACAAGCACAATTAAAATCACCGTTGCTTGAAAATCTCACAAACGTTTTCTTGTAGAAAACACTTGGAAATATTTTCAAAATACAGTAATTCTTGTAACCATAATCAAGGTTGCAAGAAGAGACGTCACTGTATCATACCAATCCATTATTTGTTTCACGACACAATATAACGATTCTCAGAATAATGGAGTCCACAGATTTCTCTACACAAAACAACAAAACGCAAGTTCTCCAGCGAACTTGCTCATGATAATTGAAGTAAATCGTACACCGGCGAAAACCTCGATGTATTTCTATCCGACAATCGACATTCGTGATTCGAGTTTCGACAGAGCTACCAGCTAAACCATAAACATTTATTTTCTGTCATTTTGCCACTGACAGTTCATATACAGATAATGAAGGCGCCTTAAGAGTTGATCTACAGAGAATAATCTAATAATCTTAGTTTAATAATTTACATTTTAAATATTAAACAGTACATGAATGCTCTTCTTTTGAATAATTAGAAATTCAATTGGAACTAACATATTTGTTATTTGGTGTACGAAAAAATAAAGTGTTTAGGTGTTATGCTGCCATCTATACAGTAAATGAGGAAGTGCTTAGTTGTAGCAATGGTAATGCAACCAAAAATTGTTTTTTCATTCCAACATGAAAAGTTTTTAGATTTGTACATAGATGGCGCTGATAAAGATATTTAAACATTATCATAATGTAACATTAGAAATTAGAATCTAACATTTTTAATATCTTATCCATCTCTACTCTGTGATAATCTTTCGTAAAATTGTTCTTACAAATAATGATCTTAAGCCTCACGGAGAAACATACAATAATTGTATATTAATAGGTCGGAAAAAATGCTTTTGTTTCGTTGCTTACATTTAACATTTATTTTCTATAATTTTGCCACCGACAGTTCATGTACAGATAATGTAGGCGCCTTATGAGTTGATCTACAGAGAATAATCTAAGAATGTAAGTTTATTAATTTACATTTTAAATATTAAAAAGTACATGAATCCTCTTCTTTTGAATAATTAGAAATTCAATTGGAACTAACATATTTGTTATTTGGTGTACGAAAAAATATTATAGTGTTTAGGTGTTATGCTGCCATCTATATAGTAAACGAGGAAGTGCTTAGTTTTAGCAATATTAATGCAACCTAAAATTTTTTTTCATTCCAACACGAAAAGTTTTTAGATTTGTACATAGATGGCGCTGATAAATATATTTAAATATTATCATAAATAACCTGAATCTAACATTTTTAATATCTTATCCATCTCTACTCTGTGATAATCTTTCGTAAAATTGGTCTTACAAAATAGAATGATCTTAAGCTTTACGGAGAAACATACAATAATTGTATATTAATAGGTCGGAAAAAATGCTGGATTTTTTTGTTTCTTGCATTTAGTTATATGCACTTTTAGACTACGACTGTTATTTTATTTTGGTTAACTGGTTTATTTTACTATTTTATTTATTTTAATTTATAAAGAAGCATACAAAATAGAATATTATATAGATTTTTTATTTTAGTTGTTTTAGGTAATTTGGGGTCCAAAATGGGATGCGGTAGCAGTGCTGCGATCTCGTTTTATAATAATTTATTTTGTATAAGGCCTCGTGCACATACAGCGAACGAAATTCAGAGAAAGGTCTCACCTCTTTTTCTAATCTCTCCTCGTCACAAATACCTATTTCTCTTTCGTTCCTTCTCTCGAAGTCGTTTGTTACATCTGCATTCGGCCTTAAGGCGCTGTAGTCCTAAAAAGTAACATTTTTTAAAATCTACTTAAAATACTTCAACAAATACTACGGTTCCAATTTTTTGACATGTTTATCTTCATTTCTTTATCTAAATTATCGCTGTTTCGAAAACACGATTACGAAGAAAAATCTCGATAGATTTATTTTTTGAAAAATAGTATTTTTTATTTGATAAACAATTCAAATAAAAAATACTATTTTTCATAAATCATATTATCATAAAACTATGATAGCTTTAAACACAAAACTTATTTTATTCGATAGTTTATTAGTATTTATAAGTTTAAACTGTGGTATTTATCAATACGCTTTGTGAATTATTTTATATTAATTTTTTTCGTAATAAACCAAACGCGACGCCTTGGTTGCATACTCGCTCAAGCCTGCAGTACGCCCGTGACCACTGTCAAGGAAGGTAACGTGTTCGTGTCTCTCGGGCTCACATTACGTAAGATTTTAGCAAACAAGTACAAAGCGGGAATCATAGTAAAAAAATAATGATGATGCGACAGCGTATTTGTTGAAATATATAGGTAAATGTAAGTCGGAAAGTTCTAAAATAAAATTTACGTAATATTATTTTGAATATTATGCCACGCGGGATTTTTGTATATATTATGTACTTTAGGGAAGTTAGATAAATCCAAGATGACCACCACACAAAATTATGATTTCAGCAATATGGATATCATAACCTCGGACACGATATCCATATTGCTGAAATCATAATTAAGTGCGGCGGCCATCTTGGATTTCAAAAATGATCACACAATCGTTCTCTGCACCCTCGAGAATCTCAGATACGAAGTCCATAATGTTGAAATCATAATTTTGCGCGTAATATAACATTTCTCTCATACGTCGATAAAAAAGATTTACTACAAAAATGCATAAAAAATATTATCACAGTAATTCCGTACTCTAGCACAACTGTAAGTTTTAAAAAATATTACGCGGTCCTTCTGGGTCGGCGGTCGTAGTCCCGCATCGCTCGGTTCGTTCTCAGCCATGCCCGACGCCCGTGTCCATGCGTACCTATCGAATCTAACGTTCGCGCAATTTTTACCTAAAGTGTTGGGAAAGCCTCGCCTTAATGCAGCACTCATGCCTCCGATTCTAAGACTTTAGTCCAAACTAAAAAGTTGGGTATTTGTTTTATGTAACTAGCTTTTTTGCTTAAGTCATTATGATTTACGTGTAGTCGACCTAAAATTAATATGATTGAAAGAAACACGATACACAAAAACGAGTAAATATGTCTTGGATAAAAGAGAAATTCAGAAACTTTGCATGAAAATTTTTATTAACTATACGAACTTAAAAGAAAACAAAACGTAGACAGTAATGTCGGCTATTGCCTCTAATGGTGCGTACAGATTGGTGAAATGTTATATGAAATGTATCATTGAATGAAAGAATTCGCTGTACTGCAATGTATCATTAGAGGTAATACACTTTGTAACAATTTCTCATAGTTTGGACATCTTGAACGTCGTCTTGAGAGTAGTATTTCTAACCTCTTCTTCTTAGTCGTTCCGTCACTGGTGCGGATTGTGACTCATACTCAATCGGTCAACGATCTGTCTCCATCCATTTCACTCCGGTGCGGTGTGGCGCATATAGGGATCTTCTGCAGGTTTTCGGATATTTGATTCGACGACCGTTTAATACTACGGCCTCAAAGTCTTTTACCCTTTATTTTCCTCATCACTATCAATCGCTCAGGGTTGTTTGCTCTCTCATGTACTTATATCTAAAGTCGCACCAGGCACATTAAGGAGTAGCGGCACGTCGCGTTGGCTTGGTCACCTTGGTCTTCTAACAATACGTGCATTTTCAGGGGCAGTTGCAAATGCCTATCATCTCAATATTTTTTTGAAAACAAAAAGTAAAAAATATACCTCTACAAATGATTTTGCTGCGTAAAATGTAATTAGAACCTTAAGATTCAAATTAATTTTGGTATCAAGTTCACCTTTTTTGCAACAAAAATGGTCATAAAGGAATGAACGTTTAAATAGTACCTGGATTATTTGCCAAGGTAGCAAACCACTATTCAAATGTGCTTCACAAAATAAATGTTTCGCTTCTTCTCAAAATTGATTCCTTTAGAATTCTTTTTGATGTCATTTCTGATATACTAGAGACTATAAACTCTCCCAGCATTCTTTTTTTTTGCGCTCTTTTTTAATCAAATATTCAATACTGTACATAAAACGGTCAAAGCGAGTGTGGGTCGGTCTCAAACACGACCGGTTCCGTTGGACAATTAATAAAAACTTTGTGCATTTTAAATATTGGAGTTTATTTCATACAGCCCGGTGTCAAGAAGAAAGAGCCGCGAAAGAGCTTGCGTACGCAGTTGCATATTTTTGTTTATAGGTTTAAAAAGTCATACATAATATGTATGACGTCTGATATTATTATAATAGAGGGTTACTGATCTTATTATTCAGAATCTCTCTAAATAGATATAAATTTTAGATATCCATTCTGAATTGTTTTTGCGAAATTTCTATTCTGAGTAATAATATCTATCCTTGAAGCACAGATACAGGCATATTCCTTGAAATTCTAATATCAAATTGTACTTTGTATCTTATAACCACGCAATGTCGATGTGGAAAGCTAAAAATTCAATATGAAAATTGTTTCTTAAAAGAATTCGCATTGTTCGATACATTGAAATTTACATAATATTTCCTCTGCTATTTACAAATTTCTATTTTAATAAAAGCTTATCTTCGGTTGGTAATTTTATTTTGAGCGCTACATATTGTTGCACACGTCTTTGCATGTTGTTTGGTTAACTTTTGTTCATCGGTAGGTACTAAAACATATTGATATCATCTAGGTAGATGAAGAACGAAGGAAATATACAAAGAATTATTACTTTTATCTATAAATTATTTCTATTTATAAATTGGTTATTATTTCTGCATAATATAGATATTACATAAACTATTTTTGCATTTTATTACACTTCTCTTATTACAAACCCTACTTTCAAATATAATTAATTTTATGTAAATGTTCTTGGTTTGCATTTAAATGCAAATAAATTTCACGGAATTAATTATACACCACTCTCATTTGTTTTTACATGCTTTTTCAAATTCTAAGCCGATATAATAAGTTGTGATTCTAATGAGTGTCGAGAAATTTCTTGTTTCGATGAGAACAGGTAAAATATTGTTTGAATACACATTGTCCAGTGAGATCATATTTGTGTGATTGTAAGTTTCTCTCCAAAGTATTCAGTGTAGAATGGAATTATATCGTTTTAATAAATACGACTTGAGTACAGATTATGCGTTATTCTTATCAGTTCAGATAATGTTAAGTTCTGTCATAAATGTTTTTTAAATGGTCCATTTTCATCGCCGTTGCGTGGAGCTGTTAATTCAATAAACGTCGTCGCTAGTGACCGTTCAGTGATTTTGATTGATCTTTTTGTGTTATAACCTGTTGTTGAAAGAAAAACTGAGTTGAGACACATTGATGAAAGTGATAATTAATTAGAGGTTCCTTGATCAAGTCTGAACAATCGAGTGTAGAACAATTGTTATCATCATCATCATCAGCCGGAAGACGTCCACTGCTAGACAAAGGCCTCCCCCAAAGGTTTTTTTTATGGAATAGGAGGACAAACGAGCGTACGGGTCACCTGTTGATCACTTATTGATCACCGCCGCCCACACTCTCTTACACAGGAGCGTTGCCGGCCTTTAAGGAAGGTGTACGCGCTTTTTTTGAAGGTACCCATGTCGTATCGTATCGGAAACACCGCACAAGGAAGTTGATTCCACAGCTTCGTAGTACGAGGAAGAAAGCTCCTTGAAAACCACACTGTGGAGGACCGCCACACATCCAGATGATGGGGATGATATCGTAACTTGTGGCGTGTCGTGCGAAGGTGAAATTCGGCGGCAGGAATCAGGTTGAATATTTCTTCGGAACACTCCCCGTGATAAATGCGGTAGAAGACACACAATGAAGCGACGTCTCTACGCAACGCCAAGTGATCCAGCCGTTCACAGAGCGCTAGGTCCCCGACGATTCGAGCTGCTCTGCGTTGCACGTGGTCAAATGGATTCAGCTGATACTGGGATGCGCCAGACCAGAGATGACAGCAATACTCCATGTGAGGTCGGACCTTCGCTTTGTAGAGCGCTAGAATGTGGGCCGGCTTGAAGTATTGCCGTGCTCTATTTATGACGCCCAGTTTCTTCGAAGCCAATTTGGCTTAGCCCTCCAGGTGGCCACGGAATTGGCAATCGCTCGAGACCCAGTATTCCGATACTAGGCGAGGATTTAAGGGAAGTGTTCTCGAAGAGTGGTGATACGGGAAATGGGGTTTTTTAAGTGGTAAACGCACAAACTTGAGTCTTCTGGGGGTTAAATTGGACAAGGTTCAACTTACCCCATTACGTGAGCTTCTCGAGAGAGGACTCGATAGAAGACACAAGTTTCTCCCGGCACTGGTCGACGATTTCCCGAGAGATCATCACCAGTGCTGTCATCTGCATAGCAATGAATGTTGGACACCTCCAACATTCATTGCTATGCATGTGAGGTGTCCAACATATCATTGATATGCAGAAGAAACAGCATAGGACAGCAGCGTAACACAGCCTTGGGGCACTCCAGCATTCACGGGCTTCGGGTTCGAGCAATGTCCGTCGACATCGACCTGTATGCTGCGCCCAGTGAGGAAGCTGGAGGTCCACTTGCACAAGCTCTCGGGAAGCCCAAATGTTGGAAGTTTAGAGAGGAGCGCCTTGTGCCATACACGATTAAAGGCCTTTGCTATATCCAGGCTAACTGCCAGGCCTTCCCCCTTGCTTTCAATTTAGATTCCCCCTAGATTTTCACCACGATCGGTCCTGCGCTGGCCTCATCTAACGTATTCCGGCGAACTTAACCAGATCGTCGGTCCATCTTGTAGGGAGCCTACCAACACTGCGTCTTTCGGTACGTGATCGCCATTCAAGGATTTTACTATCCCAACGGACATCTGTCCGTAAGACTATGTGCCCTGCCCATTGCCACTTCAGTTTTGCAATCATTTGGACTGTGTCGGTAACTTTGGTTCTTCTACGTATCTTCTCATTTCTGATTCGATCACGCAGGGAAACTCCGAGCATAGCCCTCTCCATTGCTCTCTGAGCGACAATGAGCTTTCCCATAAGGCCCATAATTAGTGACCACGTCTGCGTACCGTAAGTCATCACTGGCAACACACACTGGTTGAAAACTTTCGTCTACAGACACTGTGGTATTTGGGACGAATATATTTTGAGCAATTGTTATGTTGGTTAAGAACTATTCAGAATTTTTAAGAGGAGTATGAGGTAAGAATTTAACTGCAGATAATATGTAATAATAAGGTATGAAACATGCAATTCTGTCATGTTTTTTTGTTAAGCTTATATTAAACAGATACGCTGCATGTTCTTGCGCTAGTGCAGAGGCAGTCTCGTGGTGCTGCAATGTGGCACCTCCACCTGGTGCTTCGGTATAGTGTCTGCGTGGTCGACGAGCTGCAGATCAGCGTCTGCACGTGCTGCTTTCTTGACATTGTGCGTAGCTTCACAGTTAGGTGGCTTGTAGCATGTGTCGCGGTTTGCGAAATCATGTGGCGTGAGCCATTTCGTTTTCGCTGGCTAGTTGGTTTGTGGTAGGCGCCCAGTGCCCTGGTCTTGACTGATAGGGAGATCTTAGCGTCCAATTAAAAGGTAGACTGTAATTAATATATTTAATTCGTGAAGTTCAATTGACAAAGGTAATATAACGTTAACACGACAGTCCGTTCGTATCAAAAGTGACGGCTCTTTGCTACGCGACCGTATCGTGTCCAAAACCGGTCTGTCCGCGCGATCGTCTTAATTCGGCCGCTTAACACAGCGACTGTGTCGCTAACAGTTTGTCACGTCTGCGTGGGATCTTTTCATTTTATTTTTTATTATTGTTGAACCAACAGCTCATGAAAGTAAACTACAAAAATATTATGCGATGGCCGACTGCCAATTTAAGGGTTCATACTATTTATGGCACAACATTTAATGTTCTAATTTAACTATGATTAAATCAAAATAAAAATTTAACTTACAAATATAAGGATTTTGTGTGAATGATTGTATGTATGTGTGTATGTGCATGTCTTAATTAGTTATCAACTCCTCGATTACAATATACTTAAAGGGTTTCCTTTTTGAAAGAGTTTTTAGTATGCACGAATATATCTATTGGAAAGCCATGTTTACTATAGCAACTAAGGGTACGGCAGACCACCGAATTCTGGGCATAAATAGAGTGAGTAATTGGGACATTAAAAAGGGTGGTATGCCTTGTACGCTTTATTATTAAGTAGTTTACTAAGTGTAGAATACATTTTTATGTACACTATGATATCATGACCCACATCTGCAAGCAAGTCGTCGTCATTTTTAAATCGACCCATTAGATGTAGAGTTTTGTCCCGAGAGATGGTTGTGGCCAGTGGTTATGTACCTGACGCTGAGAGAGAGATGAGATCCTATTAATGATAGGAAATTCGTGGCGTTAGAAGTATTCTTACTAGTTTCGTTAATATCTGATTATTGAATGACAGTCTCAATTGGCAAAGCAAATGTAAATTACCTAAACGTGCCAGGTATAGTCGGTTACAGTAATAATTTTAGTTTCGCTTTGCTTTTCTATCTTGCTGTATGTCTGTTTGAGATGTTCTTCACAATCGCATGGTTTATTAACCGACTTCAAAAAAGGAGGAGTTTATCAATTTGTGGGTATGTTTTTTTTATGTTTACTACCTCATTACTATAATCGTAACTAGAATTAGATTATATAATAGTAATAATAATAATATTAACACACTTTTTTTACACAATATATCTTGCCCCAAATTAAGCATATATAGCCTGTGTTATGGGTTACAAGACAACGATATATTTAATACAATATACTTACTTAAATATACATAAATACATATAAACATACATAAATACATTTAAACATCCATGACTCGGAAACAAACATCCATATTCATTATATACCTACCGGGATTCGAACCCGGTATATAAAAAGAGCAATTATTTTTATGCATTCTAGTACATGTTATATCTATTGTTTTGGAATAGCGTTATTGAAGTCGGTTGTTTTTTTTTATTATTTTTTTTTATTTATGTATTCGCTATTTCCTTATAAGTCTATGCATCAAACACTACGTAAGTACTACCACTTGATACCATGTTCTTACTAAAATGTCTATTTCTTATTATATATCAACTGGGTGACAGAGCTCTGCTCTATCTGAAAACTCAATAAAATGTGTTTCTCAGAGGTGACAAAAGATAGGATAAGAAAAGGATAACTGATGCAATTGAAACGGAAATAAATGAAAATATTATCTTAAAGGAAATCAGATATACGAACAAGAATCTCGTAGATATCAGTGACGACGTAAAGTGCCCACTCTCAGGCCTTATTCCCCATTTGTTTGCCTTAATTATCTCGAAAGCTAAATTTAACACCGTACTTTCAGACAACCTTTACTGTTATCATTTTGTCAATTAAAACCAAATCTTGTTGAGTCCAAGTTGCTGAAATATTTCGTCTGTAGAACAGACATAATTAAATTAATTGAAGTTTGGAAACCATAATATGGAACAAATTTTCGATTCAAATTCGATTGGAACGCTACTTGACAATATGACATTGTCAATATGCGTATCACTCCGGCTAGATATAAAATCGAATGAACCACATCAATGTAGATGTGGCGTTCAGGTAGATGCTCTTGGGTGCCACGGGTTATCCTACCTAAAATCGGCAGGTCCTATCAGTCATCACGCCAGCATCAATGAAGTCATCTGCAGGGCATTTGCCGTTCTTAATATACCAGCTGTTTTAGAGCCAAATGGTATTACCTGCATAGATGGCAAGCGTCCTGATGGAATGACGCTGGTGGCTTGGGCACGGGGAAGTGCGCTGATGTAGGACGCGACTTGCGTCGAAACTCTGGCTCCTTCTCATGTCCAAGTTACGTCAGTTGGTACTGGGGCTGCTGCTTCGTCTGCCGAAGACGGCAAGCGTCGCAAATATATTGGTCTGAGTGAGTCATACATCTTTGTGCCCTTTGGTGTCGAGACACTTGGCCCGTGGGGCCCAGAGGCGCGGGGAATGTTCAAAATACTATCTTCGCGCCTCTACAAGGCTACTGGAAACCCAAGCGCTGGCAGCTATCTCAGTCAACGGATCAGCCTAGCTATCCAACGCGGAAATGCTGCCAGTATTTTAGGTACGCTTTCACGTAATGATAGTTTTAATTTTATGTAGTCATAGTATTGTAAAAATAAATATAAGATTTGTTTAGTTATCAATTGTTATTAATTATTTGACTATCAATCGTGACGTAACTAATCAGTTTTTCCATTTTATTTTATACTAGCTTTTATCCGCGATTTCTTTCGTTACTTTTCAAATAATATACGAGTACATGCAAACTGCTCCTTTCCCTGCTGGCGGCGCTCTTCTGCGATACAATTGATATCCCTTGTCATTGTGGACAGTCTCTTTAAATAGTATTTCCCGCAAACTTTAATCTCCTATTTCATTCCCAGGTGAGTCAAAGTTTCAAAAATGCAAAATTACTTCTTATCAAACCTCTGCCTAAGTACAAAGGAACAATAATTTTTTCTCCGAAAATGACGAATGCAAACTTTCATCCATTATTTCAACCCGTTCTTGCCCTTTTTTTTTCCAAAAAATGAAGCTTATGTCGTTTCAACCAAGGTCTAGTCTATTTTTGTACCATATATATAATCAAAATCGAATTCTGAGTTGTTTCGACTTCTATAAGAATTTTCATCCCATCGCTAGACTAAATATTTATTTATTTCAATTATATATATTATATATTTTATCTTCGATAGTGACGAACATCTTTATCCATACAAACTTTCAACCCCTCCATTTATTTAATCGCAACAAAAGGTAGCCTATGTCATTTTCCAAGCTCTTATTTTAATTTTAGAATTTAAATTTTATCACAATCGGTTTTGTAGTTACGGCGTGAAAGCATAACAAAGAAAACTTACATACACATTTATTATTAGTAGGGAAGTAGGGATTATATTTTGTTGCAGAAGATGTTCCGTCTCGTCGTAATTAATTTTATTTTAAACTGTGATAATTGTTTTTTCACTTCTCATGCTCTGAAATTGCTTATTTGTGCACGATATAGACTGCACAAAATCGATTTTTGTGCACAAGTGCATTAACGTATCTACTCATAAATGTACCTATATTAAGGCAAAGAAAATGAGCCATACAGCCAAACATAATAAAAAGTTCAGAGATAGAATTGTTATTTTATAATATTTACTTTAATTAATTTGCCTCATGTGTTTTTTAAGACATAAAAGATATTAAAATTAAAATACGGTAGGTTATTCAATTTATTTAAAAAAAAACACGTGGAGTAGCACGTGCGCCGGGTCCTATAAATACAGCCGCACGGTCGACACTCGAGTCAGTCGTGCTCGGACTGTCGTACGGTACGGACCTCTCTGGGGCGTCGTAACGCTGCCCGTTGAATAAACGAAAGTAATAAAATACCTACTCGTGTAGTTTTATTTGGAAGAACCAATGAGTGATCTTCAGCAAGATAGCAACTGTGATGTCAACAGTAATGACGTCACACCTTTTAAAAACAATACAGAGGTTCTTTCCTCGTCATCAGAAGTGGGATACGATCTGATCAACTGCGACCAACCATCATCCAGCAGAAGGGACCGTTGGTAGATAACAATACGCCATTAGAAGCAGGGTCACAAGGATGCAAGCATACGCATATTATGGAAATCAGATGGGAGGGATACCAAGTCATTGCAAATGATGGAGACGATGCAGAAAATGTCGGTGCACTTATGTGCTTTATCTACCGAAGCGAAGATAAAGGATTCAAGTCTACTTAATTTGACTGGAAAACGTATTACCCACTCACCGAGATCAACCAGACGAATATCTTTTATAAATCCACAAGGGAGTCCTACGAGAAAAGTGCCTGAAACGTGGTACCTCTGGCGGTGGTAGCTCAGGCTAACAACGTCATACATTTGTGATAACCACGTTTGCTTGATGTATCCATCAGAGATACCGTTGGGACGCCTTGTGGAATCGTGAGTAGACACGTAGACGCCACAGATCCTTATGAATATCTGGAGAGTGGTACCTCTGAACTTATCATGTCATAAACTTGGATAACCACGGACCCATGATGTATCCATAAGAGAATCATGGAGATACCGTTGGGAAGCCTTGTGGAATTATGATTAGACACGTACACACCACAGATGCATACGAGTGTCTGGAGCGTGTTAACTCTGACCTACTCACGTTACACACTTGTGCTAACCACGGACTCTTGATGGATACACAATGTGAACAGTTTTATTCTATAATTCAAAACATCCTGATGAAAACCTTTTTTTTAATCTACGAGAACTCTACGAGACCCTCCGAGAACTCTACGAGACCCTCCAAGAACTCTACTAGACCCTCCGAGAATTCTTCGAGAACCTCCGAGAACTCTTCGAGAACCTCCGAAAAGCCTTATAAAACTTTATATTTTTGCAGTTCAACTAGAACTTAACGAGACCCTCCGAGAACTCTACAAGACCCTCCGAGAACTCTACGAGAACTCTACGAGACCCTCCGAGAACTCTACGAGACCCTCCGAGAACTCTACGAGACCCCCGAGAACACTACTAGAGCCTCCGAGAGCTCTACGAGAACCTCCGAAATTCCTCATAAAACTTTATATTTTTGCAGTTCTACGAGAACTTTACGAGACCCTCCGAGAACTCTACGAGACCCTCCGAGAACTCTACGAGACTCCCCGAGAACACTACGAGACTCTCCGAGAACTCTTCGAGAACCTCCGAAAAGCCTCATAAAACTTTATATTTTTGCAGTTCAACGAGAACTCTACGAGAACCTATGAGAATCCTCAGTTATAATTATAGCATTTGTGTTTATGTAACTACAACAAAGGAACTCAAGTTGATAACAGATGCACTACTCATAAAAACTTACGATAATTTTGTAAATGTCGTCAGAGCCATCCTCTTATAATATGCCATCTTCTCAAAATATGTCATCTTCCCAAATTCTGAAAAATAACGTATTTATTCCGGGAAAAACAATTTCCTTCAGTGTTCAAAACTGTACTAATTTTACTTTGAGTATTGATTTAAGAAATGTTATGTTATCTCCGAAAATGACGAATGCAAACTTTCATCCCTTATTTCAACCCGTTCATGCCCTTTTGAGTATTTATTTAAGAAATGTTATGTTATCCTACTGTTTTATTTCCTCGCAAACTCGTCCACAAAACCTAAACTAAACTAATAGTAATGTCTAGGATAAAATATCCTTGACATTACTATCATTGCTATAAGTCTCGGATAAAAATGGTTCGTTTTGTGCACTCGTTGTAAAATCTACTATTAACAATCGTAATAAATAAATGAATATTAAGTTTCAATTATTTTACAAATACCTGGATGTGCCCAATTCCAATAATGTCGAAAGCATATTGAAGGACACTTCAGTTTTACAATTCGTGCCATTTATTTTGATGTTAACTTAATTTGTTTCTACTTGAATACGATCGTTGTGAAATTTTGTTATTTGCTATGAAAACCTTTCAGCCCTTTATAAATAAACTTAAATGATAATAAATGTATTAAAATAAAGTAAGTGATTGTATTTTCAAACTGTTTAGAGCTTTCATGTGCCGTACTATATAGACAGTGGTCACTTGGGACTATACGAGTGACCATTTATAAGTGTGATACATTTAATTTGTCCTTTTAGCCAAATTCAAAAGTAGGACCTCGTTGTTTATGGATCGAATTAGATTTTTTTATTTCAAAGAGTAGGTACGTAGTAAGAGTAGAGAGAGAGTAAAGAGTAGTTTACTTTCTGTTTGGGCTTATTACTAAAAAAAATCTGATCAAAGTATCATCATCAGCCGGAAGACGTCCACTGCTTGACAAAGGTCTCCCCCAAAGATTTCCACGACGTTCGGTATGCGCTGCTGATACGTTGGATGAGGATCCAACGTATTCCGGTGATCTTGACCAGATCGTCGGTCCAGTCATCCGGATCTTGTGGGGGGCCTACCAACACTCTTCCGGTACGTGGTCGCCATTTGAGGACTTTACTGCCCCAACGGCCATCTGTCCGTCGAACTATGTGCCCTGCCCACTGTCACTTCAGTTTCGCAATCATTTGGACTATGTCGGTAACTTTGGTTCTCCTACGGATCTCCTCATTTCTGATTCGACCTCGCAGGTAAACTCCGAACATTGCCCCCTCCATTGCCCTCTGAGCGACCATGAGCTTTCTATAGGCCCATAGCTAGCGACAACGTCTGCGTTCCGTAAGTCATCACTGGCAACACACACTAGTTGAAAACCTTCGTCTTCAGACACTGTCGTATTTGGGAAGAGAAGATTTTACGGAGCTTTCAGAACGCTGCTTTTCCGAGTTGGATTTGACGAGTGACCTCTTTTGTTTGTTGGGAATGTCACATAGGTAGACGGACCATAATTACACTTAGATACACTTCATAATTCGTAATCGCAACTAAAAAGTATAAAATAGTATAAAATTTAGAAAGAATATTGACAAACATAATATAATATACTTTACTAAACTATAAAACAAGTTAATTAAAAAGTAAGACTAAATTTAACTTAAGAAAATTAAAAAAAACAACAGTCTTTTTCAACAATAGTGTTTTTCAAGTCAGTTGTTTTTTGTTGCCTTTTTTATTTATAGATTTTCAGTGAATCTGACCTTTTGAAAAATTTTGTGTAAATCTACAAAATTTTGCAATGTAGCAATGAACGTAAGCGCATTGCAATTTTATTAGAGACAGAAATTCTGCCACAGAACGCACCCTTACTGTAAGACGTTAAGGAGTTCCATTGGTCATCATATTTGACTACGACAATTATTACTTGACAATAACGACGTTACGGTAGGTGACTCAAATATCCAGATAGCATAAAAAAGATTCAGCCTAGTATCGTTAATATGCTCCTTAGAATTGAAGAGTTCTGTTACTTTGTCATGGATTCCATAATCAGAACCTAACCAAACTCTCATAAAACTACCTTTGAAGTACCTATATCCTTTCCAATAAAAAAAGAATTATCGAAATCGGTTGGCGCGATATTGAGTTATTCGTAAATTTATCATCCAATTTGCTTTACGTATGTATAGCAAAATTTAAGACTTTTATGGTTTTCTCATGGTTGCCATTGTCAGATCTGGAC
>CATIXQ010000005.1:6499507-6530400 GCA_949711755.1 Leptidea juvernica
ACTGGAGTGCGCCAGACCAGAGATGACTCAATACTCCTTATGTGGCCGGATGTTGCTATCAGACAGCTTATAGGATTGTTGGCGTTAAGCTAAAAGTGACAAGAATATCTGACAACCAAAAAAAGTAGAGTTATCGTAATGATTTATGCGTACTGGATGTTAACGAGATATGGCAGGGGATATGCGAGTACAACATACAGCTGAATATCGCTTTCGTAATGTCCCTCATACTCCAGAGCTTGGCAGTCGGGGTGGTGGAGTGAGATTTTGTATTCGCCTGGAAATTAAGGCACATATGATGGTTATCAAATACCTATATTATTATGATTTCAATGCACTTACATTCTAGGATCTATTGTGCCCCCTTCTTGCGCTAGCGCGCCTGCCCTCAACTTAAAAGTTAAGGAGGAGAAACGAGGCTACTGACTAGGATACTAGCAGACATAAACTTATGATGCCTACTACTCGGCTAAGTCGATTTAGTAAGTCTTTTGTGGGGCGATGTATATGCTTTTACAACAAGATCCCAGAAAATGTTCAAAACAAAAGTATAACGTTATTCAAAATAATTGTTAAAAAACGTTTGTGTGGTAAAGGTTACTATAACATAAATGACTTTCTTAATGATACCACAGATTGGGAATGGAGTGACCGCCCTCAGGCTATTAAATAATAAGTTTAATTGTACAATATTACTTTGTGAACATATTTTTTCGATGAAAAAAAAAGCCCGCTGAGTTTGTTGCGCCCATTCTTCTCAGGTCTGAGGCATTCATTTTGAAATGGGTGGTAGTTTTTGACTTTCAATAAGTGATGTCACATCGTATTTTGAATAAAAATATTTGAATTTGAATTTGATACGTGTTACTGTGCCGAGATTTAAATTATATCCTCGAGACCTATTACTTTTAAAAGGCGTAGGATCCTCAGAGGGTCCAGGCAGGGCACGTCCTCTGCTTTAAGTGAAGGTGTTGAAAGTCACCCCAGCCTGATTCTGGCAATGGCTTCGCATACCAGAAGAATGTGTATGGGGTCTTCAGTGGCTTCGCAGCAGAATCTGCACAGGTTTGATTCACTGAGACCCATTCTGGCTAGGTACCCATTCAGCTTGCAATGGCCGGATAGGAACCTCATGAGGACTCTCAGTTGTCCTGTCCATGCCTATGCATTTTTTGGCACGCTTACGTTGATAATTGCCTAGGAGCAGCTTAGCTTGCCAATGGCCTGGTAGCGAGGACCAGTAACTGGCTGCCTCCAGAATTTCTTGATTCCTTAAAACATTGCGGATAATAGATTCTCCAGCTCCACAAAAGGGTTCAGGGCCTATGGAGGGCGATGAGGCTATATCCTTAGCTAGCCGGTCAGGTTTCTCATTACCTACTTTACCTTTGTGCCCCGGTATCCAAGCCAAGGTAACTCTATTACTCTGGCAGAGGATATTCAGTTTTCTTCTGGATTCCCACACTAACCGTGAAGTTATAAAACAGCAAATACCTAAACATAGATGTAAAACTAAACTTACCTTTTAAGTATAGACCCATTAAAGATGTAGAACCTGTTTAGTTTTAAAGTTGCATGTCGTCTATAAGCTGGGATGAGGACGTGCCAAAAAAAGCCGTGGTATAAGGAAAAAAACCTTTTGAAATTCGTATGTGTTATTTCCTTGACCGAGATTAAAAAAGTGATTTTGATTTGATCTCTGCTCCTTTTTTATTGTCATCAAAGTCTGTCACACTTCAAGACTACCAGTGGGAGGCTCCTCTGCACAGTATGCCGGCTAGATTATGGATACCACAACGGCACCTATTTCTGCCGTGAAGCAGTAATGTGTATTACTGTGTTTCGGTCTGAAGGGCGCCGTAGCTAGTGAAATTACTGGGCAAATGAGACTTAACATCTTATGTCTCAAGATGACGAGCGCAACAGTAGTGCAGCTCAGAATTTTTTGGTTTTTCAAATATACTGAGTGGCACTGCATTGTATTGGGCGTGACGTGTAAATTAGCATCAGCTGAACGTCCTGCTCGTCTCGTCCATACTGTCATAAAAAAAGAAGGTCAAGAATGCCTTCGTCGTGGCATCTGTTCCAGAATTGTAATTTGCATCGCTATTGAATAAACCCGACACCAACTCTACAGCTGATGGTGAAACTACATAAATTATTAAAGTACTTTTATCATCCTTGTGGCTTTTATGCAATACCCTTTCCCATTTTATTATTATTAAGTACCTAATTAATTATAAGATAAACAATATAAAATCAAGATTTTAAGCCAGAGGTTTGAGACTTATTTTCTCGTAGAACACTTTCGAAATTTAGCTGGTTCTAGTGGATCCACTACATTTCTACCATATTCCCTAAACTCACCAAAATAATTAGGTCTGTGAAGTCTAGATCTAAATCTGACGAATTCTTATAATTTTCAAATCGGCCCTCAAATGACGGATGGCCGAAATGACAATCATAAAAAAATATAAATTGGTTATTTCAAGCTGAAGTGAAACTATATTATGTATAAATAAACTCGGAATATGAGAGAAGTTCAGCAACATTGACTAAGCTAAGGAGTACGCGGAATACATGCACTAGATGAGCCAACGAGTTAACGATTTCTGCTAAATACAACCACATTAACAAGTACAATTTGTAAGTCTTTTGTTGTTTATCAAGGCATTTTTATAATGATTTCTCTAAGCTTCTCTATCTATCGAAATGTTTTAATTATGAAGAAATCAAAATAAAGAATAATAGTTTTGGGTAAACGTTGATAATTCCATTAACTTTAAATAAACTTATTTAAATCATATGTTGTTACTTTTTAAATGGGTTTAATTCTTTCTTTTTTTTTAGAGGAGGACAAATGAGCGTACGGGTCACCCGGTGTTAAGTGATCACCCCCGTCCACATTCCGTTGCAACACCAGATTTATCACAGGAGCGGAAGAATCAAAGGCCGGCCTTTTAGAAAGGTGTGCACATTTTTTTAGGGACCCCACACAAGAATCTCATTCCACAGCTTAGTTGAAGCACGTGGAAGAAGCTTCCTGGAAAATCTGGAATGCCATACATCCAGGCGGTGGGGACGATATCCTAATAAGTAGCGTATCGTGCAAAGGTAGTATTCTTATTAATGCTTTTCTAATTATAGCTCGACACAAAAAAAGAGATGTTTTAGATGAGTTTCTCTCTTGTCTGGAGGTGTATATAAAAATTTGTAATTTTTGTAAAGTGATAACCATTACGGAACGGAACGCGAGAGGTCGCTGGTTCGAGTTCCGCTCATAAATTTTGTTTATAAATTTAATTGTATAGTTAAGATTAGAATTTAGATGCAGCGGATGAGCTTGCGAGGCGGGCATCGGCAAATACAGTGTCTGGTCCATTGCCACTTCTGCCACTGCCCTTCAGCCAAATGCGCTCATGGATACGCTCTCTCACCAACGACCTACACAACACCCGATGGATGAATGTCTCAAGCTGTAGACAGTCGAAGGTGGCGATACCTGCACTATCGCCCAAACTGACACGTAGACTTATGAGCCTCAACAGACATGACATCCGTATAATGGTGGGCACCCTAACGGGTCACACATCACTAAACAAACACCTTTTCACAATCGGCGTAACGGACAGTCCTAAGTGCAGAGGTTGTCTGACCGAAGACGAAACGGTCGCTCACGTAATCCTGGAATGTGCGGGGGTGGCCAACCAACGGGCAAAAACCTTAACCAATACAAGGTCGCTCCAAGAAGTCTGTGAACACCCCAGGAATGTTCTGAACTTCTGGAAGGAGCTGGGCTGGTTGGAGTAACCGGCCATTACTGCACGCAAAATGGACCCATGCTAGTGGTTTAATTGCGGAAACAGGAGCCCCTATACCATACCATACCAATTGTATAGTTTCTATCCAGTAAACTCTATGTGAGTGTTTGTGTTATAGCTCACAAATAAATAGTTTTGGCTCGTATCAAAAGTTGCTATATCCGGCTCCTCCTTCTGCGGTTTCAGCTTGAGTTACGTAACATTGTGGAAGCAAACAGTTCCTATTTAATTTCTGAAAACATTTATCAACATCAACAATTGCGCAATTTGCAAAAAACTTCTTGCATTACTATTTTATAGAATCATGAGCTGTAGTATTTTAGAACGAAAAACACAAATAATCAAAAGATATATATGTTGCTCTCTTACCTAATCTATTTAAAATAAAAATGAGTATCAGATATGACAGTCATATAAAGTACATTAAAAGCACTGCTTCTATTATCAAAAGGTCATCAAAAATAAAGAACGTTAAATAAGTATTAAAAAAATAATTACGATCGCAAAAAACTCAAATGACACTATCAGCTGTGAGTGTGTGTAAAATAAACCGCAATTCTCGTAAATTATTAAATGAAAATTTGATACTATAATTGTCTCCTGATCTTTCTTTTGATTATTTTGTTTTGCGAAGTGCTTCAATAATTTGGAATTAGTGTATTATTTAGTCTCCAAAATACAATGGAAAACGACATCTTCCACAAGCTTTTATACAAATAAAATTTGTAAATACTGATAGGTTTTTATATACGAGATTTATTGTATTGAAGAAACTGAAGTCTTCAATAGATAAAATACATAGTACTCCCTTGAGATCAGAACTTGAGGATGCGTAAAAAAGTAAAATAGTTATTTCCTTTATGAAGTCCTTTCATTTATCAGAAGAGCTTTTGAAACAGTTTGAGTAAACTTAAATGGTACCTGTTATCAATTCCCTAAAGAAGTGTATCGTCCAAAGATTTCAAACTTTTTTAATTTGTCCTAGTACCTCCTTGTTAAAGGACTCTTAGTAGCAGTAGTAGTTAGCTAGAACGAGAGGTTTCAGAGCAAATGAAAGGTGTTTTAGTTTTAACGATGCACTAACCACACATTACAGTACACTCCAACTTCCTTCTAATGTACCTAACAAAGTAATCACAGGCTTTCAACGGAACTTTCCACAGTAATGAGTCTCTAGTTCTATTAGGTGTCAAGTGTTTTTGTATCAAATTATCGAGCAGTGTGAATTATGTCTCAGTAAGATAATAAAAAGTGATACAAGTCAATACCTACCTTTCCCTGAAAAACATCAATTTCGTTGATACATAAAGTCGATTTGTACTAGTGTAAGGAAATCTCAACTTTATGTAAATTAGCAACTTTTTTATATGTTTATTCTGTCTAGTTGACTGTTTATTATTAAATATAATAATCAATATTGATAGTTATCATTCGAGAATAATCCTTACGGGTGTACATTGAGGCGTACTTGATTCATATATAAAAGCACTAGAAGTAAGGAATAGCTTGTTAGAAATTCTAGTAGACTTCATAAGATACATTATAATAGCTTTAAGGGAAAATGTACATTTATAATAAAGTCCCAGCCACTGTTCAGGTATTATCTATAAATAAATTTAAATATTTTATTAAAACATGGCTCTGTCGTAAATACTACTACTCCACAGCTGAATATTTAAGTGATCCGACAACCTGGGACTAGATTATAATTATTTTATATTCAAATTCAAATTCAAGTATATCTAGTATATTAGAAGTGACATCAAAAATAATTCTAAAGGAATCAATTTTGAGAATATAAATGCCTTCTATGCCTTTATTTACGTCTTATAATGACAGGTAATAATTAAAAGTTTTAAAGTTGTAAACTCCAAGGATTCGGTAGTCTGCGCTCCAATGAATGTGAGTCGTTCTTCTGAAGTAATTATCAATCAAGGTTTTCAATGACCAGTGGAGACATAACATACTACAATAAAAATACTGCTATTTTCGTTTAATATTATTGCTCAACGGTTCGCCAAAGAGCTACGGTCACTTGTAGTAACATATTCTTTATGGCTGCCACGGGTTCTTATTACACGGGTTTTGCTCGTACATGAAGTTTCTTATGTTGTTTCCATGGAGGAGGTTTTACATATAGAAGATTTTACAATTTTAAGTGATGGATCTGGATCTCCGACAATTCGGACAGTTAATGCACATTTCCAGATCCGTAGGAGAACTAAAGTTACCGACTTTGGAGTTTGGACTATTCCAAACGATTGCGAAACTGAAGTGGCAGTGGGCAGTGCACATAGTTCGACGGATAGATGGCCGTTGGGGCAGTTAAGTCCTCGAATGGCAACCACGTACCGGAAGACGCAGTGTTGGTAGGCCTCCCACAAGATGGACCGACGATCTGGTCAAGGTTGCCGGAATACATTGGATGAGGGCAGCGCTGGACCGATCGTCGTGAAAATCTTTGTCATAAAAAAAAACGTCTTCCAATTGATGATGATGCACATTTCAAGACTGACTTTTTTAATCATGCGCACAGATGTACCTAGATGCTACGGATGGTATTGCTGGTAGTATTTTGGATTCCCTAGCTGAAGGATGACGCTGTACGCATATACCATGTGTCGAGTTTGAAATAATAAATTTCCTAGAAGTTCTTAATTGTAATATAGTTATTACTAAATACCAAAAACAGATGTGAACAGGACAAGTTTACGATTCATTTCTACATAGTAATAACTTTTATGTCCATAAAAGTTATTGCTATGAGGTTGTCTCGAGCTAAATAATAACATGGAGTGTGTGTGGAATCTGATAATGAAATTACATGGAGAAGAACACTTTAAGGTAATGTGTTAGCTAATATTGAGCATGTTACATATCTTAGAGTTCATTTATAATTTGCACGACTAGAAGATAGTTTATTTTTAATTTCAATTTAATCACGCGATAATCCATACTTTTCGATTTATCTATCGATGTATCTGTAATTAAATTTATAGTTTAAGAGTCTATGTGAGGAATTGATTTCAATTTTAAACTATAGTTTAACATTTGTCTATTTTTTAAATTATTTGTGTACAAGGGGTTTCATATCGCCAAAGCACATTCTTATTATGATCTGACTCGTGATTGGTAAACTGTTAAGTGTTGAAAATAAAAAAATCGTTATGTGTTCTTAAGGAGCACTGTACTTTTTTTTTAAAGCAAGTATTTATCTGATCTCATTGTATTGATGTTTAGTTCTATTTCTATACTGCATTTACGTGATGATATTTTAATGTAAAATATATTAAGTCGCATGGCCAAAACGGCACTCAGTAGACAAGAAATATTATGAAAAGAAAAGGAATTACATTGTAACTCAGTAGAACATTAAGATTGATTTTGGTACACGAAAATAATAAACCTCCATGAACTATATACATAGGCACAAACAGTCTGTAAGACCCGAGTTTAAAGTTAATGAGTCAAAAGTAACGCGTTCCTCGACCTCTGTGCGAGTAACAACTTCCACAGAATTAACCGTACACAATTTAACCGTACGTGCTCTTGGTCTACTATTATGTTAAGAGTAGATACAAAAAGTAGTATTAAAATATATTATTTAATAAATAGTAGCCAGGTTTTCCTGGACTCCTCACCCTAAGACCATAATATTGTATTAGTTTATAAGTAAGCTTACCTGTGGGAGGCTCCTTCGCACAGGATGCCGGCTAGATTATGGGTACTATAACGGTGCCTATTTTATCTATGAAGCTGTAATGTGTAAACCTTATTGTGGTAGGGTCTGAAGGGCGCCCCATCTATTGAAATTATTGGGCAAACGAGACTTAACATCTTAGGTCTCAAGGTGACGAGCGTAGTTGTAGTACCGCTCACAATTTTTGGTTTTCTAGAACCCTGAGCGGCACTGCATTGTAATGGGCAGGGCGTTTCAATTACCATTAGCTGAACACCGGCTAGTCTCGTCCCTTATTGTCATAAAAAAAAGAAAAAAAAAGTTTAATTAAGTCTGATCCCCCCAACATATAGAAATAAGTTTACTGATACCTACATATAAGGTCTAATTTTTAATTGCTTCTATAATTAGATAGTTAACTCTTATGTAAATATTTAACAGGAAAAAAATAAATTTGTTATTTAAGTTTGATTTTTAAGCAGTCTTTTTTACTTTTAGTAGGTAGATATAAGACATGGGATTATAACACAGGAATATTATAAATAAACTGATGAATATTTATATTTGGAAAAGCCATTAAATAACCATTATCCAAAAGAAATCGTTACAAGAATACGCAACTCTTGGAAGCGATAATGGTGGTTGATATCTCTTAGTGACTAGTATCATTTCAATAATTAAAAAAGAAGTAATAAGCCAATGACGTTCTATACATACGTCATTGTAATAAGCACAGTAATTGATGTGCCTCTACAAATGTCAAAGATGTTTGCAGTGGGGATCTATTCCACGCCGTGTCCGATTTACAATTTACAACTCAATAGTTAAACCGCACCTATTGTATCTCATAGAAATATGGGGCTGTACTGCAAAGTCGAAATTAGTTAAACTACAGACAACACTAAATAAACTAGTAAAGCTACTGTTTCATTATCCCTACTTAACTTCAACTGAAAAAATCTATACAGAAACAAAAATTATGACAATCAGACAATTATACACACACACTACATGCTTACTTATTTACAAGGTTTTAAATAAAAAAAAAATCACACTAACATCCTTCTTTAAAAAAAGGAATTTAACCAGAACTGTTACACGAAGAGCTAGTCATATTGAGCTGCCAATGGTGAGAAGTAATTATGGAAAACAGACAATAGCCTTTGAGGGAGTTCAGATATATAACAACCTGCCCTCAGAAATAAGAAATGCCAAAACATTTACTTCTTTTAAAGCGAGCCTTCAAAGGAACATACTCAATAATTATGAAATGTTTCAATAACATATGTAGGTTGTTTTATGTCTTATCTGTTTGCCTAACATTGAATTGCATTCTGTACCCACCATAATCATTGTTGTTAAGTACCTACTTTAATTTGTTAAATATTAATTTCTCATGTAAGTGACAATAGGTCTTAATGAGAATAAAGTTATTTAAAACTAATAAAATAGTTTAGAATCTATCTAATCTTTAGATAGTTAATACGTGTTGCGTAGTATTTAGTAAAATATCTAAGTCTTCAAATTTATATTAATTAGATCGATATTTGATATTTTTATGAAAAAGGCAAAGGCATTCGCGTGAGTTTAATTTTGTTTGGAATTAAAATAATAGGGGTCAGAGTATGAAATTGACGTTTTATTGTAATAGGTACTTCGAATTGACATAGAACCTTCATGGTTTGAGATTTTTGAGTGAAACTTTTTTGAAACCTATGTAGTTCTTCTTTTAAAAAATGTGTATCATTCGATTATCAACTTTTAGTTGTTTTTTTATTCAGTTTAGACAAGAAACATGGAGACTTCGAAAATTTTAGTAATTTTTGAATACAAGTTCTATACAACTAACGCGGCAGAAACAGCTCGCAATATCAATGTTGCGTTTGTAGAGGGTAACGCTTTCGTGATAGAATCTTTGATTTGAAGAACGAACCACGTGGAAGACACACAGGAGAAAAACAATGAATTGAAAGAGATGGTGGAAGCCGATCCGAGCGAAACTACCCAGGAGTTAGAGGCATGGTTTAACATGGTTACCTTAACAACAATATTGACTCATTTGCGTCAAATCAATAAATTTCATACTGTATCCCCTAATATTATTCCAAAAAAAAACAGTATAAGTAAAATAACATTGCTAATTGAGTAACCACTGTAAAAGAAGAATGAAAAAATGAAGTTTGTTAAATTTCAACATCATTTAGCGTTTAATCATATTATGGCTTTCAAAACTTAGCAGACAACTTAATATTAGGGATTAAAGTATGAAACAGCCGTCAAGTATCCCTTATAGTAGCCGTATATTTGCGAGATCATTCAAAACTTTGCGATACTACACCAGGGACTTGTACTTCAGATACTTTGTGAAGTTATTTTCTTTAGCTTTTTAGTATCAAATCAATTGTAGCTGCAGAATTTTTAGAGTTAAGAAAACGATAGCATAACCAGTTATAAAAGAGTAAAAATACTGAAAGCTACTGCAATTTTTGACATCGTTGTTCGTAGTTACCTATGAAAAAACCATTGCTATGCCTTGTTTAAGTGCCACTTAAAAGTTGATTGCAGCTCCTAAAATCAACTTGCAGATTTGTAGAAAAGATAGAAAAGTGGCCGATTCTCTCCCGGCAAGACAACTTTTGTCCCTCGTACCAGGGACTAAAAGCGAGCTTGTCATCCAGGTGGGAAAAAAATCGTATACGCTCCACATGAGATAAGTAGGATATTGCCACCCGCGATTGTCAATATTCTGCGGGTTAGAATGACTCACTTTCCTCCCAAGGTGCGTGATATACTATCGTGTTAAAAAAAGCTCCACTATTATTAGTATTTAAATACATCCTAGTAACCTTAAGACCATAAATTATCAGCAACAACAGAATGGAAATTCCATTACTCGATCGTTCTTATTTTTTAAAATAATTAGGAATTGAATCGTCATCGAATCGCAAATAACGTCAAAGCTGTGTTTGTAGCTCATTTTATCATTATTTGTGTAACGGTTATTTGCGTCGTTAATTGGGTCTGTAGTTTGTTAGTATAATGAAATTGTAAATTAATGAAATAAAGGAATATTATTTGCAATTGAGCAATGATATGGAACATGTTTCGCCAACGCAACTCATTGAATATAACAATGACGAACTTCATGAGAGAATTAATTTGTTGTGATGGAATTTGCGTTTAAATAATAATCAAGTTTGCAGTTATTTATAATAACTTATTTGTTCACTTGAATCGTTTTATTGAAACGGACGCTCTATTTTGTAAATTAAAATCAGATAATAAAAATAACAGATATAATGCGAGATCGAATAAGAAATGAGGAGATCCGTAGGAGAACCAAAGTCACTGACATAGCCCAAATAATTGCGAAACTGAAGTGGCTGTGGGCAGGGCATATAGTTCGACGGACAGATGGCCAGTGGGGCAGAATAGTCCTCGATTGGTGACTACGTACCGGAAGACGCAGTGTCGGTAGGCTTCCCATAAGATGGACCGACGATCTGGTCAAGACTGCCGGAATAGGTTGGATGAGGGCAGCACGACCGATGATCGTGGAGCTCTTTGGGGGAGGCCTTTATCCAGCAGTCTTCCGGCTGATGATGAATTACAATAACATGTTATTTGGCTCAAGTCATACATATATACATCATTCACCGCCCGCGAGCATCGATGCGCGGACGCGATTTTTGCGTTATCTATGTATTTTTTCCATGTATTTATAAATTATACTAAAGTAAACCTTATTACAAGTGCATAATTGAAATAATTAGTGTATAAGTGAATAGTAACCAGTGTGATTATTTAACTCCGCACCTGATTCAACATCAATATGTCGTTTATAATTGGATATTCGCCAACTAAATCCTCCTCAGGCCCTGACATATCACTACGACCCCGTGAACAACAGTGCAGTGGCCAAGGCAATACAGAAGATCAAATGAAGTCGTGTGAAATATCGTTTGTCAATATCCGTAAACGTAAGCAGACAGAATCTGAGGACCTCCATGATTGATGCATTGGCAAAAAAACTGCAAATCAGTTTTAATACAATGAAGAACGATGTCGAAGCTTCCGTAAGTGATTTGAGGAATACGATTAATGATGTTATTAAATCTGAATTACACGAGCTGTCAGTCACCACGAAGGAACTTCAGTTAAATGCATTACGAGTTGATTGCAACAAAATTAAAAGTTCTTTAATTGATGTCAAACATCAGCAAGATCAAATGAAAACAACTATGTTAGATTTTGAAAAATCCCTGGAGTTTACATCTAACCGCGTTGATAAAATTAACGAATCTTTAAAGAAAGTGCAAAACTCAGAAAACTTGTTATCAAAAGTAATTCAAGAAAATACTATGCTATCACAGCGCATCGAAAATATTGAGTATTACTCGAGACGATCTAATATCGAAATACGAAATATACCTGAGCGCAAGAATGAAAACTTAGTCAATATAACTAAACAAATTGGTAACATTCTAAAACTACCTATAACTGAGAGTGATATTATGTCTGTGCAAAGGGTACCAAGAGCACTTAAAACTGATAGCAACAAGTCTCAAATTCCCAAGAACATCATCGTCAAGTTTTACACTCGAACAATGCGTGACAACGTCATAGCTGCGGCAAAACAGGTTCGAGGCGGTATACGCACAGAGCAGTTACAACTTACTGGTGAGAATTTATCCGTATACATTAATGAACATCTTACACTCAACTGCAAACTATTATTTCGTAAAGTCAAGCGGATATTTGCGGATAAGAAATACAAGTACCGATGGATTCAATATGGAGTTATCATGGCCAGGAAAGCAGACGCCTCCCCTGTTATTTTTATAAGAAAAGAAGCAGACTTTGGAAACTATAAATAACTGGCGTCAGCGACTAAAAAGTCTGTTCATGTATGTTAGTTATTATTATTTAAATAAGTTTAAAAGTTGTTATAACGGCATATCATACATTTACAAAAAAAATATTATGTATTTTCCTTTTTGCAATCATTTTTACTATATTATAATAATTTTTCTAGTAAAATCGTGCGTAAATATTATACAACTAATATTATTAAATCTTATTAATTGTACTTATTTAAAGGGCTTTTCCTCTATTTATATATTTATATTATATAAACAACTAAATTTCACTATGTTTATTATTTTTTTATATAACTTATAATTATAATATTATATCTAATCGAATGACATTATATTTAAAAATTGAAAAACCTATTAATATATTATTACATTCTGATATAAAATATCTTCAATTTATTTTACATAAAGTATATTCTGCACAGATGCTTTATACACATTATATTGGTAATAAGAGCACCATATTATATATTATTCGTCTTCACCATTCGCTTGCAAAACAATCTTGTTATACTTACAACTACTCACTGTGGATGCTATAACATTATATTATCAAAACTGCAATGGACTTAAGACAAAATTAAATATAATCTATTTTAGTATTTTAGAAAATAATTATGATATCATAGTATTGACTGAAACAGGTTTAACAGCTGACATTTCAAGCAATGAAATAATCGATAATAGATATTTAGTGTTTCGAGCGGATCGCGATCTATTTAACTCAGAAAAGAGTCGTGGAGGGGGTACTCTTGTCGCTGTTCTCCGCGAACTAAATGCGACTACAGTTCACTTCCCCATAATACCGTCAGTTGATTCTATAGCTATATCCGTGCCATCAATTAGTAATAGTTACAGTGGACGGAATAAAAGCAAGATGCCTGAAAAATGTTTTTGATTACAGAAGCATACTAAAACAACTTAATTTGACATCACTTCATCACCGTAGAATACAACTCGAATCACTCTATTTATACAAAATCATTCATAATAACATAAATTGCACTGACTTAGTTAATAAAGTACATTACAAAACCACGAAGCGCGCACGTGATACGACTAAAAGACTCTTTTATATACCACCATGCAAATGCTGGAATACGATCACCCGTCCGTAGAATGTGTTATAGATATAATGAATACTTCACTAATTTAGATATGAACTATACATAGAATACAGGCTCCTAAAATGTGTATATATGTATATATAGGTAAATGTGTATAATGTAGATAGTAGGTATAATATATATTTTAGTGTATTACTATAATATGTATAGGTATATATTATTATATATCTTTGATTATATTATTTTTATCTTATTTTTTAAATATTTTATATGTATATATGTCACTATTACTATTACTTATAAATATTATTTTTAATCTTAATTTTTAAGCACTAGTAGTATTAAGCGTAGATAACGCAATATTGTTAAAAATCAGCGGAACACGTGGTTTAGAATACATGTATTATAATTCTTATAACTTATTGTCTACACATGTATTTGTATTTCTGTTTGTGTTTTTCCAATAAAATAAATAAATAAAGAAACAAGTTAGAGTGCTACAATTATAGGTAAAAGTTTTTAATTTTGAATTGCCATGCACTATTGCGATTTGAAGGTACAGCACTCTGGCACACAAACAGATGGAGCTGTAGGTAAGTGGGTTCTCGTTTAAAAAATTCTGAATCAGACCTTACGTCATAGAACAAAAGTAGATATTTATACGGATTATAGAATAAATAAATTGCTATCAATACATTAAACATTGTTAATTATTCTTCTGCATACCAATGGTAGGTATGTTTAACATTATTTAATCACCTACCTTTAGAAATAAAAACTTACAACAGAAACGATTTACTGGACTCCTGTTTAAATGGTTAATTGACAAAAAATTATATAGTGTTAAGGATTTTTTAAATTTTAAGTAAACTTTTTGCATGCTACTTTAAAATAGCCGAATAAGAGACACTACAATGAATTTAAGATCTATAATGTATATAATTTCATTTCATTTCAAAATCAGACGGCCATGCCCCACTAATAGTGTCGGCGAGAACTAAAACAAACTTGTATCTGAAATAGCACAATGCGCAGAATGCCCTATGTTAAGTCTCAGCTGCCTTAAGCCGTTTCAAGCCTCAGAATACAAACCGTGTATCACCTCTATTTGAGAACACTCAGACAAACTCCCCACAGCCTGTGTCAGTATACTTGACGTTGATAAATCGAGCGACTTTCAGCTCCGTGTTCACCTTGAAGAGAAAGCCATAAATAAGTAGTCACAGTATATCTCGTTAAAATTAAATGCACACACATTTGATAAACCTTATCTAAATAAATTATTAAATGATATTTATTATGCCTTACACGTCAGTATTTGAAATGATTTTTCAATTGATGCCTTCATTCAAAAACGGCCCGACAAATAAAACAATGAAAACTGTTTAGTTTATTAACTATTTTTGTGTTTTCTCGCATTATCTGATAAGAGTTATGCACTCTGATATAAACTCTATATAAAAAAAATATTCTCAAATATATAATATTATATGTGACATTTTACTTAGAAGTACTTAATGTAATAAAGTAATTTTATAACATTTTATGTTAAAAGAAACCTAGTGGAGTCTATTGAATGACACTAAAAATGTCTAATTTCAAAGTCGAACAAAAGAGGATTCACGAGAATAAAGATATCCAAATATAAATCTGTCTTCTTGGAATATCTTTGTATATTTATATCTATAGACAATTCTAAATTGATCCTAAAATTGAAGTTGACATTCACAAAACAAAACATTAGGTATGTTGATTAGTAAGAATACTCAATGGTGTGTGTTATTTTTAGCATTGATATAGACAATGCATCATTTATTTCCTCTGTCTCTAATATAACATTAATCTGAACAGAATCTGATGAATATTAAACTCTAACTGGTATGTTTTAAGACAGTATTTACTGGAAGATAAACTACTTTGTAGACTGCGTTTGATAGGTAGTGGCAAGAATGCGGCAAGTTTACACTGAACAATTTGGTGGATTAAAGAACTTCTAAACTGGGGACAGATTGTATACTTCGTTAATGTTTGGAAAAAATTTTGTTTGTCGCAAACAAAATTCAAAATCTTTGGATATCCTCGGTCAATAAATATAGACTTTAAAAGAATATATATTATTATTATTATTATTATTATTATTATTATTATTATTATTATTATTATTATTAATGTTAAGGGGATAATTGGTAAGTAGAATATAAAAAGGCCTTCCTAATATCTGTCTTTCGCTTTTCTTTATATTATTAATTTGCTTCATATGACCTGTCTATTCTATTTTTACATTTGTCCTCGCAGTCAGTCATACTCTTACTTTTTGCTCCTTAGCTAGTGGCAAAAGTATCTCTCAAATATTAAATAGCCGAGCTAGTGGTATCGGTCATTTTTATGCATTATGCAGGTATTAAAGATCTTCTAAAGTCCTAGGATTTATTTATCTCTTTGAGATACAAATCTTTCACAATATACCTAGCGTATAAATATTTATGAAAAGAGAGTATGTAAGGAATTTTTAATGATATATATAAAGATTGTTTCTTCGAGATTACTTAAAAAACATTTTTTAAATATACGAGTACATAACAAACATCAAAATATCTGAAGCCCCTAGTCTCACAAGGAATTAGCAAGAAAAACATAATATTTATTATGTTGTAGAGGCGAGGAGGTGGACAAGTAAATCCATGGTCGCAAATACCCGACTCATAAACCGACAAGATGTGTATGTATTTTTCGCTTAAATGTCCTTAATTAACTTCATCATAATATATAACCTGGTTTCTTTTCACTTTAAATATCAATGACGTGTCATCCGCAAACAATACTATATGTTTTTTTTCACACAATAATGCTTACACTTTACTGCTTCATGGTAGAAATAGACGCCGCTGTGGTACCCATAATCTAGCCGGCATCCTGTGCAAAGGAGCCTCCCACTGGTAAACGTATAACATAAATATTCAAAAAGATTCCCTTTTAAAACATTGATATATTTTTTTAATGTTGCGTTAAATTGAGAGCGGTGCTGAATTAGAAACTTATAACTTCTTTGAGGAAACTTTGTGAGAACAAATAAAACTTGTTTGATATAGAGCCGAACTTAGGGTGACCTGGGGTTAGTAATGGCTTTATGTTCTGTGTCCGGCGGTGTGGATACATATACTGAACTATTGGCTCAGGGGATGTATGAAGTTGCAATAGTTATTTGTCTCTTTGATAGAAATCTTAAACATTATTTTGTATTATTTATGCGGGAATAGTAGTATCTTGGCGCTCGCTGTTGCGGTTGAAAAAGGACCGTTTGCCCATTTTAAAATTACGCGTGAGTTTTTTCGTAAATTAAACTGTTGTTTGAGTGCGAAAAGTTTACTTGTCGCACGCAAATTATACTTGACACACGAAAATAAAGATATAATTGCTAAAATTAAAATCGGCTCCAAAATTTCGGATCTTTTATTTTTCTTGGTCCATCACAGTGATGTTCATCGGTTCTACAAAGGTTTTTTTTTGTTTCATTTCTAATACAATATACTATTGCGGCATCGATTTTTGTCCCTTTGCGCCATCTTAGACAGAGGCTGTTGACGGACGGTCTGACAGACTTAATATAACAAGTGATGACGTGTTAAAGTTTCCTCCAAGTATAAGGAACCAAACCAGGACCAAAAGTCAGTAAATGTTTTTACAAAATAAATTTAAGCATCATTATAAAGCTCATTCAGTGCAGCCACTGTTCAGTTAAATACAACTTAATAACAACAAAGAAATTTCTACCTTAATACGTGCATTCAAAGTTTTTATTCTTTTAAGGACCTTCCTTATGAAATGTCTTTTTGAGGTATGACAACGCATTGTAATTTAAAAGTTCGGAGCGAACACAATATGACAAAATTCAGGTATTTAAAAGACGTGATCCTTTCTTGTATATAATATTTATTTTTAAATAAATATGTTGTGTAGTAATTGAGCTTTCTTGACTTAAAGTACGTCTTTTACGTATTGGTAAATCTCCATAAAGTGGAAACTATTTTTTTTTTAAATGACTAATTTTATATATATTTTTTCTTATATGAGAGGGGGCAAACGGGCAAGAGGCCCACGGGATGGGGAGAGGTGAGGCAACCGCCCATGGACATCCGCAACAACAGGTGTCTCAAGAAATGCGTTGCCGGCCTTTAAGGTGGGAGTATGCTTTTTTCTTGAAAGTCGTATCTGTTCATGAAGACCGCTGCCGGTAGTTGATTCCACAAAGTGGCTGTGCGAGGCAAGAAATTTCGGACAAAACAGACGTCTACGTGATGCGGATGGTACTTTGCACGTAATGTCCGGTGGTGGAATTCGACCGCTGGAATCAACCCGAACAGCTCCTCCGAGCATTCCTCGTGATAAATGCGGTAGAAGATGCAGAGAGAACCCACATCTCTACGCAATGCTAGAGAATCAAGCCGATCGGGGATGACTTGATCGTCGATGATTCGAGCCGCTCTTCCCGGGACATGTTGGCACGGTCGGTGAAGGAAGCATACCCTGTGCTGTCGTCCGCATAGCAATGAATATTGCTGATTTGCAGCATATCATTGATATGCAGAAGAAACACCGTAGGGGATAGCACGCAGCCTTGCGGGACACCAGCGTTTATGGGTTTTAAGTCGGAGCATGCACCTTTGATAACAACCTTGATGCTCCGACCTGCCAAAAAGCTAGTGATCCATTTGCACAACTTCTCAGGAAGCCCATAGGATGGCAGTTTCGCTATAAGCGCTTTATGCCACACCCGATCGAAGGCCTTCGCTATGTCCAAACTCACCGCCAACGCCTCTCCCTTCGACTCAACAGCTGAGCGACCCTGACGGAAACCGTACTGGCAGTCCCTGATCAGCTGGTGCCCCTCTATCCATATATATCCATATCCATATCCCAAAAGCTGGCGGTTGATGATCGACTCCATTACTTTGGAGAAAATGGAGGTAATGGCAATGGGGCGGTAGCTGGACGGATCTGAGCGTACACCTTCCTTAGGGATCGGGTGCACTAAAGCCACCTTCCATAATTTCAGGACTACGCCTCATGAGTAGGAGAGCCGGAAAAGACGGGTTAGGACCGGCGCCAGTTCCGGAGCACATGTCCGCAGCACTATCGGGGGAATGCCATCGGGCCCGCTCGATTTGTGAATGTCCATAGTCAAGTTGGACGCGAAGAGGGAGCCCAGCGAGTCATCATCCCTGTGCAGTGGCGGAATGGTTGGCTGGCAGAAGTTTCCTTGGACAGCCTTGGCGAGCGACCAGAACGCACGAGCTCCCGAGGGAAGGCGTGCAAGTCTCTCGCCAATTCTGCCAATGTGCTTCAACTTTGCGTCAGCAATCACTCTTTTGCCTCCAAGTAGGCATGATTGAAGTGTTTTTTAAGTTCGCTGTAATTCACATCCTTAGATACCACCGCGTTGACCTAAGCCTGATAGCACTCCTGCTTTCGGCGAGAGGCCATTTTGCAGGAACGGCTCTGTAGTACCGATCGGTGGCAGATCACAGCCCTGTTTCGATGCGTCAATTAAAGCAGCATCTGACTGCAAAAAACAGGCGTATCGAACTTGGGTTGCGGCGCTGGGCACAATAGATCCGAACTGCAAAGTACTTAAGAGGAAATATAACCGTGCCTCCAGATTTTTTAAGCGGCAAATCGCCCATGCGAAGTCAAATCACGTCGTCAAAATCGGCTGCTCAGCTTTCCAGTTACCCGACCGGAACACACAAGTTCTGGTCTTTGTCGAAAGCTGCTTTCGGAAACGTCAATCAGCCGTCCATGCCGCCGTTGCACATGAGGAATGACACCCTGGCCCATACGGCAAAAGAGAAAGCCGATCTCCTGTGCGCTCTTTTCGCCTCCATCTCGACTCTTGAAGACAACGGAAAGACACCGCCGACCATCCCGCGGTGTAAGGGCTCTATGCCTGAAGTACAGTTCAGAATGAAAACTGTTAGGCGAGCTCTGTTTTCGTTGGACGTCAGGAAGTCGAGCGGGCCGGATGGCATTTCTCCAATCGTGCTTAGAACGTGTGCCCCTGAGTTGACGCCGGTGCTAACGCGTTTATTCCGGCACTCTTATTCCAAAGGCGTAGTCACTGACTCATGGAAGTCAGCCCTTGTCCATCCGATCCAAAAAAAAGGAGACAGTTCGGATCCGGCAAACTACAGGCATATTGCTATAACCTCCCTGCTTTCCAAAATCATAGAGAGCGTAATTAGCCGCCAACTTCTGGTATACCTAAAGGGTCACCAGTTGATCAACGACCGACATTACGGCTTTCGCTATGGTCGGTCGGCAGGTGGTCTTCTGGTATACCTAACAAATAGATGGGCGGCGGCTTTTGAAAGCAATGGGGAAGGCCTGGCAGTTAGCCTGGATATAACGAAGGCCTTTGATCGTGTATGGCACAAGGTGCTCCTCTCAAAACTTCCATCAATTGGGCTTCCCGAGAGCTTATGCAAGTGGACCTCCAGCTTCCTCACTGGGCGCAGCATACAAGTCGTTGTCGACGGTTTTTGCTCGAATCCCAAGCCCGTGAACGCTGGAGTGCCCCAAGGCTGCGTGCTATCTCCCACGCTGTTTCTTCTGCATATCAATGATATGTTGGACACCTCCAACATACATTGCTATGCAGACGACAGCACTGGTGATGCCGTATACACGGGCCATGCAGGTCTCTCTCGGGAAAACGTCGACCAGTGCCAGGAGAAACTTGTGTCTTCTATCGAGTCCTCTCTCGAGAAGGTCGCGGTATGGGGTAAATTGAACCTTGTCCAATTTAACCCCCAGAAGACTCAAGTTTGCGCGTTTACCACTAAAAAAACCCCATTTGTCGTATCACGGCTGTCCGATAACACTTCCCTTAAAGCCTCGCCTAGTATCGGAATACTGGGTCTCGAAATCTCGAGCGATTGCCAATTCCGTGGCCATCTGGAGGGCAAAGCCAAATTGGCTTCGAAGAAGCTGGGCGTTATCAATAGAGCACGGCAATACTTCAAGCCAGCTCATATTCTAGCGCTCTACAAAGCACAGGTCCGGCCTCACATGCTGTCATCTCTGGTCTGGCGCACCCCAGTATCAGCTCGATCCATTTGACCGCGTGCAACGCAGAGCAGCTTGAATTGTCGGGGACCCAGTGCTCTGTGTACGGCTGGATCACTTGGCGTTGCGTAGAGAGGTCGCTTCATTGTGTGTCTTCTACCGCATTTATCACGGGGAGTGTCCCGAAGAGCTGTTCAACCTGATTGCTGCCGCTGAATTCCACCTTCACACGACACGCCACAAATTAGGATATCATCCCCACCATCTAGATGTGTGGCGGTCCTCCACAGTGCGGTTTTCAAGGAGCTTTCTTCCACGTACTACAAAACTGTGGAATGAGCTTCCTTGTGCGGTGTTTCCGGGACGATACGACATGGGTACCTTCAAAAAAAGTACACGTACACCTTCCTTAAAGGCCGGCAACGCTCTTGTGATTCCTCTGGTGTTACAAGAGAATGTGGGCGGCGGTGATCACTTAACACCAGGTGACCCGTACGCTCGTTTGTCCTCCTATTCCATAAAAAAAAGGAGCGGTCAAACCATGGTTGTGAGCTGCCACCGATAGGCACAGAGGAGGATGGAATGAAGAGTTCCATACCTTGCAGTACCACATCAGCAACAGCGTCAGCAGCGGCATCTGGATCTCCCAGCGAAAAACAGATCTGTCTCCACGGGTAGGATGCAAAAAAGCACCGCATCTCGTCCCACTCTGCTGACCTATATTGCCACATGCGGCGACATCCTTAGAATCGGGGTCGTGTTAGGTGCGTGATCGGCACGATGCTCCGGATCAGGCAGTGGTCCGACGATCCCAGAGGAGGGTCAACGATGGCTTTAGACTTTTCTATTAGTACCAAAATATTTTATTTATTATAGGTAGGCATAGATAATCCTAGATTCACTACTAATATAGATGCACCAGAAGTCACTACAGGAATACAGCTCCAACTTTTTTTCTCACAAGCACCAATAATACAGTATGAATTTTGAAACCGATAAATCCAATATTGTGTCATTTGACGTCACATTTCGTTTCGACCAATGGTAACCCATTTGTAAGTTTTAATTTTCCTCATTTAGATTAACGATTGGTCTCCGCTGTGCTCACCGCAAACGTAGTTCAAATTGCAGCAACTAATACTACGTCCGAATGGGCGTACTCGAGCCAATCTCGAACAATGTGACGCTGACGTGCCATGAAAGGCATAAAAGGCATTTATTTTCTCAAATTTGATTTTGATTTTGATTGACTTTGATGATTGCGATTGATATTTCTAATATACTAGATAGTACTACCCCTTCGGAAACAAATGGCGCTCTGAGAGAGAAGAAGCGACGCAAAAACTTTTTTTTCGTTCTTTTCATATGTTCTGTTAAACTTTTCTAATAATTGAAATTAAATGAGGGGTGGCGTGGTAAAATATTTAAAAATAATAAGCTAACTAATATAATAATAATAAAAATACTAATAATATTGTATAATAATACATGAAATAAGAAAGACACTGGGATCACATATCATCAGTAAGTATTTTGTTTTTTAATAATTTCAATGTAAAATAACACGAAGCGTATGTTACAAAATTTGAAAGTTTCAAGATGCTACGCACACAAGCATCTAATAGTTGCCGTATTAAAAAAGCTATTGTTCTTAGGTAATGCGGTATTTGGTAGGAGCACAGCGGAGACCAATCCATAATCTAATTTCCCTCCTTTCTGTTTCACTATTTATGCAATATTGTATGGGTTTGTGAAATAATAACTAAATAAAAAAACCCTTGAAATTACCATATTTTGACGATAATAAAGATGCGAAAAAAATATTCTATTCTATTCTTAGCATTCTACAAATGCCTGTTTCTTACAAATGAGCTACATTAGCCTGACTAACCCAAGAAAGATAATATTTTGTAATGCGACAAATACCTCTTCTTTATAAAAATATAATAAAATCCCAAAAATATACAAATTTAATGGTTTCCATATAATTTTTATGAGTCCTTTGGGAAATTAATTCTGCGTGAATGCTTTGTTTAACGATAGGTGCAAATTTCGGCGGGAATATAACTCTTCTGTCACCGATTGCTATTGTTATAATCCATTTTGGTAAATTTATTTAGTAGGCATATAATGTATGTTTTATTAAGACAGTAAATTGTTTTTTAAATCATCTCAATAAGAAAATATATTTTAAGTGCTACCCGCACATTCGCGTTAAATGCGTATTTAGATTATTTTAATTAGAACATCTTAGGGATCTAAAAAAATATGTATCATTTTGTATGAGAGATGTGAAACATCTCAATGAATTCGAATTTTTTATTATATTCAACTAAAACAAAAACGAGTATTTTAACTAAATAAATGAATAATAAACTGTTGTTGTGTTGTTGTCGAAAGGCTTCGAAAATAAATGTTCCATGAGTTATTACAAATTATAAAAAAAAAACTCTCAAGGAATCTGATAAAACCTTAAAAGTTATGCAAACTTAGTGAAATTTTACATAATAGATATTTATCTTTTCTCAAGACAAAGCAAAACTAAATTATCTTATAATTTCCATTAAGAATATATGAGAATATAAGAATAAGTATAGGAAAGACAAAGCCTGGAAAATGCGGTTCTATTAATGTTATATTCTAGCTCACGCTGTCTGATTCTCTCTTTTGAATAAAAAGTATAATATTATTAAAAAGCCTTGGGAATAACCTCATAACTGAAGCTAAAATGTTTTAACTCAATATTGAATTTTAAAATCACTTATTGAATGGTCAACATCTACCACCTACATGCCTCAGACCTGATAAAAAAAAAAGAAACTGAGTGGAACTCTATTTTAAAGAAAATGAAATTGCCTTATATACAATAAAATTTATTCATTAATATAATTTTAACAACCTTTACCACACAAACCTTTCTTAAGCTGAATTTAGTGCTCGGCCGACGTTTAGCGCTGACGTCGGTCGATTATAGCTATAACTATGAAAACATATGATCACGCTCAGTCCAGCGCCGATGAATTGCTACGCGCGTGTAGCTACGCCACGCTGACGAAAATCGTCGGTCCGCTGACACGCTATGGCGATAAACAATTGCGTTCAGTGCTACGCTGGCCGAGCGACTGAACGTACGCGCTTGTGTAATCATCAAAAATTGTAAAGAAAAATTCGTATTCTGGCAATTCGAATATATTGTACAAATTTCTCCTTCAAATAGGCGCTCTATAATAATTGGCTGCACATGATATCTTCTCCGACTTTTATTCCGTAATCGTTTGCTTAAGTAGTACGCACATATTAAAGAGGTTAAAAAGATTAATTTTTCTTCGCACACTGTACACGTGCCATTAAATTTGCTGACAGCTGAGCACTAAACACAACATACTCAGCGCGTAGGGGCTACGCTCTACTTGCTACGCTCGACCTATGTCAACGCTGACCGTTGGTCGAGCACTAAATGCAGCATTAACAATTCTTTATATTTGTGACAACATAGTTATTATCGTGCCATTGCATAAACAATATCATATTTATATCTGTCGTCGTATGTTTTAAATGGTTGTAATGTATGTACTCCATCGTAATTTGGAATCAAGATATTGCCTATACAAGGGTGGCCGAGAAGTTGACGTGCAAAGCTTAAATTTGAAAGACTCATGGTGATGAGTATCCGAATCACCCCTATGTATGTTCTACGATTTTGCGTAGTTTAGGAGACAATATTTTTTCCCCTTTTATCCGCTTTTTTCACCTAATTGTGGCTTAGGACTTTTTTCTAATTTTTTTGAACACTTTTAGTTAATTTTATTGTTGATAATTATTAACTACAGTTGCAATAACCACATAAGAAACTATGAATAGTTTAGAATTTGCGGAACTAGTTTAGAATTGAGTCGTAAGTTTAAGATAACTGCTCCAGCTAAATTCATGAAAATGTTCAAGGTATCAAATAATATATAAAATGGGGAGCCTATGGCTTCTAACTGTTTTTAAAAACTTCCCAGAATATTGGCCAATAAAATGAGCCAAATTCAAATTTTGGCTTTGGTTATAGTTATTGAGTACATACTTAAAGTACAATACAGTATATGCATAAATTCACACATACCTCAAATAAAATAAAGGCATTATGCGATCATTTTATTACCTATTATATAAAAACTGTAATATAAAAAAATAAAGAAAATAAAAGAATTCAAAAAAAGACAAATCAGATTTCCCGGTGAGAGGATCATCCAGCCACCATAAGCAGCGCCCGTTCACGAGCATGACGCATGGACCAGCCATCGCCTCCCTCGACCATATTTTAGGGAAGGGAACGAAACGACCCACGTCGCCGCCACAAGCAGTAGCATTTAGCGACTCTTTTGTGAATCTTATTCTTAAGCTTATTATCGTGCAAGAGAGAGAGGTTGGCTATATAGTTTACCATCGAATTATCTATAGAATAAACTATATATATAAGGGACATATTCCATAAGAGAATTTAATAATGTCACTACTTCTTATAACAACTAACTATCTATGACCTTAGTGTCTGAAATAAATCGTTTATTATTATTACTTAAAAATATATACAAATGTGTAAAGGGAAGTCTCTGTTACCAGACAGGGAAGCTAAGTCCATGATTTACCGTTGTTTATTTAAGGCTTTGGCAGCTTTGAATATCCATTAGAGATATTATTCGAGTAGGTTGTAAGAGGTTGATACACTTTACTCTTTAAGATGTGCTTCGCCACATCAGACGTCTCACGTCATCGTTCCGGTAGATTGATTAGATGTCCGGTTGTGTCTGCTGTCAAAGTACTCCCGACGTATAAACCAAATGGCTTGCACATAACGATGTCCCTTCGCCATTAACATTTACGTATAATGCGTTTTGCTGGCTTTGAACTGTCACGCGAATATTTTACTATTACTTTCTCTATATTTTCTTCAACTGATTCCAAAAAACCTTACAAAATTAAAAAAAGTAAAACTTGTCTGAAACTCCTGCAAATAGGTTTCAAATCAATAATATGTATAATGTAATAATGTACCTGTTATAATAATAATATTGTTAAATTGGACAATGATAAAAGTTTAGTTTACATTCCTGGATAATTAAGAATATAATATAGTTTCTTGCTCCCGTTCTTCTCAGGTCTGAGGCAGTCTATTTTGAACGGGTGGGTGGTTTTTGACGTTCAATAAGTGATTTTGAATCCTATTATGAATAAAATATTTGAATTTAAGTATGAATCTAATCTAAAAGCATACTTTATAGTTTGTATTCTGGTTTAATTTAATAACTGGGCGCAGCATAGAGTTCGTTATCGGTGAAATATCTACCTCGAAACCGAAGCCCACGAACGCTGGAGGTCTCCAAAGCCGATGCCATCTCATACACTGTATCTTCTGCATTTCAATAATATTCTGCTGGATGCCTTCAACATGCACTGCTATGCGGATGACAGTAATGGAGATGCCGATGATTATGACAATAAGGGACGAGACGAATAGGACGTTCAGCTGGTGGAAATTGAACGCCCTGCCCATTACAATGCAGTGCCGCTCAGGATTCTTGAAAAACCCAAAAATTCTGAGCGGCACTCCAATTAGGCTCGTCTCCTTGAGACATAAGATGTTATGTCTTATTTGCCCAGTAACTTCACTAATTACGGCGCCCTTCGTAATGTTTACACATTACTGTTTCACGGCAGAAATAGGCGCCATTATGGTGCCTATATTTTAGCCGGCATAATGTGCAAAGGAGCCTCTCACTGGTAAATATTGTACTGACCCAACAGACGTTGTTCTGTTCATAATAGAAAAATTAATAAATTTTGTAGTTTCCGTTCTTAGCTCACCTCAACTCTACGAAAGAAATATTTCAAATTTAAAGTCTCTGGGCTTTATGGTTCCGGAGATATCGTGATAAGGCTTTAATAAATAAAGAAATTTCTCATGTTGCAAATCTCATAAAGTACATAATATTAGGCAAAACAGTCTTTTAGAACGTACTGGATTGTGTGAATATTGCAAGAAAGCAGGCAATGATTTAAATATAAATCTTATCTTTAAATATAAGCTTCCAATGCGAGCGGATGTTCATAATCCTTCGTCTTCCTACAAGGGTATTCCTACATGATTCATTAATTTTACGGATGTTCAGTCAGCTGGATGGTTCTATATTATGTGGGCCTTAATATATACTGATGTTGAGTTATATTTTCGTAACAGAGTGTTGTCAAGATGTAGAGCTGTAAAACAAATGACAACACATGAATGAACAGAGATCGGGGAACGCGTTATTTTGTGTCTCATTAACTCCAGCTCCGTTAACTACAGACCGTGTTATGATGTGAGATGCTATGTACATACAATATTATTATGTAGACTACAAGATTTTCTGCTTCGAAGACTCTGTGACCTACAAGTGATCACCATATTGAAGTTATACTTATTTAGGCGCGTTATGAATAAATGATGAGAGTGAAATTTAAATATGCGCGCGCATCACTGTAACACAAAAGTTACAGGGTGAAATTGGTTCCTAAAATTTTCTCACGTTTGCGACATTCGTAATTTTTCTTTTGGTTTCTTCGTCCATTATCAGGATAGGCAAAGAGGTCAAGCCCGTACAGGCGTATTCGATATTTAATATTAAATTGTCAAAGCCATCTTTGCAAGAATTTTACAATATTGTTCTTTCTGCAAATGTAGATGGTACCTGGTTATAAGAGGCAACTTGCTCCAGGGTTTGGTGACATTCGTGTATTAGTGCTGAGTTGTGTGTGGTACCCTTCAGCGCTGTTAGTACCGCCATACTGTCAGAAAGAAATCTGATGCTGTGGCCATGTACCTTTCTTCTTAATATAGCGCTGGCGGCTTCCTTGATGGCTACGCACTCACATTGGAAGATGGAGCTGTGTGTGCCCAAGGGTATGGAAATGTGTATGTTTAGTTCCTGTGAGAATATGCCGGCACCAGTTCCAGTAGCCATTTTCGAGCCGTCTGTGTAAATTCTTAATTTCTTTACACCTGACTGGTCAGCATCTTTCTCATATAGCTGTATGTGATAGTTTTTATGGAAGGTATTTGTTTTAGGTATCTTATCACATGGTGCCTCACAGAGTGGATAATCCTTTGTTACCCTATTCCAGAGCTTATCTGTTAGGCCGTCTTCATTCTTCCATACACCCAACAGCTTTAGACGTAGAGTCGCCATTTTCGCTTCTTGTTGAAAGTGTATGTCGAGTGGTGTTAGCCCTAGAATAGTTTCAAGGGCCGAGGAAGGCGTGGTGCGCATGCATCCTGTTATGGCTGTGCAGGCCAGCCACTGGAAACGCTGCAGCTTGGTTTGTACTGTCACAAGCTCTGTCCTGGGCCACCACGCTATTGCTCCGTAGGAGATAATTGGTGTAGAGAGATTGAGATAATTGATGACTGCTGTATAGAGCCATCTGCTTATCTTTGGAGCAAGACCCCAAGTTCTGCCTATGAGTCTTCTGCACTGCCAAAAGATGATGCATGCTTTTTCCAGCTTGTTTTCATGGTGTTTGTTCCAAAGCAACTTACTATCCAGTATAACCCCCAGGTATTTAACTTCTTTAGTAAGGCTTAGTTCGGTGTTGAACAGCTTTGGTAATGTTAGATTACCAAGGCTGCGTTTGTTAGTGAATAGTATTAGTTCCGTCTTTGACGGATTAGCTGTAAGTTTGTGTTGCGCGCACCATTCTTCCAAAATCTTAAAAGCAGATCTCATGAGGCTACATAAGACGCTCTCGACTGGTCCTGTTATTAGAATGGCGAGGTCGTCAGCATAGCCCACCGTGTACAGTTTAATTTTGTTTAGCCTTGTGATGAGCTCATCTACCACAAAGTTCCAGAGCAGCGGCGAGAGTACCCCTCCTTGTGGGCAGCCCGTTGCCACCACACATCTAGTACTGGTGTTCACAGTGAATCGTATCGCCCTATGCCTCAACATGCTGTCTATCCACCCGGCAATTGTAGGATCTACATCATGAGCGGCTAGCGCTCGGCCTATGCTAGTGAAAGAGGTTTTGTCGAAGGGGCCTTCGATATCAATAAAAGCACCTAAGGTTGATTGTTTACGTGATAATCCTTTCATTGCGAGAGATGTTACGCAATAGAGTGCGGATTCGGTTGATCTGCCCTGAGTATAGGCGTGTTGGTTGTCATGTACAGGTTTTTGTATGAGGGCATTTTCCCTAATATCCCTATCGCAGAGTCTCTCTAGAGTCTTCAACAAAAATGATGTGAGACTGATTGGCCTGTACGATTTGGGATTTGTGTACTCACTTTTGCCGGGCTTAGGGATAAATACCACTTTTACCTCCCTCCACTGGAGCGGTATGTATTTATAGGCCAGGCATGCCCTATAGATAGCAGTTAAATGCGCTGCTAGCGGCCCCATACCGCTCCATTGTAGCAGTCCTGGGAAGATCCCGTCCAGGCCTCCTGATATAAATGGAAGAAAGCTGTTAATTGCCCACATTACCTTGTCTTTGTCTACCACCCTGTGAGCTGTGGTCCAATCCGTTTGATCCGGTGTGTTGCTCTGCGACGCCACTTCCTCCCACGTCTGGTTGTTGGTGATGCGGCATCCAGGGAAGTGAGTTTGCAGGAGTAGTTCGCAGGTCTCGGGGTCGGATTTGGTGTATGTGCCGTTAGATTTTTTCAAGCAACCTAGATTACGCTCTGGGTCACGTGAAAGGATGTTTTTTACTTTAGCCGCTTGGTTTGTGGATTCAATGTTAGTACAGAAGCGTCTCCAGCTTTCTCTCTTCCTTTCGCGGATGCGCCTCTTGAAACGATATTGGGTCTGTTTGTATGCATCCCAGTCGTCTGGTGCCCGGGTATTTTTGGCTCTGTTGAACAGCTTCCTTACTTTGCAGCGCAGCCTATCTAACTCTGGACCCCACCACATACTTTTGTCTATTAAGTTGGGCTTTGTCGAAGTAAGAGGACACGTCTGTACATAGCTGTCGATAAGTGTTTGAGTTATGTTAGTTACATGAGTTTCTATACCTGCGGTACCGTTATAATCGTCTGGTAGGGAAATGGCCATAAGCTCATTTCTCACCAATCTGTCGTATTTGGTGCGGTCCGCTTTACGCGGGTTCCGCCTTGGCAGGGCAGGTTTGATGTTTAAGCGAAGGTTGAACCTAATCCATCTGTGATCCCAGCATGAAGGTTCGTCTGACACGTGCCAGTCATTGACGAGAGAAGAGACATGGTCGGTTGCCAGTGTTAGGTCGATTATAGTTTGGGCTCGCGCCGTAACGTAGGTAGGCTCGGAGCCCCTGTTAAGTACATTAAGGTTAGTTGAGAAAAGGTATGTAAGTAAGTCCTCACCTCTTTTATTGGTATTTTGGCTGCCCCAGATGGTGTGATGTGCGTTGGAGTCAGCGGACATGATGAGTTCCAGCCTCTCTGTCTCGCAGTTGCTGACTAGCGCGGTGAGCTCCGGTGTTGGTACCTCCTCTTCCCCCGGCAAATAGACCGACGCTATGACCACGTCTGATAGGCCTAGGCGGTCATCTGCCTGGAGCTTCACAGCGGTTAGATCTCTGGAACGTAGCTCATTTATAATGGTGGTCGGTACATGTCGTGGAGTATAAATACATGAACGTGGTTTACCTTCGGTAGCAGTTAAAAGTTTGCCTCCTATGTTGTTGAGACCACATATATTGCCTTTCCTAATCCACGGCTCCTGGATTAGGGCTATGGTCTCGGTGTTTCCCTCCAGCAAACGTCGCAGGTTAGCCGTCGCGGTGTAGCTGCGGAGGTTGATTTGTATGAGTTTAAGGAGTGGAGGTGGATCGGTCTGGGCTGCCATCGCTGTGCAGTAGACTGTCCTCCAGCTCCTTTGTCTGATCCTCTTCCCCGGCCCCTTGCTGCCACCAGTCTATGGAGCGCGATTTGGTCTCTATGGGAGTCCGAACCTCTTTACAAGTGGCGGTCATAGAGACACCGTCGGTCCTCTTCTGATGTGTAGCGTCAGGGGCTGCACCTGAGGGCTGCTGCCCTCCTTCCGACACGACATCCATGCGGTTGTCGGGAGCCGCCTCAGGAGCGGTCGAGGTTGGTACTTTCGGCTGCGATGCCACGTCCAGGTTTGGTTTCGGTGCTTCGCTGCCTTTACCCTCCTCTTCGGGGAAATTTACGTACACTGAGCCACATTTGTACGAGACCCTGCGATCTCGCTTCTTGAGCTCAGCTACATCTGCCTCAGGTATCCCAAGGACTATGCGCACCCTGCCACTTTCGTCCGGTTCTGGGATGTGGTACAAGCTCCAAGTGCGGACGTTGTACCACGGATTCTGCCCGTCGAATCTGGTCTGCAGCATGCTAAGATTTTCGTCCTTGGAAAACTTTGGG
>CATIXQ010000005.1:6530800-6600193 GCA_949711755.1 Leptidea juvernica
CGTTTGTTAGTGAATAGTATTAGTTCCGTCTTTGACGGATTAGCTGTAAGTTTGTGTTGCGCGCACCATTCTTCCAAAATCTTAAAAGCAGATCTCATGAGGCTACATAAGACGCTCTCGACTGGTCCTGTTATTAGAATGGCGAGGTCGTCAGCATAGCCCACCGTGTACAGTTTAATTTTGTTTAGCCTTGTGATGAGCTCATCTACCACAAAGTTCCAGAGCAGCGGCGAGAGTACCCCTCCTTGTGGGCAGCCCGTTGCCACCACACATCTAGTACTGGTGTTCACAGTGAATCGTATCGCCCTATGCCTCAACATGCTATCTATCCACCCGGCAATTGTAGGATCTACATCATGAGCGGCTAGCGCTCGGCCTATGCTAGTGAAAGAGGTTTTGTCGAAGGGGCCTTCGATATCAATAAAAGCACCTAAGGTTGATTGTTTACGTGATAATCCTTTCATTGCGAGAGATGTTACGCAATAGAGTGCGGATTCGGTTGATCTGCCCTGAGTATAGGCGTGTTGGTTGTCATGTACAGGTTTTTGTATGAGGGCATTTTCCCTAATATCCCTATCGCAGAGTCTCTCTAGAGTCTTCAACAAAAATGATGTGAGACTGATTGGCCTGTACGATTTGGGATTTGTGTACTCACTTTTGCCGGGCTTAGGGATAAATACCACTTTTACCTCCCTCCACTGGAGCGGTATGTATTTATAGGCCAGGCATGCCCTATAGATAGCAGTTAAATGCGCTGCTAGCGGCCCCATACCGCTCCATTGTAGCAGTCCTGGGAAGATCCCGTCCAGGCCTCCTGATATAAATGGAAGAAAGCTGTTAATTGCCCACATTACCTTGTCTTTGTCTACCACCCTGTGAGCTGTGGTCCAATCCGTTTGATCCGGTGTGTTGCTCTGCGACGCCACTTCCTCCCACGTCTGGTTGTTGGTGATGCGGCATCCAGGGAAGTGAGTTTGCAGGAGTAGTTCGCAGGTCTCGGGGTCGGATTTGGTGTATGTGCCGTTAGATTTTTTCAAGCAACCTAGATTACGCTCTGGGTCACGTGAAAGGATGTTTTTTACTTTAGCCGCTTGGTTTGTGGATTCAATGTTAGTACAGAAGCGTCTCCAGCTTTCTCTCTTCCTTTCGCGGATGCGCCTCTTGAAACGATATTGGGTCTGTTTGTATGCATCCCAGTCGTCTGGTGCCCGGGTATTTTTGGCTCTGTTGAACAGCTTCCTTACTTTGCAGCGCAGCCTATCTAACTCTGGACCCCACCACATACTTTTGTCTATTAAGTTGGGCTTTGTCGAAGTAAGAGGACACGTCTGTACATAGCTGTCGATAAGTGTTTGAGTTATGTTAGTTACATGAGTTTCTATACCTGCGGTACCGTTATAATCGTCTGGTAGGGAAATGGCCATAAGCTCATTTCTCACCAATCTGTCGTATTTGGTGCGGTCCGCTTTACGCGGGTTCCGCCTTGGCAGGGCAGGTTTGATGTTTAAGCGAAGGTTGAACCTAATCCATCTGTGATCCCAGCATGAAGGTTCGTCTGACACGTGCCAGTCATTGACGAGAGAAGAGACATGGTCGGTTGCCAGTGTTAGGTCGATTATAGTTTGGGCTCGCGCCGTAACGTAGGTAGGCTCGGAGCCCCTGTTAAGTACATTAAGGTTAGTTGAGAAAAGGTATGTAAGTAAGTCCTCACCTCTTTTATTGGTATTTTGGCTGCCCCAGATGGTGTGATGTGCGTTGGAGTCAGCGGACATGATGAGTTCCAGCCTCTCTGTCTCGCAGTTGCTGACTAGCGCGGTGAGCTCCGGTGTTGGTACCTCCTCTTCCCCCGGCAAATAGACCGACGCTATGACCACGTCTGATAGGCCTAGGCGGTCATCTGCCTGGAGCTTCACAGCGGTTAGATCTCTGGAACGTAGCTCATTTATAATGGTGGTCGTTACATGTCGTGGAGTATAAATACATGAACGTGGTTTACCTTCGGTAGCAGTTAAAAGTTTGCCTCCTATGTTGTTGAGACCACATATATTGCCTTTCCTAATCCACGGCTCCTGGATTAGGACTATGGTCTCGGTGTTTCCCTCCAGCAAACGTCGCAGGTTAGCCGTCGCGGTGTAGCTGTGCTGGAGGTTGATTTGTATGAGTTTAAGGAGTGGAGATGGATCGGTCTGGGCTGCCATTGCTGTGCAGTAGACTGTCCTCCAGCTCCTTTGTCTGATCCTCTTCCCCGGCCCCTTGCTGCCACCAGTCTATGGAGCGCGATTTGGTCTCTATGGGAGTCCGAACCTCTTTACAAGTGGCGGTCATAGAGACACCGTCGGTCCTCTTCTGATGTGTAGCGTCAGGGGCTGCACCTGAGGGCTGCTGCCCTCCTTCCGACACGACATCCATGCGGTTGTCGGGAGCCGCCTCAGGAGCGGTCGAGGTTGGTACTTTCGGCTGCGATGCCACGTCCAGGTTTGGTTTCGGTGCTTCGCTGCCTTTACCCTCCTCTTCGGGGAAATTTACGTACACTGAGCCACATTTGTACGAGACCCTGCGATCTCGCTTCTTGAGCTCAGCTACATCTGCCTCAGGTATCCCAAGGACTATGCGCACCCTGCCACTTTCGTCCGGTTCTGGGATGTGGTACAAGCTCCAAGTGCGGACGTTGTACCACGGATTCTGCCCGTCGAATCTGGTCTGCAGCATGCTAAGATTTTCGTCCTTGGAAAACTTTGGGATGATCATGGTCGCCTTGACTTTCCTAGGGATGTCGGCTTGGCGTTTGACCACGAGTCTGGTGTGTGAAAGTGGCCAAGTGATCTTGGAGACAGTCTTCTTAAGCTATTCCACGGTGTAAGTGTCCTCGCACCAAAGCTAGAGAGTACCCTCACCATGGTTGGCTCTGCCTCTGAAGCTGGGCAGCCTGAAGGGATCAGTGGTGGCGGCGCAGACTTCTGCGTCTATCGCACCCTCTATTGCCGACTGTATCGCCTGGGCTTGCTCGGCTTTTATGTCCCTGAAGGGCTCATTCATGATCACGACTAGTAAATCGTTAGATTAACACATGTCGGCGTAATTTACGGAGCCCTTTTTGGGAGTAGGCCGCGGGTTCGTTCGCGTACGCTTAACGTCCTCGCGGGGTGACAGAGTGTCATCCGGGCGAGCTCTTTTGCTGCCCTTGGGTAGGTGTGGGCCTTGCTCGGAAGCAGCACGAGCTTCCGCCCTCTCTTGAACGTTTCGGCCAGCGCGTTTCCCTCGTGGCCTTTTTTGGGGCTTACTACCGCCTGCTATTGGTTCGATAGTCGGCTGTCCTGCGGGCTTGCCTTTATCTCCAGTAGCGCTGTCTACCTGAACCTCTTTGGGTTTGGGGGGTTGCGGATTTTTTTTCGCTTTCCTAGCCTCGGCTCGCGCGCTGTTTCGTGCGTTCCTGCTAGGTGCCTTGTATGTAGGCTTGGCATCTCCCTTCCTGATGGGTAACGTCCAGGCATCGTCCGTGAAGGTAGTTGCCGGTATGGCTTCCTTTAGGGTGGAAAGATCCAGCGAGGAAGACTCTTTCGGCGCTGTGGGAGCAGCCGTAGTCTGGACGGATTGGCTAAGCGCTCCCGAGGGAGCAGCTCGTTTGTTTTGGTAGAAGTTTCTCTTTTGGTCCATGGGCAGAGATTTATTAAAATTCATCCTCGTCAGTGCCCCACCCGCCTTGGAGCCTCAGTAGGGGACGTCATGCACCTTGATGTACATGTCCGCCAGGACTACTGCGAGGATATAGTAACCCTCACCGTGAATACCTGATGACTGACGGCCGAGTAATGTAGAAGCCGCATACGTTAGGAAGAGAGCCTCCCGCGCTCACCTCAACATCTGCGACCGGGCCATAGGCACCCACATGGATTTGGGTCACTCGCCGGCAGCCCTCTGACGGGAAGCCACAGCCGATTGATCGAGAATGGCTAGTCCCCGACCGCCCGTTTAAGAGGAAGATCAGGGCCAAAGAGGCGTGTTGCATCAAGCAGGTAACTGATCGACCGCTATCCGCTCAACCACCAGGATTCCTTACTCCCTCCTTACGGGTATCCACGCACGGCACAAACACGTGGGTGATCGCAAGTTCCTTACTCATTGATGTTAGTGAGCCCTCGACCTCTCGATCACGCGAGGTGAGGTGAAGGAGGAAAGGATTGTGTGGGTAGGTTGGGGGAGGCAAGGCTGCAAATGTAGAATAGCACGAGGAATAAATAATTTTTAGGATTTTTGCTTTGTGCGGCCAAAGAACTAATTAACTAACTAACTTCTTACGTGTTACATAAGTACACACACACACTTTTTTTATATTCTATGAAGTATATTTTGTGTGCTTTGTTAACAAAATATTTGGATAATATAATGAGATTGAACTTGACCTATTGGTCTTTTAGTTAGTTGCTCCCATTTTGCACCATAGCCTAAGCCTACTACTACCTACTACTAGTACTCGCCGTGAAAATTTATCTTTATTATTTTTGTGTGTAGGCAAGGTCGTCATTGTTGTATGGATCTCTGTGAAGCTGGTTGACATAGGCACATTACACGTACAGCGAGCGAAAGCCAGCGGAAAAACTCCCTTCTCTTTCACTAGTCTCGCCATACTCACATTTTCTTTATCGTTTCCTAGCATTCTAGATAAGAAGACAAGAAGCTCCGATTTTACTAACGTTATTTGAATCTACTAAACTTTTTAAATCGAATTCTACATTTAAAACTAGATAGTAAGATGTCTATTTTATTGCTGAGGTTCCAATTAGTAATTTAATGATATACATTTCAATTCTTTTTCATTCATAGATTCCTTTATATATCTTCTTATTATTATATCATATTAGCGGGTGTAAAATCTTCCTAGGCTGAGTCAATAAAATGCAAAGACGAAAGAGCATTTTATCAAATATTTTATCCGAAGGCCAATGAAATTACTAAGTACTTACTGATTTTTTGTTCAATGAATTATCATTCATTTTACGCTGGAGTTTTAAGGCTGCTACCCTAAGAAATCACCAAATAATTATTATATATATTATAATTGAAACCATTTGACGGTTTATATTAAGCTTATATTTTTTTTTTATGGAATAGGAGGACAAACAAGCGTACGGGTCACCTGTTGATAAGTCATCACCGCCGCCTTCAATGTCTTCCAACACCAGAGGAATCACAGGAGCGTTGCCGGCCTTTAAGGAAAGTGTACGCGCTTTATTGAAGTTACCCATGTCGTATCGTCCCGGAAACACCGCACAAGGAAGTTCATTCCACACCTTTGTAGTACGTGGAAGAAAGCTCCTTGAGAAACTTTTCCACAGTTTATACACAACCAGATCATACGGACATTAGAATCAAGCCTAATATATTTTCTACCACAGATAATAACGCAGTTGCCGATTCAGCAAAGAAATCTCTTTTCAAAATTTCATTAGACCAAAATTCAATAGAAAAAGCCTTGAAAAAACTTGACGATAGAAAAGGAGCTGGTCCTGATAAGATACCGGCTAATTTCATTAAAAACTGCGCTTCATCTCTGTCCTATCCGCTATATCTTATATATAATCGATCTCTGGCCACTGGGATTTTCCTGAAAAATGGAAGTCCGCGAATGTTGTGCCAATTCCGAAAAGCGGACAAGCGGATGATATAATGAACTACAGGCCAAATTCTATATTGTCCATTTTTGGTAAGGTTTTCGAATCTTTGATATGTCCTTATCTTTCTTTTCATTTGAAATCTATTTTAGTCCCTCAACAGCATGGTTTCCGCAATAAAATGTCTACCGTAACAAATTTAACTGAATTTACAACTCAAGTAATCGATAATATAGACAAGAGACACCAAGTGGATGCTATATATATGGATGTTAGTAAAGCTTTCGATCGGGTCAACCACTCAATGTTAATAAGTAAACTACATAACGCTGGCATTCAAGGAACTTTACTGTGCTGGCTCTCGTCGTTTTTGTCGTACAGACAACTACAAGTTGTGATTTGCGGGTATCAATCAGATCCATTCATGGCTCCATCTGGAGTCCCTCAGGGATCCCATCTAGGTCCAATATTATTTTTAGTATTTATTAACGACTTGTGTAACCATATAAAATCTTCAAATTTTTCGTTATTTGCTGACGACTTAAAGATTTTTAAAGCTATCCAAAATCCGTTAGACTCGATTTCCCTTCAAAATGACTTAAACAGTATTTTCCAATGGTCTATTAAAAATAAATTGCCCCTTAATGTAAAAAAATGTCAGCATATAAAATTTACAAAGAAACGAATTCCGCATAATACTTCATATTCTTTAAATAATCTTTTGTTAGATGAAGTGGATGAAATCAGAGACCTTGGAATTGTTTTAGACAAGAAATTATCTTTCAATACACACATAGATGTAACAATCAATAAATGTTGCAAAACGTTTAAATCATGTTTAGCTCTTAAAATGGTTTATTTTGCTCTAATTCGTAGTTTATTAGAATACGGCTCCACCGTTTGGAATCCATTCTATAAGGATCCTATCAAAAGAATCGAAAGAATCCAGAAACGCTTTCTTTTTTTGTTGTCAGTACATGAAAAAAAACAGTTCGAGTTAACCTCTTATAACAATAGATTGCATTTCTTTAATATAACGTCACTAGAAAATCGTCGCTGGGTGAATGATCAAATGTTTCGATACAAAATTTTAAATCACAAATTAGACTGTCCCAATATCCTAGCCAAAATTAAATTTTCAGTGCCACGCGAAAGTGCACGTTTCACAAATTTCAAACCTTTTATTGGAAATTTATATAGAACTGAACTCGGTGCTAATAGTGTTTTAGAAAGGATCTGCCGGGAGCACAATAATCTTTTCAAAACTACTCGTGTTGGCATCCACTCCTCCTCCCCTAGGCATTACAAAAAATTATTGCACCAATTTATCAGTGCAGAAACCACATAACTTATGCTTTGTTTGCAAATTTGCAATCCCGCACTTGTGCAACTCAAAAATGCATGCTGGTTTGCCTGTAATTGGATTTGCATCATAATTTATACTTATTTTGTTATTTTTATAAGCTAGTAATAGTGTATAATCTGTTGGTGAACCTAAATAAATAAATAAAACTGCACTGAGGAGGACCGCCACACATCCAGATGGTGGGGATGATATCCTAACTTGTGGCGTGTCGTGCGAAGGTGGAATTCGGCATCAGGAATCAGGTTAAACAGCTCTTCGGAACACTCCCCGTGATAAATGCGCCCTCTACGCAACGCCAAGTGATCCAGCCGTTGTTATGTTACACGCGGTCAAATGAATCGAGCTGACACAGGGGTGCGCCAGACCAGAGATGACAGCAATACTCCATATGTGGCCGGACCTGCGCTTTGTAGAGCGCTAGAATGTGGCCTGGCTTGAAGTATTGCCATGCTCTATTAATGACGGCCAGTTTCTTCGAAGCCAATTTGGCTTTGCCCTCCAGATGGCCACGAATTTGGCAATCGCTTGAGATATCGAGACCCAGTATTCCGATACTAGGCGAGACTATAAGGGAAGTGTTATCGAAGAGCGGTGATACGACAAATGGGGTTTTTTTAGTGGTAAACGCTCAAACTTGAGTCTTCTGTAGGTTAAATTGGACAAGGTTCAATTTACCCCATTCCGCGACCTACTCAAAAGAGGACTCAGTAGAAGACACAAATTTCTCCCGGCACTGGTCGACGTTTTCCCGAGAGAGACCTGCGTGGCCCGTGTATACGGCATCACCAGTGCTGTCGTCTGCATAGCAATGTATGTTGGAGTCGTCCAACATATCATTGATATGCAGAAGGAACTGCGTGGGATGCACACAGCCTTGGGGCACTCCAGCATTCACGGGCTTTGGGTTCGAGCAATATCCGTCAACAATGACCTGTATGCTGCGCCCAGTGAGGAAGCTGGAGGTCCACTTGCACAAGCTCTCGGGAAGCCCAAATGATGGAAGTTTTGAGAGTAGTGCCATGTGCCATATACGATCAAAGGCCTTCGCTATATCCAGGCTAACTGCCAGGCCTTCCCCCTTGCTTTATTGAAAGCACCTATCACGCCGCCACCTATCTACGTGTTAAGTATACTAGAAGATCACCTGCCGACCGATCATGGCGAAAGCCGTGCTGTCGATCGTTGATCAACTGGTGACCCTCTAGGTATATATAGACCCAAGAGCTGGCGGTTGATTATGCTCTCCATGATTTTGGAGAGCAGAGAGGTAAAGAGGTGTCAAAATGACATAGTTAGTTTTGTAAAGAAAATTGTATTATGATTTTAATAAATTAAAAAGGCTTGTAAATTAAAACTATGACGATCTTGTGCGAGAGTGGTAACCCAGCTCTGCTCGATTCCTCAAGGCCATTGGCTCACTCCCCACCCTTAAGAGTTTAGATTGTATCTAACCGTGTTATATACATCTTGTGTATTGTACCGATTACATCTTGTACTGATATATTTTAATGAAATGAAAAAGTTAACTTTATGTGAAAACTCCCTTCGGCGCGCTGAACACTTCATTTAGTGGGTCTGAATATGAATGAGACTGAGTCATCACGCTTGGTTTTCAAATTCAGATTTAAATTTTTATTTAAATATTTAAATATTTTTATTCAAAACAGGATGAGACATCACTTATTGAAAGTCAAAAACTACCACCCATTCCAAAAAGAATGCCTCATGAATCATGAATGGGCGCAACAAACTCAGCAGGCTTTTTTTTTCATCACAAAATATGTTTACAAAGTAAAATTGTACAATTAAACTTATTATTGAATAGCCTAAAGGCGGTCACTCCATTCTCAATCTGTGGAATCATTAAGAATGTTATTTATGTTATAATAACTTATACCACACAATGGTTTTTTAACAATTCTTTTGAATAACGTAATACTTTTGTTTTGAACATTTTCTGGGATCTTGTTGTAAAACCATATGCATCACCCCAACAAAAGACTTACTTATTCGACTTAGGCTGGTTTAGGCTATTTTGTACCCGGGTGGTGGACACCGAAGGCCCCTACTGCAGGGGGACTGAAGATAGGCTACTGTTTTCTGTGCGAGTGTGATACATAACCAACGGATGAGTCTGGTCCGTTCGTGTCATGTCTTCGGGCTCCGGGGAAGCACATGGCGACAGATACACAAATGATATTATTTCTTAGTCCAAGTTTTCTATGTAATTATGCATTTTGGGTTATTATATTATATTATATTATCATTGTTATTTTTATTTATTAGGTACGCTTCCACTTACGTTTTAATTTTGTGTAGTCATATTATTGTAAATATAGTTATAAGATTTGTTTTGTTTGAGAAGCCTAATTGTTTTAAAGTACGGAAAACGTAAGTATTTAGATCTATGAACAAATTGACAATGCCACGATCGATTTATAGCAAGAGGTCTAAAAATTAAAGAAATGAAAGAAGTCATAATCAATTTATGTATAACTGATATCAATATTGAATTAACTTCAATGTATACAAACAGTGTTTTTTTATGTTTAAAGTACACAGGCGACCCATGTGCAAGGTTTTCTGCTGCATTAACCAGAATATTCATTGAAACCGATCCGTATTTAAATTAGTGTCACAAGAAATTACCCTCTAGTGGAACCTGATTCAAAGCTGTTTTAGACGAAGTTTTTCTATAGAAAATAAATTGAATATCCATTATACTGGATGAAAATAAGAATGATATTCTGTCGCAGATAGTCGAGACAAAGAGACATATTTATCGGCTTTCCCTAAATTCAATCGGTTCTACAATAGTTATCTTTCCTTATTGATCCAAATTCTCTAAATTGGACAAATTAAAATTTGGTGATTAAATTATTACACTTTCTTTCCGAATACAAATTTAAATGTATATGAATAAATGATTGTAATTTTATGTATCCTCTTTTGTGGGCCAAAATGTGGTTTCGTTTTTTTCATTCTTAGTTTAACCTGTTTTGCCATAATTTATATTATTATAAGGAAAATATTTTATTGATTCCATAGCTGGGTTTATACTCAGTGCGCCATTTATACTTTAGTACAATTGCATTGAAATAATATCAAACTCATTTATGTTATGGATTGTATTAGTGTTTCCGATTATCATAACGCTTAGAGCGTGGCAATCACTCTAAGACTAACCATCAATCATAATCCAGTGGAATAAGGACGGGACTAGAGACCCTATGTTGTGTCTTCCTGAAAGGATTATTTTTGGTTCTTAGTGTTGTTAAGGGACTTATCAATCGCGTCAAGAATCGTATCTTGTTAATTAGATTAGTCCATCGTGAATAATCAAATTACATTTCAAGTCTCTACGCCTTAAGGCTCCAGACATATCGTGATGAGTCAATATATTGGTGGAAATCTTTTATTGTATATATAAGATTCATATTTAGTTTATTTATTATATATTCAGATTGTAAGGTTCCCTGTATGTGTAGCATTTCTTCTAAATAATTTTACTTACTTCACATTTCTTTATAATTCTTATAATCTGTTTTAAATATTTTTGTAATATTGAAATGTTGTGGGGTGATAAAGAGAACCGAATATAATTTTTGAAGAATATTCCCCGCTATTCGGTTGATTTTAAACGTGGGTACGCACGTTTAAAGTTTTTTGTTTGAATATATTCAGCATGTAAGTGGAACTTATAATGCCTAATACTGTCTACGATATCCGCACATTAAAGTACAAAAATTAAGGGACCTAGGATGAAACCTTGTGGTATCCCACGATTGTCAGAAGGTATATTGAGATAAACATTTTTTATCATCAATTGATGTAAGTTCCACAGACTGTTTACTAATATTTTACGTTATTTAGAAACCATTTAAATATTCCAAGCTAAAGCCATAAAATTTAAGATACTAATTAACATCTATGTATGGTTTCAGAGGCACACGAGAAGTTTAGTAAAGCCAAGATTGTACTCGCCCCCTTACCTTTCGCATCTAATATAATATTATGCAGTTGTGCGTTTCCAGAAGTCTGATTATATTTAATTATTATAAAAAGTATTATAAGACAAGATACCCTAGCGCTGTCAGCTATTTCAGTCAACGGATCAGCCTAGCTATCTAACGCGGAAATGCTGCCAGTATTCTTGGTACGCTTCCACGTAATGATAGTTCTAATTTTATGTAGTCATAGTATTGTAAATATCGTTATAAGTGTAGTTATTATAAGACAAGATGCAAATTCAAACGAAATATTATATAAGTGTAAATTGTAACAGCAATGATCTTTTTTTTTTAAATTTATTTATTGAAATACATAATTTACACATTGTAAAAACCACAGATGATTGACCTCAATGCATTATCTTAGTCTACGCCTTATGTTACTTTTTATTAAAAAAATGTAGGTAATATAAGCTTAAGATTAAATTAACCTACATTTAATTAATCATACCTAAAATCAGTCAGTATCGGCTACAAGTCCATACATTACTTACATAGTACTCATATAATATGTACCTTACTTATATTTATTTCAGCAAGGAAACCATCTCCAAGGCAACTAAAATACAGATATTTCAAACGTACTAATTGAAGCATATAAATAAAAATGAAAAACCTTAAGTTCATAATATGTAATACCAATTATAACTAATGTAGATGTTAACTTGTAGATCACGTGACAACCTGCTGTTGAGTTAGTACTTGGGGAAGAGTTGGTGAAGTTTTGGCCAAATAAGTACTGTCCGATCGCTGAACTGCTCCTCAATTAGTAAATTAGCTTGCAGACAGGCACGTACAGGGCTATTGCTGTCTGAGAACATTTAATAGCACGTCCAGATTTAATGACTTTACTTTAGCTTAATGTCACTATATCTTATTCTAGCAATTCTTGTATATATATAATCTGAATCTCGGAAACGGCTCCAAAAAAATTTAGTATACAGGGGATTTCGGGGGCGATAAAGGTAAATTTATCAACTTTATCCAAGACTATAATAGATCAGATGGGACGTTGGGTGGTCCGCAAAGCAGAAGACCGAATCCAGATGTCGTATTATTTTTGCCCAAGTTTTGTACATTCTTTAAAATCTGAGCAAGGCTCGGTCGTCCGGATATTAACTATTATGTACTTACTAGCTAACCCGACGAAAAAAAATGATTTTGCTATTCGGGAATAATGTAGTGTAAAGCCATCGGAAATGTGTAATTTATCAAAGTTAATGAGTATAAATAAAACAAAACGTATTTCTTAATGGTTTAGTTAAATGTAGCAATAAAAAATTATAAGGATTAATATCGTATTTGTGTTAACAGCCTTAAATTTGATTATTGCCAATTTTTTTAAGTATTTTTATGGATAGTATGCTCTCCACTTACCCAGTTTATTTTTTCCAACACCTCCAACAAATATTGATAATGTATACAAAAATTTATGCTTAAACCTTCCTCGAGAACCACGCTATCCATTAGTGAAAACAGCATGCAAATCGATGCAGTAGTTTTTTAGTTTATCGCGAACAGACAGACGCGGTTATAATATGCAGTGATGATGTCAAATTTTAAATTTAATAAACAATTTAACTTGTGTTTTAATTCAAACCATTCGAATTCAATCAAATAGCACAGTGAAATAAGTTCAGTGATTACTTAAAATACGATTTACTTGACATCTTAAAATCTCAAGCCGACTTAAAGAACACATTGCGGATATCAAACACAGACGTCACTCTAAGTCAGCTGTATGTGAATATAGAACAGACCGTCCTAAGCACTACATGCGGTTTGACCAAACAAAAGTTTTGGTAAAAGAGAATAGATTTCTACTGGTACGTGAAGCCATCGAAATTAAAAAACACCCAAATTTCAATAGAGAAGATGGTCTAAAATTATCTTACACCTGGGATCCAATAATCTCTAAATTAAAACCCATAACAACACATACCAAAAAAGAAGTGGATACTGTCAGTAAATTTTTCGAAAAACCATCTGTGTACAGCAAATTTCACCTCCGAGGCAATAAATGGCGCTAAACGTCATAATGACATCTATGACAAATACTATCTATGATTCATTTCATCTGCAGTCAGTTAATTAAAATAAAAATGTAACTCTTACGCAAAAATCTAATGTAAAAACAATTACAATTACACGCGTTTTAATACTTTAAAAGTGTTTTATTTAAATCTTAATATCACTGTGTTTAATACCGGCACAGTACCGCTATTCGTTTAAAAAAAATCAACTTTAAAAAAATATTCTTTAGAAGTAATTCTTATTTAATCAAAACAAATCTTATAACTATATTTACAATACTACGACTACATAAAATTAAAACTATCATTACGTGGAAGCGTACCAAGAATACTGGCAGCATTACCGCGTTGGATAGCAAGGCTGATCCGTTGACCGAAATAGCTGCCAGCGCTTGGGTTTCCAGTAGCCTTATTGAGGCGCGAAGATAGTATTTTGAACATTCTCCGCGCCTCTGGGCCCCACGGGCCAAGTGTCTTGACACCAAACGGCACAAAGATGTATGACTCACTGAGACCAACATATTTGCGACGCTTGCTGTCTTCGGCAGTCGAAGCAGCAGCCCCAGCACCAACTGACGTAACTTGGACATGAGAAGGAGCCAGAGTGTCGACGCAAGTAGCGTCCCACACCAGCGCCCTTCCCCGTGCCCAAGCCACCAGCGTCATTCCATCAGGACGCTTGCCATCGCGGCGGGTAATGCCATTTGGCTCTAAAACAGCTGGTATATTAAGAGCGGCAAATGCCCTGCGGATGACTTCATAAGAAGTTGAAGTTCTTCCTTTTAGAAGTTGTCTAAAGTTTGAATGGTGTCATTATAAATGTGCTTTCCTTTTAAAGTCAAAATCAAATAAACTTTATTCAAATAGTTTTTGGGCGTCGTTAAAGTATTTCTTTTAACTTACTGAATATATTGTAGCTTCAGTAATTTAAATGTTTGAAAAATAGAGCTTGTGAGAAAACATACAAAAAACTCAACGGTCACTCCTTTAAACCAATTGGAGTATTTTACAATAGCTGTAATATACATAGTTTGTAAGGTGCTGCATCCATAAATAATTCATGTTCACAGTAAAAGCGTTTTAAGTATCAAAAATATAAACTGATAAATGATAATAATAATAACATAAAAACTGTATAAATAACATTTTCGTATCTTGGTTGCACCAAGATTTAAGAGTTTGAATTCAAAGGTTGTGGCAGGATGTTTTTTGAACATGAAGGTTGTGATTAATGTCGACCAGGCACCACAAATAGAATTCGTTCACGAATTGACGCATGGATCATCGTTCCTGTCGCATATATTTGAGGAAAGGAGGCATACGATGACGACCCATGAGTATTTATAAATGTTAATCCTTATATAATAAGTGTTATAAAATCAAGTTACACAGGTGACCCGTACGCTCGTTTGTCCTCCTATTCCATAAAAGAAAAAACACACTGTTATAAGTTCAGTGACTTATTTAAAAAACGTTTTACTTGACATTTTAGTATCATTGTGTATAACAGCAGCACAATACGGCTATTCGTACATTAATCTTATCTGAAAAAAAAATGCTTATGACAACTTCAAAAGTTTGAATGGCACCATCATGACTGTGCTTTCATCCATAGTGCAGTTTTCAGAGAGCTTGCAAAGTCAAAGTCAAAATTAAATAAACTTTATTCAAATACGCTTAAGCTAACCGTTTATAAATTGTCATATTTCTTTAAAATTACTGAATATATTTCAGATTTCAGATTCAGTAATTTAAAGTTTTGAAAAAGTAGAGCTCGTGAAAAGAACATACAAGACACTCAACGGTCATACTTTTAAATCAATTATTTTCAAGAAATACTACTATAATTAGTAATTGACAAGGCACCACAAATATAACCCGTTGACGAGTTGACGCATGGACCAGCCTTCGTTCCTGTCGCACAATATTTGAGGGAAGGAAGCACAAGATGATGGCCCATGAGCATACACAAGCAAAGTTTAAAATTATAAAAATAATGCTCACAAAACAAGCCCACATTGGTCCTATACACTGCGATTACAGTGACTTACAGTTTATATAAACCAAAAAAATACAGTCATGTACAAATCAATAAGACCATACAATGTTAATATAAAGAATTATTATAAGTTTCCTTCTTCCATGTATATTAATCAAATAAATTTGGTTAAGTTTTCAAAAATAGTTATGTTAATCCTTATCAAAAATAAGTGTTATAAAAATTATTATCATTTTTTAATGGCAGGACAAACGGTACCTACAGATAAATGATAACCGCCGCCCACATTCTCTTGCAACACCAGAGGTATCACGGGAGCGGTGCCGGTGTGCGTGCTATTTAGAAAAGTGTACGCGCTTTTCATGAAGGTATCAATGTCGTGGTAGCACCGCACTATATTAGTATGTTCAATGATTTAGTAATTAATTTTCAACTTCTGAACCACAAACCACATTCTTGTATTGAAATAAATATTTGAAAAATGTAAAGAAGATCGTTGAAAATGTGAAAAATTGAAGAGAGGTTAAAACACTAAGCAAAAAACCAAGCATAAATTTATTATTAATGAAGGCGGACTTTCGACACACGATAAAAGTGTCTCAAAAGGATCAATAAGCAGAAAAGAGAGAGACAGTTCAATAGGTGGTAGAATAAGCATAAATCAGTAGCAGAAACCAGCAGTACCAGACTGACAAGAGATTGGACAGAGTGGAGTTGGAAGTAGAGGCCTTTGTCAAGAAAGAGCAAACAAACGAAGATATTGGTGTCGATCGCCATATTACATTATGGTCAAGAATTAAAGATTTTTACGTTAATTGTCTAAATGAAAGGCTTAAATTTTGTACATTTGCAAAGCAATGTAACAGCTTAATCAGGGCACTAATCCCTACTAATATTATAAATGTGAATGTAAGTTTGTTTGTTACGCTTTCACGCCTAAGCCACTGAACTGATTTTCATGAAATTTTATACAGAGATAGACTTTAATGATAAAGTCCCAGCCACTATTTAGGCATTATCTATAACAAATTTAAAAGTTTTATTAAAAAATGGCTGTGTCGTAAAACCTACTACTCCAAAGCTGAATATCCAAGTGATCGGCCAGCCTGGGACTAGATTATGATTGTTTTATAGCGATAGAAATAACTGTACAAAATTGTATATTTTTATTGAAAACAGCGCAAAAAAAAGTATGCGCTCTCAGAGCGCCATTTGTTTCCGAAGCGGTAGAAGTATCTAGTTTATTAGAAATTACATCAAAAAGAATTATAAAGGAATCAATTTTGAGAAAATAAATGCCTATGCCTTTAAAGGTAAAACGGGGATTATAATTATAAATCATAATTGAGAAAACATTATTTTTCAATATCACGAAGTACACTCGCGCTCGTAAACTTTACGATCCTCACTGAAAAGGGTTCTGATTTAATATCACAGACATGTTCGGTCTTCGTTCACCGTTTTATTTAATAATCACAATAAAATTTTGCTATTTTATCGCCAGTTCATAACAAACGTTGCATAAAATTTGAATTGAAACCAAATAATAATACTTTCAAGTTCAAATTTACCTTAGACCTGAGAAGTACAAGCGCAACAAACTCGGCTTTTCGTTTTCATCGAAAGAATATGTTTACAAAGTAATATTGTACAATTTAACTTATTACTGAATAGCCTGAGGGCGGTCGCTCCACTCCCAATCTGTGGTATCATTAAGAAAGTCATTTATGTTATACTAACCACACAAACGCTTTTTACCAATTGTTTTGAATAACATATTACTTTTGTTTTGAACATTTTCTAGGATCTTGTTGTAAATACATCGCCCCACAAAAGACTTACTAACTCGACTAAGCCGAGTAGTAGACATAATTACAAGTTTTTGTCTGTTCCTGGTGTTAACATTATGTGTGTGTCATTAACTAACTTTCAACGGATATTCTATGAATTCTTTATAATTAAATGAAATAGAAATTATCCTAAGAATAAATAGAAGAAAATTTTAGTGCAAATTTGTTTCAGATAAGTTGTGATCCTATGTGTGTGGTGACCCTCCATATTACAGTCTTCACGGAGCTCTCAGCCACGGAAGATGCAACAATATGGGTACTTCAAATTAATAAATTATAAATTGCGCCCATGTTTCTTAAGATCTCCACACGCTCCTGTGATACCTCTAGTGCTGCAGAGAGTTTGAGCAACTTTTCTAGTCAACAGTGGGAGTCTAATTTGCACAGGATGCCGGCTAGATTATGTGTACCACAACGGCGCCTATTTCTGCCATGAAGCAGTAATGTGTAATTATTATTTCTTTCGGTCTGAAGGGCACCGTAGCTAGTGAAATTAGTGGACAAATGAGACTTAACATCTCATGTTATGTCTCAAGGTGACGAGCGTAATTATCGTAGTACCGTTCAGAATTTTTGAGTATTTTAATAATCCTGAGCGGTACTGCATTGAAATGAGCAGGACGTATCAATTACCATCAACTCAACGTCCTGCTCGTCTCGTCCCTTATTTTCATTAAAAAAAGCAGCGCTGATCGCTTTTTATCTAGTGCGCTCATTTTTCCTCCTGCACCTAAGAAGAATCAACCTTCAAAATACTGAAATAGCTTACAGAGCTCGCTCGTCCAATACTTTAATTATCGACTTACACCAACATTACTGATGAAGACCAAATTTTACTGTTATAATTCATGAATAGATTCAACAAAAGATGCCAGAAATAATTGTTCAAGAACCTGCCATTATCTTTACATAAAATTCAAACGTTTTTATTGAATATAAAAAAAAACACAACACAACCTACTTCAAAAACACTATACAAAACAATAAATATAATATGCACTAAGTAGTATAATTAAAAGTGTGTGTGTCAGCTCTGACGCACGACTGGAGTTAACTTCTCAAGAACGATTGTCTTTGAACAGGTACTAAACAAAATTATGTCCAATGGAGTCGGTTACAAACAAATATACAGCAGAAGCTAAAAAAAAAGCGTATTAATTAAAAAAGATCGACATCATATGTAAGGGTAAATAAACGCATTAATGAAAATTCTTAAATAATATATATTTTATTTACATTTAAGTAGATCTTACATGATTACATCAGATAATAATTATATTATCGAATCATAATTTAGGTATCATAACTGAAACTACAAAAATATTTAATAGAAAATAAATCATAATAACTTTAAAAAAATTATACTTAGATATTGTAGGTTTAACATATCTACATGTTAGGTTAAAAATTGTCTATTTCACGTGAAATGCGCTAAAATTATAAAAGGCATCTATTTTTCTCAAAATTCATTCCCTTAGAATTCTTTTTTGATGTCATTTCTAATATACTAGATGCTACTACCGCTTCGGAAATAATTGGCGCTCTGAGAGAGTACATACTCTCCATATTAAATTAAAGATTTAATTATGTGCATAGCTCACATAAATTTGTATGAACTATATTGATAATTCAATATTTAGTAAATACAAAGCACACATGTTTATATATACATTTCTTATTAATGTATGAATTGTAACTTATTTAGTATCCACGTGCTATTCAGATTTTCCGGTACTATTATTTACTCCACTTTCTTCCATAATTTATAGAATTTTCACTTAACTTTATGAAAGTATAATAATAAATCAATTTCAATCATATAATAAAGCTTCAAAATACAAGAAAGGGAAAGGTGTGCGAGAAATGAAGCGCACCAAAAACGTTACTATGCCATTTGATGAGTAGGTTTTACTCTCCATATTTTTCTCATAGCGGGCGCCTTTTATGAAAATCGATTCTTAAGGAGTAAACTCCATAAATAATTGCGTATTTTTATACAATCTAATTATATAATCTAGTTCTAGTTACGATTATTGTTATTTTTGGAATTGGTGTCCTCCCGCCGCGGCCCCGCTCTCGCCTCACCTCTCCTCACGTCGCGCGTGCGACTCAAGCACATGTCACCTATAACTGTATAGTTAAAAACCTATCTTGTCTGACACCGACTCGAAAATAGGTTCCCCCCGAAAAAAAAATACCGACGAATTGAGAACCTCGTTCTTTTTTGAAGTCGGTTAATAAAGTAAACATCAGCGAGTGGTATGAGCACATTATGTCATACGGTGATAGTGTAGTTATTTTCCCGCTGAGAATAAATGTTTGCAGCTTAAACCAATAATACATTCACGCAGAACTAATTTCCCTAAGGACTAATAAAGATGTTGTGGAAACCATTCATACGTTGATTGCTGGAATTTATTATATTTATGTTCAAAATAGTAATTTATTGCACTTTACTGAGTAGTAAGCCAACCGCAATGCGCTTCGTTCAACTCGCGAGGTCTGTTGGAATTATAATCTGGATATGTTCCAACAATGTTTGCCCGTAAAAATTTACTTTCGGCTGTGTTCGTATTATTATGATTAATTGGATGAAGCCACAACCTGCGAGTTGAACAAAGCATACAAGATTTTATGACGTCACTCGAACGGTGAGCCCAGTTGGCAGTGTACTGGCACGGAACGCCAGAGGTCATGGGTACGAGTCCTGCATCGTTCATAAAATTTTGTTTTCAAATTTTATTTGTGTATTAATCCCAGAAGTGAGGGTTATCACTTTAAAAACATAACAAATTGTTTAGATTAGCAAGAGCAACATCTCAAGTCAATTTCCTATTATGCAAATTTTGGTATTAAGCAGGTTATCAACTGTAAAGTAGATCCTGTAGATTTTTTTATTTTTTATTTTTATTTTATTTAGAAAACTTACAGTGTTACAATAACTTAATTACTTAATAATAGTGTAAACATTTTACACCATTTAATAGTTTTCGCATATTGTTTCTAATAACACATAGCGTAATATAGGTACATCCTTTTTTTCTTATTTTTTGTTATACAAGTATTATATATAATATGTTAATAATTACATAGGTACTACATTTATTATGTTCAAAGAGAATTTAAACACTACGTTTAATTATGTTTATAGTAACAGTTAGGAAAAGACATTAAACCAGTTTTTAGTAATTTTTGATCTGATAGAATTTGTGGATGAATTAAACAGGTCAAAATCAGGAAAGCCTTTAAGATTATTTATGCAGTGAGATGCTCTTGAGAAGAATGAGTTTTGTTTGTAATTTGACGCACAGTGGGGTATATGTAAATATTTAGGATATCTTGCAGAGATTCTGGGAATATTTAAATTTATATTCGAGAGAAGATGGGGAGCGTCAATGTGACATTGTGCTTTTTTTGTTAAGAATAAAATATCAGCTATTTTGCGTCTCTCGTGGAGTGGTAATATATGATGTCTCCTGCATCTTGACTCATAATCATTGTCGTATGTCTTGCACTTATATTCAAGGTATTTAACAAATCTGCGTTGGATTGATTCTAATCTGTTAATATGTATATCATACTGAGGGTTCCAAATTTGTGTACAATACTCGAGTATGCTACGAACATATGTACAATACAACGTTTTTATAACCTTATACTTGAGAATTGGGAACAGGATCTCTTGATAAATCCCATACACTGGTTGGCTCTATTAGCGATGCTTTCAATGTGTTTATCAAATGAAAGCTTAGAGTCATTCAAAAATAATATTATATTTTTGAATAGTGAATTAAAATTTTACTCTACAAACTATTTCTTGGAGCGTAATTACAAGTATTCTGCATTGTTAACCCAATTTTTTCGGAGACTACATAGTCTTTTCTCTCAAATTTAATCAACATTATCTGGTGGTTTTACGTTGAGTAAGGTACATATTACTTTTATTCGTCGTATTAGTGCATAGGGGTCTGTGTGGCCCTATATGATCTTATTGCGTTTGACTTTTGTAAAAAAAAATACAATGAGAGCACACTATTATTTTTGGCCTTTTATTAATTAGCCTTGGAATTAATTATTGAGTTTTCGTTACATAACATACTCCTTTATAAAAGAGAAAATAATTCCGAAGCAAAATTGTAATAATATTAAACCCAACAGCTTAAGCAGTTCATAATTGTACATTGTGATTGAAATTTGGACTCTAAACAGACGTAAGAGAGTTTACGTTTTCTTGTGATTAAATCAAATTTCACTGAACACTGAGTGCAGTAGACTGGACATAAGCATCGCAATGGTGCAAGTGTTTATCACTACATATGTATAGATAAAAGTTTCTCGGCCCCATCTGCCTGTCGGCTTGAACGCTATAAACTGAAAAGATATTAATCGGATTTTCTTACAGTTTTCTAAATTAGATGGAGTGGTTCTTGAGCAGATATGACTAAATTATCTAAAATAATATGACAACGATAGCTGATGAGGTTAGGAAAAATCATGCCCACTAGGAGCTTTTACCAGCGTTATATCAGTAGATTTTTCTGAAAATAATGTATTACGGAAAAACTTCTCAAAACATCATACAATGAAAAAATATGGAGATAGCCAATTCGTTTAAATATATCTTATTAAGGGGAATTGGATAAATTATTTACATAATGTGCTTAATAAAGTAAATAGGACTATCTGCCATAAAACTACAAAATCGATTAAAAATATATATCTTTTTATTCCAAGTCATTTTATTGCATGTAATTATTTTCATATAAATATAACTTAAAAAAAGAGTTCGTTTTAAATAGAAACCTCTTTACTTCTTCATTACGCAGATTACTGAAGTGCTTCTATTGATTTTTGCACATTAGCCGCTTACATATTGTTACACGAGGTTTAATCGTAGTACCTATAATACAGCTACAACTTATTCGCGTGACATGAGGCAATAATAGTTTCATTAAACAAAGTGAAATCCGAGTGGAACAAATCTTGAAAGCTCCACTGGACCGTGAATAATTCAGATATTATATAAGCAAATGGTTTTCACTTTGTACTTCATTGTGATCATTATGTCTTATTAAAATACGTAAAGATATATTGCAAGAGTAATGCCTGTGAGTGCCTGTTTAATGTATTTTGTGAAAATTCGCTACAACAAACGCTATTTAAAAAAGTTAATTGAACTGAAACTTTAGAATTGTTGCCATTTGAAACTCGATGAAACAAAAAAGCGAAACGATATAGACAAAAACAGGTATAGGATTCAGCTGAGGAGAGAATGAGATCCGAAGCATAATATAGTGTTTTGGTACCAGGCGATCATAGTTGAAGAAGAGATTGTCTTATGTATGACGCGAGTATTCCTTAATATATTCTCACGTCATTCGTACGAAGTATTACTACATAGATAACAGGAGAACATAAATATAATAGCGGTGATAGTAACGTCTTTCATAGCAGTTGAAACCATGTGTATCCTAGCAACATGTACCAGGACTTCATATGAATGAGAGTTTTAATATTTAAATACTAGAATGGAATATATTGCCCGTATATTATTGACAGTCGCTGAATATGTGGATGAGAAACATATACTTCTTATATTTTTAAATAATAATAATAATCTTTATTTGCATTTAAATGAAGTCAGTTTTACATTCGGTCTTTTTTCGATTAATATTAGTTTCTCTTATTTTACCTACAAGGCATGCAAATATACATCCAGTATGTGTAACATTTTATTTAACACAAAATTTAACATAACCAATAACTAGTATTATAAACTTCAAAGCCATATAAAGTTTATATAAAATTCTAATAAAACAGTAACATTAATTTATATGTCAATTTTCCTTAAATTTAAGAAGTAATTTATTGAATAAAAACAATTATTTATTAGCTATATTGTAAATATACTTTTAAGTTGATTACATGTCATGTCTTTTAAATGGTCGGGTAACTTATTATATATTTTTACTGCCATGTAATAAATATTTTCTTGGCAGTGTCAATTGACAGTTGGGTACAAGTAATTTGTTTGGGTATGGCCCGTTCCTAGAAGAGTGATCTTTCATTTTGGTGAAATATTCCAGGTGTTTATGTACAAATACACACATATACCGAATATACAAAGGGGGCAGTGTTAATATTTTCTTTTTGATGAAATGTTTTATATAGATAAAATTATAGTTCAACTATTTCAACTTAACAACCATACTGTCATTGGACCAGTGGTTGAATAATTATGATTGCGAAGCTAAAACCCGGCGAGGTTTAGGGATCGAATCTCAGCCGCTAAATATTTACAGCTTCTTTATTATGGATGAAAGTTGATTTTTCTGATAGAGATAAACTTTTTAATGTAAAATAATTGTAATAGTTCTCAAGTGTTTAATCTTTTAATGGAATATTTATTGTCATTTTTGTGTGCAACAATACACAACGTTAATGTTCAAGTTTTCACTTATCCCGGAGTGCAACCCGTATTTTTTTAAAGTTACGGATAAATATCTAGTCTCTCATTACTTGATAGCTATGAATGAAGTCGAGGAGGACTCGATTAGGGATTACTATCGGTTCTCGCATCTTCAAACGAGCACTTGCGAGAACTTTGTGTACTTAGCGATTGAGCCTGATATAACTTTGTTTCTTATTTCATTTAATAATAAGATTATATGTTAAGCCTCAAAATGTCTGTGGTTTTATGCATTGTTCATTGGTAATAATATCATTCTTTAATTCTAGAATTTGTTACTGCTGTAAATAGCCAATTCATTGTTTTTACACGTGGTCGCCCTAAATTCAATATCTACTTTCATGTTGTTGGAATTTTTTATGTAAGTATATTTTCTAACATGGTTAAAAGTGACAGTTAGGTATGGCAAGTCAAGTATACCTTACTTTAGCAGTATTTTATCCTATCGCAGGTATTTTATAGGTTTTTTCAAATTCAAATTCAAATTCAACGCGATTGAAGTAAAACTTAATAATAACTAACTTTAAGTATAGTTTTGCGCAGCGGCCATCTTGAATTACAAAAATCATCCCAACTTCGGTCTCTGCACCCTCGAGAACCCGGATACGATACTTCCCATATTTTTGAAATCATAATTTTGCACGGCAGCCATCTTGGATTTCAAAAATGTACCCAAATTCGTTCTCTGCACACTCGAGAACCTAGGGTAGCATATTATATTAGGGTACCTTTATCGTCTCGCCTTTTTGTTTTATCGAGTTTCAATTAATCAAAACGATTAAAACGAAACTATATAATCTTGTTGATCACGTTTTCAGGGAGATTGAAATATCATACAATAAATTAACGTATTATCAAATATCATACTCGCATAAAAATCGATCTTCAATTACTGATACTATTAAAAGGTAAAAGAACCTGAAAAGAGTAAATATTGATTGTCTAATCCCATCGTATTTCTTATTATATTTTAATTTCAAAATTATAATTATTATGATTTAAATAAATATTTAGATATCAGCCAAAAACTTAATACATGAAACATCGTCTAATATTATATTGTGCTTCAAAATGTTCTCAGACAGCAATAATCCCGTACGTGCTTGTCTGCAATCCAGTTTATTAATTGTGGAGCGGACACCGTTCAGCGGTCATCCAGTACTCCACAACAAATCCACAACTACACTACTTTACTTCAAATATCTAGTAAAATCTGCTCACGTCTTCTTGTTTATTGTCGACATAAACGTGGCCATTGGTCTGCACCAAGTATTTTAACTCAAATTAACTATTTTGGCTTGATATAGTTTGTAGATGTTACATTCTTCTAGCGTGCAAAGCTGTGACCGCAAATTTGTCAGCGTGGACTTAAATCTATCTTAGAATGTTAGTATACGATAAAACGTAACATGTCTTTGTTTGCCCTTAGTGAATTTACACCAATGTTTTGTGTTTGTTAATTGGGCATGTTGCAGACTGAATTTGATAATAACTTGCTACACGTATGAAGCTGCTTTTGATCTTGGGGTATTTTGGCCACATTACTCGACGCCTTCCCAGTAATTCAGACAAACTGATAGTTAAAGGCAAGGTGGAGGGCAAAAGTCCACGAATACGATCACCCATTCGCTGGTCGGACTAGATCATGACACTGACGCGCCTAACACTTAAGACCGCAATAAGGAAAGCCGAGGACCGAAAGGAGGAGGAAGGTTTTAGTGACCAACGTTACGAAAACTTTGAAGTACGTACATGACCTTCAGAAATGAAGAATGCGACCAAGAAGAAGAGACGAAGCTGCAACCATTGCTAGTGTAGGTCTATAATGTCCAAACATCACTTCTCTGTAGTTCAAAATAGAGACTGGATATCCCGGATATTCGGCATAGAAGTTCCTTGAAGTAGTTAGTTTCTTAAAAAACGAACTGTAGAGGAACGGCACACATCCAGATGTTGGGGATGATATCCTAATTTGTGGCGTGTCGTGGTGGAATGCGGCGGCAGGAATCAGTCAAATGTCTCGAGTTCTAGGGTGCGCCAACCTCGCCATTTAGGAACCGCAGTTTGTTGAACTTTGCAACAAATAAATTTATATTCTCCATCTAATACACAGTATAACACATACTGATACAGTAAATGAATAAGAGCTGTAATACATTGTTTTACATTGAAGAAGTCATTTCACTGGATTCTAATTTATTTGTTACAAGGTGCAATACATACTCAATGTAGACTATGATTGCCGAAGACAGAGACGTTAATGTGGGATTTTATTTCACATTACACTATTTCACATACAAAACCGCATAAGGCTATGGTCTCCTATTTTATGCCGTACGCGGCGTCTGGCGTTAGCATCAACCTTCAATTCAGACGCAGGTGGCTCAGTGGCTGCATCACTAATTTTTTCCCAACATTGATGCTTATAAATACTGTTTTTATGATTCTTGTCACTTTTATCATACACTGCATTATAAGATTTTACTGATTCAATCAACAACTCGTCTTTTCTTTTATGAATCCTCATCATTTTGTATGACGCTAGTGACGACCTTCACGCTGCAATGGTTCGAAATGACTAGAGACGCGGCGCACGGTGTGAGGATGCCACGTACGGCGTCAACACACCATCGACGTGTGAAAGAGAACACAACAGTACATTTATATAGTTAGCATTGTGACGCAGTGTACGGCGTAACGAGACGTCGCGTACGGCGTATAAAAGGTGACCATAGCCTAAGCGCGTTTGATAAAATAGTGTACTCGATGGAATAGTCGAGTCTCAAAAGTCGTAGTATTGGTATAAGATGGGACTTGACTCGCCCACACCGAGATCCCGTAGCTATTTCATTTCTCTACTCACTTTTTCCATGGGCTCACTTTTCTTTCATAGTAATCGAATACTAAATATTATGCTGTCAAATATATTATTACATTATACAGAATAACTAATAAACTAAAGTTGGCTAAAGTTTCTTGTATGTATTCTCTCCAGCTTTACTTTATTTCCAAACATATAGTAGATTCAGTAATTTTAATGAAATATTTATAGTGACGATTCAAAAGTGCTTAGTTAGCTTTTTTTTTCTTTTTTTTAATGGAATAGGAGCGTATGGGTCACCTGGGGTTAAGTGATCACCGCCGCCCACATTCCCTTGCAACACCAGAAGAATCACAAAAGCGTTGCCGGCCTTTAAGGCAGGTGTACGCGCTATTTTTGGAAGTACGTAAGTGAAGTTTTTTTTATGAAAATAAGGGACGAGACTAGCAGGACATTGAACTGTTTGTAATTGATACGCCCTGCCCTAATGGGCAGGCGCAATTGAAATATTTACACCATTATAATGACCAATGCATGGTTCGGATGGGTCCATATTGTACGGCTTATTACTAAAATAAAATAATATATTTCTCACGCGAATAACGGCGCTTCGTCTAGATAAACATAAGTCTATGTTATAGCGTACTTTAGCGTCAATTTCATTTAGTTCTCAACGCGAAGACTTACCGGTTTATTTCCCAACTTGATCCGTAGTAATAAAATTAATCAGCTGAGTGAATACTACTTGCAAAGTTGCCGGGTTCTTTTAGATTTGAAGCTGTAAAACAATATTTTGTTCATGATATCTTAACGAATTATTAAATGGGCTTTTAAATATAGCAGTTTAATATATTTCAAGGTTGTAATATTTCGTAGATATATTGTCAAAGCTTTGATATTACAATTTCACTAGTGATATTATAATAAGAGGGTAGATTGTCAATTGACTTCATTTCTTACAATTTCATGGCCTGGTTTTAGTGATACTGAAATGTCACGGATACACTATAATGGTATTATAATAAATCTATATATATTACAAAATGAAGTTAGCAGTCTGAGACGTCGAGCGGTCTGATTGGTAATTTTTGGTAATTTGCAAAACAATAATAGTAAACATTGGAGCGTGTATGCAATTTTCCATCTGAAATTATTATTGAAATAGTAGTAAACAAGGGCCGATTCGGTTCTGGCACTCGCCGGCCGCTACTGCGGCACGCTACACTCGGCTCGTGCGTTGTTTTCAACAGTCTAAATTTGTTTTGGGTCCTACTGGTGAACAAGTCCGATTCGCTCAGATTACAATTAATTTATTACACTAATGCATAACAAAAAAAAAGTGTGTGTGTCAGCTCCGACGCACGACTGGAGTTTACTCCTCAAGAACAATTGTCTTTGAACAGGTACTAAACAAAATCAAGTCCAATGGAGTCGGTTACAAACAGACCGGCGTGTATTGGTTTTCCAGCAAGGTAGGCATGAAGATCAAACTAGTTGTAGTTGGGCTTAGTCTGACAGCACTAGGTCAAAATATTGAAGTTCGGGACCATTAATTGGTCAACCTAATATTTAAGTTTTTATCACTCTAGGTACCTAATAATATGAAATTATGTAGTTAAAAATTTAGGTATTGCACAGCACAATTTTAATTTAATTAATTATTCATCGTATATTTTCTACAAAATAATTTTATATTGATATGATTTAAATTAAACTCATAAAAAATGACATAGAATCCGCTTTTTTATTAGCTTCAGAATATGTTAATTAGTTTTCCTATTGTATAACCATAATAGGTACCGGTAGTTTTTTTTAATGATTTTGTCATTAAAATTAACTATGATATTTTCATTTTTACCACCCTCTAGCGGTAAGGACACAAATTGCAATCACTGTATTGTGTACTTTCATATTTCTTAAGTCACCAGTAGAGGCAGTAGCTGTCTCTCGTCCATGATCCAATGTGAACTCTAAATATTGTAATAATATGTATTTGAAACATTTGTTCAAAAACAACTTTAATCTCAATTCATATAATTTTCAAACTTATAAACTCAAAATACAAATTACACAGTACAATCGGTCTGCTTATAATTCAAAACTAATATTTTTCTACATATTGTAAGTAATTAATCCGCTTAACCCTGTTTTTGCGGTGTTCCTCGTGTTGTTACTTGAAGGTATTGTAAAGTAATAGCGATCGAACAAAATTTTCACCATCACAGATATCTCAAGTAACATTAATTGTATCTGCCTATTTGCCTATATTGAATGCGAATACGACTATTCGATATATTTCAAATATTTTACATTTAAGTAAACATGATTACATCATTATAATTCAGTATCGAATCATTAACTATCGTAACTGAAACTACAAAAATAGTTAATAGAAAATAAATCATATTAACTTTAAAAAAATTATAGATATTAAAAAAAATAGGTTAGATTAAAAATTTTATATTTGGCGTGAAATGCGCTATATATACTCTCCATGTTAAATTAAACATTTAATTATGTGCATAGCTCATATAAATTTGTATGAACTATATTGAATAATTCAATATTTAATAAAAAAAAAACACACATGTTTATTATATATACAATACATTTCATAGTGTTGTAATATATGAATTGTAACTTACTTAGTACCTACGTGCTTATCAGATTTTCCGACACTATTATTTACACCACATTCTTCCATAATTTATAGAATTTTCACTTAACTTTATGAAATTATAATAAAAAATCAATTTCAATAATATAATAAAGCTTCAAAATACAAGACAGTGAAAGGTGCGCGAGAAATGATGCGCACAAAAAACGTTACTATGAGATTTGATAAGTAGATTTTGCTATCCATATTTTTCTCATACCGGGCGCCTTATATGAAAATCGATTCTTTAAGAGTAAACTCCAAAAAATAATGACTATACAATAAATACAAGATGCAGACTAATCAGACGCGGCCTCAAAAACTAACGTTTTCAAATTAAATTTTTCATAATAGTTGTTCTAAACACAGAGCTATGTTTTGAAATACGTTGACATTGTGAATTTGCATACAAAACATTTTAAGCGTCTTATTCACTTTTCGTTTTCACCACAGACTCATAAATAGTACTTAGTGTTTCACAGAGGCGGGGTGTATGTCTCCAAATTCACAACAAATAATGTACGCTCAACAAACAACCTACATGTTGTTATGCAAATATATGTAGACAAGATAAAATAGATAGAGTACGGTAAATGGTTTATTTAAGTTGGAATTGTTTTACGAAATCAAATCTATCTATTCGTTTTTAGGGTTCCGTGCCTCCAAAGAAAACAACAGAGGCCGTATAGGATTTCTATGTTGTACGTCGGTCTATCTGTCAAGACCCTTTTACCTAGAGAACGCGTGGGGTATCGAGTTGAAATAAAAACGATATGCACAGGTCTACAATCTCTTAAAGCTGTAAAAAGCTAAAATTAAACTTCAAGTTTACGTAAAAAAAGATTCTCTTATGCCGTAAAATACGAAATATTTCGACATTCTCAAGGGAAACAAAATTTGTAGGGTGATTTCGTTGAACTATAACTATGAAATTTCGCAAGTAATACCACCTCATGGTACAAGTGTAAGAAAAAATCTGCATACGGTTTGTTCACACGTTCAAGTTTATTGAAAGAGTTGGAGACGACTCTCTCCTCTCTCTTCTCCTCCTCTTTCAAAGAGCTTAAACGCTTGTTGTGTATTCCAATTGTACATCTGATGTCATCCTTTCACAGCAAAATGTCCTGCAAATCTCAGTCGACATGTTATAATTCACTGAACTAAAATGTCCTTTTGAATTTCTGACTGACTGATCCAGCTCTTGATTTATTCTGTAATGGTCCAAACATTTTCTTCAGTACTATTCTTTCCAAGACGCTGAGTTTCAAGTCCAGAAAAAACGTTTATGTGATAAAACTTACTATAACCTTAATAATTTTCTTAATGACACCACAGGCATAGAAATAAAGCGTACGCAAATTTAAAATAAATTTTAGATTTTACTGTACGCTACTATATATATTGGGACCAAAAAAGAAAGCCCGCTGAGTTTCCTGCTCCTGTTCTTCTCAGATCTGAGGCTTACTATTTCGAATGCGTAGTAGTATTTTGACGCTCAATAAGTGATTAAATTAACCCTATTTAGAATAAAAATATTAACATTTGTATATCCATGTCTCGTTGCCAAAATAGGTAATCGTTAACGTCCTAGTCGCGACGCCTATCATTCCGGTAGATTACCTGTGTCGGGTTCTGTCAAGCGATGTCTGTCTGCAGCCAATTTACTTCCGGCTTCCAATAGCTCACACAAATGGACGTCCCTAAAGCTTGTCCCTTCACAATAAACATTTAAGAGTAAAGTGCAGTGTTCTGTCACGCTACAGGTTTTATGTTGTCCTGTTTACTATTTTTCCAAATTCCTTGGAGATCTAAAGAACTACGGTGATATGCTGCTGGAAACATAGAGCCTCTACAAATGTTATATTATACAAATAAGAATTTAAGAAAATATGCTTTTTTCTTAAAAGTTTATTATGATCTAAGTAATTTACTAGTGGGAGGCTCCTATGCACAGGATGCCGGCTAGATTATGGGTCCAAAACGGCGCCTATTTGTGCCGTGAAGCAGTAATGTGTAATCATTAATGTATTCCGGTCTGAAGGGTGCAGCAGCTAGTGAAATTACTGGGCAAACGAGACTTAATATGTCTCATGGAGACGAACGCAGTGTCGATCAGTTTTTTTGGCATTTTAAAGAATCCTGAGTGGCACTACATTGTAATGTGCAGGGCGTATCAATTACCATCATCTGAAGGTCCTGCTCGACTCGTCCCTTATTGTCATAAAAAAAATGAAACTATTAATTAGTCTTTTATTTCACGTGAAATTGAATAAATAAAGTTTTTATTCGCACAATTGGCTACTTGCACTTTTCAATTAAATTTTATAATCATAGTATTGTAAATATTATAAGTTATAAGTTTTGTTTTGTTTGAATAAACTAAAAATAATAATAATTATAAAACCAGTGGAGGCTCCCTTGCACAGAATGCCGGCTACAACGGCGCCTATTTCAGCAAGCAGTAATGTTTAAACATTACTATGTTTCGGACTGAATGGCACCGTAGGTAGTGAAATTACTGAGCAAATGAGACTTAACATCTTACGTCTCAAGGTGACGAGCGCAGTTGTTGATTACTCAGAATTTTTGAGTTTTTCAAGAATCCAGAGTGGCACCGCATTGTAATGGGCAGGGCGTATCAATTACCAGTAGCTGAACGTCCTGCTCGTCTCACCCCTTATTTTCATTAAAAAAACTATCAAAAGGCATTTGAAAAAGTAAGATAAATTTCATATGTAAGGGTTGTTTCATTTATTTTCCCAAGAAAAGAGATCTAGTTAAACTACTTCTGTGCATAACTTTAGGGGATCACTCGTAAAACTCAATCAACGTCAAATTTAATTGTGATAGTTTTATTGCCGTGAAAATGATTCAAAGCCTGTATAATGTGACCACTTATGGTTATATAAACGTAAGGCAAAACGTGGGCGGAAGTGAAGTAGACCCACATCACGTGTACAAACATGACCCTCGCCTCGCGAGTGGATCTCTCTTAAATACGAACCCTTTTGCTGTATCGGCGATTAGCATTACTCTTGTTTAGCTACAATAAACAGATTCTTATATTTGAAATAATAATCTTAAGAGCTTAGATTAAGGATTGGTCTGCGCTGCACTACAACTAGATACCGCAGGCGTAATCGCAAAGTGCGGCAACTAATACAACGCCAAAGTGGGCGTACTCGAGCCCGTCTTGAACAATGTGTGACGTTGATTTGCCACATGTTCTGGTAGACTTTGCTAATAATTGAAACTAAAATGCCGGGTTGCGTAGTAAAAAACTTTGTTTAAAATAATACTAAAAGAAATAAGAAAGACATTGGGATCATATATATGATCCCAATGTCTTATTGAACTTGAACGATATCGTCAGTAAGTATTTTGTATTTTATTAATTTCAATGTTAAATAACACGAAGCGTTTATAAGTTACAAAGTTTGAAAGATGTCATTGAGTGTCAAGATGCCACGCAGACAAGCATCTAATAGTTGCTGTAATAAAAAAGGTACAAGTTTCTCCTGGCACTGGTCTTCGATTTCCCTAGAGAGACCTGCATGGCCTGTGTATACGGCATCGCCCATGCTTATGTTGGAGGTGTCCAACGTATCAATTATATGTAGAAGAAACAGTGTGGGAGATAGCACACAGCCTTGGGGCACTCCAGCGTTCACGGGCTTGGGATTCACGTAATAACCGTCGATAACGAGAAGCCCAAATGATGGAAATTTTATGAGAAGCGCCTTGTGCCATCAAAATCAAAGGCCTTCGCTATATCCAGGCTAACTGCCAGGCCTTCCCCCTTGCTTTCGTTAGTCACCGCAGTTAATTATGCTCTGCATGATTTTGGAGAGCAGGGCGGAAATAGTTATAGGCCTATAGTTTACCGGATCCGAACTGTCTCTTTTTTTTGCTTTGGATGGACAAAGGCTGACTTGCATTAGTCAGGGACTACGCCTTTTATATATGAGTGTCGGAATAAACGCGTTAGCACCGGCGTCAACTCAGGGGCACACGTTCTAAGCACGATTGTACTAAATTGTACTAAAAAATTTATTTAACTCTTTTTATCCTAAATTGATCCTAAACTCACTAGAAATTTCCTTTAATTTTACCAAACCAAAAAATTCCTTACACTGGTAGGTATCAAACCCGAGTCTCCAGCATCTGAATTAATCACTTTTCCGCTGAGTATTGTAAACGGAGTTGTCAAACTTCAAGGCATTGATGTTATCTCGTCATGTACGTAGAAGCATTGCTACGCGACAATATATTATGTGGGTGTAGGATGATCGGATGATGAAACTAGAAATATAACTTTACAACTATTTCTAAAACTGAATATTCAAAATATAAAATTACTTATTCCCGTCATACGCCGTAAACGAAATTTACGTATTACATTACTGCGAAGGAGATTTAAATAGGTTAGAGACGTAGGGATCTTATTGTGAGTGGGATCACGAATAATCTGAGGTCTGGGGCGCTCGATCCTCGGACACCATTATTATTATTCACCTCGCCTCCAACTCTAATATTGAAGTAAATATCTTTGAATTATCACAATGTTGATTTGATTTATTTTTTTATTAATCAAAATTCATTCAGTGCCACTGGCACTGATTGATTTAGTACCTTTGTATTAATGTTGCTGTTGTTCAATCATATTCAAGTAAAATAAAGAAACAGAGAACACTTTGATGATATTGTCAGTAAGGTATGCTACCATGTGAAAGAGGCTAAGCGAAGTTTAGTTAATCTGTCCACATTTTCTGTTAGATCTTACGACAGTAGATTAACGGCCGTTTTCAGTAACTTATCTCTAGTTACGGATACATTGCTATAATATCAGTCGATAGATTTGTCTACCTCTAGTAAGTTAAACTAAGGGTCGATATATTATTAAAATGTAGATGAGTGAAGATAGATTTGTCTACCTCCAGTAAATTAAACTAAGGATAGATTTTTAAGGTTATTGAAAACGGCCGTTAACCATCGATTATCTTTTATCTTGGATTACGATGTCCAAAGTTTAATCTTCTTTTGATCTTGCGGGCCTAATAGTTATATTCATTTGGTAACGTCATCTGTAAAATTAAATTTGTACCAGAATACATCTTTAAAACACAAATTGCTTAACGTTGAAAGTCCGAAATCTCAAGTCAGTTATAAACTGTAAAGTTGGCTGTAAAGTTGGCATCCTGAAGTTGGCTCCACAACTTGGGTGTTCAAGAAACGTACCTTTATTTACGGATCACGCGTCATTCGAACGGTTGGATTAGTTGGTAAGAGCACTGGGGCGTATCCCAAGAGGCCTTGGTTTTTTGGTACAAATTAAATTTGTACATTTAATCCCAAAATTGAGGAAGATCACATAAAAAGAATAAACTGTGTAAATAAATAACTTTTTACAGGATTAAAACGCGTGTTATTGTAAACTTGTTTTTACATTAGATTTTTGCGTAACAGTCACATTTTGATTATTATTTTAACTAGCCCGACGTTTCAAGACCTTTCCAGATCTCGTTTTCAGGTCTATAAATATGTAACTTTACGCAAAAATCTAATGTTAAATACAGTTACAATTACTTTAAAAAGTATTTTATTTAAATGTACTCGCGTTATAACTAACTGTTAACATTATCTGTATTATAAGAAGTAGTAGCATAGTTGTATAAATTGTTATAGTATAAAAATTGAATAACTTAGGGTCCCGAGTGCTTTATTTTGTGGATATTGAATTAGATTGAGCCCACACGATCCACTATGTAACGCTTGTTAGAATCGACTTGGTTCGACTAAGGGAGACTCATAATCATTGATGGCATGTCTCCCAGTTAATATTATTTAATTTCCAACATAACTATATCTCCGAAATCCTACTCTTAACGGCGGCGGAAGCAGGACCTGGTTTTTTCATACATTTATTTTCCTTTTCATTCCACGTGATTACAAGTCAAGAGTCTTCACCTTTTAGGATTCGATTCGTTTTCGCAAAGGCTAGAATCTTGTTTTCAATGAATGAATATCAATTTATTCCCGCTAAAGCGCGGTCACCACTCACTATTTCTTTTTTATAATATTGACACACTTTTACAAAAACTATATAGCCCCAAACTAGGCATAGCCAGTGCTATTGGATGCCAGACAACAATATATTGAATACAATATACTTACTTAAACATACATAAATACATATAAACATCCATGACTCGGAAACAAACATCCATATTCGTCATATAAATATTTGCACTTACCAGGATTTGAACCCAGGACCTCTAGCTCAGTAAGCAGGTTCACTAGCCACTGGGCTATATGGGTCGTCAAATTGTATTTTGTATTGCAGCTACTCCTATTTATCTTTGACGAATTAATTTTTAATGTATGTATGTCCCGCCAGCAATCTGACTGAATGCCACACATCTGCAATAAGGCTACACACCGAATCACCTGAAATGAAAAGTGGTCACTGAAGTGAAGTGAAGACTGCACTACATATTGGATTCCAACGTGGGACTGGAAAGAGAAGCCATTGCTATATATGTATTTTATTCATAAATAACGCAAGCTGCTTAGATTAAGGATTGGTCTCCGCTGCGCTCCAACTAGATAGCACACTACCTAAGTTTTAAGCTTTTTTAATTACAGCAACTATTAGATGCTTGTGTGCGTGGCATCTGGACACTCAATGACATCATTCAAATTTGTAACATAGGCTTCGTGTTATTTTGAAATTAATATAATACAAAATACTTACTCATGATATGCGACTACGCCTGCGGTATCTTGTTGATCGCAGCGGAGACCAATACTTGATCTAAGGTAAATTGTTTTAGATGAACTTATCCGAAGTGATTATTTTCGACTCATTTGGGCGCGATTATGACCTACTTGAAACGGCCAGATGTCGTTCAAACTTCGTAGGTTTATTATAATCCAATTTAAGCAAAATAAAATTAATAGTAAACTTCTTACAAATGTGCCCACTTTAGATCAACTTCGTAATAAAACTTATTGCACCTTATACAAGTATTAATGATCGCGGGAACCAATACAACTTGGTCGACATAATGCCGTGCTGCAGGTAATCTGGAGTGAGTAATGGCTCCGGAGTGTGCGGCCGGCGTAGATGGATGGATGGACTGAGCTATCTATATTTGTAAAGCTGAGTAAGAGAGTAAAGAAAACTATACATCTCTGAGCAGATTTTTTTATAATGATCATAATGTTTTATGCTGTGTTTGAAGTGAGACTTCTAATGCGATTTCCAACAGGGTTGCGTTAAACGTTCAACACTACCATCTACGCTACCTCCAGCGTTCACTGGGCTTTCGTTCAGGGCTTGGGATTCCAGCAATAACTGTCGATAACAACCTGTATGATGTGCCCAGTGAGGAAGCAGGAGGTCCACTTGCATAAGCTCTCGGGAAGCCCAAATGATGGAAGTTTTGAGAGAAGCGCCTCATGCCATACACGATCAAAGGCCTTCTCTATATCCAATAACACTTTATTCTAAATTATTAGATGCGTGGCTGAGTTTTTACGACTTGGTCAATAAAAAATTTGTTACAGTAACAATTTCTCTAGCACTCTTTGTTCGTCTATACGCTAGTATATAGTAAGTATATGGTGTTATTTGTTGCTGATAGAATTGTTAGTATTTCACCGAACTATTTCTGACATAGATAGTTTTTATTTATTGTGTTCGTTAGAAATTTTGCTGTTTATTCAAATTCAAATTCAAAAACACTTTATTCATGTAGGTCACAGAAATGACACTTATGAATGTCAAAAAAAAAATATATAAATATTGTTTCTTATTGAATTTACCGCTACTTCGTAAAGGGTTGAGCTAATGAGAAGAAGTAGCAAGAAACCCATTGCCAGTCTTTTAAGTCAAGATTTACATTTTAGTTGTTTTACAAATCATTTCAATTACAATATATGCAAAGTGACGCAACAAAAATACTCAAAAGTCAAAACTAAAAGGCTTACATGAGTAAGTCAAAAAATAAAAAAAAGTAAATTAATACTTATAAACACAAGAGTTATTGAGTATAGTAGATGCATCAATCCACACATACCGTAAATAAATAGTTTATATAATAGTTTAAGAAAAGTATATTGAGTATCTATGGTTTTAATTTCTCGTTTTTTAGCTTAGATCATTAAAACATCTAGATTGACTATGACGGCTGTGAAAACGTCAAAAAAACTTGAGTTTAGAACTAACCTCTATTTTGAGCAATTCACGCACACTAACACAAAGTGTCACTCAAATCGCGAGCGTGAGACGTAGCTTCTCACGCACACTCAAGTATTTATTCCTGGCCTGTTTTTATCGGTTGTTTAACGGCCGTTCCCAATATTCAGCCTATCTCCGGTTGTAGCCTACTTGAGATAAAAATCAACTATCGTTGACCTTTCTGTCCCAATAAACTAATCGACGGTAACTCAATTTATGCGTACACGCTGATAGAAGTTTGTATGGAAATTGCTACAGTGAACTGGCGATAAAAATGACTTATCGGGCATATTGGGACTGCTTCAGATTTTATTGACAGCTAATTACTGACAGTAGAAGGTAGTAATTTATCTCTACCTGTAGATAGTATATTGGGAATGGCTGTAACAGAAAGACACTTACTATTATTGAGATAGCCAGAAATGCTGCAATATATATTCATGGGGCGCGTCTCTTTTGGACCACAGCCAGAGAGTTTAAAGCCACCAACGACTCATTTAACTAGTTATATTTGAATCATAATTCTCTCTAAATACCGGCCTTACTACTTCTGCCAATTTTTCTGAAGTTTAATTTTATGTTAAGCAATAAATCTAGTTTTAAATAATTTGAAGGTTTAAAGAAATGGGTCTGAATGTTTGTTTTATATCCGAGCCATGCATGGACACATCTTCTTGAATTTCTCTCCCTTAACTATATATATAGATTTTTAACACATTCAATACAAAAATAAATTTCTAGAGTGCAGTTTAATTCCTTATCATCAATCACTTTCACTATTGCATATGATATTGTACGGCGAATATTGTGTCATCACCTATAAAAAGCGTGGATCAACATTGTGATTTCTTCTTCTTTGTCGGATTACTCTTGACCGAGCAGTCGTGGTCACGTCGAACGACGAACGATTCTACGCCAGTTATCCCTGACTGTAGCTATTCTGGTACATGTGTTGAGGGGAGTGTTGGTTAGGGCTTTGATCTGGTCTGTCCAGCGCATAGGGAAACGTCCTCTTGACCTGCTGCCGTTGACCCTTCTCTTAACAACAAGTCTCTGTATGGCATGCTCTCCACGTCGCGTGATATGTCCGAAGTATCTGAGGATACGCGCTCTAACTATAGATGAAAGCCTTTCACCTCGAGTTCTACAAGTATAGAGACGTATGTGCGGCGTTGTGTCGAAGATACTCGTAGCATTCGTCTCCAACACCACATTTCTAGTGCGTCAATCATGTGATTTAAAAGCAGCTTTTAATATGTCGTGAGACATTTAAATAATGGGTAAGTACTACTCATGAAATGTTGGTAACATTCTTGTAATATCTCTGGTGTTGCAAACTAGTCTTCAGTCTGATGTAATAATAATTCATTAGAATATACGACGTCACGTTACATAGGGCACTTAATTATTTATATTCATGCATATAATACATAAATATAGCTTAATATCTTGTAAATAAGCCAAGTCATAAATAGAGGCATATTAATAGTGGAGTTATAGTCATATTTAAGTTTAGTGATGTGATAATACGATGCCATAGGGATGTCATTGACAAGTTAACAGTAGAGTCACGAAGAATAAAGTTATGGGTTGTTAATTTTTTACATCCAGATTTACTGCCACTGCGGTTTTACTAACAAAGATTTGAGATAAGATTTCAATACAACATTGTATAAACAGATGTATGTATATGTGGAACGTAAATAAGAAAAGTTTTTGGAAATAAAATATAAACTTCAAACGTACCTGTTCAAAAGTACTTAGAACGCGATTAATTAGATCTTCTTCTTATATCGTTGAAAGACGCAGATTAAGTGTTAGTGTGTAGGCATCATATCTTCGAAGCGTAAATCGAATCTGTACAACACACGTAAGCTTTTGTAAATTATAAATACCCTCTTTCAATAAGAAGTCACAAACTTATAAAAAATGAACATGAACCTACCTACCACTACAACAGAAAATCCTAGCGATGCTAGGGGAAATAAGACAAGAGAAAAAAACAGTCGCGGGATGGCAGTAGGAGGAGACAAATTCGCAGGCACAACTAAGGTGTACGTGCTTTTTTTTGTAGGTGCCCATGTTGTATCGTCCCGGAAACACCGCACAAGGAAGCTCATTCCACAGCTTTGTAGTACGTGGAAGAAAGTTGCTTGAAAACCGCACTATGGTGGACCACCATACATCCAGATGGTGGGGATGATACCTTCAAAAAAGCGTGTACATCTTTACTAAAACTAGCAGCCGTTTCTTCTCGTTTGTTTTCCTCTTTCCTGAAGAAATAATATGATCCATATTATAATCTGTATGTTTACGAAATAGTATTTTATGCATTATCAGTAAGTCGATCTGTTTAATGTAAAGCCATCGGTTTAATATCCTATTACTTTACTGTATTTTAATAACTATATTTTCTCATACCTTTCCAATAGCTATTGACATAATTTCCATATTAACACTTTTAGATGGACTACAAAATACTTGGGGATAATAACGGGAATATCCCAAGTAGTAAAGAAGATGTATTTTTAAATAATATGTGTTTTTTATTAATTAAAAAGAAAACTATACTTACAACTTTATCTACAATACTTAGTATAATTATTTAAATCTCTCACCATCTGGAAGTGAACGAAGAACATAAGAAGCGTTGTATTGCTAGGTTTCTTTTTTTAAAGTATTTTCCGAGTCAATATAGAAAATATTCTGGGATATCGTGGTGCATAACAATTTGTCACAAACACTTTATTGTATTATATTCTCGACAGTGGCAGATCTGCGTACATCAAGAGGTATTAAACTGATGACAATAAATATCTAGATTACCCGAAAAGCGAAATGTCTTGATCACTTTACCCGCTTTTTATTAGCTTCACCTGTATGTATGCTTGTTTGTAACCGACTCATTTAGGCGCTATTTTGACCCACTTTAAACGTCCAGATTTCGTTCAAACTTCGTAGATTTATCGATGACCGATGACATTACATTAATTTATTAAAATTATTCCATTTTTCAATTTTCAAAAGAAGATTTTTGTTAATTTATCTCATTTTTAAGCAACTTCAAAAAGGAGGAGGTAATCAAATCGATCGGTATTTTTTTTATGTATGTACACTGATTACTCTGAGATTTATGATCCGATTTACGTAATTTTTAATAAGCCAAATGTAATAGTAAGTACCTACACTCGCCACGCGTGATTTTGAGCGGGATAACTTCGTCTAGAACAAAACAACCCAAGCGGACAGACACGCTTGGCAGACAACCTTAGTAATAACAGTAAGTAAGCTGTTTATAATATTTAGTTTTATTTTTTTTAGGGCTTGGCACCGACTAAAACCAATCAATAGGTAGCACATCTAAATAATAGCATTTTATTAATATTAAAGGTAAAGGTGTATTAAATTAAATTTGTAGTTATTTGATACTTTTCAGTTTTTGAAGTCGGTTTTTTTAAACGTAGTTTTTTTTCATCTATCGTCTTTAAGTCAGCAATTGACGTTAATTTTAAAATTCAAAATACATTTTCCATTTTTTAGTCCGGGTTACTATAAAAATTAAACACTATTTATTTCCTAACTGTACTGCTATTATGCAAATACAAGCTAATGCTATTTTAGATTAAATTTTGAATTGTAGTCATTTCCTAGTGGATTGCATAAATAAAATTGGTCAGTCTCGCATCACTAATATTCAGTGCAAAATAAAGACAATTATTATCTCACGTTAAGTAGGTCCCTTAAACAATATATATATACAGGGTGTCCCAAAGTTATGGGACATGAAGGGAAAGTACCTTAAATATCGAAGATAGGCTATTTTACTGAAAGAAGACTTTATGTTATTTTTAAAAGTTAGTACTTCTGCATTCAAAGATTTTCTAAAAATCACTTGCCTCGTCTGGGAATCGAACCAACTGAAATGTAAAAAAAACACCCCTACTTTTATAATGCCAATCGAAAGAATGGCCAAAAACTAATAACTAAAAAAAATCTTGAATCAGTTCATTCATTCATTCTTTTAATGAGTCCGCTGCCTGTTGATTTTCTTATCATTTTATGGTTAATACTCTATATGATATGGCACAATTCTGTTTGTAACTCGCCCACGTTCTCGTATCGTTTTTTGTATAGCATATCTTTCACGTATTCCCAAAAGAATAAATCTAATGGTGTAAGGTCCGGGGATTTGGCCGGCCATCTAATCGGTCCATTCGTACCAATCCAAGTAGGAAAACATTCATTTTACGTAGTTCCTTTTTTTTAAAAAACTATGTTACTTATGAAGACTTATTAGTTTTTGGCCATTCTTTCGATTGGCTTTATAAAATTAGGGGTGTTTTTTTTTTACATTTCAGTCGGTTCAATTCCCAGACGAGGCAAGTAATTTTTAGAAAATCTTTGAATGCAGAAGTACTAATTTTCAAAAATAACATAAAGTCTTGTTTCAGTAAAATAGCCTATCTTCGATATTTAAGGTACTTTCCCTTCATGTCCCATAACTTTGGGACACCTGTATATACGTTGATACTAACATCTTGACGCTTGCGTCGCGTCTCGTTTATGGAGCATTAAAATTAAAATTGCTAACGACAGGGAAACTTACTTTAGCATTTTACAGTATTTGGAAATGAAGGATATAATACTAAATTTAAATTGCCTAGTGTTATAAATTTATAGAACGAATAAAGATCCTCGCTTCTTATATAATTTACCAGCTGCTGCCCGCGAAGTTGTCCTGGATGGTATTAAGCAGCACAAATGTATATTATGTCTGCATCTAGCATGACAATATGTTGCCTATATGTTGGTCCGACGTCTAGTTAATATTGCAAATTTGTATTAAATCTAAGTGTGTATTTAAGATAGATATGTACCTAGTGCATACAATATAGTATGCATTATATTAATGTATATAATATCCCATTTAGTATAACTGATAGATCGATAGATTTGATAGATCATTAACGGCCAACGGTTTCAATAACCTATCTATCATTAGTTTAACATACTAGAGGTACACAAATCTATCTTTTTACGCTTACTTACATTTCAATAACCTATTGACAGATAACATTGGACTATAACTATATTGGACATAACTATGGATAGATAAGATCTTGTTATTAAACGCTGACATTATTGTATCCGTAACTTGAGATACGTTATTTAAAATGGCCGTAGGAGATGCCATACCTTCAAAATTAAAACTAGAAGTCACTCTTTCCTTTTCACCTACAGAAAATAGTCTAGAAGCCTCAGTCACCTGTTTCGTTGTTAAATCATCTACATCGCAAATTATATCCGAAGTTTGTCAAGAAATAAAACAAAAAAATTTTCTTTATGATAATTTACTCATACCTAACATTTTAAATAAAAAAATAAAATACACAATAATATGTTCTCTGTACAAAGCAATAAAATGAAGAGTTTGGTTTTCAGTTACTTTTTTGTTAAGAATTACCTATAGAATTCCACAAAAAACTAATGCGTGTTCACGGTTCAATATATAATCAATCACTGGATTGAGCTGGACGAGCTGGAATAAAAAATAGACCGTCCAATCCAGTCACCTGCACTAGATTGTTCACATGAATGGTACATTTCAATGCAGGTACACATTATTCTAGTAGCATTCTAGCGCTGGACTGAAATGCTGCACTGGCATAATGTGAACCGAGCATTAAGTAGGTAAGCTTTTCCTTTGATAGGTGAAATAAAAAGCAATATTTGTTTTAATTCGTTGAAAGGGCCAGCCGTAACGTTCCATTTGCTGAAGGGTTAATATAAGTGAAAGATAAGCATTAAAGTGAGAAACAAAACTACATGTACAGTATAAAAAAACTATTTTATTGAGGAAAAAATCTTTAGTAAAGAATCCGATGCTAAGATTTCCCAATAAATTTTCCCATCGCGAAGGGTTGACGCGTTATGGGTTAACTTGAGTCTCAACCCTTGATTAAAAAGATCTTTTCCAATAAACTTGAGTATGTCATGATCTCACTCAACATAATTGTGAGTTTCTTGATATTTTTTTATCTTTCTTTTTCAGGATTAACATATAATATTGCACAAATAATATATTTAATTTATAATTTATTTAATTAATAAAATAAATAAATTGTTTTTTTGTTGTTGCATATTACTTAAATGTAGTTGTCTATTACATAATTATATGTTATTCATAAATGCGTAGCATTCAATTGTTTCAACAAAACACTCACTTTATATACCCATATATATTCAGTGATTTATAGTCTCGTCATATAGCTCAGTTGCTAGTGATCGAGCTCACTGAGGTAGTGGTTGCGGTTCGAATCCCTGTAGCTGAAAATATTTATATGATTAATATGGATTTTTATTTTCAGGTCATGTGTATATGTATTTATGTAGACATCCATATTTAGCACGATATACAAATAATTATATATATCGTGTTAAATATTACGCCTTATACTGAATATAATACAGGATATGACCAGTTTGGGCCAAGTTAATTTTGTAAAAGTGTACCAATCAATAATATTGATGATATTATGTAATATTATTACATAATTTTATGATTATTATGATTATAGATATTCTCTGTTATAACAGGCTTACTCTGATGCCAGATATTCGGATACAAGGTAAATCCAGTTTACTTATCCAGTCTCGTACCACGAAACATCATTTGACTCTGTCTCTCGCTCTTGTATCGCGCGTCTATGCGTTGCGCTGGTTGTGTGTGTTTGACACAAAATAACTGAATTATCCGGATTTACCTACTGAAGACTTTTACTACCGAAATGACTTGTAATACCGAAACATTCACTCTACTTATTACCGTTTCTCTCTCAATTAATAATACATGGGATTGTTGTTGAACTTTTTATTTTTTCAAATCACATGTTGTAACTAAAAAAATCATAAATTCACCTCGGAATATTTAGTTTAAACCTAAACGAAAAAAAATATTACTTCAAATAAAAAAAAATTCACTTTCCAAAAATGGGAAAAAAAATACATCAGGTTGTTGGTTTAATTTTTTTTTAGTCATCAATTATTGTTAATTCATTAATATTTTAACCTTTAAATACGACTCGAAAAATGGTCAACCGGCCTCGCTATATGAGTAACCTTACTGGTATGTATTTATGCCTTAAGATCACTAATAGCTAAATTGATTATAAAAACTAAGTTTCCTTAAATAAAATGATTGGTCAGATTAACTTAGTAAGGGGCAGTGATACAATGCTTGACCTAAGCAAAATTATTTGAATCTACCAAGATAATCATTCCGTCAATCGAAACGAAGAGGGACTCTTAATAAGATTTGTCGAACGCTTGGACAGTTAATTGTTCTATTTAGAACTCAAATTTAAATTGAATTGTAACAATCTAGTTTGTTCAAGGGTCTTTCATAATTTAAATTATGCTCTCCTCAACTTCATTTGGAATATTTTGGAGAATCAGAAAACTGACGAAAACCGCCATGGCATTCAACTAAAAATATAAGTATTTATTTGAGAGTGGAACCTAACTAAAGTTTATCTTATAATATATTACAGGATAATTATTTTGTAATGTATATTGATGACATATAAATATAATAATTATAATATTGACAATTAAATATTTGAATGCCGATTTATTAGCAAATTGTATTGTGCATCTACAAATTGTTAAGAACTATGTTACCACGACACATACAAACAATTTTAATTTGATTAAAATGTGAGTCACGCTAAAATGTTATTATAAATGACATTAAAATAATTTTATTACATACATATTTTTCGTGTAATGTAACTAAAATCGTATTTTTCGTTTGAAAAACAAAAATAAGTATTATATTTTTTTAATAATTTTAAAAGAGGAAATTAATACGAAGACGAAGACGTACAATTTCCATATATATAAAAAATATAAGTCTTAATTTGTTATTATTTATAGTGATTTTTATATTCTAAAGTGATAAACCTAACACCCTAACTAAACTGATAACAAAAAATTATAAACGATGCGGGACTCGAACCCGTGACTTTCCAGCTGAGCTAACCGTTCGAGTGACGAACGAATTTGTGTAATATTAGTTACATAACTTTAACATAATAACTCATAATTAACCGAGCGTACTTTCTTTGTAAACACCAGCAAAATGTGCGATATTAGATGAAAGTGCAAAACACAGTCATTCATAACGAATTAAAAACTGATCACAGTATGTGATTGCTACTCTCAGCATACACAGATTAACAAACCAAACCCGGACCACATGTTTATTGGCTTGTGCAGCTGTGAATGGCTGTTTATTGCTAACTGTGAATCTGTTACGATATTAAATTATAAAACAAGACTTTCAAACAGCAACATTAGATCAGATAGACTAACCATTGAATATTGCAATTATTACTGTAATGCGTATCTCATGCTACGCCGTAGCTGCTACGAGGACTGTAATCGTACACATTTCCTTTGACGGCCTAATTCCGACTAGGCTAGCATTGTAGTAGTGTAGAAGTAGTTAAGTGACTAAAATTATAACCACGACCTGAAAATTGTTTGCAATGTGATTAAAAGGTATGAGTACACAGTTGCTTAGACGACGAGAAAATAAGAGAGTAAATGTGAGTGTAAATGGCTCTCATTGTTATATAATCTAAGCTGCACTGCTTTTGCAGAAAGATTTTAAATTGTTTTATTTATATTGTTTTATTATATATTATAGTCGCCTTAAAAACACTTTATTTTTTTTTATCAAAATAAGGTACGAGACGAGCAGCTGATTGTAATTGATACCCCCTGCCAATTAAAATGGAGCCACTCATGATTCTTGAAAATTTTACAAATTCTGAGCGGCACTACAATTGCGCTCATCACCTTGAGACATAATATGTGAAGTCTCATCAAGTTTCACTAGGTACGGCGCCTTTCAGACCGAAATACAACAATGATTACACATTAATGCTTTATGGGTACCACAATCCGTGGTACCCATAATCTAGTCGGCATCCTGTGCAAAAGAGGCTCCCACTAGTAAAATCACCGCAAGTCAATATAAGCTTGTTATAAATTGGGGTATGGGGTAGTCACGGATAGCAAACTACTACTATTAAAATATGATACTTTCTATTTGAAAATCGCGGAAACTGCGTCAACAGAGTATAGAGCCTTAATAATAAGCAAAAAACAATCTGAGCTACTATTGATTGGACCTAAAAAAGTATAATCTACTTCAAAAATTGCAGAAAATAATTAAGTGGATTTATTTGGATTAAAAATAGAAAATAAAATCTTTCCTAAATTTAACCTCAGCGATTCATTAATTTAATCACTCCTAGAGCCTGAAATAGCAGAGTGTGAGTTTCAGCTTGATAAATAGTCTTAAAACGTTTCATTTATCTTCCCGTAATACCACTAAGCCAAAACTAATTAGTATACGCTTTAATATGTATTTGTTATTCACGAATAATTCACTTTAATTAATTTCTGAAGAGATATTACCGACACAGTATGTAATAATATGCATAATATTTTCTTACAGGTCCAATACGTTGCTGGCTGCAGCAAATTTCAGGAATTTTTATACAAATAACTAATTGGTGTTGTTAAGTACATGATTTTTATTTATGAATAAAAAAAACGATCATCATGTTCACGAAGCATCCTTACACAAATATTGAGTTCAAGCTCTAAAGGTTGATGCATCCAATATATCGTATATTATATTTATATAGTTTATAATTTTTTAATTTTTATGAAATAATTTATATTATTTACACGACTCATATATTGGATAAGCACCTTACAAACTAATTTGTTACAGCCATTGTAAAATACTCTATTTGATTGAAAAGAGTCGTCGTTGATTTTCTTATATGTTTTTCTCGCGAGCTTAACTTATTACGAACATATGGTAAACTCAGTAATTTAAAAAAAAATTGTAGTGACGATTCAAAAGCGCTTAGTTTAAGCCTAATTGAATAATGTTTAATTGACTTTTGACTTTATTGAAAACAAACCTTATTTATAATCCTTTTTATAATTTCATATCGTTAAATCTCTCACTACCGTGTGGTGGTTGGAAGTGTACAAAAAATATTAGAAGCATGACCGCGTTATATTCCTAAGTTCCTTGATTGAAAGTGTATTCCAAGTTGATGTAGAAAATATTCTAGAATAGCATTATTCATCACAATTTGTCCCAAACACTTAATTGTGCTATAGGTATACTCAACACGTTGCAACAGAAATCAGCACTTATTTCATGACAAAATACATTTAGGTCATTCGAAAAGCGAAATTTCAGATGAATTTCAGTATTTTTTTCCTCACTGTACATACTGCTGAAATACATGAAAAGCTGTTATATATTAGGATTGAAGTAAATTTGGTCACACATGATTTATATTCAGGACAAATATTACCTAACTCGAAGTAGGTCACTATAACAATATATAAATACGTTGATATTATTACATCTTCACGCTTGCGTCGCGTCTCGTTTATGGAGCATTAAAATTAAAACTGCTAACGACACGGGAACTTACTTTAGAACTTGACAGTTTTTGGAAATTCAGGATATAATAGTAACTTTAAACTGCCTAGTTGGCTTCTAATATAATTAATACGTAAAAATATACGTTTGTTCTGTTGAAGGTACCGCCGCCAACAAGAGGAACAGCAACAGACCGGCGAAGTGCAAGTTCAGAAAAGTGATCGATTTGAAGGTAAAAGTAAATTATTTCTTAAATTACTTCTTAGGAAGACAAAAGAGAAAAAAAAAGAGAAACAGCCACCCTTTTTAGTTTTAGGAATGATGTACACTCTTTTTTGAAGGTATGATCTCGTTTCCTGGAATGGCATGATAGAGGCAACCAACACCAGTTATGGAGCTCTTGACAGAGGATTGGAACTGGCTGTATTGTGTATGCCTTTGCCATTTTCATTCCTTTTTGATGAAGCAAAACATTTGGTTTGATCCTTACCTTCTTATTTATTATAAAATTTGTAGATTTTCAATCATTACATTTACCAATATTTTTTGTATCCTGTTCTTATAAGTTAGTAGTATCTGCGAGTTTTTAAATTTTAAAATTTTCACCTACCATGTCAGGGTGTTATCTTGACTTATTTCCCCTATCATCGCTAGGGTTTTCTGTTGTAGATATAGGTAGGTTCATGTTGAAATTTTATAAGTTTGTGATTTCTCATTAAAAGAGGGTATTTATAATTTAAAAAAGCTTACGTGTGTCCTACAGATTTGATTTAAGTTTCGTAGATGTGATGCCTACACTCGTCTCTCGCTAAACCTGCGTCCTTCAATGATATGAAATGAAACGAAGAAGATCTAATTAATCGCCCTCTGAGTACTTTTGAACAGGTATGTTTGAATTTTATATTTTTTTTTTGCAAAAACTTTTCTTATTTACTTTCCTTGTTTATACAATGTTGTATTGAAATCTTATCTCAAATCTTTGTTAGTAAAACCGCAGTGGCAGTAAATCTGGATGTAAAAATTTAACAACCCATAAGAAAGCACTTTATTATTCGTGACTCTACTATTAACTTGTCAACGACATCCCTATAGCATCGTATTATCACATCACTAAACTTAAATATGACTATAACTCTACTTTTAATATGCCTCTATTTATAGCTCGGCTTATTTACAAGATATTAAGCTATATTTAGTTATGTATTATATGCATGAATATAAATAATAAAGCACCGTATGTTACGTGACGTCGTATATTCTAATGAAATATTATTACAACAAACTGAAGACTAGTTTGCAACACCAGAGATATTACAAGAATGTTACCAACATTTCATGAGTAGTACTTACCCATTATTTAAATCTGCTTATATTCAAATTCAAATATTTTTATTCAAAATAGGATGTGACATCACTTATTGAAAGTCAAAAAACTACCACCCATTCCAAATGAATGCCTCAGACCTGAGAAGAATGGGCGCAACAAACTCAGCGGGCTTTTTTTTCATCAAATAAATATGTTTACAAAGTAATATTGTACAATTAAACTTATTATTTAATAGCCTGAGGGCGGTCACTCCATTCCCAATCTGTGGTATCATTAAGAAAGTCATTTATGTTATAGTAACCTTTACCACACAAACGTTTTTAACATTTCTTTTGAATAACGTAATACTTTTGTTTCGAACATTTTCTGGGATCTTGTTGTAAAGGCATATACATCGCTCCACAAAAGACTTACTAACTCGACTTAGCCGAGTAGTAGGCATCATCAGTTTATGTCTGTTCCTGGTGATACCATTACGGATATGACAGTTTCTGGCCAATTCACTTATGTGCCTATGAACATACATTACATTATCAAGAAAATATTGAGCGGCAACAGTCAAGATGTTAATTTATTTGAATTTTGCTCTCAATGATTCTTTAGGACCTAGGTTATAAATAGCGCGAATAACCCTCTTCTGCAGCACAAATATTGCATTAATATCTGCAGCGTTGCCCCATAGCAATATACCATAGGACATAATACTATGGAAATAACTAAAGTATACTAGTCGCGCCGTATCTATGTCAGTTAATTGTCTAATCTTTTTAACCGCGTATGCTGCAGAACTAAGTCTGTTTGCCATTCCTTCAATATGGGGGCCCCATTGTAATTTGGAATCTAGAGTTATGCCATAAATCACACGATTGACGCACTAGAAATGTGGTCTTGGAGACGAATGCTACGAGTTTCTTGGACACAACGCCGCACAAACGTCTCGATCCTTGAAGAACTCAAGGTGAAAGGCTTTCATCTATAGTCAGAGTGCGTATCCTCAGATACTCGAACATTTTATAGGTGATGCCACTTTTGTATGCCAAGGCCAACTGATAATAAGTTATAAAAATAATTGTTAGCAAAAACTTTGAAATGATCTCAATTTTTATCTGCAGAAATTTTCTGTACAGTTAATTTCGCCGGACAATATCACATGCAACAATGAAAGTGATTGATGATGAAGGAATTAAACTGCACTCCAGAAAGTTCTTTTTGTATTGAATGTGTTAAAATACACTATATACTTAAGGGAGAGAAATTCAAGAAGATGTGTTCATGCAAGGCTCAGACAGAAAACAATCATTCAAACCCATTTCTAAAAACCCTCAAATAATTTAAACCAAATTTAATGGTTGATATAAAATTAAAATTCAGAAACATTGGCAGAAGTAGTAACATTTAGGCCGGTATTTAAACAGCATTACGATTCAAATATAACTACTTAAATGAGTCGTTGGTGGCTTTAAACTTTCTCTGGCTGTGTCCTAAAGAGACGCGCCCTATGAATCAATATTACAGCAATTCTGACTGAGGTTTTCCAAATTCAAATTATATTATGATATTTCTAAAAAAACTTAAAATAAACTACTACTAAATTAATAATAAACTAATAATACTAAACTTAAAGATCATTAACACGTCTAGGTAGTCTCTTTCTGTTAGACAACCGATAAAAACAGGCCAGCAATAATACTTGAATGTGCGTTAGAAGCTACGTCTTACACTCGCGATTTGTATGACACTTTGTGTTAGTGTGCGTGAATTGCTCAAAATAGAGGTTAGCTCTAAATTCTGACAGACATTTTCACAGCTGTCAGAGTCAATCTCGATGTTTTAATGATCTTAGCTAAAACGATAAATAATTTAAAAGCATAGATACTCAATTTACTTTTCTTAAACAGCAAAATTTCTAACGAACACAATAAATAAAATCTATTATGTCAGAAATAGTTCGGTGAAATACGAAAAATTCTATCAGCAATAAATAACTATACGTAGACTTACTATATACTAGAGTATAGACGAACAAAGAGTGCTAGAGAAATTGTTACTGTCACCAATTTTTGATTGACAAGTAGTAAAAACTCAGCCACGCATCTTATAATTTAGAATAAAGCGTTATGGGATATAGCGAAGGCCTTTGATCGTGTATGGCACAAGGCGCTTCTCTCAAAACTTCCATCATTTGGGCTTCCCGAGAGCTTATGAATGTGGACCTCCAGCTTCCTCACTGGGCCCAGCATACAGGTTGTTATCGACGGTTATTGCCCAAGCCCGTGAACGCTGGAGTGTTTCCGGGACGATATAACATTGGTACCTTGAAAAAAAGCGCGTATACCTTCCTTAAGGGCGGCGGTGATTACCTAATACCAGGTGATCCGTACGCTCGTTTGTTCTCCTTTTCCATAAAAAAAATATAAGATTAGAAAAATAATTGCGTATTTTTATACTATCTAATTGATCTAATTAATCAACCTAATTCTAGTTACAATTGTTGTTATTTTTGGAATCGGTGTATTCCCGCCGCTGCCCCGCTCTCGCCTCTCGCTTTGTCACGTCGCGGTGCGACACAAGCAGATCTCACCTACAACTATGTATATAGTTAAAAACCTAATGTTAAACGGAATGGAATTAGATTAATTAATTAGATAGTATGAAAAATCGCAATATTTTTTACATTTTAGTGAATATTATATCTAGTGTTTTGGAACAGTTTTTTCAAGTCGGTTGTTTTTTTGTTAAAATTGTTTTTTATTTTTTTATATTTAGTGAATCTGAAGTACACTAACTAATAATTTGTCTAAATATGTGTAGACTTACTAAATTTTGCAACAAAGAACATAAGCACAAAGCAATTTGATTACAGACAGATAGAAATTCTGCCACAAATCGCACCCTTACTGTAAGGTCGTTAAGAAGTTCCATTGATATTTGACAACGACAATTACTTGATCATAACGACGTTACGATAGGTGATGGTTTTCTCATGGATGCCATAGTCAGATCTGGACCAAATTGCAATGGCACCAGGCGATAAGCCTTCAAATATAAAAGTATTATCAAAATCGCTTCACCCAATCGAAAGTTCTGAGGTAATAAACATACAAAAAGTATGGACAAATTGAGAAGCTCCTCCTTTTTTGAAGTCTGTCGCCGCATGTGGAAATATAGGTCAGTAGAGTGGGATGAGATGCGGTACTTTTTTGCATCCTACCCATGGAGGCAAATCTGTTTTTCGCTGGGTGATCCAGATGCCGCTGCTGACGCTGTTGCTGATGTGGTACTGCAAGCTAAGGAACTCATCATTCCATCCACCTCTGTGTCTATGGGTGGCAGGTCCCAACCATGGTTTGACCACTCCTGCAAAATGGCGTCTCGCCGAAAGCAGGATTGCTATCAGGCTTGGTTCAATGCGGTGGCATCTATAGATGTGAATTCCAGCGAACATAAAAAACACTACAATCATGCTTCCAGGTCCCTTATAAGAGTAATTGTTGACGCGAAATCGAATCACATTGGCAGAATTGGCAAAAGACTTCCCTCGGGAACTCGTGCGTTCTGGTCACTCGCCAAGGCTATCCAAGGAAACTCCTGCCAGCCAGCTATTGCGCCACTGCACAGGGACGATTCGCTGGCTCATGACGCAAAGACGCAAAGAGAAAGCTAATCTCCTGGGCTCCCTCTTCGCGTCCAACTCGACTCTGGATGACCAAGGTGCACCACCACCGCATATGCCGGAGGTTAAAATCCGGCATGGCACCGTACTTAAGGCACCTTTGACGCTATTCATTCATAAATCGAGTGCTATATAATGCTACGGACATGTGCTCTGAAACTGGAACTAGTCCTTAACCGTCTTTTTCAGGTCTCTTACTCATCAGGCGTAGTCCCGAAATTATGGAAGGCAGCTTTAGTGCCCCCGATTCCTAAGAAAGGTTTACGCTCGGATCTGTCATTGCTATTACCTCCATTTTCTCCAAAGTAATGGAGTCGATCATCAACCGGCAGCTCTTGGGAATCCTAGAGGAGCACCAGCTGATCAGTAACTGCCAGTACGGTTTCCGTCAGGGTCGCTGAGCTGGTGATCTTCTTGCATACCTCACCCATAAATGGGCGCAAGCGGGAGAGTCGAGGCATTGGCGGTGAGTTTGGACATAGTTAAAACCTTCGATCGGGTGTGGCATAAAGCGCTCATAGCGAAACTGCCATCCTATGGGCTTCCCGAGAGGTTGTACAAATGGGTCACTAGCTTTTTGGCCGATCGGAGCATCAAGGTTGTGATCAACGGTGCATGCTCCCACCTAAAACCCAGAAATGCTGGTGTCCCGCTAGGCTGCGTGCTATCCCCTACACTGTTATCAATTATATCCTGCAAATCAGCAATATTCATTGACGTTGAAGTCTGGCATTCCACAACCGCGCATTTTGTTAAAAATTGCTTGCTTTGCAAAGCCACTTTGTGGAATCAATTACCGGCTGCGGTTTTCCCGTACCGATACGACTAAGGGACCTTCAAGAAAAGAGTATACTTCCACCTTAAAGGCCAGCAACGCACGTCTTGACACCTGATGCTGCGGATGTCCATGGGCGTTTGCCTCACCTCTCCGCATCCCGTTAGCCACTTGCCCGTTTGCCCTCTCTTAAAGAAAAAAGGACCACCCGTTCCGTTTGCTGAAGCTATAATATAAGTGAAAGATAAGCATAAAAGTGAGAAACAAAACTACATGTACAGTATAAAATAAAAATTTTATTGAGGAAAAGATCTTTAGTAAGGAATCCGATGCTGAAATTTTCCAAAACCATTTTCCTGTCGAGAAGGGTTGACGCGTTATGGGTTAACTTGCGTCTGAATCCTTGATTAAAAAGATCTTTTCCAATAAACTTGAGTATGTCATGATCTCACTCAACATAATTGTGTCGATTCGTGAGTTTCTATTATATTTCTTTATTTTTTACTTTTTGTATAATATTCTGGACTACTTATTTTGCATTATTATTCGTTATGTGTTAAATGAGAATCACTTAATTGTTTCAACTAATAAACTCACTTTAAACATAATCGCGGGTTCGGATCCCGGTAGGTGCAAAGATTTTATGATCAATATGGATGTTTATTTCCGATTCATGTTAATACGTATTTATGTAGATATACATTTTTTTTTATTTAAATAAAGGGCTAGACTAGCAGGACGTTCAGCTGCTTATAATTGGTAGGCCCTGCCCACCACAATGCAGTGCCGCTCAGAATTATAGAATTAGGATATGATATCACTTACTGAAAGTCAAAAACTACCACCTACTTACTACCTGATGTTTGTTTCCAGTGAATTCCTAAACTAATGAATGGATTTTAATGGGGATTACTTGATGGAGTGCAGTTTTTATTTCGATTTGGGACCAACACGAATACATTCATCATTTAACTTTTTCTCTCTCTTGTATCCCGCGTCCAGTTAATTTTACTTCAAATAAAAAAAATTCATAAAAATGCAGAAAAGAAAATTACATCTGGTGGTTTTCTTAATTTTTTTTACTCATCGTTAATTATTAATAAATAATTATTTTAAACTTTAAATACGACTCGTATCCGGTTACGGTCACCCGCTGTCACCGTATTAGCAAGATCAGATTAAGATCATATTAGTACTAAATTGAATTAAAAAACTAAGTTTCCTTAAATAAAATTACGGGTCAGATTAACTTAGTAAGGGGTAGTGATACAATGCTTGACCTAAGTAAAATTATTTGAATCTACAAAGATAATCTTTCCGGCAATCGAAACGAAGAGGGACTCTTAATAAGATTTGCCGAACGCTTGAACAGTTAATTGTTCTATTTAGAAGTTAAATTTAAATTGAATTGTTACAAATCTAGTTTGTTCAAGGGTCTTTCATAATTTAAATTATGCTCTTCTGAACTTCATTTGGAATATTTGGAGAGTCGGAAAACCGACGAGAACCGCCATGGCATTTAACTAAAAATATAAGTTATTAGTTGACAGTGGAACCTATAAACTAATGTTTATCTTATATTATAGGATAATTATTTTGTAATATAAGACATATTGACATGTAAATATAATAATTCTAATCAATATTAGAATTATTAGAATTATTGACAGTTAAATATTTGAATGCCGATTTATTAGCAAATTGTGTTGTGCATCAGTTTATCATTAATTGTTAAGAACTATGTTACCACGACACATACAAACGAAAAAGTCCAATGTCACGGACTTGTAAAAAAAGAAGGACACCGCGCCGTGATATTAGCATGTGAAGCACCTTTATGCTAGTGTGTGTGCGGTTACGGGGTATACCAGTAACACAATTTTTTCTCCCTTAAATAATCATATATTCACAAATACTTTTATATTACTGTTTTTACACTTTGTTACAACGCACGACGGCATTTTGAAAATATTTTGTTGCGACCTAAACTGATCTGTCACAGACGATGGCAAATCTCATAATGGCGGCCGATCGGCTTGTATTTGTGTAAGTGTATGCGTGGGGCTATGTATTTTCACGTTTACCGTGTTTTGGTGTCTCACTGTAATGTAAGGTGACACGGAGTCCTTTTTATTTACTCGTCCGTGTCCAATGTAAGTAAAATTGTACTTTTTGTTTGAATAACAATTATAAGTTTTATATTTATTTAGTAATTTTAAAGAAGGAATTAATACGAAGACGAAGTACGATTTACTTATATTATAAGAAATATAAGTTACAATTTGTTATTATTTAATGTGATTTTTACGTTTTAAAGTGATACCCTCACTTCTGAGATTGATTACACAAATTAAACTTAAAACAAAATTTTATGAACGATGGGTGACTCGAACCCGTGACTTACCAGCTGAGCTAACCGTTCGAGTGACGAACGAATTTGTGTAATATTAGTTACATTATTTTAATTAACCTAGCATACTTTCTCTGTAAACACCAGCAAAATATGCGATAGTAGATGAAAGCGCAAAACACAATCATTTAAAACGAATTAAAAACTGATCACAGTATGTGATTGCTACTCTCAGTTTACACAGATTAACAAACCAAACCCAAACAACATCTTTATTGGCTTGTGCAGCTGTGGATGGATTTTGTTGTTAACTCTGATTCTGTTACGATATTTACACACGTTGCTCGTAAATAACAGATAAGCAAATTTTATTAAATTATAAAACAAGACTCTCAAACAGCAACATTACTTCAGACAGATTAACCATTGAATATTGCAATTATTGCTGTAAAGCGTATCTCATGCTACGCCGTAGCTGCTACGTGGACTGTATTCGTACACATTTCCTTAGATCATCCAGTTCGGACATGGCTAGGATTGTAGTAGTGTAGAAGTAGTTAAGTGACTAAAATTATAACCACGACCAGAAAATTGTTTGCAATGTGATTAAAAGTATGATTACAGAGTTGCTAAGACGACGAGAAAAATTCATTATTTAAGATAAATGAGAGTGTAAATTGCTCTCATTGATATATAATCTAAACTGCACTACTTTCACAGAAAGATTTTACATTGTTTATTTAAATTTGCCTTAAAAAATATTTACTTCAGAAAGTCAAGTCATCGCAAGTCAATCAAAGCTTGTTATAAAATGTATTATTTGTGTCACGGGTAACATATATACTACCAAAACACTATCGCATCACGTAGACGTCTGGCATTCCACAACCGCGCGTTTTGTTCAAAATTTCTTGCCTCGCACACCCACTTTGTAGAATCAACTACCGGTAGCGGTCTTCCCGAACAGAAACGACTTAAGAACCTTCAAGAAAAAAGTATACTCCCACATTAAAAGCCGGCAACGCATTTCTTGGCACACCTGTTGTTGCGGATGTCCATGGGGGGTTGCCTCACCTCTCCCCATCCCGTGAACCCCTTGCCCGTTTGCATAAAAAAAAAACTATAGTTTCTGTTTTTCTTTGATTAACGCGAGTGTTACATATTTAAATTAAACATAATTGTAACTGTGTTTTAACATTAGATTTATGCGTAAAAGTTACAGAGGAAAGTTTTCAGGAGGACTCCCTGGGGGAGAACGATACCTGGAAAGGTCTAAAAAATAAATATAAAAATGTAACTATTTCGCGAAAATCAAATGTAAAATCACAAATACAACTACACGCGTTTTTATCCTTTAACAGTGTTTCTGTTTTATAAAAGCGGAAACAGCGTCAACAGAGTATAGAGCCTTAATAATGAGCGAAAAACAATCTAAGCTACTTTTAGATCAGGCCTTATGGTAGCCAAGTCTTACTTCAAAAATTGAAGAAAATAATTAAGGATTTATTTGGATTAAAAAAAGAATATCTTTCCTAAATTTAACCTCGGAGATTCATTAATTTAATGACTTCTACAGCCTGAAATAGCAGAGTGTGAGTTTCAGCTTGATAAATAGTCTTAGAACGTTTCATTTATCTTCGCGTAATACCACTAAGCCAAAACTAATTAGTATACGCTTTAATATGTATTTGTTATTCACGAATAATTCACTTTAATTAAATTTCTGAAGAGATATTACCGACACAGTATGTAATAATATTCGTAATATTTTCTTACAGGTCCAATACGTTGCTGGCTGCAGTAAAATTCAGGAATGTATTATACAATTAACAATTTTTTTTTTAATTCGAGCATTTCAATATCATTTACAATGTTTTTAGCGTGTGCGTAGGAGAATGAATGAAATCCCAAAAAAAACAAATGAATTATTAAAAATCATTTGATTATTAAAATCTCAAATGGCTACTGGTATTTTTTTTAGATGGCTGAGAAAATTTTAGAATGTTTTATTACCGACTACAAAAATTAAAGGAAATGCTAGCAGATGAAAGAACAAATGAAATAGAATTTAATTTAGTTAAATTATTAGAGCTTGCGTGCTGTTAGTGTGGTAACCAAATCTATTTATCTATGGTTTATATTTAGTTTGATATTTATATATAGTTTGTGCGAAAGTGGAACATTTGAATATATTTTATTACATATTTATATATAACAGCCTAACCTGTGTTACCTTATAAACCAGAACATTATAATATATAAAAATTTAAACGGTTGCGTATATTTTGTGTACGACATTCGTGAATTCAAATTCAAATTCAACATCGATTTTTAGTGGCATAGTAAAAGTTTATACTAATATTTTTTAGGATTATGTCAGATTCAACATTAATGTATTATTGTACTAAGTATTATTATTTCTATAAGATTCCTTTATTTTAGCAAATGAATTCAAGATGTCGACTAAGCCAACATAGGAAACTACAACTTATATTAAAAAACTTGCATTTTTATGTAATATTTAAAACGCTTTGTAGCTTGAACACGATCTTTATGTTGGATGCTCCTCTTTGTGTAGTTTTTCTATTGCTGTCTAAGTCAAAGTCAAATAAACTTCATTCAATTAGGCTCTTTTGGATCGTCACTAAAAATATTTCGTTTATATTACTGAGTTCACCATATGTTCGTAAAAAGTTGAGCTCGTGAGAAGAGGATATTAGAAATTTAACAGCCACTCTTTTCAATCAGTGAATATTTTACAATCGCTGTAATATAGTAACATAACAAATTTGTTTGTAACTTGCTGCATTCAATATGAAACGTGGACCTCAAAAAAGCTGGAGTAAAATGCTTCGCATATCTTGGATTGCGCACCGCACAAATGTTTCTGTCCCGCATGAACTGGGGGTCACCGCGAGATTATCGACCATCTGCCTCCATAGCATATTTGACTTATTCAGTAACATCGCCTGAAAGAAATCTTCTAATAACAGGGAAAATACAACTCAAGCGACCGAGAGGCTACTAGTACTACTGTACGATGCGTTGGAGTGACCAGATCTGCGACGCCACCAATAAAAACGTCCACGAAGCTCTATAGCTGTGGCGCCACCGACTCTTTTAGATAATATGTTTAATACTCAAAAGTAATTTATTCATGTATGAAAAGTGTTGTGCAAAGTAGCAAGAAACTCATTGGCACTCTTTTAAATTATTATTTACAGTTTCATCGTTTCGAAAATATTTTAAAGAGAATATATACAAAGTTATGTCACAAAATACTATTTATTATATAAGAAAGTAAACAGAAATAAATCACAAAAAAACTTAAAAGATAGTATCTAGTATATGGCTCAATTCACATTGTAAATATATAAAGATATTTTATCCGCCACAAGCCACCAACGACATTTAAGCGTGATACAGACGTTCGCTTAAATATCATTGAATGTCTATCAATATATTATATTAAGTTAAGACACCGAAAAATTTCTTTGTTCTGTGGTTAAACACCAGAGCGTGTTTCGCGTTGTAGGGCAGACCATTTCGATACGTATTTACCAGGGCTTATCTATATAGAAGGTGGATTTTGTAGAGATTCCAGGTACCTCATAGATCCTGCTGAAATAATCTTCAGCAATAAAGTAGGAATATTATCGCATGCATTTCAAAATTTCCAGAGTAAACAAGCTCACAAATCCATTGTCCTCACTGCACAGAGTAAACGCGCTCCGATCACGTATTATTTGATACCGTTAAGTCGTGGTCTGGGACAGAATGTAATTCAATTTATAACTATACCCTCAAAGCTCTTTCATGTTTGGACTCTAGATATACGTAGAGTGATATAACACAGCATAGCTTAGAATATTTTGGAGTTATAAACAGATAAAACAAATAATTCCAATATAAATCTTAAACTTTACTTCATAAGCTAGAGTCACGAAAATTATAGAAAAGTTGTATAAAGAAGCGCATTTCAAAAAATTGGTAACTTTTGCTGTTATAATTAATGTTCAACTTAATAATATGAATATAGTTTTAAACATTGGTTTGAGGAAATTGATCTCATGAATTCTCAGATAAGGAAAAGAGCAAGTTTGTTCTCTATGTAATTCTAAACCTCCTTTTTTATCTAGTTATATTTATCTATATTTATATAATCAAAGTATGGAATTAACGGACATATTAATCAGAGATTCAAAATGTAAGAATAACCTGTTAAATAGGATGATAGTTGCAGAATTTTATAAATATAAGTATATAGTTATGAAACAAATATATTTAAATGGATTACACTTTTACCTTGCAGTGTAAGAATGTTTTTATGTTGCGAAATAGACGCATTGTCATCGAGAGATAGATCACAAGGCATCGAAATTGTATTCTCTTTGAATCATTTTCTTATAACCACCTATCATCAATGTTTTTTATTATTTATTTGAAAGTTTACCATACAAAACTGAAAATATTGAAAAGCACACTTTCGACTAGCTCGTTTATTTATGGAGTAGGATTGAATAAGTCACGGGTGGCGCTGCCTATCGCCCGCTATATTTAAATAAAGATAGCTATTCCGTTGAACACCACCAAGGGACAAATTGTCAACAAAGTGCAAATATGTTGGATCATGAAATAAATTGCGGAGTGTATTTTTATTTGTGTGTACCAAATAACTTAGTCTTATTGAAAATAAATTGAAGTCCTAAAGTACATTTATTAAAAAATAACCTAGAAATTTAATAACATACCCTGAAGAGTGGTGATAATTATATTTCATTATTACAAGTTGGTTTGATCGATTACTCACAATTGAATAATTAAATAAAATTTATCCATTAATGCTTACAGACAATTATTTGCTTTAATTATTAAAAGAATTCCGATTTTTATTTGTATTATGTATAAAAAAACATATTTACTTTACTATAGGAAAATCATAATGATAAACGATGTTTAAAATTCATTCGGAAAAATTAAAATCTACTAGTTCCAATTTTTATTTTATTCTGTAACAATTTAATTTTGGAAAAATAATAATATATAAAAATTAAAAAAAATATCATCCAGGTGAGCAAAAAATATATTTTCCCTTCTGGTATTTCAATTCAATGAAACGTATTTTTGAAGTGATACTTCTTCAGAATCGTCGTGATTTCAAACCGGATGCAAAGGAAAAAACGACAGGTAAGAGACACAAATACAAAAATGTGTAGGATGAAGCCGGCAAAGAATGAGACAGCAATATGCATACTATTGATGTGAAAACTTCTTTATCATCGTTGTGATTGGAAAGTCGATGAAACGACAAAGCGAGACAGTAAAAAGAGGCAGACATGATTTAACGTGGTAGAAAATGAGATAGGAAGCATAATACAATGTTTTGGTACCAGGCGATCATAGTTAAAGAAGAGATTGTCTTAAGTATGGCGCGAGTATACCTTCATATATTCTGACTCCAAGCGCACGACGTATTACTACATAGACACCAGGAGAACATATTATTATATTAGTGGTGGTACGAATATCTTTCATAGCGGTTGAAATCATGTATCATCCTAGAAACACGTACCAGGAATTCATATGCAGCTTAGAGGTTCATGCACCATGCAAGTTTCACTTCTGACATGTGTACTTTGTACGCACGCAATGTTTTTTTTATTGTTACTATTATACGTATTATTTGCTTGCTCATGATTTATTATATATAAATATTTAATTGAATGTATTAGAATATCTTTAGAATACGCAAAATTATCTAAGCGTCAATGAATCAACGTCTAAGGCATTTATTATCAGTTCTGAAGAAAAGAACAGTTGTCACGTGTTAGCTGCTCCTTGCATAGCGTTTCAAACGTCGCGTGTGTGGACAGCTTTATCTTAACTATCGCATCTTGTAATAAATCGTTGAATTAAACAATATGATAACGATAAAAGCCACTTTATACAATTAAAAATAAATTATAGAGATCCAATAGCCCAATAGTATGATAGCTAGAACAATAGCAGTAGAACTAATTGTATTTACATAGCATCGTTCATATGTGTCAGAATATTAAATGTATATTGTATTCAATTGTTATTTTATATTATAATTGAAACATTAATGCATTAATGACTGATTGCCTGGCCTGCGGTGTTGATGTCACAATATGTGTTGTTCAATTATCGTGGGCTGATATAGAATATATTCCTACAGTCATTTCCATACTGTATTTAACAGATTTAATAGATTTAAAAGTTTTTTATAAAATTAAATAAAAATCGGGCACTTCACTTCACTTCACTTAAACCATCGCAAATACTAATGGGCAGCAGTGCACATTTCGCCCCTTTTAATTTACTAATTTTTTTATTTATTAATTTGCTAATTAAGACGAAACAAAAAAGTAAATTTAGCTGACATACATTATTTAAGTCATATAAAATAAATGCATTTTTATCTGTAACAGAAATTATGATAATTTGTGTTTTCTGTTTAAGATTAGCGACTAGTTACTTAATCTCTCTTCTGTGGTTAATTAGTAGGCATGACAAGCATAAAGTTCTAATTATTCGCAACAGTACCTCTAATACGTTAATATACGAATAAAATTTTGTTTGTTTAAATTACCTATTTTAGTATTCTGTATGCGAGTATAACTTTTTAAACAAATAATTGTACAAAATATAATTTATTCTTTAATCGCATAAAGTGTATTGTAAGGAATTAAGGAAAATAATTTCTTAAACCATTAAAAAACATTTTTTCAATCGAAATTTATAGTTCTCAGATAATACGAAAATTAGTTTTAAGATAAATACATCTTGTTTATCAAACTTTCTCAATTTACGTATGTCTAGTATTTAGAAACCATATTTTTTCATCTGTTCGTGGATCCTGAATCTACAATTCAATATGTGAATCTTAATTTCTAAATCCGTATTTATATATGTAGTAGCCAAGAACGCCGAACAGAAGAAACGAGTACTAAGATGGTTCGGTATTCGTCTTAGTTCGGGTATAATTGACGTGCGGTACGAGTGCAGGCGTGAGCGGGTGAGCTGGACGAGTGCCGAGCAGGCAGTCAGGGAAGAACTATCGAGCGAGGTGGTTAATTCAGCCAGTCTTCAGCTCTGATGAAGTCCGAAACCTTCGTTTCAAGACTGCATAGACCGAGCTTTATGACCCGGCGCCGAGTCTTGCTGGAAGAATCATTCTTGGTAATTGAACATGGTGTTGTTAAGGGCTTCACTACCTTCTCAAGAATGGTATCTTGATAGACTTGTGCCGATATTTTGATACCTTTGTCACAAAAGTATGGGTCAGTCACTCCTTCCTGGCTAATACCACACCAAACATCACTGAAGTCAGATATTGCCAACGTTGCACTCTGTCGACTAATTGGGATGCTTCCTTAGAGCTTTGAGCATAAATACGGTCGGTCATTTTGTATGTTAAAATGTTGCGCCATTGTAAAATATTTTGCTTATTTTTTATTGTAACAGAATCCATGGCCAGACGAAGTATTATAGCTGTGAAAAGTGTAAATGAAACACGTATTCTACCGTGTGTTTGTAAGACTGTGTTTTACTTGCTGTCGTGTTCCACGCCCACAACAGTGGACAACCACGAAGACCCTGACCATGTGACCGGCCTTGCTCCGACATATATTATATAAAATGAATTCATGGTTTTGGTAAAACTCCAAAATGGCTAGACCGTTTCGAATGTTTCATTTTATCTGTGTCACTGCGTAAGTAGCTTAAAAGAAGGAAAGATTATAAAAAAAACACAAAAGACCACCTTAAAAATATAAAATATTTATTTTTGTATCAAATCATAATCACTTTATTCATGTAGGTCAAGTATGTGACACTTACCGCCATTAAGCAAAAGAAACTCATTGCCACTCTTTTAAATCAACATTTACAGCTTCATCGTTTTACAAACACACTCAAAAAATATATATCGTGAGTACACGTCATAATTATTGTAGTGTATTGACGTCTAGTCTGAACTGAGTATGTTAATAAGAATGTTAAAGTTCCGCGATGATAAAAGTTGAAAAATTTACTTTACCTAATGTACATGGGGCAGATGGCGGCAAATAATACGCAAAAAAGTACTCTGTCGAGATGATCACGACCCTCAGCACTGAGGTAACCGACGCGAGGAGGAGGAATGTACAAGTGTCAATTTATGCACAGCTTAAAAACGAGAACTTGGATATAGTTGATACCGGTGTTTTTAATTAGCATTATATTATTAGTACACCGCAGGTACAAACTGAGTACGATTTAAAATAAATCTTATTAGTGAGCATCTAAAGTAGCTATTTCTTTTAAAACTGAAACTGTATGTGAAACTTCTGTACTATTATTACTTTCAATTCTATGGTTATAGTATAATTTTTTTATTATTAACTGCTTGTATAAAACCGGGTATAAAAACATATTATGCAGATTTCAGCTCAGATTGTGAATATTTTTTTTACTATTCATTACCTCCGAAAAGAAAAAATTAATCGCTCATACCTATTCACCCATATAACTCGTTATATGTCTTTCCTTCCCTTTCGTTATAAAAGTCGGTTGTAACGTTAGGAGATTACCCTAATAAAATGAAAGAGGGGAATAATTAAGGTAAGAGGCTTGTTGGAGTACATTATATTACTTTGTGTTGCTAACAGTCGAAGCTACTTCCTCGTTAATACCGCGTAATTTTATATTTATACTATCAGTTGCCCGCGACTTCGTCCGCGCATAATTTATGATTCCCTTTGAGATTATTTTCCTGTTGGAAGGGCAATAACCGGACTTCATAGTTCATACCTAAAGAGGAATAAAGAGCTGACAGTTCTATTTTTTCCAAACTTCCCCGTAAACAAAATTTCAATTTACATATGTTACTAGCTGACCCAACAAACGTTGTATTGCCGATATTAAAATCGCGATACAAAAGTAACTGTTCATCGTAGATGGGTGAAAATTTGAAGTTGTATGTATTTTTTAATGCTGATTCATAATCAAACAAATTTAAAAAAAATGTCAAAAAAAAAATTTCGTGTGGACCACCCTTAACATTTAGGGGTATGAAAAATAGATGTTGGCCGATTCTCAGACCTACTCAATATGCTCACAAAATTTCATGAGAATCGGTCAAGCCGTTTCGGAGGAGTATGGGAACGAACATTGTGACACGAGAATTTTATATATAAGATAAGCCTCCACGTATAAATGGCCGTGAAAGAAACAATTTCTCAGATGTACGCCGGCTGTTTTCAAAGTTTAGCATAATTTCTTAACCAGAAATTGTTGCTATGTTTAAATTGCAATAGCTAACCTAACCTAACCTAAATGTCGATTTTCACGTCTCTAACTTCAAAAACATTGGACTTTCATACAACCTTCGACCCCCCCCTTTCACCCCGTTTGGGGTGGGGTATTTTCATAGCATCCTTATTTCTTGCAATTGCCCCCTATAAAAATCTACCTTTCAAACTTCAAATTGAAATAACTATAGTTACAGCTTTTCTAAAAAAACTTTACCCCCCTATTTTACCACCCTTAAAAGGGGATTTTCCAAAATGACTTACGCATAATTTTATTATTTAAAGCTAATAACCTTAATGTCGATTTTCACGTCTCTAACTTCAAAAACATAGGACTTAAATACAACCTTCGACCCGTTAGGGGAGGAGTTTCTCAAATCCGTTTCTTAGCTGACACCTTCGTCTTAGAAAGAACTTACCTTTCAATTTTCAAGTTTGTAGGCTTTGTAATTTCTGAGATTTCGTGATGAGTAAATTTCCGGTGGAAATCTCTTTTATATATTATAGATAGAAGATGAACAATAGATGCATCACTAAAATAACAACAATAAGTGACAGAGACACACAAATTAGATTGTTATTGAGAGTAAGAGAGATATATTACAATATTTGCTATTCCTTTCGCGTATGCGATTTTTTTGTTTGGACCCAGTTCATCTACTCCCAACAAATAATGGATGCCGTGGTGATTTATGATCAGTAATTATCAAAAAAATGGGACGTTGTTGTCTATTATATTGTACAAATCGTCCAGAACGAAAACACGAAAGTATAGCACACGTCTCAAACTATTGCTATCTCATTTACATACGCTGACAGCGAATCTAGTGTCCATCTTCTATCTACGGGTGATAGTAATGTTCGTAAGTATCCATCACTACTCTGAGGTATTGAGTTGCAATCATCTGTCATCCTAGCAACATGTACCAGGATTTCATATGCAGCTTAGAGGTTTATACACAATGCAGATCTTAAAATTATTATACAAGTGTTTGTTGTTCGTTGGTGTTCTGAAATTATGGATGAAAGTTGATTTTTCTGAGAGATTCTTTATGTAAAATAATTGTAATAGTTCTAAATCGTTATTTTTGTTTTATACGTAATATAAATTTTCATGTCTTGTGTATGATAGCGCAATAAATGAATATTATATTCACCACATAAATGCCTAGTACTTTTATTCTGACAAATAAAGTAATTCGTGTGAAATTATTCCCTAACCATTCCAAAATACTTAAAAATGCAAAACGTTAATATTCAAGTTTTCACTTCTGTTGGCACTCCCGGAGTGCAATCCGTATTTTTTTGACAGTTATGCTTCACCAGTTGTGACTTGAATTAAGGGAAAGCGATGTTAAATATTACAACAACATATCACAAAATGAATGATTAATCATATTTTATTTATCAAGGAATTGTATTGAACAGGATATTGTGAGTTGTTCGACGAAATCAAGTAGCCCCGGGTGTATCTTTTCTTAGCCGAAAACTCATCAAATCCTACAGAGACGTATTCACAATATCTATTATTCAGTGAACAAATTTAAAGATTAGAGATTTTGGTAGGTACCGTGTAATTCCATTTATGCTATCCCATAATAAGCTGTCTGTTATTAAATCATAAATATTTTTCATCTAAATGCGTTAGTGATAGTCCAATTTCTCGACAACCGTACCTAATATTTTTTTTATGGAATAAGGGAACAAACCATTCCCGACTCGTGGTCACACCAGTGTGACTACGAGTAATTTTTATCCTCGTCGTCACACCAAGGGTTTTACTACATCCTGTTAGTAATTGATATCATTAGTGATGTGTCAATTTCTATTCTCATGATCTCCATATTCTCGATAGTTTAGATAACGAATGACTATGAACCGAAAATGGTTTTTTCCTCGTCTTCACACCACGGGCTTTACTGCACCTTAATTAAAGTAGTATTTCCGTAAAATGGCCTAAAGATATATAATTATTAATAAGTTTCGATTGCGTATTAATAATCAATTGATCTTTTTAAATTTTCTCTATTTCCTTGGGCTCTTTTCAATGTCAATATCCACGTCCTCTTTTAAGACAGTTAATAGTTAACTATCACAAAATTTTTGTTAATTATATTGTTTGATGAGGAAAGCCTGCAATGAAACTTTCATGTTTGAGCCAGTATTTCTTCATGTACGTTAAAAAGTCAACCTTACTACCTTTGCCAACCGAGGCACTCAAACCTTTGGTATAGCAAAATTGATTAGTATAAATGATAAGTTACACAGACGAATTGTTTGTTTTATGCACAGTGCTACCTCTCGCGCCTCCAGAATTTGTCACTGAACGATGTGATTACATAAAAATTAAGTCAAAGATTTGAGTGCCTCGGTTGGCACAGTAAAAGATTTTTCTACGAACATGAAGAAATACTGGCTCAAACATAAAATTTTCATTGCAGGCACTCCTCATTAAACAATATAATTAACAAAAATTGTGTGATAGTTAATAAACTATTAACTGTCCTTTCATTGAAAAAAGCCCGAGGAAATAGAGAAAATTTAAAAAGATCAATTGATTATTAATACGCAAACGAAACTTATTAATAATTATATATCTTTAGGCCATTTTACGGAAATACTACTTTAATTAAGGTGCAATAAAACCCGTGAAATTGCTGAACTCATGTGAGTCAGTAATATTATCAAGCCCTTTGTTGACTTGAAATTAACAATGCTTACTTAATTATTAAAGTCACAATAAGCAAGAATTTTTAGATGGACAGACGATCTGGTCAAGATCGCTGGAATACGTTGGATGAGGGCAGCGCAGGACCGATCGTCGTGGAAATCTTTGGGGGAGGCCTTTGTCCAGCAGTGGACGTCTTCCGGCTGATGATGATGAAGAACTAATTTGAATTAAAATATTTTTACGTCACTTTTGTATATTTTATACCGAGGCAGTGTAGGCTATTTATTTTACTTACTTTTTCATTAAATGTTTGTCTGGTATATAATTTGTTATCAATTATGATTTCATATTTGTTAGTAAATACGTTTCTCTTCAAGATTTGCAAGAGACTTCAACAAAAAGATTTTTTATTTGGTGTTTGTTACCTCAGAACTCTGTGATTTTACACCCCGAGATATGTCACTCAATAAAAAAAACTCTATAGTGATTGAAAATGAGTAATTGAAGAACATTCTAGAATTAAATTCTTTCGCAGATTTAATGATTATACACTTAAATATATATTTTCACCTAGAGGAAAAATAAAAGATTCCTAAGAGAGTGCAATTTGTAGGCTAGACTCAAAGTCGAGGCCCTTAATACACTCGACTAGTGCAATCGCTCTACTCCTAATGATATTTTTAATTTTATTATAGCCATTCATAGTACAACTACGAGTAAAATAAAAATCGTAATCTTAATAAAAAAACTGTTGTAATAAAAATAGATCTTAAAATGTAAGGATAAAAATCATTATTCGTCAAAAATATTAAAGAACACACAGAGAACCCATCAAAGCAATGAATTTTTAATTGAAAGACATCATAATATTAATATTTATAAATCCAGCGTCCTGATTTTTTTTATATAAGAGGGGGCAAACGGGCAAGAGGCTTACGGGATGGGGAGAGGTGAGGCAACTACCCATAGACATCCGCAACAACAGGTGTCAAGAGATGCGTTGCCGGCCTTTAAGGTGGTTTTTTAAGACCTTTTTTCAAAACCGCAGCCGTGTGGCTGTGCGAGGCAAGAAATTTCTTGCAATACGCCTGATGTCTTCCGATGTTTGTTTCCAGTGAACTCCTAATCTAATGAACGGATTTTAATGGAGACTACTTCATGGAGAGCAGCTTAGTCCAACTTGAGAGATAGGATAGTTTATATTTTGGTTTGGGATCCATGATTATTTTTATTTGCAATATTTGTTTTTTTGTATGGACATATTTCTATGAGAGTTTTATTGACGCACGGTGTGACAGTACTGCTGTGAAACAATTTCATTATAACAACAGGGAGCATATTTTACGCAATAATTCTTGATGTTATGAAATATAATTGACAAATTCCTATGAAACAGTATTTTATTTATTACTAGCTGACCCAGCAAACGTTGTATTGCCGATATTAAAATCGCGATACAAAAGTAACTGTTGATCGTAGAAGTTGTATGTATTTTTTAATGCTGACTCATAATCCAACAAATCAAAAAAAATGTCAAAAAAATTAAAATAAAAAAAAATCTTGTGGACCACCCTTAACATTTAGGGGTATGAAAAATAGATGTTGGCCGATTCTCAGACCTAAAAAGGCATAAAAGGCATAAAAGGCATTTATTTTCTCAAAATTGATTCCTTTAGAATTCTTTTTGATGTCATTTCTTATACTACTAGATACTTCTACCGCTTCGGAAACAAATGGCGCTCTGAGAG
>CATIXQ010000005.1:6607041-6618161 GCA_949711755.1 Leptidea juvernica
TCTATTGTTTAGATATGAAGTCAGAAGATCGAGCGCAGTTCCTTTTATGCCACAGTGGTATAGCTTCCTGACCAGCATTGAATGTTGAACACAATCAAAAGCCTTAGATAAATCACAGAAGATGCCAAGTGCATTCTGCAATTCCTCCCAAGCATTAAAAATATTCTTGATTAGCTGCATCCGTTGTTGAACGTCCCCTAGTAAAGCTAAATTGTTTCAAATGAAGTAACTTATGAGAGTTAAAGTAAGTAAGCACTACTTTATAAACTGACTAAACACTGCATTTTATTATATTTCTTTTAATGTTTTCAGTCGAAAGAATCTCTTAATAGAATTATAGAGGAGTGGAATCGATTGAATTATGTACCTCTTGCTCACTATTTTGAAGACAATTGATAGTTCATTATTATAATATACGCAGTGTATGTTTTGTAGATTGTAACATTACTTTAATTTTATTTAAAATTGTAGAGCAAAATAAGTTCATTAATTATTGTAAAAAAAACAGCAGATTCGGTATATTTGGGTCAGATGTGGGAGTGTAAATAGTAGGAATAGGAATCATTATTAAGTTGCTAACAAACTGCAAAATATTGGAGTTCATTTTTTTTTACTCTTTGGTCCTGTGCCTGTAAGCGAAGAAACTAACTTTTACACATCATCTCTTGCGCGATGTCTGTCTGTTCGTCCATCAATATCCACTGTCTGAGAAGGCGCAAAGGGACAAAAATCGATGCCGCAATAGTTTATTGTACTACTGTTTACTGTACTATTTACAAATGAAACAAAAAAAAAACCTTTGTAGAACCGATGCACATCACTGTGATGGACCAAGAAAAATTAAAGATCCGAATTTTTATCTAAATTTGCGTGTGCCAAGTATAATTTGTATGCGACAAGTAAACTTTTTGAACTCAAACAACAGTTTAATTTACGAAAAAACTCACGAGTAATTTTAAAATAGTCAAAAGGCTCTTTTTCAACCCCAACAGCGAGCGCCAAGATATTACTTTTCCCGCATGAGTAATACAAAATAATGTTGAAGAATTCTATCCAAGAGATAAGTAACTATTGCAACTTCGTACATCCCCTGAGCCAATAGTTCAGTATATGTATCCACACCGCCGGACACAGAACATAAAGCCATTACTAACCCCAGGTCACCCTAAGTTTGGCTCTATATCAAACAAGTTTTATTTGTTCTCACAAAGTTTCCTCAAAGAAGTTATAAGTTTCTAATTCAGCACCGATTTCAATTTAACGCAACATTAAAAAATTATATCAATGTTTTAAGAGAGAATCTCTTTGAATATTTGTGTTATAGATTTACCAATGGGAGGCTCCTTTGCACAGAATGCCGGCTAGATTATGGGTCCGACAACGGCGCCTACTTCTGCCGTGAAACAGTAATGTGTTAGCATTATTGTGTTTCAGTCTGAAAGGCGCCCCAGTAATGAAATTACTGGGGAAATGAGACTTAACTTATCTCAAGTTGACGAGCGCAATTGTAGTGCCGCTCAGAATTTTTGGGTTTTTCAAGAATACTGAGTGGTATTGCGATGTAGTTGGCAGGGCGTATCAATTACCATCAACTCAACGTCCTGCTCGTCTCGTCCCATATTTTCATAAAAAAAAAAACAAAGATTTTTTTATATTTCTTTGTACATTTTTGAACGTCACCAACAAGCGTAAGTCAATTTGAATAAGCAATTAATGAAAAACTAATTGAATTAATTTAAATTACTTATTAGTTTAATACTCTATATACTAGGTTGATTGACGTTTGAATGTTCAAACTGATAAAAAAAAATATCTTAGAATTCTGTGGATTTATTATACTACATAATGTTGTACTGAATTACATTATAACACTCGTTTGGATAATGTAATGGTTATTAGGACATTGGGTGTTTTAATGTTGGCAATAAGTTAACTGTTTCAGAATCTTTAATACAGGACTTAAAGCATGGGTGTAGATAAAGAAATTATTACACGCCATAATAATTTTACTTATTTCTACAGCTCTCCAACGTACGATTCCATCCGTTTCAATTCTACCGTACTTTTTTTCCTTCCTCGTATAGTTTCTTCTCGTTTTATGTTATAGTTTCTTGGTCTACTTCTTTTTCTGCTTCAATGTAGATTGTATTACAGAGTTTGTCGGCTAATGTAGTTTGCGTTACTTAGAGTGTCAAATATCAACGCATAATGGCTTTTTTTAATTATTTTGTCAACGCGTTAGTTTGATCTCTTTACGATTACTCTTAGTTTGAGATTCTGTCTGAATTAAGCACATATAAATGAGATATACATATACATCTTGTCGGTTTATAAGTTGGGTATTTGCCACCATGGATTTACTTGTAAACCTCCTCGGCTCTACGACATAATAAATATTGTGTTTTTCTTGCTAATTCCTTGTGAGACTAGGGGCTTCAGATATTTTGATGTTTGTTATATACTAAGAGCTTAAAAAAATGATTTTTAAGTAATCTCGGAGAAACATACAACGGAGAAAGAAACAGCAATATCTGTATATATATATATATATATAATTAGACGTTCCTACAATACTCTCTTTTCATAAATATTTATACGCAATCGGCCTTACAAATAAACTTGGTGGAAAGTTATAACTGATGATAAATAAAGAAAATGCAAAATGTTTACATAATCGTTGACAACACTGTCAATACAATGATAATTTTGAAGTTTTCCTAATGACAAGCTGCCTTGCAAATAAACGCGGGAAACGTTATACGTCCGAAAAAAATTCGTTAGCAAAATGTCTATTTGTAAACATTTTACATATTTTTGTTTTATGCTTAGTTATAACTTTATGCCAATTTTATTTGTAAGGCCGTAGGTATATTGAGAAAAATTAGTATCTCAAAGAGATAAATAAATCCTAGGACTTTAGAAGATCTTTAATGCCTGCATAATGCATAAAAATTAACTGTGCCACTAGCTCGACTTTTTTATATTCGAGAGAATTTTTTGCCAATAGCTAAGGATCAAAAATAAGAGTATGACTGACTACCAGGACAAATTGACATAAATTTAAATGCAAAAATATAATCGATAGATATGAAGCAAAATAATAAAGTAAAGAAAAGCGAAATACAGATATTAGGAAGGCTTTTTTTTGTTTTTAGACTTTTTGTATATTGTCTACTTACCAATTATCTACTTAACATTAAAAAATAATAATAATATTATATACTTTTAAAGACTAACAAAATAGGATATCCAAAGATTTTGAAATATGTTTGCGACATGCAAAAGTTTTTCCAAACATTAACTCCGGTTAGTTTTTATCTACACTTCTAACAAATTTCAATTTACGTTCAAAGTATATAAACTATCCCCAGTTGAGAAGTTCTGAAATCCACCAAATGGTTCAGTGTAAACTTGCCGCATTTTTGCCACTAAACGGAGTCCATAAAGTAGTTTATCTTCCGGTAAATACCGTCTTAAAACATACCAGTTAGAGTTTAATATTCTTCAGATTCTGTTCAGATTAATGTTATATTAGAGACAGAGGAAATAGATAATGCATTGTCTGTATCAATGCTAAAAATAACACACACCATTGAGTATTCTTACTAATCAACATACCTAATGTTTTGTTTTGTGAATGTCAACTTCAATTTTAGGATCAATTTAGAATTCTCTGTAGATATAAATATACAAAGATATTCCAAGAAGACAGATTTATATTTGGATATCTTTATTCTCGTGAATCCTCTTTTGTTCGACTTTGAAATTAGACATTTTTAGTGTCATTCAATAGACTCCACTAGGTTTACTTTTAACATAAAATGTTATAAAATTACTTTATTACATTAAGTACTTCTAAGCAAAATGTCACATATAATATTATATATTTGAGAATATTTTTTTATATAGAGTTTTTATCAGAGCACATAACTCTTATCAGATAATGCGAGAAAATACAAAATTTGTTAATAGACTAAAAATATTTCCTTGTTTTATTTGTCAGGCCGTTTTTGAATGGAGGCATCAATTAAAAAATCATTTCAAATACTGACGTGTAAGGCATAATAAATATCATTTAATAATTTATTTAGATAAGGTTTATCAAATGTCTGTGCATTTAATTTTAACGAGATATACTGTGACTACTTATTTATGGCTTTCTCTTCAAGGTGAACACGGAGCTGAAAGTCGCTCGATTTATCAACGTCAAGTATGCTGACACAGGCTGTGGGGAGTTTGTCTGAGTGTTCTCAAATAGAGGCGATACACGGTTTGTACTATGAGGCTTGAAACGGCCTAAATTTAGGCAGCTGAGACTTAACATAGGCCATTATGAATTTCAGATACAAGTTTGTTTTAGCTCTCGCTGACACTATTAGTGAAGCGGTGCCGTCTGATTTTGAAATGAAATGAAATTATATACATTATAGATCTTAAATTTATTGTAGTGTCTTCCATTCGGCTAATTTAAAGTAGCATGCAAAAAGTTTACTTAAAATTCAAACAATCCTTAACAGTATAAATTTTTTTGTCAATTAACCATGGATACCCGTTTATGAGTTTGTATGTTTTGTTTAATGTATTGTTAGCAATTTTTACATTCTAAAATCCGTATAAATATCTACTTTTGTTCTATAACGTAAGGTCTGATTCAGAATTTGTTAAACGAGAACCCACTTACTTACCTACAGCTCCATCTGTTTGTGTGCCAGAGTGCTGTACCTTCAAATCGCAATAGTGCATGGCAATTCATAATTAAAAACTTTTACCTATAACTGTAGCACCCTAACTTGTTTCTTATGTATATATTTATGACTTGAGCCAAATAATATGTTAATTTAATTCATCAACATCGTCAGACGGAAGACTGCTGGATGAAGGCCTCCCCCAAAGAGCTCTACGACGATCGGTCGTGCTGCCCTCATCCATCGTATTCCGGCGGTCTTGACCAGACTGTCGGTCCATCTTGTGAGGGGCCTACCAACACTGCGTCTTCCGGTACGTAGTCGCCAATCGAAGACATTTCTGCCCCACCGGCCATCTGTCCGTCTAACTATGTGCCCTGCTCACAGCCACTTCAGTTTCGCAATTATTTGGGCTATGTCAGTGACTTTGGTTCTCCTACGGATCTCCTCATTTCTTATTCGATCTCGCATTATATCTGTTATTTTTATTATCTGATTTTAATTTACAAAATAGAGCGTCCGTTTCAATAAAACGATTCAAGTGAGCAAATAAGTTATCATAATTAACTACAAACTTAATTATATTAAAACGCAAATTCCATCACAACTAATTAATACTGTGTCATGAAGTTTGTCATTGTTATATTTAATGAGTTGCGTTGGCGAAACATGTTCCATATCATTGCTCAATTACAAATAATATTCCTTTATTTCATTAATTTACATTTTCATAATACTAACAAACTACAGATCCAATTAACTGTTATACAAATGATGATAAAATGAGCTACAAACACAGCTTTCACATTATTTCGATCATTATCGATCACGATTCGATGACGATTCAATTCCTAATTATTTAAAAAAATAAGAACGATTGAGTAATGGAATTTCCATTCTGTTGTTGCTGATAATTTATGGTCTTAAGGTTACTAGGATGTATTTAAAAACTAATAATAGTGGAGCTTTTTTTAACACGATAGTATATTACGCACCTAGGGAGGAAAATGGGTCATTCTTACCCGCGGAATATTGACAATCGCGGGTGGCAATATCCTACTTATCTCATGTGGAGCGTATACGATTTTTTTTCCCACCTGGATGATAAGCTCGCTTTTAGTCCCTGGTACGAGGGACAAAAGTTGTCTTGCCTGGAGAGAATCTGTTTTCTGTCTTTTCTACAAATCTGCAAGCTGATTTTAGGAGCTGCAATCAATTTTTAAGTGGCACTTAAACAAGGCGTAGCAATGGTTTTTTTTATAGGTAACTACGAACAACGATGTCAAAATTTGCAGTAGCTTTCAGTATTTTTACTCTTTTATATCTTGTTATGCTATCGTTTCCTTAACTCTAAAAATTCTGCAGCTCCAAATAATCTATACTAATATTATAAAGCTGCAGTGTTTGTTTGTTTGTTTGTTTGAACGCGCTAATCTCTGGTACTACTGGTCCGATTTGAATGATTCTTTCAGTGTTGGGCAGTCCATTTATCGAGGAAGGCTATAGGCTATGTTTTTTTTTTTTCAAAATTAGGGATCCGTAATAAAATTGCTATTTTGTAACACAAGGTGTAAAATCGAAAACCTATTTTTGCGTGCGCTGCAAAAACTATTGACAATAGAACAAAATGATGTACAGGCTATAATATAGGCAATATTTTATTACTTATAAAACTACCGCGTGAATTATACTTTATATGGCAAAACAACGTTTGCCGGGTCAGCTAGTTTGATACTAAAAAGCTAAAGAAAATAACTTCACAAAGTATCTGAAGTATAAGTCCCTGGTGTAGTATCGCAAAGTTTTGAATGATCTCGCAAATGTACGGCTGCTATAAGGGATACTTGACGGCTGTTTCATACTTTAATCCCTAATATTAAGTTGTCTGCTAAGTTTTGAAAGACTTAATCTGATTAAACGCTAAATGATGTTGAAATTCAACAAACTTCATTTTTTCTTTCTACTTTTACAGTGGTTACTCAATTAGCAATGTTATTTTACTTATAGCGGTTTTTGTTAGAATAATATTGGGTTACAGTATGAAATTTATTGATTTGTAAGGTTGCATGCCGCAAACTCCTGGGTAGTTTGGCAGAGATCGGATTCCACCATCTCTTTCGATTCATTGTATTTCTCCTGTGTGGGCGGTCTTCCACGTGGTTCGTCCTTCAAGTCAAAGTTTGCGTTACGAAACCGTTTAGACCAAAATCGTACAGTGCGTTCATTAGCAGTCCCCTCTCCAAACGCAACATTTATATTGCGAGCTGTTTCTGCCGCGTTAGTTCCGCGTCGGAACTCGTATTCAATAATCACTAAAATTTTCGATGTCTCCATCTTTCTTGTCTAAGCTGAATAAAAGAAACAACTGAAAGTTGATAATCGAATCATGCACATTTTTTAAAAGAAGAACTACATACCTATGTAGATTTTTGAACTTTTTTGACATAGTACCTACTATGTCAAAAAAGTTCAAAAATCTCAAACCATGAAGGTTCTATGTCAAGTAAGTACCTATTACAATCAAACGGCAATTTCATACTTTAATCCCTATTACAAACGCCCTGCCCATTACAATGCAGTGCCGCTCAGGATTCTTGAAAAACTCTTTAATTCTGAGCGGCACTACAATTGCGCTCGTCACCTTAAGACATAAGATGTTGTCTCATTTGCCCAGTAATTTCACTAGCTGCGGCGCCCTTCAGACCGAAACACAGTAATGCTTACACATTACTGCCTCACGGCAGAAATAGGCGCCGTTGTGGTACTCATAATTTAGCCGGCATCCTGTGCAAAGGAGCCTCCCACTGGTATTATGGTCTTAGGGGAGGAGTCGAGGAAAACCTGACTACTGTTTATGAAATAATATATTTTAATACTTCTTTTTGGTTTGGTCAAACTTAAGTTTATAATTAAATAAAATTGTACTTGTACGACGCTTCCTTAATTTTTAGATGATGTGTGTCCATTATCGCCATCCTCCTTTAATTATAGATACATCGATAGATAAATCGAAAAGTATGGATTATCGCGTGATTAATTTCAATTTAAAAATCAACCATCTTCTTGTCGTGCAAATGATAAATGAACTCTAAGATATGTAACATATTCAATATTAGCTAAAACATTACATTAAAGTGTTTTTTTCCATGTAATTTCATTAAGAGATTCCACACACACCCCATGTTATTATTTAGCTCGAGACAACCTCATAGCAATAACATTTATGGACATAAATGTTATTACATTGTAAAAATGAATCGTAAACTTGTCCTGTTCACATCTGTTTTTGGTATTTAGTAATAACTATATTACAATTAAGAATTTTCTAGGAAATTTATTATTTCGAACTCAACACATGGTATATGCGTACAGCGTCATCCTTCAGCTAGGAAATCCAAAATACTACAACCGTAGCATCTGTGCGTATGTTTAAAAAAGCCAGTCTTGAAATGTGCATCATCATCAGCCGGAAGACGTCTACTGCTGGACAAAGGCCTCCCCCAAAGTTTTCCACGACGATCGGTCCAGCGCTGCCCTTAACCAACGTATCCCGGCGATCTTGACCAGATCGTCGGTCCATCTTGTGGGAGGCCTATCAACACTGCGTCTTCCGGTACGTGGTCGCCATTCGAGGACTTTAATGCCATAACGGCCATCTGTCCGTCGAACTATGTGCCCTGCCCACTGCCACTTCAGTTTCGCAATCGTTTGGACTATGTCGGTAACTTTAGTTCTCCTACGGATCTGGAAATGCGCATTAACTGTCCCAATTTTCGGGGATCCACATCCATCACTTAACATTGTAAAATCTTCCATATGTAAAACCTCATCCACGGAAACAACTTAAGAAACTTCATGTACGGGCAAAACCCGTGTAATAAGAACCCGTGGCAGCCATACCGTAGCAAAGAATATGTTAGTACAAGTGACCGTAGCTCTTTGGTGAACCGTTGAGCTGATAAAATTCAATACCTACCTTTGTAGGTATTGAATTTTATCACTTTTACTATCTCACTGAGACATAATTCTCATTGTTCGATAATTTGAAACAAAAACACTTGACACCCGGTAGAACTAGAGACTCATTATTGTGGAAAGTTCCATTGAAAGCCTGTGATTACTTTGTTAGGTACATTAAAAGGAAATTGGACTGTAATGTGTGGTTAGTGCATGGTTAAAACTAAAACTGTAACACCTTTCATTTGCTCTCAAACCTCTGGTACAAGCTACTCAGAGTCCTTTAAGGAGGAGGTACTAGGACGAATTAAAAATAGATTGAAATGTTTGGACGATACACTTCTATAGGGAATTGATAACAGCTACCATTTAAGTTGACTCAAACTTTTTCAAAAGCTCTTCTGATAAATGAAAGGACATCATAAAGGAAAAAACTATTTTACTTTCTTACTCAACCTCAAGCACTGATCTCAAGCGAGTACTATGTATTTAATCTATTGATGACTTCAGTTTCTTCAATACGAAATTCTCCAAAATAAAAACCTAACAGTATTTACACATTTTATTTTTATCAACGGTTGTCGTTGATGACGTATTCAATTGTATTTTGGGGGCTATATAATACACTAGTTCCAAATCATGAACGGAATAAAGTTAATCAGAGGAAAGGTCAGGGGACAATTCTAGTATCAAATTCTCATTTAATAATTTACGAGATTTGCGGTTAATTTCACACTCTCTCTCAGCTGATAGTGTCATTTCAGTTTTTTACGATCGCAATTAAATTTTAAATACTTATTTAACTTACTATATTTTTAACTACTTCTTGATAATAGAAGTAGTGCTTGTAATCTACTTGATATGACTGTCATAACTTATTCTCATTTTTAATTTAAATTGATTAGGTATGAGAGCAACATAAATTTCTTTTAATTATTTGTCTTTTTTTGGTCCTAAAATACTAGAGCTCATTATTCTATGAAGTGGGTGCGTGTTGCAAGAAGTTTTTGCAAATTGCGCGATTGTGGAAGTTAATAAATGTTTTCTGAAATTAAATAGGAACTGTTTGCTTCCATAATGTTACGTAACTCAAGCTGAAACCGCAAAAGGAGGAGCCGGATACAGCAACTTTTGATACGAGCCAAAACTATTTATTTGTGAGCTATAAAACAAACACACACATAGAGTTTACTGGATAGAAACTACACAGTTTAATTTATAAACAAAATTTATGATACGATGCGGAACTCGAACATCACCTTATGGCCCAGCCGAAGACCAACGCTGGTTTTCAAATATAGCCGTTATATCCTTAGTCTAGCCATAAATACTGTTCCAATTAAAAATCAACAAAATATTACATTTGAATTTGGAATCTGTCATTTTTATATGATAGTTCATTGAGTTCTCATTTTGGCGCCAATACATTGTACAATATTAAAATTGAGTGGGGTGATATAACAAAATACGAATCGCTGTGATTGCATTACACAAAGTAGGTATTCTTGCTATTAGTAAAATGTTTGTATAGCGAGCTATTAATAGGTACAATGAGAGCTTCTCTATTTGTGACAGAAAAAGAAACAGAATTTTCATATACAGCCTGGCGCTGCATAGGCGACATTAAATGAACACACGGGTAGACATTTGAACTAGAATAAGATTAATTAATTAGAGCATTATTACACATTATATCTATTGTTTTGGGATAGTGTATTTGAGACGGTTGTTTATTTGTTATTTTTTTTTAATTTTTGATTTTTAGTGAATTTGAAGTACATTTGTCTAAATATGTGTAGATATACACAAATTTTCAATGCAGCAATGAACGTAAGCGCTTTGCAATTTGATTACAGACAGTTAATAATTCTGCCACAGATCGCGCCCTTACTGTAAGTCGTTAAGGAGTCCCATTGATCATCATATTCGACTACGACATTACTTGAACATAACTATGTTATGGTAGATGACTTAAATATCCTAATAGCATAAAAAAGGTTCGGCCGAGTATCGTTAATTTGCTCCTAAGAATTGTAGAGTTCCGTTACTTTGTCATGGATTCCGTAATCAGAACTTAACCAAACTTTCACCAAACTACCTTTGATGTATATCCTTTCCAATATAAAAAGAATCATCAAAATCGGTTCACCCAGTCGAAAGTTTTGAGGTAACAAACATAAAAAAAACATACCGACGAATTGAGAATCTATTTCTTCATTTGAATTTAACGTACCGAGTTGCAACCTGATTACGACTTAAAATGAATCTTATGACCGGGCTTTAAAGAACATATTACTTTTGAAGGTGTTACAAGTGAAACTTCTGTACTTACTAACATTTTATTGTAAGTTCCCACAGAACGCAAAGCCATTGAGCCATCAATAGACTACCCCCCAATTCGAACAACAGCTTCGATACTTGGATTCAACACACCAGAGATGAGTAAAGTATGCTTTTTTCAACCCTTAGGGTGTGGCT
>CATIXQ010000005.1:6618661-6631655 GCA_949711755.1 Leptidea juvernica
AATTATATTGAGTTGAAAATGATAATCATCATGTTTGTTATGAAAAATGTCATGTGAAAAACATGTACTGTTTTAAAACAGCCAAATCTTTTTAAAAGTAAGAGCTTCAAATCTTTATTAAAAACCATTATATTATAACAAATTACTTCGATGTCATTTCATTATAAACAATTTGCCTTCAGATCTCTATCCTATAAAAATACTCTATATACTCAAATATCATAAAACCCTCCATGTGCGTTCAAGAACCGCACATTATGAGCACCATAAAAATAAACTGTTTTGTTACAATAAATTTCTTATCTGTAAAAATGTTATTATTGCTATATAATAACATCGATTTCGATAATATTATTTCATTCAAATCTCGAACATCTCTGAAGATATTTGATTTAACCTCTATTCTTATATCAGTCGAGATGACGCGTCGTTAAGTTCGAAATGAAATGTCAATTATTTGCAAAAAAATTGACAAATGATGCACGTAATTAAGATATCGAACGAGCCCACTGAGTTAAAGGTCCCGGGTTTGAATCCCGGTAGGTGCGTCTGCACCTATGAATATTCATCATATTCATCACATTAATTGTCTAATTAATGTGATGAATATGAATGTTTGTTTCCGAGTCATGATGTTTATATGTATTTATGTATGTTTAAGTAAGTATATTGTATTAAATATATCGTTGTCTTGCACCCATAGTACAGGCTATACCTAGTTTGGGGCAAGATAATTTGTGTAAGAGTGTGTCAATATTTTTATATTATTATTATACGTCTAGATAGACTATGACAGCTGTGAAAACGTCGAAAAAAATAAACCTTAGAACTAACCTCTGTTTTGAACAATTCACGCACACTAACAAAAAGTATGATATAAATCGGGAGTGTAAGACGTAGCCTGTCACGCACCCTAAACTAATATTCCTGGCCTGTGTTTATCGGTTATCTAACAGCAAGAGACTCTATCTAGACGCAAAAACAATATAAGCCCATGAGCCATACTCTCACTAGTCCGTTTGTTTCATTATTGTTACTCTGAATATTAATAATACAGATTTTCAAATACCTTACTTAGTAATTCATATATCATCAGATATTTTAAATATATCAAATAACAACACTATTTGTGTGAATATAGTATATATAACACAGTTACAGTTATATCCATTTTAATTTAATGTATTAAAGGATTGTTTATTGGAGTAGACATTATTTTGCGGAAGTAAATAATTATCTAAATGTTATTTATTATCGCGTTAATTCCGCTGAGATGCAGAACGCACCTTAAGCCAAGAGTTAAGAGTTACACAAGTACTCCACCGAAGAATAGGCCCACGCTAAGTCCCCGACCGAACAACCGAGTAAATCAAAAACTCTTCTTCGATTAATTTGACACGCGTTTCGCCTCTACGTGAGACAGCGTCAGTCGGTGTTGACTCGCCGCAACGAGGTATCGAGAATGAGAGAGTAGTAACTCTCGATCCAGAGTTCTCAACTATAATATTCCTACTTCCCTACTAATATTATAAAGTATATGAATGTAAGTTTGTTTGTTACGCTTTTACGCCGGAGCTACAGAACCGATTTTAATCAAAATTGATACAGCGATAGACTAGAGCTTGGTAAAAGACAAAGGCTACATTTTATCTCGGAAAAATACATGGTTCCCGCGGGATTTGTAAAAAACTGAAATCATGTCGATGAGTTATAACTATACCAATAGTTGGTTTAATTTGCCATATCAATCATCCTCGAAATAAGATTCATATAGTATGTTCGGAATGGGATCGAAAACAGGAACCGGAACTAGGATAGGACATTACATAATCTTCAATTCCAAGCTTGCTTATTATTTTTTAAAACCCTTTATCTACGCGGACAAAGTTGCAGGCATCAGCTAGTTTATATCACAAAGCATAGTTTGTGACAATTATATCCCAAAACACTCAGTGGTACTAAAACTAAGTAACTATTAAAGATTTTAGAGTTACTTCTAGATTGACTTATAGACTGGCGGTGTGTTCACTCACGTGATGCCACGGACGAACTGTCTTGCGCTTGCACAGGAGGCTCTTCTCTGCCCAGCCTTCCACTAGATGAAGTAGGTTATGTTTCATACATGTGTATATTAGAATTGTAAATAATGCTAAGTTTATATTTGTAAATGTATTAATATGTAGTCTGTTGAAGAGACTAATAAAATAAATACCAAATTATGGTTAAAAGGCTCCAATAGCGGAAGAAACGACGATTTAATGAAAGCGAGAAGACGGAAGCTCTCAGTCCGAATTAAATTAACAAATAAATTTCGACAGATATTGTGTTCCTTTCGTCTGTAACACAATATCTACGTCAGCGATAATTGTAGATTTAAATTTAGGCAACGAATTGTATGACTCTGTCATACTATTGTAAATGATATTCGGCTTTGCTGCATTATGTAGGAGGCAAAAGATTTGAGCCAATGACGTAAATACGAAGCGTGAATATCCACGAGATTCATGGAAATTCCGCAGGTAGGTAGAAAATTCTGAATCCTGTACGATTTTAGAGTATTATAATAATAATTTTGATATACTTTTATACAAATTATCTTGTACCAAACTAGGCATAGCATAGCTATGGGTGCAAGACAACGATATATTTGACACAGACATGAATCGGAAACAAATATCCATATTCATCATATGAATAGTTGCCACCTACCGGGATTCGAACCCGGGACCTTTAGCTTAGTAGTCAGGGTCACTAACCATTCGGCTATATGGGTCGTCTGAATATATTATTAACACTTAAAAGTTTTCACACACAAGCATCCAATAGTTGCCGTAATAAAAAAGCTACTGTTCTTAGGTAGTGCGGTATGTATGGACATGAATGAAATTTTAGCCCGATCTTAGTAAAATGACTAAAATACTTTTATGAACCTTAACCTATATTTCGACAAAATTGAGATTAAATTCGAAAACTCTTTGAATAATATCTAGGGGAGACTGGGGCTGGATGTGTCAGGGGTAGGTACAGTGGTCGTGAAACAGACAACGTAATTCTGACTTTAGAAAGTGGTAAGTACTCTCGCCGCCACCGGCTCGCACACCGCGAGAGCCAATCGCACGTGCCACCATTAAAATCGTAGGTTAGTAGAATTTTACACGTTTAGTAATATTGGTTTAAACCAATAATTCGTTTTGCAATGAAATTGCGTTTATACAGCTATGTTTATTGAGGTTTTCACTGCATACAATTAAAAGGTCCCAACGCCAAAGTTGGGGCTAAATGTTACATTTGCTCGCGGCAGGTTGTGATTTGTTTGACCTATCCCGTAGTGCTTGTTGCCAACTGATATAATTTGTGCTATATGTTTACATCAAGTATATGTCTATTTTTGTAGGATTATGACGTAGAATATAATAAAAATTGAGTGGGGCCAAATATCTAAAGACATTTAAGCAAGCAGTTATTTTGGAGGATGAAAAACGAAAAAAAAAGTCGTGTCATTGCAAGCCTTTGGTATACTTATACTCAGGTAAAACCATCAAACTGATAGAAAATAATATTACAAATTATCTTATATTTTGTTAATGTTACAACCAGCCCCTATCTCCCCTACTTTAACGTTTGGCTTCCATCTAAACACTTTGGTAATAATCGTCAAAAAGCAACTGCTTTCACATAAATTGTGTTAACCTTGATCTTACGCATCAATAAAGTTTGTATTGTTTAACAGTTTTACGATAAGCAAAAAGACGTTAATGTATTAGTGGGAAGAAAGAAGGGTCAGCTGTTTTATTGCCATTTCATTACAACCTCCCGTCTGGTCAACCCCCACTTCCTCGCTGCCGTGGTTCCCTAACCTATATCCTAGGATTCTTTGTTATCGCCCCAAACGTCTTGAGAAATTTATGAGTTATAATTTCTGTAACACAAAAACATATTGCGGTGATGAAACACGATTTATTTTCGGTTTTATATATCGAGGTCCTTTATAGCGCCCGCTTTCGTTTTTGATTAGATTTTGACTTATTTTCAATGTACTTTAATCATTTTAGAAATATTATTCAGGCCAATATATTAACAATTTTCATCATCTCCACATGACCAATAAACCTGAACTTCTTCAGTAATTTTCAATTTATGACAATTTTTGTTTTATTTCATTTAAAGTATTTAAATGATTTTAAATGATTAATTTAATTACAAATGTACTACACTTTGCAAAATATATGCCTCAGACCTGAGGTGAACGGGCGCAAGAAACTCAGCGGGCTTCTTATTTTAAATAGAATTTCATAACAATAAAATTTATTTTTTAAATAGCCTTAGGGCGGTCGCTACATTCCTAAGGTGTAGTAGTATCATTAAACGTTTGTATGGTAAAAGTTACTATAACATAAATGACTTTATTAATGATACCACAGATTGAGAATGGAGCGACCGCCCTCAGGCTATTAAATAATAAGTTAAATTGTGGGCCATTACTTGGTAAATATATGATTTTCTGAAAAAAGAAAGCCCGCTGAGTTTCTTGCGCCCATTCTCCTCAGGTCTGAGGCATTCGTTTTGGAACGGGTGGTAGTTTTTGACTTTCAATAAGTGGTCTCTTAACAAAAAATTATTTGAATTTAAATAAACATTTTACCATTTACTACTATTTCGAAAAATGAAGAACTTCAAAGATAGAATGTAGAAAGAAGAAGAAGATATTTTGACATTCCTGGCTTTTCGAATGCTAATAGTTTGTCTCAATTATTTCTGTATGTTGCTTGGCCTAAAGCGCTTTACTCTTTTCTAACATAACATAAAAATACCGAGATAAAAGTACTGCGTCATCTAAATATATTTACGTACAGAAGCCATACTTACATTTGCATTTTCAGATCAATGCATTTTCATTTTAGTTTAAAATTTCAGTCAGTCAACAGTTTCAAATAACTTTGAATATACTTTTATATAAAATATTTATGCAAATTGATGTAGTTTTATGAAATGAATATTAGACCGTATAAATAATTCACATGTTGTTTAGAATGTAAATGTAAGGAGTGTTTGGGAGGGCGCCAGTCGAGTCCTCAATTTTATTGTGAGGTGGTGTTCAATTATACAAATGTCTTTGTCGCGACTTCGCTATTGTTTGCCTGTTTAATTGATATGGGTTTCGGGATGAAATAATTTAACTACGTTTATTGTTGTCATTCCATTGAATAAAAGAACCACCAAGATAATACCCAAAATTACTTTAGTATTACTATGAGTAATGTAGGTACTTTAAAATCAAATTCAAATTCAACACCAAAAGGTAGCCATTCGAAAATTTATGCCATAGACCTGGGAAATCGCAATAACTCAGCGGGTGTTTTTTTAAAGTACACATTTCGTTACACAAATTATGGTTAAAGAACTTTCTTCTCATTAAGAACAGAACATATTCACTTACATGAGAAAACAATATAAACATTAGGTATCTTATTCGTAGTACTGCGAGTCTATACAAAACAAAGTGGGTAGAAATGAAAAAACCGCGTAAACATTAAGATCAACACATGCATTAAGAGCTACTAGATACGGCATGGCACGTCGGGGTAAGGATAGTTTGATATAATTTTTTTTATATATTTTTTTTTGAATGACACTAATTACGTGTATGTATTTTATGTTAATTAAAAATCATAAATTTTGTTTTCAAATTAGATTTGAAAACAAAATTTATGAACGATGCGGGACTCAAACCCGCGACCTCTTGCGTTCCATGCGAGCGCTCTTTCCACTGAGCCAACCGTTCAAGTGACGTATCGTTTATAAGTCTTGTATGTCTTGTTCAACTCTCAGGTTGTGGCTACATATACTGGATTTACTTTACAGTTGATAATCTGCTCAACTCCAATATTTGCATATTACCAAATTGACTTAAGATGTTGCTCTTTCAAATCTAAACAATTTGTTATTTTTTTATTAATGTATTTAATTTAATTTGTGTAATTATTCCTAGAAGTGAGGGTTATCACTTGAAAAAAAATAAAAAATTGTTTAAAATTTAGTTACAATAAATTAAATTACTGTAGTAGCCTGTGGGCGGTCTTTCCGTATCCAATCATTGGTATCATTAAAAGGTTCATTTATTTTCTTGTAAATTTTAACAAAAAAGTGTTTTTATTAAAATTTTCATATAGTTATATTTTGAAGGATTCAAATTTGTAAAATAAATTTCTGCGGTCGAGTAAAAAGCTCTTTTCTAATACATATGTTTTGATGTGATTATAATTATTAAACAGTAATATACAAATAATTAAATCTAATAGACAAAAATAGTCCCAAAAATTACTATCCAAAAATAGAAATATATAAGTGACATAGAGAGAGTAAAAATATAAGAAGTAAAACTATTTTTTATTATTATATTCTTTCACCGAGCCGTATCATTTTCACATGGATACCTACTTTGACAGGTGTAAAAAATTTCATCTGCTACCGCATCAGCAGAGGTGTTGGCGATTTCGCGAATTTGTGCTACACTTAGCGAACAGTAAGATCGACTGTTCAGAGTTACTTAGCATGCTTGGATTAGTGGCTCATGCCTTACTATTACGTTATCCCAGCCTTTTACATACTCCCATGGCGAGGTGTAATTAATCTTAACTACAATTATTAACACTGATATTTAAAGCGTATAATTATATCATATCAATAGTTCTGCATAAATGTGAAAACTTTTATATAGCCTTCATTAGTTTTAATTATTGAATAATTTATAAATAAATAAAAAATAATTATAAATAAATGAATTAATTAGTGGAAAGATGAATTTAATTATCAATCATCACGGACTAGTAAAAAAGAAGTACTCCGCGCCGTTATATTAGCAAGTGAAGCACCTTTATGCTAGTGTGCTAGCGGTTACGGGAGATACTATTTACACAATTTTTTCTCCCTTAAGTAATCATAAGTCCACAAATACTTTTAGAGTATTGTTTTTACACTTTTTTTACAACACACGACAGCATTTTTTAAATATTTTATTGCGACGCAAACTGATCTGTCACAGACGATGGCAAATCTCATAATGGCGGCCGATCGGCTTATATTAGTGTAAGTGTATGCGTGGTGTTATGTATTTACACGTTTGCCGGCTTGTTTTGGTGCCTCACTTTTATGTAAGGTGACACGGGGTCCTTATTATTTTACTCGTCCGTGTCAATCATAGACTATATGAGCTTAGGACGCATAAAAGCACCAATACGTACAAGATTTCATAATATCCACATTCATATTCCAATATTGAATGTGTTGGTTTTGGATTTGAAATTATGCAAAAATTCGATTTGACAGCTGTCACCAACCAGCTCCTTACGAAGCTAATATACATTTATCACGCCTCTTCAAATGTAAATAGGCTGGGGAAAAAAGTCTTTTTGCATAAAGTATGAATAAATTAATATAAAGTCTATATGGCTGGCTTTGTTGACATTAAAAAGGGCACTTTTAAAATAAGCAGACAAAGTAGAATTATATAATTTCCAGCTATTTTTCATGTGTATATCTTTGTGTCAAAATGAGTGAATGTTATCAAGAAATTCGATGCATTTTCAAATTTTATTACATAAAAGTAAAGTGTAGCAATAATGTAATGTAAATGTATCAAGCCTAGAAAAAATATTAGATAAAGGGTTTTTTATTCGCGATATCAAAGATACACCTCGCTATGGTCGACCGTTTTTTTGTACGCTTTATATTAGCTTCACCTTCTATTGCTTTTTAAGATATTTTTAAAATAACAATTCTTCTACACCCCACGCTTTTTTTTCAATAAAATATATTTTTTTTACACTATTTTCAATTTAAATTTATTTTCTATTTTTTAGTTGACTTTTATATAAAGCGTGCTTTTACGTTTTTTTAACTATTATTTATTTTTATAGCAGATTGGCAAACATTCATTTGCGATGCTTTATTGAGACGCAATGTATTTGTTCACACTTTTGTATTACGTTAATAACAATTTATAAACTTCGGCAAGGAAACAATATGGATGGATTAGGGATGATACGATGATTACCAGTGATGACTTACGGTACGCAGACGTGGCACCAAACTGGGCACCAAAATGGAGAGGGCTATGCTCGGGGTTTCCCTGCAAGATCGAATTAGAAATGAGGAGATCCGTAGGAGAACCAAAGTTACCGACATAGTCCAAATGATTGCAAAACTGAAGTGGCAGTGGGCAGGGCACATAGTTCGATGGACAGACGGCCGTTGGGGCAGTAAAGTCCTCGAATGGCGACCATACCGGAAGACGCAGTGTTGGTAGGCCCCCCACAAGAAGGTCGATCTGGTCTAGATCGCCTCAATACGTTGGATGAGGGCAGCGCAGGATATATCGTCGTGGAAATCTTTGGGGGAAGCCTTTGCCTAGCAGTGCAAGTCCTCCGGCTTATGATAAAGTGGTCCACATGAATTTCCTGAAACACTCAGAATCCGTAGATTCATGTAGCACGACTCTTAACACTACCCGTATCGATAAAGCAATGTGATTAAAAGTTTAGATTATAATAATTTCAACATTGTTTATTACATCGTAAAACATTTGCAACGTCACGTATACGACACGTCCGGCAACTGTTACAGTTTTATCGTTCACTATTTTCCATTCGCATGCTTTTATCGGTCTCGTGTCGTCCCATTCACCTCTAAACATGTCGTAAATATTTCAAACGGAGCATGCATCCGCGTTTTGCATCAAATATGTTTTAAAGCGCTCTGAATTCAGATTCAAGCTATAATTTTATAGACATAGACAGGCTCAAATTTGTACAAAAATATTTTATGTCGGATTTCTTAAATTTGGAACAAATTTGAATCGGTATGACGTGTTTGGGAAAAAATTTTAATGTAAGATTTCGTGTCTGATATAATTTTCTGACACTGAGAAGTTAGTCTATACATATGATATATACTCCAGCATAGTAAAACTCTCTATGATGCATGCAGTCATTGATAGATTGACAGATGTCGGCTATAATCTTGTAAAATACGGAGATAGCCGAAATCCACTACGTTTTAAACAACTTTTTGCTTTCAAACTTAACCGAATTCATCTCGCCTCTTATTACGTATAGTAATAATATCCTCTTTTGGCTGAATGCGCAAACTGTGCAGTGCTAAAGAAAAAAAAATCCTCTTTGATGTACTCAGTGACTCTGTCAGCTGTAACGGTCACTATGGTAACAAAACGTCAGAGTACTGAAGAGATTTGTATGTAAAATGCTGGTTTTGAAAGACTGGTTTCAATTAATGAATTTGAATAAGGTTGAGTTCTTGAATTAACTTCAAGTATGGCACCTGTGTGCTATTTGTACTTATAACGTGACGTATAGAAGAATAGAAAGACTATCATTATAATCTGGTCTGGGTGAATTGTGTCGGCTGCAAGAGCCAGGGGTACTAGTACCTTTTCAGATCTATTGTCTCCTTAGTCCATCAATACTATAACGCTACAGCATTTCTCCCAAGCCAAACGTTTCTATAAAGCTGATAATGTCGTTGGAAGATGAGGCTTTACAACTTTTTCTTTGTGAAAATAAGGGACGAGACGAGCAGGACGTTCAACTTAAGGTAATTGATACGCCCTGCCCATTACAATGCAGTGCCGCTCAGGATTATTAAAAACCTAAAAATTCTGAGCGGCACTACTACTGCGCTCGTCACCTAATGAGGCGTAAGATGTTAACTCTCATTTGTCCAGTAATTTCACTAGCTACGGCTCCCTTCAGACCGAAACACAGTAATGCTTACACATTACTGCTTCACGACAGAAATAGGTGCCGTTGTGGTATCCATAACCTAGCCGGCAGCCGGTGCAAAGGAGCCTCACAATGGTAAAATCTAACTTCAGAGGGAGTTTATTTCCAGCTGCTGTTTCCTTTTATTGTGGAGCTCATATCAGGATATGGTTGTTTTCCCATTTCTCCACAAAATCTACTCTCATTGAGCTCTATTGTTTAAAGAATCTTGCATCCGCTGTTATAATCATATTCAGTAATAGTTCTGCCTAGTACTCCTAATTGATTTTTAGTGAGAGATATCCGCTTCTTCTTCTCCGATAAAAATATCGAGTATTTTTATCGGCGTCGAAAATAAAACTTTATTTATCACAAATCATTCTTCTTCTTCTAGTGTCATCTCCTATCGGAGGTTGGCAATCATTAAGGCTGACTGGATTTTGTTCACTGCTGCCCTAAACAATGATTTTGTACTCATATTGAACCACTGGCGAAGGTTCTTAAGCCAGGATGTTCGTCTGAGGCCAGGACTTCGATAGGGCGGCGGCGGCTAGGACGTTCAGCTAATGTTAATTGACGCCCTGTCAATTACAATTCAGTGCCGCTCAGGATTCTTTAAAAACCACAAAAATTCTGAGTGGCACTACAAATGCGCTCGTCACCTTGCGACGTAAGATGTTAAGTCTCATTTGTCCAGTAATTTCACTAGCTACGACGCCCTTCAGACCGAAACACAGTAATGTGTACACATTACTGCTTGACAGCAGAAATAGGCGCTGCTGTTGTACCCACAGCCGGGATCCTGTGCAAAGGAGGCTCCACTGGTAAATGTGTAGTTATTATTCAAATTTATACCATCACTTCATCTTATTTAATTATTATTTCATTTATTATTGCAAGGGCTTCGTCTATTGCGTTTCTCACTCTAGTCTATGATTTTTTTCTCACAGTACATGTTTTACGTAGGAGGGCTATTTCACGAGGGTGAAGGCAATCGTTAATATATTATTGTCGCTAACGTTGTCAATTCATAATTTATATTTCAGACATATTTGATATTGTTCACTATATTTTGTTCCTAGACTTTATTAACATTTTACGAGTCATTTAGCTACGAATTTGTGCAATATGCCATAAAATTTTAACGCAATGCATGTTTGGCTTAAAATTTAGGGTTAAATACAGGGTTCTATCAACCTGCTTGCGCACTACAGATGCAGGCATGATTGACTGGGCTTAGTAATAGGAAATAAATCAAAAACTGATTTTTTTTATGAAAATAAGGGACGAGACGAGCCGGACGTTCAGCTGATGGTAATTGATACGCCCTGCCTATTACAATGCAGTGCCGCTCACGATTCTTGAAATTCTGAGTGGCCCTACAACTGCGCTCGTCACCTTGAGGCATAAGATGTTAAGTATCATTTGCTCAGTAATTTCACTAGCTACGGCGCCCTTCAGACCGGAACACAGTAATGCTTACACATTACTGCTGCACGGCAGAAATAGGCGCCGTTGTGGTATCCATAATCTAGCCAGCATCCTGTGCAAAGGAGCCTCCCACTGGTAGTAATTTCACTAGTTACGGCGCCCTTCAGACCTAAGCACAGTAATCCTTTCACATACATTTACTTCATTAGCGTAATTTTTACTGGAACTAATACGATATCGGTAAATATTAAAACATAACCTTAAATATTATTTTTCTATGAAATATAAATCATGAAAAGTATATTATAAATCAACACAGTTGAAGTAATTCTGTAAGTGAACGATCTCTCTGAACCGGGTCACTACTCTACTCGTTACGAGTCTCCGTGTGCTTCATTGCTCTGTGCTGTCACATTACATTATATTTACGCGCTATCGACTCCACTACAGAAAGATACTTTTGGTGTATCGTATTGAATGATCTACGAACCAAGATCAAATAAACCAAATTAAGTCATAATATAACGGGATTTTTAGTATATATTTTTTCAGGACCAGTTTATAAATTAAATATTTAATTATGTTCCCAACTGCCTCTTCAGTCATGAAGATGAGCTATCAGTTCCTTGTATTATACTTATATGAATCGTTTTGAATTATTTTTATATATATAGGGACTTTCAAGATTAGATAATGCTCTCGACTTATAAGCTGGCAAAGTATCTCTTGACCCATTATGTTGCAGATGGCCATGGGCGGTTGCCTCACTACTCGCTGTTTGCCTGTTGTCTTGGAAAAAATTCGACAGCAGCGCCCTCGAAGCAGGATCCTCCTTCACTTCAATGATTCAGCGCACTCCGCAAAACGGATTGTTAAATAGTCTATGGCAGGTGTCGAGATAATGAGTCATCCGCCATACAGTCCTGACCTGGCACCCTGCGACTTTCATTTATTCCCAAGAACTAAACATACAATTCTTCGCGTTACGAGCCCTGAAGATGCGGTGAAAGCGTACGAAAATGCCATAGAAGAGACCCCTAAGGAAGAATGGCCCACTGCTTTTCTCAGTGGTTCCATCGATTGCGACGATGTGTAGAGAGGAACGTAGATTACTTCGAAAAACAATAAAAGTATTGGCAACTTTCTACATTAAGCCGTTTTTCATTTTCTAAACATTTTCAGTGTGACCTTGGTACAAACCTATCTTGGATGACACCGACAATAATCGTAACTAGAATTAGATTGTATAAAAAAAAGCAATTATTTTTATACTTTTTAGTGCATATTATATCTATTGTTTTGGAATAGTGTTTTTGAAGTCGGTTGTTTTTTTGTTAATTTTGTTTAATTAACGCGAGTGTTACACATTTAAATAAAACATTTTTTAAAGGATTAAAACGCGTGTAATTGTAGCTGTTATTACCTTAGATTTTGCTTAAAAGTTCCATTTTTATCCTTATATTAGTTAACCTGACGTTTCAAGACCGTTCCAGATTTTGTTGTCAGGTGGACTGAAAACCCTGAAAACGAGGTCTGGAAAGTAAAATCTAATGAAAAAACAGTTATTGTATGCGTTTTAATCCTTTAAAACTGTTTTTTTTAAATCAGTAAAGTGACTAGATATTTAGTCAGTGCTTACCAATATAACATATACTTAATGCCAATTCGATAATTCGATTAAATAATCTAGAGAAGATACTAATACTTATCTTAAAACAACTAAAGATATTTAGTTAAAAGTTATTAAGTAATGTTTTAATCGGCATCAGCATTAAAATGGAAAAAAA
>CATIXQ010000005.1:6639706-6655500 GCA_949711755.1 Leptidea juvernica
ATAACACGGCCAACTATTTGGCAATCCCGTCTCCTGCTTCTTTTGAGGGAAATTTGAGCTCATCTTTAACTTCAGTGGTCATCAGGTGGCAAGTGCGTTTTGCAGAGAAAAGGCTACGTGGCGGTTCTCTTATACTTGTAAGTAAATTATTTAAATTCGAAGAACGTGAAGATATCGTAGGCCTCTCTGTTGAACGTACCATTGAAATAGCCTGTGCAGAGCTCGATCGCGCCATTGTTGTTAGTATATACAGACCCCCAGATGCAGTATATGAATTATTTGAAAGTGTATTGGAGGAGGTTTTATTAAAATTATGGAAGTCGAAGAAGTATATCATGATATGTGGTGATTTTAATATTAATTTATTAGAAAAATCCAACACCAGTATTAGATTCAGATCTTTGTTCAAATCATATGATTTAACCAATATTTTCTTCTTCAATAGCCTACTAGAGTAATTTGTCAGAAACTGTCATAACCATAATGTTAACACCAGGAACAGACATAAACTGATGATGCCTACTACTCGGCTAAGCCGAGTTAGTAAGTCTTTTGTGGGGCGATGTATATGCTTTTACAACAAGATCCCAGAAAATGTTCAAAACTAAAGTATTACGTTATTCAAAAGAATTGTTAAAAAACGTTTGTGTGGTAAAGGTTACTATAACATAAATGACTTTCTTAATGATACCACAGATTGGGAATGGAGCGACCGCCCTCAGGCTATTAAATAATAAGTTTAATTGTACAATGTTACTTTGTAAATGTTACTTTAATTGTAAAACATATTTTTGATGAAAAAAAAAGCCCCCTGAGTTTGTTGCGCCCATTCTTCTCAGGCCTGAGGCATTCATAATAAGTGATTTCACATCCTATTTTGAATAAAAATATTTGAATTTGAATATAAAATTGAAAAATCAAAACCATTACCTACATAATAACCGGAAAGCAATTATAAAAAAATAGAAAAAGTATCAAAATTATTTATTCCTACTTTCGTTTTTTTTAATTTGCCGCCTTTTGTTAGCCAGACTATAGTAACGACTACTTCACTTATGTCAGCATTTTTCTGAAAGAGGACGTCAAGCTTACCTCCATGAAGGTTCGGTACTAAGTTTTGTCTCAAGTAAATTACAGAAAGATAAAAATAACAATAATTATTATTAACAGGTAGTGAAGCACTCTTTAAATTTATATCCCTAATATTATTACTTCACCTTTCAACCGAACAAAACCACTGCATGTAGTCCTCATCTTTTGCACTGGGTTGATATAAATAACACAGACATGGTAAATACGGCTGGACCATGTAAAGTCAGCCCAGAGATCTTCACCAAGTTCTGTTTCGAGGTCACGGCACGATGCAGTACAATATTTCCACGCACATATTTCATAAATCGAGGTGTCTGCGTGGTTCGACTGATTTCAATGATGTCACGGTAGGGCCTGCGGCACCGCACATTGTAGTAGCATGTCAGGTTTTTTTCCTCAGCACCTTTGTCCAGTGAGCACCCTCTTGAAGGGAAATAGAAGACTGGGTCTCTTTTCGTTCATCAGTCTTGCTCATTATTTTAGGGTTTGGTTGCATAGAATTTCTAGGCTCTTCAGGTATTATATGCTCTTTGGAACACTAGAGGGTTTATTCAGATCTGTAAGAGAACTAGTGGGTGGGTCTTTGCTTATCTTTACATTCTGCTAATCTTTAACTGGAATTGTTTTTATGGATGGGGTGGTTTTCCTATATTATATCTTTTTGTTCAATTATTGCAGTATTGGGATTATTATAAGGCCTGGTTTCACTACAGAGTATTTCCACTTTGGCAACGTATTGATTAAGCTCAGCCGTAATGGTTTCATAGTGTATGAATTATATTTTTAACACTTCCATGATCCATCCATTCCGTCACATAATGTTCCATTTTCGCCTCATAATACGTTATAATTGTCATAGAGGTTCTGACGTTCAATATCTTTCATAATATAATGTATTTACGCAAAAGCCTTACTTAATTTGATATTGAAGGCTTTGTTTATAATATTATACAATTGAAAAAAAATAATAAAAATAAAAATATTTTAAGTTTTACCATAAAAAAAGAATATCACTTTTTTGTATATAATATTAAAATAATACGTACCAATGATTTAATCAAGTATGAAATATAAGCCTTTTTTATTTTATTATAGACATTGTAGTAGTTCCGGATAGGAGTAGGCAAAGTTCCAAAGGTTAGGTAAAATATCGATATCGACAATTCAGTATTCATAAGATCGCTACATCCCTGATTCCTATATACGTCACATGACGTCACCATACTAAGACTGACAACATATATTTAATTACGACGAAATTAACAGTTTATTAAAAAAATAAATAAAATAAGCCTTTATTGCTGTTATTTTGAACTTAATTAACATAACATATTAAAAGTTTAATAGAGGTATCAAAATATCATTAACTTAAACTATCAATCTATCGTTGGCATTCGGTTGTTCTCTTCTTGTAACAGCTTGTCTTTCGACAAAGGCCTCCTCCAAAGCTTTCCACTTGTCTCTATCTTTTGCTATACGTAACCATTCTGGGCCCGCTGCTTTCTTAAAATCATCTTCCCATCTCTTTGTCTGTCTTCCTCTGCTTCGTGTGCTTTCTCTAGGGTACCATTCGGTTATAATTTTGGTCCATTTCTCTGTCTTTTCTCTCAACATATGTCCTGTCCAGCGCCATTTCAATTTTCTGTATACTGTTTGAACTTTTTTGAACTTAGTTATCCCTTTTATCTTATTTATCTGTACTCTATCCCTTCTCCTTACTCCCAATACGCTTCTCTCTATCGCATTCTGACATATATTGATTTTATTTTGCTGCTGTTCTGTTAAGGCCCAAGTTTGGCATGCGTATGTCAGACATGGCAGGATACAAGCATTAAAAACTTTGCGTTTCTCTGACATTGGCATCTGTTTGTTTTTCATTATTTCACTTAACGACCAATATCGCTTCCATGTGTTAGCTATTCTTCTTTCAATTTCTTTCCGCATGTTCTCTGTTGGTGATACTAATTGCCCTAAATAAATATATTCGTTTACATATTCTAATTGCTGGTTATTTATTGTAATAGCCTCTTTTGATGGAGAATTGCTCATTATTTTTGTTTTCGCTACATTCATAGAGAGACTTGCATTTGCACTTTCATCTGATAATTGTTGTAGCATTCTTTCCAGTGTATTTGGACATTCGGAGAACAGTATTAAATCGTCCGCAAATCTAAAATGACTTAACTTCTCTCCGTTCACGTTAATTCCGAATGTGTCCCAGTCTAGTCTCCTAAAGATCGTCTCCAACACAGCTGAGAATAATTTCGGTGATATAGGGTCACCTTGACGGACGCCTCTTTCAATTGGAAACTCGTCGCCTGTCGTTTCCAGTTTTATTTGTGCTGTGCTTTTATGGTAAATGTTTTTTTTAAATACTGATGTACTTTCTATTAACCCCTTCTCGCTCTAATGATTCCCATATATAGCGATGTTCCGACGAATCGAAAGCTTTGTTGAAGTCTACGAAACCCAGATAGTATACTTTATTGTATTCTTTATATTTCTGAAGTATCTGTCGTAGGACGTAAATATGATCAATAGTCAAGAAGTTACTCCTAAATCCGGCTTGCTCCTTAGGTTGGTTTTAATCGAGAATTTTACTAAGTCTTAATAGTTATATTTTTGAGATCTTACATATATTCGACATTAAGCTTATCGGTCTGTAGTTACCAATGTCTCCTTTGTCCCCTTTTTTGTGTAACAAAACTATCACAGATTTTGACCAATCTTCTGGATTATATTTTGTCTTTATAATTTCGTTGAATAAATTGGTTAATTTTGGTACAATTACTGGCATTGATATCCTAAGAAGTTCATTAGTGATTTGATCGGGACCGGGCGCTTTTCCTAACTTCTGCGTTCCAATAGCTTTTATTGTTTCTTCTTCTAGAACAGGTGGTATATGTTCAGATTCATCTGTGTCATCAATTATTATATCATTGAGATTAAAATTTTAGCTTTTATATAGATCCTTATAATATTCCGTAGCAATATTTAATATTTCATAACTTTTGCTAGTGCATTTTCCCCGTTTATCTTTCATATTTGGCATCCAATTTTTCTTTGTTTCTAATTCTTTATATGCTTTCTTTATTCCGCCTGATTTCTTAATATGGTATTGAAAAATATTTGTTCTTTTTTGCTTTCTGTCTTTCCTTATTTGTTCGTTAATTTTTTTACTTATTTCTGCAATCTTTTTACGTTGCTCTTTGTGCTTTACTTTTTGTGCTTTGCACAAGCAATTTTCTTTCTCGAAGTAGTTGAGTTGTTTCTGTAGAGAGTATTCCTTTATTATTTGTATATGCTTTTCTGGCTTCAATTTTTAGGATATTTACAAAGTCGCAATATTTCGATTGAGTTGATTTATTGTAATCTTTTCCCTCACTTCTATCCAGAATTTCTTTAAGGTTGTTCTTTATTTCCGCCTCATTTTTAATGCTCACATATGGTACTGATTTTGTTTGCAACCTTCTACTTTTCTTCATATGTGTTCCTCGTAATGTCGCACGGATCATCTTATGGTCAGAGTCAAAATTTAAATTATATATAATTGCGAGATCTTTAAAAACTATTGGTTTAATGGTCATAACATAATCGATTTCATTTCGATGCAGCCCATTTGGAGAAGTCCACGTCCATTTCTTACTCTTTTTCTTTTTGTAAAAGCTATTCATAATACTTAGTTTGTTTTCTAATCCAAAGTTTACGAATCTTTCTCCATTTTTACTTCTCTTGCCATTACCGTGTTTTCCTACGGTATACTCTTCGCCTTCGTGGCATTCCCCAATTTGTCCGTTAAAATCACCCATTATTATTATATTCTTGTAAGCACAATCCACCGTTTTTTGTAATGTTTGATAGAATTCTTCTATTTTATCTATATCCTCTTTTTTATCTGCTTCAGTCGGTGAGTATACCTGAATAATTGACCAATATTCATCTTTGCTATTCTGTATTGGAAATTTAATGTTAAGAATTGCTATTCTTTCGGATATTCCTTTTAGTTCCACTATTCGGCCAGTATATTCCCGTTTTATCAAAAATCCTACACCATATTGCCCCTGTGTTTCTCCTTTGTAATGTAATATATACTTTCCGTGGTCTTCTATGCCTTCCCCTAGTCTTCTCATTTCGCTTATTCCTATAATATCCCATTTAATTTCATTTATTGCTGTTTCTAGTTCGATCAGTTTCTCTGGGGTTCTCAATGATCGTGTATTAAACGACGCTATGTGTATGTCGCAACTTTTTAATCTTTTTTGATTTACTATCCTTAGAGGGTGTTGGTCATTATCCCCCACGATGACCAGTCGGCTTGGGGGAGGGTGTTGCTTTTTTGTTTTATTTCTTATTGTTTCATTAAATTATTTCATTTTCCGTTTGCCGAGAATTTGTTGCTATTGTTTCTTGTTTGTTGGGACGATTGTAAGAGAGTTGGATCTGTTCCTCATCACATCAAATGCGTTGGTTCTATTGTTCTTAAAGGATGTGGAGGCTTGCTGTTTTTTATGTTGGATATCGGAAGCATGCGGCGAAGAAGAATTTCCCCGTTTTCTCTTGTCGTTAATATTATCGTTTCCTTTTACTACAAGCTTGTCATATTTCAAAAACGCTAAATTCCACTTCTTCCTTTCTTCTTGCAGCTCCGCCTGTAATGCCTTCCTTTTTGCCAGAACTTCCTTTGGGTAGTCTTCAGTGATATATATCTTCTCAAGATATTTCTTTTTTCTCATTATCTCTCCTTTTTTCCACTCGTTTACGAAAGAACATAGAACCGGCCACGGTTTATTACTTTCTCCATTTCGGTTTCCTATTCGGTATATATTGTTTATTCCATTTTCTTCAATGTCAATGCTTATGTCTCTTTCGAAAGTTTTCTTTACATTATTTATTAATTCCAATGTTGATTTTTCTATTTCTTCCAAGCCGAATATAACTATATTATTACTTCTTTTTTCTCTTTTCAGATATTCTATCTCTTTTTGCTGAGTTTCTCCTTTTAATTTTAAACTTTTGTTTTCCTCTATGATCGGGATTAATTTTTTATTCATTTTACTCATTATGCTATTTGCAATAGATTCGGTAAGTTCCGCAGATTGATGATGCATTTCTAGTTTCATTTTTTCGAACAAAAGTTGAAATTGGCCTTCCATTTTAATTAAATTTGCTTGAAGCGAAATGTAATGTTTTTTTTCTTTTAAATAATGTAAATAATATTGAAGTTCAAAACAAAATTTAGGTTTAATATCTTGTTTTTGTCTATGGTCTCTTTTGTACGGCTGTATGGATTGCCTTTGCCTATACTTTTTGCCGTATTATAAAATTGACACAGATGTCAATTGTCAATTCGATAACATTGGATGTTTGAACTGCGAATTCGGTATGTACATTATCAAATAATTCTAACCTCTTTTTAGAGCTGTGTTTGAACAAAACTGCAATATCCAAGGCTTTTATACATAAAATATATATTTCCACAACACTCACTGCACCTTAATTTATATTTTGTGATCTGGTAGTATAAAAAGTGACTGTTACTATTTTTTAAGAATAAAATAAACAGGAGCTGGACAACTATGATGTTACACTTAGACAACTGGAAACGGAAAAAAAAGTTAAAAAAAAAAACAGTTTATTAATTGGCATCAAATCTAACTGCTCTTTTGTCGTTTCATACTCGTCCGTCTCTACGTAGTATTTATATCCTCTTTGACATGCGCAATAACTACATAATATTTATCAAATTTAATTCGAAGAAACAAACATTGTAAAACATTATTATTTAAAGGATTTTTTTAGGTTCGTGGCCTGCACAATGATTGTAGCAAGAAAAATCAAACCTTTTTCTAACGTTCCGCTTTGTTCATGGCTCATGAGTGTAATTAAATTATTGTTTGCATTGGGGACCAGTCAGTAGTAACAACATTCAGCAAATTACCGCAGTCCACAATAGTGTGATCGTGAGTCGTGATAAACTACTGACCTCTACTTTAAATCACTGTACTTACTGGCTGTCAAAGTGCTTTTGTGCCTGTTTCATATTCGCTATTTTGGCGATGTTGGCCATGTAGCGAGAGTCTGCGGTACTAAAACTTGTGTTGACAATCTCAGCAAATATCGATAGATGGTGGGAAACTTTTTACAAAAAAAATGTATTCTTTATTACGTTGATTCTTGAAGTATAAATAACACGGAAAACGAAGGATATTATTTCAAAATGCAAGAATACTTCAGAGTATTGTACGTTCCTTCGCAGCCATTTGTATTATACTTCAAAATTATTTCTCTGGACGCTCACGGCACAAAAAATTGCGGTCGTAGTGTTTATATTCTCTTTGAGTCGTGACTCGTGACTCTCGGTACTCGGACTAATAAAAAGGTACTCTGTGCCTCGAAAATCGGAGCTCAGTCAGCTGACTATGCAAATGCTGTTTATGCAAAGATAGAAACTCGGTAGAGTTCATACTTCATACAGTATTTACTATTTGGTTCAACTCAAGCTGACTAGCTCGTGCTCTTTGTTTTTGTATCTTTTTAGTTTAAATGTTAAGCAGTCCACAATTTATAACTCTCGTTTTTTAGTATTTAACTTAAATAGATGTGTTCATTATGAATGAAAATCTCGATATTTATTTTAAACCAATAGTGCTAGTGACTGGGTTTGGACCGTTCATCAAACACCCTGTAAATGCAAGCTGGGAAGCGGTGAAATTACTGAACAAAGATGAGATTGAGAAGAAACATAACGTGGAGTTGGTACAAATTGAGTTACCGGTGATCTATGAAAATGTGGACGAGTTTGTGCCTGCATTGTGGGAGACACACGAGCCAATAGTACTTGTTTACTTTATTATCATTATTGATTGTTTCATGCTAAAATATTATTTAAACTTGTAGAAATACTCTAAGTTAAATTACTTATGTCTTTAGGGGCGGACGATCTTAAACATGATGGCTGAACTTTATAGAACCCCATGTCATACTCGTGAATTGCGATCAGCTACCCGGCTCTTGTGGCTACTGGAACTATAAGTCACTCAGTTGCAATAGTACATAGTAGCAGATGTATCTGCATCTGGCATCGGATCCATGACAGATGTGATTCTAAAGAGCTTGATATGGCATCAAACAATGCCATGTTCCAAACTTTTATTGTTATCATTTCTGATGAGGTAATATGTAAAGCTGTACAGATATTTTGGCCGAAATTGCCAGAGCTAAATCTGCATATGAGTCCAAATAGAAGGATAATTATGTACATTTAAACCAAATTGACACCCAAATCACACTTAAACAGACAATAATGGCAGAGGTGAATGTGTTTGGCTTTCATAAATTCCAAAAACCTAGGAAATGCTGAGTTGGGATGATAGAGGTCACTAAACTTATTTTCATATTTACAGCTAATGCTACATGTTGGAGTATCATCCATTGCTGAACATCTAACCCTTGAGAAGCAGGCTCATAAGAAGGGCTACCAGAGGATGGATTATTTTGACCAATGTCCAGCAAATCATACCTGTCCAGCTGATGGGGCTGTCAGATTGCACACCAAACTTGATGTAGACCAAATATGTGATGATTTCAACAATAGCGATCTACCTGAAGGTGTTAAAGCAATCACATCCCTGGATGCGGGCAGGTAACATAAAAATTATTTATTTTGTGTACACACTAATCAGGGTACTTACTATTTGATCACATTTATGTAATCTAACTACATAATTTACTAGTTAATTACACAATGTACTTCATTCATATTTAATAACTATTAACATATATATATAAGTATAAATATGTCTTCTATTAAGAAGGCCCTTCCGAGTCTGTCTATCATCATGGTTGAAAAGCATGTTCTGTTATCCAACTCATACCACTTGTAGATGACAAGCAAGAGAAAGTGATAACATTGAACAAAAAAAAGTGTACCGAAATTCCATAAAACTGCTTCCAGATTATACAAATTTTTGAGTCATTTTTACAAATTTGTGAATTTAATGTTTATCATAATATGTAATCTCCATTACATGCATGAGGTTTCTATTGCAATGTTTTCTTTACTTTTACAGTTTTTGAGTACATTGTGAATGGCTACTTTATTCATGTAGGTCAGGGAAATGACATTTATGAATGTCAAATAATTACTTTTCTTATTGAATTTACCACCACTTCATAAAGGGTTGGGAGCTAATGAGAAGAAGTGGCAAGAAACTCATTTCCACTCTTTTAAATCAACATTGACATTTTCAGTGTTTTACAAATCATTTCAATTACAATATATGTAAAGTGATGCAACAAAAATACTCAAACATCTAATAGTCACTGCCTTAAACAAGAAAGTCAAAAAAGTAAAGTTAAATTAATTCAAAACAAAAGTTATTGAGTACAGTAGTCGCATCATCCACACACACTGTTTAAAAGTAAAGATATTTGCAAGCATTTTATAAGTGAGTATAAATAAAATATAATAATTTTTAAGAGTTTCTGGTTACATGGTTATCCTGCCACCACAAGTATAACAGTGGTGCTGTTCTTCAAAAAGGTCGTTAAAATGCTTTTGAAGATCTATTATTGCTTGTAACTAATTCTAGTAGGCTTCATAAGATACATAATAGCTTTAAGGGTAAATGTATACACTTCTACAATAAAGTCCCAGCCACTGTTCAGGCATTATCTATAAATAAATTTAAATGTTTTATAAAAAAATGGCTCTGTCGTAAATCCTATTACTCCACTGCTGAATATCTAAATGATCGGACAGCCTGGGACTAGATTGTGATTATTTTATAGCAACTGTACAATATTGTATATTTTTATTGAAAAGAGTGCAAAAAAAAGAATGCTGGGAGAGTTTCTTGCGCCGCTTCTTCTCTTTCAGAGCGCCATTTGTTTCCGAAGCGGTAGTAGTATCTAGTAGAATAAGAAATGACATCAAAAAGAATTCTAAAGGAATCAATTTTGAGAAAATAAATGCCTTTTATGCCTTTATAGGCTCACATAACTTCTGAACCATGTATATAAGCTGATTTCTAGGGTTATCACGACTTGTCTCGTCGGCTTGACGACTTCTAGCCTCCCGAACAAGCCGGATTCCGAAAGGTCTTTAGCACCATAGACCACATACATACGCTTCGGCAGGTTATACAGAAGACGAAGTGTGACAAACAAGACGAGTATAACCAGCGATTATGCTTGGCGGATTTGATTCGGTCGAGATCTGGGTGGTGCTTCAGTCTCTCCAGAGGTGCCACATTGATTATCGATATATTGGAGCGTTGAAGTCTGTATGGAAACGCTATCAAGTCAGTCAGTCTCCAAGATCAGTTCTCGAAGACTATTCTACTGCAGCGGGGAGTCAGACAAGGCGATGTTATATCGCCGAAGCTGTTCACCGCTGCATTGGAAGATTCTTTAAGCTTCTGGACTGGAACGGGCTGGGCATCAATATCAACTGCGAATACATCACTCACTTCTATTTGCAGATGATATTTTAATCATTGCAGAGACCATGGAAGACTTAAGCCATATGATCGATTGCCTCAATACTTCCCAAGGAGTTGGTGTCAACATGGACCTACTCCCGTAACAGTTGGGAACTACTCTCGAAATTGTTGACAAGTATAATAATAATAATAATGACACACTTTTACAGAAATTATCTTGCCCCAAATAGGCATAGCCTGTACTATGGGTACAAGACAACGATATATTTAAACAATATACTTATATACTTAGGAGTGGTAGTGCCATGTTGGATCCTCACGGACACAACCGAATTGGGCCGGCACGCCCGGAGAAATACCACTCCCCCACTCGAAACCGGCGTGAAATAGCGGCTATGCCGCTGTGTTTCGTCCGGTGAGTGGGGTATCCGGAGGCCTACACCCCCCCTCCCAAATACAAATGGCAGCACAGACTAAAAAGAGACTACTCCAGGACGGTACCAGGCTATGCAGCCCTGGATAATCCGTCCCTGGGCGTCCACAATTAGGGCCTGTACCTAACAGTGGTTGCCCAGGCTGCCCCGCGTATTCTGGAGGGGGCAAAATGCGCTGACTCGGGGCAAACAGAGCAGGAGGCTCAAACCACCCTCCTCCACACTCGCTGTGGACTTTTGCAACATCAGGGGGCTTCGATCAAATTTAAATGCCGTTCACTCTCACCTGGAGACGGCGAAGCCGGCCCTGCTCTTTTTAACCGAGACACAGATATCCTCCCTGGCTGATTCATCTTACCTTTCCTACCCGGGGTATAATTTGGAACACTCCTTTATACCACGGGCTGGCGTGTGCGTTTACGTCAGGGAGGATGTCTGTTCTCGACGCCTGAGTTTTCTTGAAGGACAGGACCTATCCATCATCTGGCTGCGTGTAGACTGCGATGACCATCCGCGAATCTACGCATGCCTGTATAGGTCCCATAGCGGTAACGCAGAGACTGACCGGCTCCTCGAACACATCCAAATGGCTACAGATTCCGTGTTGGAGCAGATCCCCACTGCAGAGATCGTGTTTCTTGGCGATTTTAACGCCCACCACGCCGAATGGCTAGGCTCACGTACCACCGATCATGCAGGGAGATCTGTTCACGACTTCGCCTTAGCATATGGTCTGACGCAACTGATTATTGCGCCAACGCGAATCCCAGATGTGCAAGATCATACACCTTCACTGTTGGACCTTCTGTTGACCTCACATCCGGACGTCTACCTAGTTTCCGTTGACCCTCCTCTGGGATCATCGGACCACTGCCTGATCCGGAGCACCGTGCCGATCACGCGCCTAACACGGCCCCGCTTCTTAGGTTGTCGCCGCGTGTGGCACTATAGGTCAGCAGAGTGGGACGAGATGCGGTGCTTTTTTGCATCCTACCCGTGGAGGCAGATCTGTTTTTAGCTGGGAGATCCAGATGCCGCTGCTGACGCTGTTGCTGATGTGGTACTGCAAGGTATGGAACTCTTCATTCCATCCTCCTCTGTGCCTATCGGTGGCAGGTCCCAACCATGGTTTGACCGCTCCTGCAAAATGGCCTCTCGCCGAAAGCAGGAGTGCTATCAGGCTTGAGTCAATGCGGTGGTATCTAAGGATTTGAATTCCAGCGAACTTAAAAAACACTTCAATCATCCCTCCAGGTCCTTCAAAAGAGTTATTGCTGACGCGAAGTCGAAGGACATTGGCAGAATTGGCGAGAGACTTGCACGCCTTCCCTCGGGAACTCGTGCGTTCTGGTAGCTCGCCAAGGCTGTCCAAGGAAACTTCTGCCAGCCAGCCATTCCGCCACTGCACAGGGATGATGACACGCTGGCCCATGACGCGAAAGAGAAAGCTGATCTCCTGGGCTTCCTCTTCGCGTCCAACTCGACTCTGGATGACCAAGGTGCACCACCACCGCATATTCCGCGGTGCTATTCATATATGCCGGAGTTAAAAATCCGGCATGGTGCCGTGCTTAAGGCGCTTCTCACCTTGGACATTCACAAATCGAGCGGGCCCGATGGCATTCCGCCGATAGTGCTGCGGACATGTGCTCCGGAACTGGCGCCGGTCCTTACCAGTCTTTTCCGGCTCTCCTACTCATCAGGCGTAGTCCCGAAATTATGGAAGGCGGCTTTAGTGCACCCGATCCCTAAGAAAGGTGTACGCTCAGATCCGTCCAACTACCGCCCTATTGCCATTACCTCCATTTTCTCCAAAGTAATGGAGTCGATCATCAACCGCCAGCTCTTGGGATACCTAGAGGGGCACCAGCTGATCAGCGACTGCCAGTACGGTTTCCGTCAGGGTCGCTCAGCTGGTGATCTTCTTGCATACCTCACCCATAAATGGGCGCAAGCGGTTGAGTCGAAGGGAGAGGCGTTGGCGGTGAGTTTGGACATAGCGAAGGCCTTCGATCGGGTGTGGCATAAAGCGCTTATAACGAAACTGCCATCCTATGGGCTTCCCGAGAAGTTGTGCAAATGGGTCACTAGCTTTTTAGCTGATCGGAGCATCAAGGTTGTTATCAACGGTGCATGCTCCGACTTAAAACCCATAAACGCTGGTGTCCCGCAAGGCTGGGTGCTATCCCCTACGCTGTTTCTTCTGCATATCAATGATATGCTGCAAATCAGCAATATTCATTGCTATGCAGACGACAGCACAGGGTATGCTTCCTACACCGGCCGTGCCAACATGTCCCGGGATAGCGTCTACGAGAACCGGAACAAACTTGTGTCTGAAATCGAGACTATGCTTTGCAAAGTCTCGGAATGGGGCCGACATAATTTAGTCCAATTCAACCCCAAGAAGACACAAGTTTGTGCGTTCACCACTAAAAAGTCCCTTTGTCGTATCCCCTCGATTCGAGATCACTCCTCTAGCTGCCACAGCCTGTATTGGCATACTTGGCGTCGATATATCGAGCGACGTTCAGTTCCGTGGTCACTTGGAAGAGAAGGCCAAACTGGCCTCTAAAAAGCTTGGTGTACTCAGTAAGGCGAGACAGTACTTCACTAAAAGCCACCGCCTGCAACTTTATAAGGCGCAAATTCGGCCTCACATGGAGTACTGTTCTCACCTCTGGGCGGGTGCTCCCCAGTACCAGCTTCTTCCATTTGACCGCATACAACGAAGAGCGGCTCGAATCATCGACGATCAAGTCATCTCCGATCGGCTTGATTCTCTAGCATTGCGTAGAGATGTGGGTTCTCTCTGCATCTTCTACCGCATTTATCACGGGGAGTGCTCAGAGGAGCTGTTCGGGTTGATTCCAGCGGCCGAATTCCACCATCGGACATTACGTGCAAAGTACCATCCGCATCACGTAGACGTCTGGCATTCCACAACCGCGCGTTTTCTTCGAAATTTCTTGCCTCGCACAGCCACTTTGTGGAATCAACTACCGGCAGCGGTCTTCCCGAACAGATACGACTTGGGGACCTTCAAGGAAAAAGCATACTCCCACCTTAAAGGCCGGCAACGCATTTCTTGACACACCTGTTGTTGCGGATGTCCATGGGCGGTTGCCTCACCTCTCCCCATCCCGTGTGCCTTTTGCCCGTTTGCCCCCTCTCATATAAAAAAAAACGTATATAAATACATATAAACATATAAACATCCATGACTCAGAAGCAAACACCTATATTCATCATATAAATGATTGCACCTACCGGGATACGAACCCGGGACCTCCAGCTTAGTAGTCAGGGTGACTAACCATTCTGCTATATGGGTCGTCGTGGGGTAATATGTCTACCTTGAACAAATAATCCAGTATGGGAGATCCAATTTCGAGTGATGACTGGATGATCCTCTTACTGAAAATCTGCTTCATCTTTTTTTGTTTATTTCTCATTAAAAAACCTAATAGGCTCTATTTGCTCTACATATGCTGAAGAAAGTAGTTGATATGACTGCGATACTAGTAGTGAGTACCGTATGCGTATGTAGAGAGCACCCTTAAATATGGGATACTAATCTGGGGTAATGCTCCAGGTATTTATAAAGCTCAAAAAAAATGTGACAGATCTGTCTGCTCACTGCAAGCAACAGAATCATGTAAACCTCACTTTATTGAATAAAATATTCTTAGCCTGCCATCAATATATATTTATGAAGTGGCGGTAATGGTAAAGAGTAATATTAATATATATGAGACCCTAATTTCAAAACGAAACGACAACAAATCACAACGCTTTGAAATCCAGAACAGAGTTGTATCGAAACAGCATCTTTTGCATGGGACAAACAATTTACAATAAGTTACCTGATTCTATTAAACGCGAAAATATATTCTACTTTATAAAGTCACTCAAATCTTACTTAATAAAAAAGGCGTACTACTCAATAAAATATTTTCTTGAGGATAAAATATTAAATAATAAATGTTAACTTATTCAGTATGGTCTGCATACCTATGAAATAAATAAAAATATAAGTAATACTAGTCCACAGAACTATCGCAAAATTAATTATTTAATTAAAAACTTTAAATTGAAAAAGTTAAATTTTCAAACAAAATAAATATACTAAGAATTAGCAGTACTGTACAGACGACGTACATTGACTTCCAGATCGTCGGCTTCACCTTTGATTTGATTGATTATTTGCGACGAAATAAAAATTCTCTATGTTCATTCTTACGAACACTTTTTTATTTCGGTATAACTAAACTGAACTGTAAATTCAATATTGTGCATCTTGTTTTATATTGAAAATAACTCACCCGTATTCGCAAACGTCAAAGAAAAACTAAATGTCAAATTTACCTTAAAAGCAATAACAATTAACAAACTTAAAAACACAATTTACACATGTACACACATACACATACAGTACATAGTAGTAGAAAGTGTCCATTTCAGCTTGATTCCTTCGAAGGGAAACACATAATCTATTTGCCCAGAAGACTCGCGATACACTGGTCACTGATTAGTGATGACTGAAGTAGTAAACATTCAAATAACGAAAAAAATAAGTCTTTAATAGGGAATACCTCACAATTATAGTTTATCGATACTTTTTTACCATTATTTAGCATCTATTACGAAATACTTACCCAAGGATAGGATACAACTATTTTTGTGTTATTCGAACGTTATTATAATTTTAACAAATTATAAATTTAATGAACTTCTAGCAAGTATTTTTTACGATTTAACTTACGAAACTACTGTTTTGTGAGTTGTGGGTGACTAAAAGGGTTTTTTGATGTGACAGAGTCAT
>CATIXQ010000005.1:6663409-6713157 GCA_949711755.1 Leptidea juvernica
ATTACAGACAGTGTTCCGTTGTTTTGTCATGGATTCCGTAATCAGAACCTAAACAAACTCTTACCAAACTATCTTTGAAGTATATCTATTCCAATAAAAAAAGAATCATTGAAATCGGTTGGCGCGATATTGAGATATTAGTAAATTTATCATTCAATTTGCTATACGTATGTATAGCAAATTTAAGACTTTTATGATTTTTCTCATGGATGCCATTGTCAGATCTGGACCAAATTACAGTGGGACACGGGAAGCACCAGCTTTCAAATAAAAAAAAGGATTCTAAAAATCGGTTCACCCAGTCAAAAGGTAACAAACATAAAAAAAATACCGACGAATTGAGAACCTCCTCCTTTTTTGAAGTCGGTTAAAAAAGAATACTTAGAACTTGTATGTGTCATATACATGCATGCTATATTTTTAGGTATATTCAACTAAATATTGTGATTAATTTATGATTGGATTATTAAAGAAATACTGTACATAAAACAGCAGTAGCTAATTAATATTGTAACCACTTGAATTTATAATGAGTTTTCATCAGCAGTTATTTCTCTTCTCCAACAATATGTACGTTAAGCTCTGTACTTTAAAATCCATCAAACCACAGACAGAACTCTCACAAAAATATAATAAGTCTGCGGTTAATCCGAGTTGAGACACCATTCGTCAACAAACTGAATAAAAAGTGCATTTGTGAACTTTATAACGCGATCTGGGAAGCCATAACATGTCCGCACCAGACAGACAGTAATTCCAACTTCATTTTAGCTCATTCACAAAAATATTACGTGAATATTTCAACGCGAACTTTGTTCAAGCGTAAAACAAATTTATGGAATATGTTTTTCAGAATTCGGGTATAAAGTGGAGTTTGAAATACTCTCGCATCATAGTAATGTATTGGAGAGCGATTTCAGATTTATGCGCCACAGAAAACGTGATTCAAGTTTCGTGGCGCATTTGTATTTCGCGATTTTATTATTTCATACTGGTTTTCCCATCACTATTATGTATTATTGCAGGTTTCAAAATTTGACTTAATTATAGTTTCGATAGAATTATTTTGTATTCATGAGTGTGTGCGTTTGCTATCTCAGAAATGGCATAACTTATTTGTATCTAGCTTACCAATTTAAGTAAGCCTTAGGTAACATTGAATATTTACATTATTTGATTCAATATACATACAGAATAGATAATAAGCCATGATTCAAAAACCCTGTCTAAAAATTATTGCTAAAAAATATAATCATATATAATATAAAGTTTATTTGAATGGAGAATTTGTTTGACAAATGATTTCGGAAAATTGCATCTATGTAGTACTGGATCAATATTTAAAGAGACACAGCACACTCTATTATCTACGGTGTTCAAGGTACTTTATGCCACAAACAACCAAACCACAGTAGACACATGTACCAGTACGGAAACTACCTACAAACGATCGAAATGACACACTCACACAAACATGCGCATCGACGAGGCCCCTAAGCAGTTTTCGCGGTCTCGTTGTTATTTGTTTACGCGATCTATTTAAAAATGCCAGCGTATTGCGTGTTACACAGCTGTTTGAACTCGGCTTCATCAAAATCGGAGCTTTCGTTTTTTAAACTTCCTGGTGATTTTGAAAGGTAGGAATGATTTATTGTTAAAAAAATATCATTATAATTTGTAGGTACTCGATTGATAAGCCCGTGTGATCGATTGTAATAAATTCGTGAACATAATTCAAAATGTTAAACTAATATGGCGGTTGCAATAGATTGTATTTTTTTTATTCGTGTGGTTTAATGGTTTTCCAGGTTGTTTTTTTATTTATTTATTTTGGACAATTTATAGTAAAAACCAATACAGCTAGGTGCTACCAAAATGAAGATGACGGCTGCATGAAATTGACAATTGTTGCAGAGGCAAGGAGAAAAGTTGAAAAAGTGTCCAGCTTATGCTGTAAATAACAGTTGAAATAGGTTCTACATTGGCGCTGGTTTAGGCACAGGGTATGAAGTACAATATAATGTAGTAAATATACATCTTGAATCTCAAATTAAATGTTATATTCGGAATCAACACTCACAAAAATTTCGAAAATGCTTGAAAGGAACTTTGTTCCAAAAAATACAGTTGAATTGAAAACCCTCTTCCTTTTTTGAATTCGGTTAAGAAATGTAACATGACAACCCTATCGCTTCAATGGAGTGTAAGCACGTTTAGGTAAGTTTTAATCAACTAGGCTTAGTTTCCATACTGATACATAATATGTCTACTGTGACCAATCCTTGGAATGTTGTGTTTCCATGACAACACAAATAGATACCTTCAAGTCAAGCGAGAACACTCTTTATGAATTTTTATGAATATTTAAAAAAAAACTAACTTTTATACAAAAAAAATATATTTTTTGTTACATAATTCGCAGTTTATGATTATTGAAAATTATTTTTCACATTTTAGTTTGGTTTTCTTTTTGTTTTTTGTAACTAATATTAATTCTGTCTTGAAACGATGATAATGTCGTAGTAACGAATAATTGATGTATTCACACATGCAGTCTTTGGATATCGAGCATAAAAATATTGTTTATCCTGAAGAAAAAATATCAGAGTGCAAAGTTTGAATTCTATCTGATACAATTATTAAATTGACAGCTCTAGCAAAAAGTATACTGCCTAGTAAAAATAAAGCATGTAAAATATTGGGAGACATACTGCCTTCTTAATGGCATATAGTGTAAACTAGCAAAATATATATTGTATTTTTATTTTTATTTTTTTCGGGAAACAATCAGTACAATTTAATACACTTAAAAAATAAAACTTAACATATAAATAACTGACCAATAAAAGTTTTCACAATTAAATAGTACATAGAAAAATGCGAGCAAATTATTAACAATTTAAATTTGTATTAAAAATAATAAATATTAATTGAATATATTGAATTGAAAACAATTAAATATTTATAGAAATTTATTGATGGTTTTAGTAATAATAATAATAATAGTATACATTTTTAAGTTACTGAAGAGACGCAACATTAATTAATACTAATGAGAATAAATTAAAACTAAGGCATTTTCGTAATTTGTTCAATCAACTTCTGTAAAAACCCTGAATAGTAATCAATTGAACAGTATTCTTTGTTGTATTCTAAACAAGAACGATGAATGAAGACATTTTGTGCATAGTTAGTGCGTGTATGTAAGTCAAATGAAGATTAAATTCGCGAAGATTGTCTTAGACATCGGAAATTAAGGCAATTAAGAAGAAGTGGAGAGTCAATAATATTATTGTTTGATTATATATTAAATAAATATCGAAAATACCAATAAATGTAAATGTATGACAGTGAATTTAAATTAGAAAACATATCAATAAAACCATCAAAAGATCCTCAAGAAGAGAGTTGTCCAAAAATTAAAGGATTAATCAGTATAGTCTCTAAACTATAAAGGTCATTCTTTCCACAAGCAATCTTAACATTACTTGAAGCAAAAGGTTAAAGTTTTGAGAGAGCAAGATTTCCTAATGCACTCTGCACTCACAAAGAGCATTTCACTTCAAAATTCACGACGTGTTTAGATCTTGGTTTATTAACCTTAGCTTTCAATGATACTGTTAGTCTTATAGAGACAATTGGTAGGTTATTAAATAATGCAGTTAAAATCTTTAAATTTATATCCATATCTACATATAAGAGATTTCCACGTATATAGTCACTCATCACGATATCTCTGGAACCATTAGAGCTAAAGACTTGAAATTTGGTAGGAATATTCTTTTCACCGATAAGAGGTCAGCTAAGAACGAATTTTACGAATTTCCACCCGCACGATGTTTTTTTTATAATGAACAGAACAACGTCTGTCGGGTCAGCTAGTCCATACCAAATGACCAGGGATAACCTGACCATTTGGACTTCTTGAATTATAATCATCGATTAAATTTATGGAAGTATATGCAGATTAAAATACTAAAGTCTTAAAATAATTTTTTTTTTTCCATTATAAATGTTTCCTATTAGGTGTGGCCTATGAACTCTGTTCGTAATAATCGGACAACTTTTGTTTGAAGCTCAATTTAATAATAAAATAATATTTTAAAATTTAGCTTTTAGTCTAAATCTTTAACATTGAATAGCTTACTCATGGTTCTTAAGAATTCGACTTTCTGATAACTCTGACTCAAGAAGTCAGGAATTTCAACTATTTTGAAAGTTTCATCAATATTAATCGATTTAACAATTTTAGAAGATCAAAATACTTAAAATTACGAGCAAATTTCCGAGGATTGTGAATTTTCTTTGAAACCCATCCGATACGTTTTGAAAGTAATTCGGTTATTATTATAAAATACTCCTGATATCATCTCAGATATTTCGTCAGAATATTCTAATTATGATTATAATTTTTCAGTTATTTCAGTTACTTGTTGTCATTTTTCACAGCTTCTACAGTGATAGTTATTTTTTTTTGCGTTTAGTACCAAATACAGCATAAGGACTAAGCACCGGAGCTTTTGATGACTGAGCACCTTTTGTACTCGTACACGCAGCCAACAAGTCAACCAAAAGTGTTTAAATTACAGAAAGTATCTTTTTCTTGCATTTTCTCAATCATCAAGTGGCACAATATAAAGAATAAGTGTCCTCTGTAAGTATTTGTAATCCCAAATATAATGGATATATTTAATGATGTGAGACCACTTAGCCCTGATAAAGATAAACTAATTCCACCAATACATTTTAAGTGCGTTCATGAAAACCGAGTTTACATGTCATAAACGATAGAACGTGTCAAATATCTGTGAAAACTGCTATCGTATGTACGAGCATAATCAAAATTCTTAATTAAATATTTCTATTACAATAACTATAGTGACAGCTATTGAACGCAATAAAATATGTGAGGCGCCAAAAATTTGGCAGTCAGCATTTAAACGCTTGTAGGCTATAACCACATAATATAACTGTGTTTAGTTTGTGTTTCTGTAACTCGCTTACAGGTTTATACTTAGTTCTTAGTTCTGAGTTCTACTTCAATGTTCCAATCAGCCCTTAGAGATAGAACCTTGCAATTAATATCGTTGTTATTCTTGGAGAATTATATCCTAGTTGATAGATATATATTTATTGTAGCTGGAATACGAACAGTTGTGAACTATCGTTATACAGCTCTTTTTAAAATTATTGTCGCAAACATTACTTATTTTTTCTTTTTTCATTAACGATGTGGTACTTTAAGGTTTTTGGAAGAACAAAACACAACCCGATTTTTCTATGAGTATAATTCAATTTAATTTGATGTCACTTAGCCTTCATGTTGTGATTGACTGGAATAATTACCAATATTTTCGCAACAATAATGAATTTTTGCATGAATTCGCTATTATTCGATTTATTTTGAGCCGATTCTTTCTAATCGGTATATTTATAATCATTATTAACCTTGATTGAAGATTGAAGTTTTCACATTATACGTCAATTATAGAAGCTGGGAAATTATCATACTTATTTAGTGGTAGGTGATAAATGTCGCTTATTAAAACACACATGCCAGCAAGTTTTATGTTTATTCTAGTGTTAGCTTGGGCTTGAATTTATTTCATAATTTGAGGTCTTAATAAGCAATACGCACTTTAAGAGGCTCATCTGCGAAAGTTGGTTAATGAATCCTATCGCAGTTGTCATTTCTATACTATATAACACAGAGTTGACAGGTTTGAGTTGACCTTTAGGTAAAAGGTCAACTTTTTATTTTGGAGATACGGAATTTTGTATTGAAAAAACATTGATGACAAATACATGAATATTTCTTTTATGTGTACATTAGACAAGATCTTTTCGGTGAACCGTATTTGCAAAGGATCAATTGACCAACGAATAAAAAGGACATATTATTAGAAAAACAAATAATTCTTATTTCCATTTTATGTTCTGTTTTAGAACTTCTATTACACAATCAATTTACAATGTATTACGAGCTCAAAGCCGAGCTAAACTATTCACATTAATGATTAAGTTTGACACTGAATTATTTGAATTTTAATTGAATTTTGAAAATTTTAATTGAATTAATACTTAAGGATGTACTGCATTCATAATCATCTACATTTCTACAATTCTACAGACAAATCCAGTATGTAGCGCCAGTCTCGTAAAAATGTAACATGTTATATCAATGCTGTTTGAAATAAAACGCATATATCCCATGGTAGTTAAGACAAAGTCATTACTTCTAAGAGCATGAAAATAAAACAAAGATTTAAATAAGGGATAATAAAAGAGAAAAAGTCGCGTTGACGCCTTTAAGATATTGTGCTGCCGTCGTAATTAGTCGATTGTAAAGGAGCTGAAGGTTTGCAACGGATATCCGCCGTATGTCAGTAGAGAATGACAGTACTTCAGGAATGCGACCAGAAAGCGGATAATCTAAAGAAGCTTATTGTCACTGGAAAAATGGCAAGGATAAGATACAGAGGTGGAAACCCAATAAGATGATCAGGTTGCAGATTACCTAGGTTCGAAAGATAAAAAGTCTACAATAAAAAGTAGTTGGGGCCATCATGATGCTAAGCATTGAGCACACGACTAGAGATACAGGAGAAACTGAAAAAAAAAACGACCAGCAAAGAAGAGATTGAACACATAGAACTAATCAATTGTGTATGCACATATCTCATCATTTTACATTGCTTGGATGAGGTGCTTGTTTGGGGAACTATTATCAAATTTAATTAGTGCTGAAAATTATGGACATTGTGACGTTATAGTATCTACATATAAATACAAAAGACAATTTGTTATGTTTTTAAAGTGATAACCCTCACTTTTAGTGTTAATTCACAGTTAAAGTTTTAAGAACAAAATTTGATGAACGATGCGGGACTCGAACCCAAGACCTATGGCGTTCCGTGCCAGTGCTCTAACCAACTGAGCCAACCGTTCGAGTGACGTAGCATCATAAAATCTTGTATGCCTTGTTCAACTCTCAGGTTGTGGCATCATCTACAGGATCCACTTTACAGTTGATAATCTGCGGAACGGAACGCTGGAGGTCGTGGGTTTGAGTCCCGCATCGTTCATAAAATTTTGATAATAATTTAATTTTGCTTTTCAAATTTTATTTGTGTAATACAAAAGAATACAAAAATTTAAACAGAAACAAAAATGATGAATTATTTTTTCTATACCTCACAAAGTTTGCATGTTTGCTGGTTGTAAAACCAGCGCTGTGCCATTTGGTGACGTCGCCTTAAAGAAAATATAAAATAAATGCTTTTACCAACTCATCCAACCGTCCAGGTGACGCATCGACCGTAAATCTTGGTATGTCTTGTTCAACTCTCAGCTAGTGGCAACACCAAAAGTGGGGGGTATAACTGAAAAATAACAAACTGTTTAAACTGTTATCACTCACTAGTGAGGCAATATTTAACTAGCTTTAGTTGACCAATTCAGCCGCAAATTCTTTACCAGATATTCAAAAAACATACTGTGTTATTACAATAAAGTTAAACATGTGATGAACATTTGTTTTAAAAAAGTTCTATTACAAATCTGTGTCTTTCTGTTGTTTAGCGTTCAACAATCTTTAGAGATTGCTTATATTTAAACACTATTCGAAACTTGTCTATAATGTGTGTCTAACAGATAGATCATAATTAATTAATATGGAAGATTTAGGTTACATGGTGACAGATAGATGACAGCTGACAAAAATTGCGTTCCGTTCTTTAAATTGTTCCTGTATACTTCAGTTTATATTGTGTTTAACGACGTTTTAGTTAAACACAAGCTAAACACTGTTTTGTAATTTAAAAAAAAAGTAACCTCCATTTTAGACGTGGTTATTGTTAGGTCACTGGTGTTGTTATAATTAGGTCACTGTCAAACAATATTAACACTGTCTATGCCATGTTTATATATTGTTTTTCTTATATTACCGATAGTGTTTATTCAAATTTTACACAGGGGAAAAATTATTAAAAAGACTAAAATAAGGTAAGGCGATTATAATTTAATAAAATTTTCAATGACAAAAGAATATTCAGTTGTTATAATTGTTCAAAGTAGGAAAATGGAATTGTTAATTAGAATTTCAAAAAGCAATAATTATCTTTTTTCGTATTCTTTTGTAGTATACTGGTAATAAACATGATAATATAATGAATAACAGAATCGTATTGAAATCAAGTATCTAATAGTAGCATTTACGAAATAAAATGTATTTTCTTATTGACTTATTCGTAGCGTTTCAATAATATTTCCAGATACAATAATCACTAAAAGCATTAAAGGTCTTGCGGCCCACACATTAAGGTTATTTTTTCTCTGGATTTTTTTATTATATTAGACAAAGCTTTGTTGGCTCTCGAATCTTATAAATTTACTAAATGATTTCTTTCATTTAAGGAATTGATTGATATTAAAGACGTTATTGTAGAATATATTTCTTATCAAATAAGTTATACACAAATAAGTAACTGCTCTTGAGTCTGCGAATCATTTACAAAATATAGCCTACAGTTGATCTTAAACTTTATTTCTTATGTGTTGCAATTTCTAATAACTAGAAAAATCAATAAAAAGGCTTTTAAAATGTTATAAATTTTGATACTTTGTGTTTGTGTATGTTATGTTAGTGTCGCAAGTTGTTTTCTCCGGTTTTGTTAACATAATTCTTTTTATAATAATATATATTAATATAACTTTAAAATGTATCGAATTAATTCAATTAATTCACTCATTATGACGGAAAGATTACGTAATATTTACATTCTCTTGGAGAAAGCGAAACAAATAAAGAATGGCTGAAATCAACATTTTTCTAATTTGTTGATTTTTTCAAATGTAAATTTTATATCTTTTTAATGTCATCGAAACCAGTCAAATACCAATGATGACCAAAATATTATGTTTATTGCTTTTAAATATACCCTCCTTTACATTTTAAACATTTATTCATGCGATCGAACAGGAGTTTTAATTCCATTTTCGTTGCGTACGTAGAAATTTAATCTGCGATAAAAAACAATTGACAAATGATTCTCCGCCAATTTTTTTTTATTACTAAGAAGGTTGCAACGTTTAAAAAAATATAACATTCGAAATTCAAATAGTTCCAATTACCTAGAAGTGCAAAACTTTTAGTATGCCCCATGTACAATAAAAACAGCCAAAAAAAATTTAAATCAAGTACAAACCATATGCGAATAGACTTTTCCTACGGCCTAGAATTTACTTGTATAGTAATAAAATAAATAAGTAAATCCTAGATACAAACCTAGTTTGCTCAGAGTGTAATATTGCTCTGAAAAATTCATCATTCTATTTTGTAAATTAAATTGCATATATAATGTAGTCTCTAAGATATAACATTACAGAAACATTAAACCTGAGGTGCTCTACCTCATTTTCAGACTTCTATTTAATTTTCATCTAGTTTCTATACTTGTGTATTATAATAAATTTTGTATCACCTTCTTATACCTACAATAATTTCGAGTACACGGGAGCTTTAGAAGCTTTAACTGAACCGAGTAATATGTCCTTTACGGATATCACATATTTTAAATATACATAGTTTGTTACGGCATGGAATCATATTATTGTAAACTAGCTGACCCGATAGATGCTGTTCTGCCAATAGAAAATTATAAGGATTAATATCGTACTTGTGCAAACGACTTTTACAAACAATTTTGAAAATATTAAAGTTATTCTTAAGAGATAGTCATATGCCATTGGAGACTTTTCTGTAGACCTGTATAAGATACACAATTCCACCATACATTATTAGGTTATATCTCAAGGCTTTAGACAGCGTTTTCTTACTTTTTCCGACATCTCCAACGAATTTTGTTTATATATTCAAAAATGTATACAAATACTTTAGAAATTATATACTAAAACCTTCCTCGAAAACCACGCTATCCATTTGTGTGCAAATAACGTGAAGATACGTGCAGTAGTTATTGAATTTATCGCGAACAGACAGACAGAAATAAAATATGGTAAAGTAAGGTTAGACAAAAAACGTTTCCGAAGTGGCAAGAAGTAAAATTTCTCTGAGATTCATAAGTGTTAAATTCTTTGACTTTAATGAATTAATCTTAGATTAAGGATTGGTCTCCGTTGCGCTCCAACTGGATACCTAACTACCTAAGAACAATAGTTTATTAATACGGCAACTGTTAGGTGTTCGTGCCATCTTGACTGTTAATAGCATCTTTCAAATTTTTGTAACATACGCTTCATATTATTTTACATTGAAAATAATAAAATACAAAATACCTACGGATGATATGTGATCCCAGTGTCTTTCTTATTTCTTGTAGTATTATTTATACAAAGTTTTACTAAGCAACCCGGCATTTTAGTATCAATTAATAGCAAAGCTTAACAGAACATGTGGCTCGTCAACGTCACACATTGTTCAAGACTGGCTCGAGTACGCCCACTTGGGCGTAGTATTAGTTGGCGCACTTTGTGACTACGCCTGCGGTATCTACATAGTTGGAGCGTAGCCGAGGACAATCCTTAATCTACGGAATTAATTTTGAAAATATTCTTATTATTATTATTAACCTAAATACATTTTCGTCTAATATTTATTTACTGATTGAGACCAGTCAAGGCTTTTTATTTCTGAATTTATACAAATTGGCTTCAGTGTGAATAAAAATTATAACCATAACAATTACACTTGATTCAATCTTTCAAAAATAATATATTTGTGATATTCACGTATTAATAACAATAATAACTTAATAATTTAATAATGTAATCCGAAGAATATACAACAATACAGTGGTTTACTAATTGTAATGTATATAATACTAGTTCTAATGTGCATAACAATTTGAATATCAGTCTCCGAGATACAATTGTATAATTTAACATATATTTTTGGGTAGCCAAATGCTAAAGTAAAATAGTTCGTAGAATTTTTATCCCACTCAATTCTTTGCAAATTCAGTTATTGGTTTATTATAAAACGAATTGATCGACAGTTATTCAATGTGGCTCATTTACAATTCAAGCAGAATACTTTTCATTGGAATCGTTGAAATCTGTATCCACTAAGCCCGGCCACCGACTCGGCTTGGAGTCGTAAAGTACTTAATGACGTCACAATATAATAAATCAACCGGGATTATACAAATGTCTTCAGTTTTCTTTAGTGTTAATTACGCCAATATTTGTCTTTAAACAATTCGATACGAGTTTCGTGTAGAGGACGAGAGGCATCCTCAGGAGATGTTGACTCGCCAAACTCTAGCACGAGACTCGTGTTGATTTGTGATCGTTTGCTTGAGCCAACATCTCCTGAGAATGCCTCGTGTAGAGGCGAAACACGATTCGAATTGTTTAAAGACAAATATTGAAGGAATTAACACTAAAGAAAACTGAAAACATTTGGATAATTATGGATTTCGGCAAAGTAACGCGTACCTGAATAAATTTTAATCAACCGTGAGTTATATAGCATTGAAACAAATAAATAAAAAGGCAATTGTGTAGTTTTTATGAAACCACGGTGCAAGTGAAACTCTTTTTCACAAAATAGCATAAAATAAAATTCTCGTGTCACAATGTTAGTTACCTTACTCCTCCGAAACGGCTTTAATAATTTTAACCAAATTTTAAATGCATATTCAATAGGTCTGAGAATCGGCTACTATCTATTTTTCATCCCCCTAAATGTTAAGGGTAGTCCCTAAAGTGTTTTTTTGGACGTAATTTTTTGTGTTTCATACAACCAAATTCATACAACCCTAAATTTTCAACCCTCTACGATGAACCCCTATTTTTGTATCGCGATTCTTATATTATTCTTTTCCATCCACAAATCCGCTATAAGGTTGCAAGATGGCAATGGATCAAGACTTACAATAAATGTAGTACGATAAATTTGGTAGGTCTGAGAATCGGTTGCATCTACTTTTGTACCCCAAAATTTTTTTTATTACCTTAGCAATACAACGTTTGCTGGGTCAGCTAGTATATACGAGGTGTGTTCAAAAAATAACGAGAATTTTTGTTTTATGAAAAAAAAACTTTATTTATTCATCAATATCTCTTTTGTCCCCTTCAAAGTAATCCCCCTCGGATATAATACACTTGTGCCAACGCTTTTTCCAATCCTCGAAACACTTTTGAATCTCGATATTTGTAATAGCTTTTAGCTCTTTCAGCGATTCGCTTTTAATGTCATCTATGCTTGTAAAACGACGGCCTTTTAATGCAATAATAAATTAATATCCGTAAACCCATGTTTCGTCACCTGTTATAACACGTTTTAGTAGTTTTGCATCGTTATTAACTTCATTTAGCGACTCCTGAGCAACTTCCATTCGCCGCTGTTTTTGTTCGAAATTTAACAATTTTGGAACGAATTTTGCTGCCACACGTTTCAGACCCAAAACATCAAAAAAAATTTCATGGCATGAGCCAACTGATATGCCAACATCATCAGCGACTTCTCTGATTGTGATTCGGCGATCGTTCATAACCGTTTCTTTCACTTTTTTCACGTTTTCATCGGTTGTTGATGTGCTTGGGCGTCCGGGTCGTTCGTCACCTTCAACGTTTTCGCGGCCATCTTGGAAACGCTTATACCACTCGTAAATCCATGCTTTACTCATAGTAGACTCACCATATGCCTTTGCTAACATTTTATAAACTTCACTACACTTTATTTCATTTTTTACGCAAAATTGAATACAAATTCTTTGATCCATTTTTTTCACAAACGAAAATTGCCGAGCTCGAAAAACACGTCTAACGTTAGCGGCTGCCACTCAAAAAGTAAGCAATGAATATTGCTGTAAATTTTATCGTACTTCAGGGGCATGTGTACCAACATAATAATTTAATTTTTTATACAGGAGGACTCTCCAAACCCGCGAAATTTAAAAATTCTCGTTACTTTTTAAACACACCTCGTATATATACATATACGATACGCATATATGGTATGCATTTTATATTCATAAAATAAAATACAATGTAATAAAACAAAATAGCGTGGATCACTGGTACAAATGAGTAAAGGTCTATACACTACACGGTCAGCTGCTGCGAACTATAGGCGCCGCCCGACCGTCACGCGACATGCAACACAGACGAAAAACTTTGAGACGATGTAATAAAAGTTTCACTTTGAAAATAATAAATAAACAACGGACACGTATGGACTTTCACATAAATAAAATAAATAAAAAGCAATCTATTAATTCACAAGTTCTGCATATCAGTCGGCAGCGAATTGAAAAAACGTCTATACTCATCAATAAATGAATTACCTACTTATTTTATGAAGCCTGGTTTTCTGCACTTCGGGTTTATCCTTATTTCTTTCGAGTCCTCTGGAAATGGTCTCGGAATGGAGTAAAATGAGGGTTGTTCAGTAAGCCTCAAAGAGATTCCAGCCTGCGCTCTTACTAGTTAAATCCATTTATTGCCTCACCCCTGTTCTATATTCCATCGCTTATTGTTGATTGATTCAAAATACAGACGACTGACTTGACCAAGTGACTAAAAGTTATGACCGATTTTTGAAAATGCATTAAAAAATCATGACCATGAAATACTGAAGTGCGTCAGATTATTAAACAGACGGTTCATTTTAATGTCCTTGTCGTTCTGACCCGTAACACAGTAGACACATGTACCATAATGTGTCACCTTCTGGCTAATTGGAACTATTTGAATTTCGAATGTTATATTTTTTGAAACGTTGCAACCTTCTTATAAATAAATAAATACAAATGGCGGGAAATCATTATTCAATTGCTTTTTATCACACATCAAATTTCTACGTACGCAACGAAAATGGAATTAAGTCGAAAAGATTTTGGATGTTATTAAAAGTTCTCTCTCTCCGCAAGACTGTGCCGCTGGTATTCGAAATGCTTTTGGGAAAGAAGTACCTTGCTTGAGCACCGTGAGGCAATGGTTTGCTGAATTTGAGAGAGATCGTGTTTCGTGAAGGGCGGCCTTCAACTACCGTCAACGAAAATAATGTGGCTACTGTTAAGCGGCTAATTAAAGAAGACCCGCGGAATACCTATGAGATCATTCGAGGACTATTGGGGATTGGTATGAGCCAAATTCAGAAAAGTTTACAAGAAGAATTGAAAGTTCGGAAACTTTGTTGTCGTTGGATCCCTCATGAACTGGCAGCGGAGCGGAAGCGAGCTCGCGTGGAATGGTGCTCACAGATGCTAATGAAGTACGACCACGGACATTCTTATGCTGTTTATATTATTGTGTACATTGTCACAGGAGCCTAAACGTGGATTTATTGTTTTCAATCGGAAAATAAAAACAGCAATCTTGTCAATGGGTGTTTGGAAATCAACAAAAGTGAGGCAGGCGAGAAACTTTGGTAAAAAAATGATGGCATTTTTTTTTTTAAATACGGGTCCCATCTGCACAATTCCACTTGAAGATAAAAAGAGTGTTAATTCCGAGTGGTATTCTACCATTTGTTTACCCAGGGTGGGAAAAAAGTTCGCGAAAGACGACCAAAAAGCTGCGTTCTCCTACATCATGACAACGCTTCTTCACACACGGCCAACAAAACTAAGTCATTTTTAGCTTTCGAAAAACTACAACTCGTCACCTATCCTGCAGATAGCCCCAACCTAGCACCCTGTGATTTCTGTATTTCCCGAAAATCAAAGATTTGATGAGAGGTTTCACTTTTACCAATTCCAAAGTTGTAGCGTAGCACGTAGAAAACATGCCTTCAGATCGGTGAACTGTTTTAAAAAATGGTTCGATCGTATGAAAAAATGTTTAAAATGTAAAGGAGAGTATTTTAAAAAGCAATAAATATAATATTTTGGTTATAACATGTTGTTTTTTTTAAGTTACGCGAATCTTTTAGTGTGACTTTGAAATGTTTAAAATGAACTACAAAACAACAAACAATACAAAGACCAAACCTAAAAATATTATCCTTTTTTGAAACTTATATTTTTTTTTTCTCAGATTAGTGTACAATCACTCACATGTTGTTATTTGTAACACAAAGGTATATACGGATGTAGTATATACACAAAAATTGCTTAGTCGCGTGACTTGAAGCAATAATGCTTTCATTTAACAAAGTGAATATCCGAGTGAAACAAATCTTAAAAGCTCCACTGGACTTGAATAATTCAGATATTATATAAGCAAATGATTTTCACTTTGTACTTCATTGTAATCAAAGTTATGTCTTAATAAATACTAAAAAGCCTTTTTAGGGTTGTCCGTTTCGTTTTATCAAAACTCGGGGATGAATTAATTTTTCATTTTGCTTTACGGTATGGGATAGATCGACAAATATTTAAAATGATTATAGCACAAAATATGTATTGCCATGTCGGTTCTATAGAATCTTATAAGCCGCTATAAGAAATCAGTATGTATAATATTTTGTGAAACATTTTATCAGCAAGAAAAATTATAAAATCATAAGATTATATTATAACATGTCCACTATAGAACAAATAATACAAAGAATTCGATTGCAATATTTTTATTTTGACGCGTTTAGAAAAAAGTCACAATTTCTCGTACAACTCTGAAAGAGCGGCGATATCACAGCACGAATCTATCACAAATCACTTTTTTTGCCTAAAAATATAATATTTTTTAATGAAATTAAGGGATGAGAAGAGCGGGTCGTTCAGCTGATGGCAATTGATACGTCCTGCCCATTACAATGCAGTGCCGCTCAGGTTTCTTGAAAAAACCCAAAAATTCTGAGCGACACTACAATTGCGCTCGTCACCTTGAGACATAAGATGTAAAGTCTCATTCAGACCGAAACACAGTAATGTTTACATATTACTGCTTCACGGCAGAAATAGGCGCTGTTGAGGTACACATAATCTAGCCGGCATCCTGTGCGTAGGAGCCTCCCACTGGTAATTAGGCTTAAGAGTTCCAACTAGTCTGTTGGGGTCACACTGTTCGGTGTTTCCAGGGACTATACGACATATATGTCCTTTAACATTTTACATATTTACTATTATTTTTATTTACTTATTTTTTACATATAGGTACCTTCAAAAAGCGCGTACACTTTTCTAAATGACCGGCAACGCTCCTGTGATTCCTCGGGTGTTGCAGAAGAATGTGGGTGGCGGTGATTACCTAACATCATGTGACCGCTGTTACCGTACGCTTTTTTGTCCTAATCTGTAGATCAACGCTTTCTAAAGATAACGGTATTGTTATTGTATATGGGTGTCAGGACTGTAACCAACTTCCAAAAAGTTTTAGAGAGCTACCAATGAAACCTTCAATACATATTTTTTTAAATTATGGTGAGTAGACAATTAACTGCTTCTTTTATATAAAAGAATTCTATTTACAATAATATTAATATCTGGAAGTATTCATTTGTATTATTAGTTATTTTACTCTATAACAGCGCTCGCCACCTTGAGACATAAGATGTTAATTGTCTCATTTGCCCAGTAATTTCACTAGCTACCTTTCAGACAGAAACACAGTAATGCTTACACATTACTGCTTCACTGCAGAATTAGGAGCCGTTGTGGTACCCATAATCTAGCCGGAATCCGGTGCAAAGGAGCCTCCCACTGGTGAATTATGATTCAATAGACTAAAATGTTTGAATTAACAGATGTAATATCATGTAATACATAGTTATATGAATATTTAAGCTAAGTATATTTTTATTTCACTACATTTTATTTTCATGATAATAGGTATAATTACATAGATGTAAACCGTAATGTATTTATATAATATCTGTCATGTGAGAGTAATCTTCTTTGATGTGAACTTTGTTTATGAATAATAACATATTTTGAGTCTTATCACGATTTTCATCAAAATTATCTTGTCATGTTGTGTATTTAAATGACATATTAGCGTATAAAACATTTACCGCTAGTTACAGAAAGCATCTTCAAAGTTAATATTTCATTAAATATAATACCGTCACTTTCTTATTCGTCATGAATTTCATCATGCTTGCTTAAATATCACTGCTAGTGGCGGCGACGTGGGACGGGTCGTTCCCTTCCCTAAAATATGTTCCAGGGAGGCGATGGCTGGCCCATGCGTCATGCTCGTGAGCGGGCGCTGCTTGCGGTGGCAGGATGATCCTGTGGCTGGAAACTCTACCCCATTGGTTTTAAAATTAAAAATTATATTTTTAATAATTGCTAATAAAATGGTCGCAAGATACCTATATTTATTTACGGTGTACACACACCGTATTGATGCAATCCACACGGATTGATGCATCTACTGTACCATGGCGATACCTGGTATTATTGTTGATACAGTAGTAGTCGGCCGTGACTGTACTCAATAGCTCTTGTTTTTACGTATTAATTTACATTTTTTTTTGAGTATTTGTAGTTTGAGTATTATTGCTGCATCACTTTACATATATTGTAACTGAAATGATTTGTGAGTGAGTGATTGTCACAAAGAGTTTCTTGCCACTTCTTCTTATTAAAGCTCAACCCTCAAAGGACGTGGATATAAAATGAAAAGTCATTTCCTTGACCTGACTGAATAAGGTGATTTTGATTTGATTACCTTAAAGGATTGAGCTTTTGATTACTGTAAGTAAAAATATAATATTAATTACAAGTTTAAGCAGAATTATTGTCAAATTGTAAGTAAAGGTATTTGGTGAGTATTGCGTGATATGTAGATTAGGATTATTTTATTGTTGTTTACTGAGTTCTCGTAACAGGTTTCATCATGCTCGCTTAAATGTCACTGCTTGTGGCGGTGACATGGGACGGGTCGTCCCCTTCCCTAAAATGTGGTTGAGGGAGGCGATGGCTGGCTCATGCGTCATGCTCGTGAACGGGCGCTGCTTGTGGTGGCGGGATGATCCTGTTGCCGGAGACTCGGTTTCAGATTCTTAAAAGTTATTGTGTCTATATAAATGTATGGATATATACATATTTATTTATTTATAATCGCTTATAAAATGCTCATAGAATACCTTTATTTATTTAAGGTGTGTGTGGATGATGCAGCTACTGTACTTAATAACTTTTGTATTAATTTACATTTACTTTTTTGACTTACTCGTGTAAGACATTGACTAATTGACGTTTGAGTGTATTTGTTGCATCATTTAACATTTTAACATATTATATTGTAATTTGAAATGATTTGTAAATCGATGTTCTTAAATTTATATCTTGATATAAAAGAGTGGCAATGAGTTTCTTGCTACATCTTCTCATTAGCTCAACCCTTTACGAAGTAGCGGTAGATTCAATAAGAAAAATATTTTTTTTTGACATTCATAAGTGTCATTTCCGTGACCTCCGTGATAAACTGATTTTGATTTGATTTGATTTGATTTGAATTCTTAATGACACCACAGATTGAGAATAGAGTGACCGCCCTCAGGCTATTTAATAAATAAAATTTTATTAAAATAAAAGAAGCCCGCTGAGTTTAGAGATTTTAGATATAAACGTCAATATATTAATCATTTTCATTTGATTTTTCATAAATTTGTCAAGCCGTCAAGTTCAGGTTCAAGTCGCTATCATTGATTAAGTAATATTTTAAACAATAGAAGATCTGTTTCCTCTTACTGATGATGCTCAGGCCGGGAAGTGGTACAATTTCTTGTCGCGTATTTCGTGAATCGGTAACATTAATAATTGTCATTCTGTCACACGCCTTGGCTCGTATAGATAGTCTTCTTTTATATTAAAATACAATGGAATTATTATAAGGACGACCTAATATACTGATGGTTAATAACCCTGACTTTTAATCTCAACGTCCCGGGTTTGAATCTTGGTAGGTGCAATAATGATTGTTTGTTTCCGATACACTCATGTTTATTTGGAATATGGTATATATTATATTATATATCGTTGTCTGGCACACAAAGGCTTAAATTGTGATTCAGCTTAGTTCTAATATTAACGAATAAAAGAAAATACATATTAATAATAATATAAATATAATTTCAAACAGTTTTTTTTCATTTCTGGCTCAGGATCTGTCAATCTAAAAGAGATTATTTTCACAATTTATTATTGTCACACACCTTGTTCCTAGTTATTTCATAATAAATCTTCTAACAGAACGCAATCTAATAATTTTATAACGTTAAAATGGCTCGCTCTAAATCTTTATTCATCTATTTTTCCAACAAACAATTTACGATCAAAGTACACAAAGTGATCCTAGTTCAAAAGTTCTCAAATCCACCAATTCGTTCAGTGTAAACTTGACACATGCTTGCCATCCTAAAACACTTTTTCCGCAAATAAAGCTCTAATGCAACAGGATTAGAGTTTAATTTTCTTCAAAGGATGTTCGCATTTGAGTGATTTGCTATCTTTGCTAAAATAACAGAGTCCAAGAAGTGAAATTAATACTTTGTTCAATGTAAAGAACATGTTACTTTTTATTAGGTTTGTGAAATTCGCGATAAATTTGAGATTATTTTATAGTAGCCAAATCCCAGTAATATCCCAGTTTTTACTTAAACGTTGAATAATAACATATTCACGTTAATTACGGGAACATTTCTGCTAAGGATAGATAATTAATTAAGTTGATTTAATTTTGAAGTGAATTGAAAAACAGGCCAATTTTCAAATTTAAGAGGCAAACAGAAAATGCTTAGTAGCTACTTTAATATCTTTTCAAGTTATAATTTTAAAATATGATCTAGCGAAGGTTTGACGGACATAAAAATAATGGTGGGAGAGTTTCTTTCACCGCTTCTTCTCTCTGGTAGTAGCGTTAGAAATGACATCAAAAATAATTCTAAAGGAATCAATATTGGGAAAATAAATGCCTTTAATGCCTTTCATATAAAAAAGATTAGAATATTTTCAATGTGAATCGATGGAGACGTTTATTTAGTTTTTAAAACGACATTAGATTATGGCGTTAATCAAAACCTTGGTGTTCATGTAGATTTATAGTAACATATTTTAAGTATTAGTAGGTAGTTGTACTGCCAACTTCGTTCAAAAATAAAGGCTTAAGAAACGTTTTACGGTCTTTTAGAAAAAGTGAGGGTACATATAGTATCAGAACGCGGGAGGGAAATATATTATTTATTTATACTATTAATCATTTACAGAAAGAATCTTAAAAGCAAATATAGTCCCGCAAAACTGTTTGGACAGTTTGTCTGCAGTATCAAGTCTCTTGTAATACATTAATGCTTATTAAAACATTGATTTTATATAAGTGTAATTAACAGATATATGTTTCTTTAACTAACGCGAGTGTTACACATTTAAATAAAATACATTATAAATGATTAAAACGCCTGTAATTGTAACAGTGTATTTACATTAGCGTAAAAGTTACCCCGAAAGTTTATGACTTTTCAAAGCACGTTTTCAAGTGGACTGTTGAATAAAATATAATAAAAAAGAAGATTTAAATCATTTGTCGATAAACTCGAATACAAGAAAAACCCCTGTTAGGTTAATGGGCAAAAAAAATCTTGAGTTATACCTCCATTTTATAAAAAAAATACAACCAGATAATTCAAGTTGCAAATGTTGTTAGTACTTTTTAAATATCATTTATGGAAGCTGCTAGATTCACAAACATCGAGTGCACCCTGTGTTTAAGACATGTATACTTTTAGCAACGGACTATTAAAAAAAGAAGGACTCCGCGCCGTGACATTAGCAAGTGAAGCATCTTTATGCTAGTGTGTGAGCGGTTACGGGCTATTTTTTATTTATTCATAAAGGCTTACCAACTAAATACAATTTATTAACTTATGCACTAAGAATTAAACAAATATAATAAAATAGTTTAAATGTACTTAAATTATAGGTAGGCATAACATTACTATAAGAAATACATGTGATATTTTAAAATCTAAAATCTATAAATTTTGGAGAGCAATATAAATTTGTTTTTTAAAATTAAGAAAGTTTGAAAAGAAGATATCAGTGTTTTCATCTATATTAAAAATACAATTATATAATTGTAACATTAGCTGTAGAGGAGAGTTTAAGCCATAATTACTGTGGTGGAATTTAATGTGCATTGGGGAAAAAGTACTAAGCCGACAATTGAAGGCAGGCACATGCAAACCGATTTGTGATAAAAGCGAAGGACAGTCCATATCATAGCTTAAAAGTTTATGTAAACACAGCAATTGTGAAGCATTTCTACGTATTCGCAGAGACCTCATTTGAAATGTATTTAATCTATTCTCATAGCTTTCATTACGGATATATTTATTTGCAAAAAAACTTAACTTTGAAAGAAACTTTTTTTGTACAGATTCTATTCGTATTTGTATTATATTTTTTGTGATATGGGCACCAAACAGCTGAGCTATATTCTAGATTCGATCTGACAACAGAGTTGAAAAGTATCTTGTGTGGTAAAATACTTGTAAAATCTTTCGTATTACGGAAAATAAAACCTAGCATTTTAAAACTCTTACGAACAATGTGATCTATATGTTTGTTAAATCTTAGTTCACTATCTAATATAATGCCTAAATCTTCCAAATATTTTTTTTCACACGTCGTTTACTAATTTAACTAGTTTTAAGTTTAATATGTTTTCTGGAAAATTTTAAAAAGTTGCATTTGCCTTCGTTCAGTTCCATACTATTATTTTGACACCATAAGTAGATATAGTCGATATCATCTTGAAGCATTTTTTGGTCCTCAAAACATTTTACCATCCTGTATAATTTTCATCTGCGTATAGTTCATATTCTGATTTTATTAATTTAGTGATATCATTTATGTATAAGGTAAATAATAAGGGGCCTAAGTGTGAGCCTTGTGGTACCCCGGATAGCTGATAAAAATCCCGAGAATGGTAACCACTAACCTTAACCACAAGTGGTCGAGAAGCCAAATAAGATGGTAACCATGTCAGTAATTCATCCGATATGCCATAGATGTCCCTAAGTTTCTTTATTAGTAGGAAATGGTCCACTTTATCGAATGCTTTACTGAAGTCGGTATAAATGACGTCAACTTCACGATTATTACTCATTTCATTTATGATTCTATTAGTGAAGTTTAACAAGTTTGACGTCGTAGTTTTTTTTTTTATAAAGCCATATTGTTTGTCAGATAAAAGGTGCTTAGTTTGCCAAAACAAGTGAGGATATAAAATTGATTCAAAGATCTTTGCAGGAGTTGATAAAATAGTTATCGGTCTATAATTAACAACATCACATTTATTACCTTTTTTAAAAATAGGCACTATTATGCCTTTTTTCCATTCCCTCGGAAATAACCCGTTACTTATTGAGGCGTTATAGATGTAACTTAGTGGATATGACAATTCTTTAGCACAGTACTTATAAAATATTGGAGGAATTTCATCGCATCCTGCACCTTTATTTTTATTGAGTGATTTTAACTTCAGTTCAACGTCCTTTACCGTAAAAAATTGCGTGTTTTGATTAGTGTTTGATTTATTTACTGACTCCGTGTTATTTGTATGAAGTGGCTTATTATAAACCGAAGAGAAATAATCCGCAAAAAGATTACTAATTTCGAAACCTCCATTGGCTGAATTATGATGTAACTGCATCGTGGATGGAATGGTACTAGTGTTGTTACGTTTAGATTTGATATATGTCCAGAAAGATTTAGGGTTGCTATTAATGTTTTCTTGTATTTTTTCAATATAGCCCGAATAAGATTTATCAATAATTTTACGTGTTCTTTCTTTTAAAATATTGTATTGTATTTTGTCCATTTCATTATTATATTTTTTATAACGTATTCGATATTTTTCTTTTTCATTCAATACTTGTATAAGTTTATTATTAAACCAAGGAGGGTAATTATTATTTCGTTTGTATTTTTTAGGAGTATGTTGTTTAATTAGGTCTTTTAAAATTGTGTAGTATTCGAAAACCATGTCATCGACATCTTGACATGTACCTAAAATATCTGACCAATTAATTGAAGATAGTGTCTGTTTTATCGCTTCGTAATTACCATTATAAAAATTAAATATCTTGTTTACTGGTTCCCTATTTTCTTTTAAATAACTGTAACGCATAAAGTTCAAAGAGATATTTAAAGGTGGATGATATTTATCGGCACTCGCGATAGGTTCCGAAGATTCACAGACTGTCACGTCCTCTATATTTGATAGTACTAAGTCCAATATTCTGTTTTTGCAATTGATCACAGAGTTAAATTGCATGCTATTACAAAGAGCCATAAAATCTATAAATGAGATGCCTATGGAACTATCAGGAGCCGTAGGTGTTAAAAACTTATTATTATATTCTCTTGTCCAAATAATATTACTCATAATAAAATCCCCCAGTATAAGATGGTTCCCCGAGTCATTAACTATATTTGAGGCGTTTGTCATGAACGATTCAAGTATCACTGTGTTTATTGGAGGTGGTATATAAACAGCACATAGTTTTATGTTTTGAGATCGACCTTTAAAGTTAGAGTACTCTAGCTCCACCCACAAATCTTCGGCTTTGCTTTCGAATTTTGGAACCCTGTGCGATTTTATAGATTTATGCACGGCGATCAAAACACCTCCCCCTTGTGGCCAAGAATCTATAGAAGGGATAGACAGTCCAATCCATTCCTATAGACTGGAATGGATTGGTCTGGGTATACCAGTTACACAATTTTTTCTCCCTTAAGTAATCATATATCCTCAAATACTTTTATACTACTGTTTTTACACTTCTTCACAACTCACGACGGCATTTTTAAAATATTTTATTGCGACGCACACTGATTTCTCACAGACGATGGCAAATCTCATAGGCAAATGGCGGCCGATCGGCTTGTAGTAGTGTAAGTGTATGCGTCGGGCTATGTATTTACACGTTTACCGGCTTTTTTTGGTGCCTCACTGTTATGTAAGGTGACACGGAGTCCTTATTTTTTTACTCGTCTGTGCTTTTAGCATACATATAGTATGCTTATCTCACACGCGCCCTTCACCGTTTGCTCTCTCATAAAGCTAGTTCGACTATCACAAACAAAAACTTGCATTAAACTGTGCAGTTGAGAAAATTTTAAATCATAAAATTATAATGCGTGTCCTTCATGTCACTGTGCAAATGACAATGACGTGACGGCACGTCCCATGTAAAGTGACAGAGCGTGACAGTGTGTGATGTGAGGACTATTTGATTCCAAGTGTGTACTGTAATTGGTTTCATCGATTAAATTATTAACGCACTGCAAGCGCCGTGAAAATTGAATAGACCCCGCATATAATGGTATTTTTAAGCTTTATCAGCTTATTTTATGCGCCATATTTTATAAACCTAAGTGCAAAAATCGGGCACCCAAAACTTTTCTGTTAAAGTATGGAAATCCTAAACAAAAGAGGTTTAATTTGCAATGAATAAATTAGAAACAATTGTCTATGTAATACATAAAATTACTGGCAAGTATAAAAAAATGTACCAAGTTGACGTGTTGGAGCTGTACGCCCAACCCCACACAAAGAGGATGTAAGTACTACGTAATAAGAGGCGGGATTGCCTAAGAAAAAATTGAAATTTAGTTTAGTATGAAACGTGCATTGATTTGACTTAGTTTGAAATAGTAATTACAATAGGCGACGAAGTATAATCCAGCTAAGTTTGAAAGTGAACAGTTGTTTAAAACTTGGATTTGGATCTATGGATGGATGTGGATTTCGTCTATCTCTAGTCCATTGAAATGTTACATTATTAGGCCTAACCTTGCGTTTTTAAGAGGACGCAATCTTATGTTTTTGATGTATAAGGGGGGTCAGTGTAAAGCTAAAACCAAAATTTTGGGTTCGCCACGCTTGTCTCCCGGCCGCCATCTTGAAAATAGGGGTTGAAATGGTTTTGACGATATATCTCTTTAAACTATTTATCTAATAAAAAAAAATTGCGGACAAATTCTCTACAACTTTAACTTTAAAACTTGTGCGGAGGGTAGATTGAAATCTTTTTGTTGTACTAAATAGTAAATAATTAATTCATCTTTTGTAACAGGCTTAGTAACCGATCCAACTCAATTTATATAAGTGCAATTGTTTTTCTTGTGAATTATTGCAGAAACCAATGTTTTAGTACCTTTATCTCGTAATGTTTTATTTGATTTCTTAGTCTATGTAAATGTAAATAATTGGGTTTTGCATTGTTTAGTATAACTACTAAACAATGCAAAACCAATTAATAGAGCTACGCATGTTAGAACAAAATATAATATTGTAAAAGTGCTAGTGTTATCTTAATATATATAAATTACGTGTCACGTTGTTTGTCCGCGATGGACTCCTAAAATAATGAACGGATTTTAACGGGGATTACTTCATGGAGTGCAGTTTAATCCAACTTGAGAGATAGGATAGTTTTTATTTCGATTTGGGACCCATAATAATTTTATTTTCAATATTTATTTTGTATGGACATATTTTTTGTGGGAGAATTTAGTGACGCACGGTTTGACAGTTCTGCTGTGAAACAATTTCATTATAACAACAAAGAGCTTATGTTACGAAACAATTCTTGATGTTTTGAATTTTATTGGCAAATTCCTATAAAACAGTATTTTTTTTATTATCTACAGAACAACGTCTGTCGGGTCAGTTAGTAAATATATTAATATACAATAGTATGTTATGTTATAAATTAAAATCCATTGTATCATGTATATTGTGTCATATCCAAAACTATAAGGAATTATTACTATCTACATACTCATCCAAAGAGATGTCTTAAAAAAGAAATTAAAGAGTTCTCAAATTAAAAACATTACGTAAATTTACACCACCAGTTGGAGGTTCCTTTGCACAGGAAGCCGGCTAGTTTATGGGTACCACAACGACGCCTATTTCTGCCATGAAGCAGTAATGTGTAAACATTATAACTGTGTTACGGTCTGAAAGGTGCCGTAGCTAGTACAATTACTGGGCAAATGAGACTTAACATCTTATGTCTCAAGATGATGAGCGCAATTGAAGTGCCGCTCAGAATTTTTAGGTTTTTTAAGAATCCTGAGCGGCACTGCATTGCAATGGGTAGAGCGTATCAATTACCATCAGCTAAACGTCCTGTTCTTCTCGTCCCTTATTATCATAAAAATAAACATCATTTACTTCAAAAATACTTTATTATCGCATATTGTTGACAATTATTTGGCAGTCCTTACAGCTGCGCGATTTACAGAAGTTTCATTTTAAGCAAAATGTAAGAACTTCTCTATTGAATAATTAATGGATTTTGGAACAAAGCACTTCCTTACTTCAAAGATCTGTGTATGAATTTATTATTAATGAAAACGAAGTTCAGATGAAAAACAAAAATCTGTTTAAAAATTTATACATAGTAAATACTCGTGATGTTAATAATTTATTCATGTGAGCAAACTTTAGTTAAAAGAATAGGGCTTGTAAGGATAGTAAAAATATAGTTTAAACATCAGATTACCCTCAATTGATTATTGCTTATATTTTGTTTATCTATCTATTTACAGTTAGATAGTTTTACTAACCAGAGATACACAAATAAAATTTGAAAAACAAAATTTTATGAACGATGCGGGATTCGAACCCTCGGGCGTTCGGTGCCGGTGCTCTAACCAACTGAGCTAACCGTTCGAGTACCGCCTCGTTATAAAATTCTGTTTGCTTTGTTCAACTCTCAGGTTGTGGCTTCATAGAGTGTAGATGAAGGACACAACAGGATCTACTATACAGTTGATAACCTGCTCAACCCCAATAGTTGCATATTAGGAAATTGACTTGAGATGTCGCTCTTGTAAATCTAAACAATATGTTATGTTTTTAAAGTCCCGCATCGTTCATAAAATTTTGTTTTTCAAATTTTATTTTATTAATCCTAGAAGTGAGGGTTATCACTTTAAAAACATAACATATTGTTTAACCAGAGATAGACAAATCTATCCTTTTACGCTTACTTACTTTTCAATAACTCATCGACACATAGCATTTTCTACCGAGGTTGTCTATCTATCGTTGAGAGGACGGATAGTCAACTAGAGATAGAAACTCACATACTAATTATTCTTACTTGCATTTCAGTAAAAGTTTCAAGTTATTCAGCGATACACGTAGCTAACTTTGGTGACGTCATTTTTGTTTATCTGTCAACATGGGTGGGTATTGCACCGCGTGGCTAAATAGCTATTCGAAAAGAAGTAGCTTTCATAGCGTAAAAGTAGTAGATTAAAATAAGTAAAGAAAAACTAGACGCATTGTGTCAATGTCAGTTAACTGTCTAATTTTTTTAACCGTGTATTCAATATGTTCACTATCATCAGATGGTTAAATGGAATGTAATATTTCAACTTTACTTTTTGTTCCGATGATATATAATAGATTACGTTTACATATTAGCAACACAGCTTCTATGTACAATAGTGTTCTTAAAATGGCGCCGAAAATATTTAACAAGATTCCAACAGATATCACAGAACTTAAGTTGAAGTGTTTTAAAAAGAAAATTTTTAATCTCCTACTGACAAAATCGTACTATTCTATAAAAGATCTTTTCAGTTGCTTCACTCAATTGACATTTAAAATAAATTCCTCAATTTTTTACTTACTAAGTAATGTTTTTATGAATTTCAATTATTTACATATCTATTTACTGACATTGTGTTTATTATATATTTTTTTGTACGCTACATCATGCGGGCAAGGAATTGAGAGCTTTCATTGTGATTTGTAACTACTTATATATATCTAAACAATTTGTTATGTTTTTAAAGTGATAACCCTCACTTCTAGGATTAATTCACAAATAAAATTTGAAAACAAAATTTTATGAACGATGCGCGGCTCGAACCCACGACCTTTGGCGTTCCGTGCCAGTGCTCTCCCAACTGAGGTAACCGCTCGAGTGACGCATCGTTATAAAATCTTGTATGCTTTTGTCCAACTCAGTTGGGAGAGCACTGGTATGGAACGCCAGAGGTCGTGGGTTCAAGCCCCGCATTATGTTTACCCATGACTACAAATAAATGATGAAATGAAATGAAATGAGATATACTTATTGTATGTTCTAGCTGAACATCTATATCCATGGTATTATGAGATCTATACTCTATGTCGATCTAATATCACGTGTCTACTCAGCGTGAACAGACATGTGTCAAGTTAATTCGATGCTATCGAAGTGGAGCACGCACCAATGAAATTGGACAACACCGGAGAGTAAATATAATCATGTTGGATGGGTTCATTGACCTATGTCATCTAGGTGAGTTGTGAATTGTGTGTTATGAGTGAGAAATTCTTAATAATGTTGTTTATTTTTCATAATATGGGTTTTTGAATAATAATGTTTGCTTTAGTGTTGCTGTGCTTGCCCGCTTAAGTTGTTTGGTTCTAGACGAAGCTATCCCGCTCAAAGTCACGCGTGCCGAGTGTAGGTACCTGCTATTACATTTATGTCCCAAACTACTACATCGATTATTAATTACTACGATATTATCATCCTTTAAGGACTAAAAAAACAAAAATTAATAATCCTTAAAAAAACTGAAAAATTAACATGCTTTCATAGAAAACTTAAAAAAGATTGACCCCACGTTGGTTTGATTGACCTGGCATATAACGTTGAAAATTGCTATAAATATTTATATGACCGTATTTATTGTACGGACTCAGTCAAACTGTTTGAACTGATGTTGAAGTGTATCAGACTAGAAAAAAGAACGATCTATAAGACAGATAGGAGCCAGTTTGTAGAACAGGTTGAAGTTAAAATAGAATAGATTTTTTTTAATAAAAAATAGGGAAAAGACGAGCAGGACGTTTAGCTGATTGTAATACAGTGCAGCTCAGGATTATAGAAAAAACGAAAAATTATGAGCGGCACTACAACTGCGCTCGTCACCTTGAGATATAAGATCTTAAGTCTCATTTGCCCAGTTATTTCACTAGCTAAGGCGCCCTTCTGCCTGAAACACAGTAATGCTTATACATCACTGCTTCACGGCAGAAATAGGCGCCGTTGTGGTACCCATAATCTAGCCGACATCTCAGACTCTTACTGGTAAAATATATTTAGAGAAATATATTTATTTTCCATATGGAGTGACAATAACATAACATATTTCACAAATTTAATTTGAAAACAAAATTTATGAACAATGGGAATCGGGACTCGAAACCGTTTGTGTGTTACAAATTTAATTTGTATAATTAATCCCAGATGTGAGGGCTATCTCTTTAAAAAAAACATCAAATTGTTAACTTATCATATTGGTAATACTTTGGTAAGGCTTTGACACAGAGAGAAAAACCACATCTTGCGCAAAACCCGTCAAGGTTATCGTCTATATAATCTACTATACTGTAGTAAATCTAATTTGTCGAAGAAGTTTAAATATATTTATTAAATTTGTGCTCAGTTAGTCCAAGTACTGTCTGTAAAATTGCCCATAACCTAACTAAGGGCATGTACACCATGATAACCAGTATTTTAGAATGTTTTTTTTTTTTTAATGAAAAGTAGGGACGAGACGTGCAGGACGTTCAGCTGATGGCAATTGATACGACCTATCCAGTACAGTGCAGTGCCGCTCAGGATTCTTGTAAAACCCAAAAATTCTGAGCGTCACTACAATTATTGGGCTCGTCACCTAGAGACATGAAATGATCTTTATAAATACAATTTTCAAGGTTGATATTCATACCATTAGGGAAGCTCAAATCGAGATGATAAATATTTTTCCTATCATCGTGCGCAATGTTCGATTTTGCGCATGCATTTGTGTTCGAAAAGTACCACTTTCCCACATGTTTACAAGAGCGTGTTGAAATATATCTGAGCGTGCGGGAATGTTTGAAAATAGATATAGTGGTCGAACTTGGCGCAACTTAATAGGAAAAATAGTTTACGATCTACTTTGCGCACTTGTATCGTAATATGCTATTGTTCTTACATCACAATCTGTAAGAACAACAGTACATTGACGCCAATCTAGTAAAAATTAACGCCTGCAATACAGACGTGTATCTATGTAGCTTTTAAATATAAATATAACGTTTGAGGCTAAATATTAATGTATCATATGACTGGATTTTAATGGGGATTACTTCATGGAGTGCAGTTTAGGCCAACTTAAGAGATAGGATAGTTTTTATTTGGATTGGGGACTCATAATTATTTTTATTTTCATAATTTTTTCTTGTATTGACATATTTTCTATGAGAGAATTAAATAATAATAATAATAAAATGCATTTGGGTCGATTTCCGTCAAAAGTTCAAGAAATTTAAAAAAACTAAATATGCAGTTATTGGTTTCTTATAAATTGAGGGCATGACTCCTTTCACTACTTTTCTCTAAGTCTCGTAATTTCCGACTTGGCCATCACCACCCTTCTCAAAAAACCACCCTGTATATTTAGATTGCAGTTAAATACATAGTTTCAATACGTATAATATGCTTGTTAAATAAACCACAGCACTGTTTCCTGACTATCAGACGAAGTTTTCTCCTAACATAATATTTATTAACTCCCGCCAACTTACAAATTGTTTTCAGGAGAAATGGTGTTCCGGTTCCAAGATAAGCCACTCAAATTCGTCTCAATTATTCATAGATAAGTTTTGTTATTATATTTTGAAATTTACTTTACTGTTATACAGTATACCTCCTGTGAGTGATACACTTTCATTTATAAACTTTAAAAGTTGTTAGTGGCTACTTTGTCTATAACTTTCGGTCGCACTTTGGATTAGCTTAAATTTTAATAATTTTTACGACCTCTTAATTATTTCTACATAAAATAAAAGATAAAAGATGTCGGGCTTTTTATTTATTTGGGTAAATAAAAAAGTCTTAAAATGAAGGTGAATATCCTATTACGAAGATTAAAAAAAAATATTGTAAATGTTAGCTTTTATAACACCTGTTAAAGTTTAAATTTCAATTTTTTTTTACACCTACTCAGAATAGATAGATGTACAATAGGTAAAGGTGATGCAAACAACACACAGTTAAAGGTTGTCCTAATGCAAATCCCTCAAATATGTGCGAAGGGAACGATGGCTGGTCCATGCGTCAACTCGTGAACGGGTGCTGCTTGTGGTGTCAGGTCGACCTGATATAGTTAATAGATCATTGTATTTGTTGGATGCAATTAATAATTATGACAGTAATCACGACCATCATGTTCACGAAGCATCCTTACACAAACAATGAATTCAAGCATTATTTTTTATTATCAACAGTTTATTCTCTATTACTTTTTATGAAATAATTTATATTATTTAAACACGACTCATGCATTCAATGCAGCACCTTACAAACTAGTATGTTATGTGTATTACAGCCATTGTAAAATACCCTATTTGATTAAAAGGAGTATCTTGTATGTTCTTCTCACGAGCTCAACTTTTTCCGAACATATGATTATAAATACAGTTATTTAAATGAAATATTTATGTATATTCAAAATCGATTAGGCTAAAGTAATTTAATAAAGTTTATTTGATTTTGACTTTGACTTTGACCGTGTCAGTAGAATTAACTATAAAAAAAACAAGAATTAAACTAACTAGCTTGCATAGAAATGCTAGACGCAATCCAGGAATTTAAAAAGATAGAGGGATATTATCTAAGCAATACAAATCCTTCTGATATTATTAACGCCAAAAATTGTTAGAATGTATTTATGTATGTTTGTAACTCTTTCATGCAAAAAGTACTGAATGGATTTTGATGATTGAGTAATATGCTGGTTCCAGAGCAACTCACTCTCAAGTATAAATTCGTGGTTTCTAACACTTAATAACATCGTGTGAAGGTCTTTATTGCGTGTCAGACGTACAAGATTAAGGAACACTTGATGATAGGTGATCAACTTCAGATGTTATCTACTAATTAATGTCAAGGTTTGTAAGCTGAGGTAGTCCTACCGTCGGCGAGAAAACGAGTACCTATCACATATTTTCTCGAAAGAAACGTACAACAGATATATGTACTCCGCGTAAATAAAAGAGACACAGATATTAATTATATTTTATCGTTTACTATCCACCTGACGCACATTGCGGATGTTAACTTACTCATAGCTTCTATTAATCAAAATATATTCTAAACTGAATTATTATGTAGCGAAAATAACTTAAAATGGGAGTTTTTCGCCTTCCACACGTGCAATAAACACATAAGTCTGTTGTAAATTAGTTTATGTAAAATTATCACAACATAATGATTTCAATATTATGTTTGTTTTTGCGCATGGTAAATAATCTTTATAAATTCTATATCTTTTAAACAGTATTAAAAATAACTTTTACAGAAATCGATAATCCAACTCCGAACTAATATTGACACCTACACAAAAGGCCGCGAGATTTTCTGACTGGGTGATTGGTAAATTTGTTTACTGGCAAATACGACTAAAATGAAAAATAGAGCCCTTTTAGCAAACCGTTAGGACATTTCTTAAATTCAATTAGGTCTGGCTCCGGGCTTGTAAATATATAGCTTACAGTGGTAGTCACGGCCGCATTTTTTAAAATATCTTTTTTTTGTAGGATTCGTGTAACGTACATTTACCACAAGTCAAATTTATTTTACATTCAAGCACTAAAAAGGCAAAATTTTAAATTCCGCATTTGTTAGCCAGTTCATTTTTAAACAATTTCCCAGTTGAAATATTTCGCCCGTTGCTACTATGAAATACAATATATTGTATACTAGCTGACCCGGCAAACGTTGTTTTGCCATATAAAGTATAATTCACGCGATAGTTTTATAGATAATAAATAGCCTATATGTTATTCTGGTGTGTAAGCTATATTATTGTAAAGTTTCATCAAAATCCAATCAGTAGATTTTGCGTTAAAGAAGTTCAAACATACATCCAGACATCCAAACTTTCACATTTATAATATTAATAGGATAAGATACGACACGATAAGTGATAGCTATTTCCACTAAACTCTGCATTAAAGATTCTTGTTTTGTTAATATCTGTAATTTTAGTTGGCGGCAAATCTAGCATTATAAAAACGTACGAGACGGATGAAAATAGCAACGTTAATTTTATATTTATTTCTTAGTATCTTTGTTTTTTTATCACTTCCGTTGCACTATCTACAAATTTCATAATAATTTGTTATTATGTATTACAAGATACATGTATAGTGTAGATAGTACAAAAATGGTTTTATTTTTTCAAATTTTTGTAAAGCTTCGATTTTTGGGCAACCACATGACTGGTATGCTGAAGGATGAAGGATTGCAGGGAAATTTATTTGCAGATTAAGACTCCATTCGAAATATTATTTTACTGATGAAAATTAGCTTCAATGACTCCCAATTTCAATAAATGAAGAACTTTAATTGATACTTTTACTTTCATGGAAAATCGTTTAGTGAATAATTCAGAATGATATTTAATCAAGCTTATTTTAATTGAGATATCTTTACGAGTTTTTACGAATCATCCACCGGACATTACGTCAAAATGCAAAATACCATCCGCGTCACGTTGACGTCTGTTATTCCACAACTTCGCGTTTTTCAAGAAATTTCTTGTCTCGCACAGCCACTTTGTGGAATCAATTAATGTCCTCTGTTTTCTTGAACCGATACGACTTAGGGACCTTCAAGAAAAAATTATACTCCCTTAAAAGACGACAACGCATCTCTTGACACCTGTTGTTGCGGTTGCCTCACGACTCCCTATCCCGTGAGCCTCTTGCCCGTTTGCCTCCTTATATAAAAAATAATCATGGAAGTTCTAAATGGTGCCGACGCGCTGTGGATATACCTTGAAAGAGAAAGATTTATAAAAAAGATAATAATAAGTTTCTAAGATTACATTATATGATTATATTAAGTGTAAAACGGGGTGATTATTTAAATTATACACACTTCTTCATATAACTGGGCCGACTTTCTACCTATTTGATTTCACAATATGTAATGAGTACTTAAAACTTAGCGCTCTCGATTAAAATACGAGTCGACAGCCAATCGTGTTAATGCTAAAAAATGACAGCAGTATCCATGAATAATATTGAAATTAATTTAGCTAAAGAACTGAATATAATGTGCAAAAAAGTTATTTATTATCACTGAACAATTGTATTTATATTATTTTATTATGAGTATAATTAGATCATTATCAGAATAAACAAAAATTATTAAGTCTTTATGTGTGATTTTAATTTAATGTTCGTACTGTTGTAGAAATATGATTAGGTTAGGTTCATTAGGTCGCTACTCATTAACGTGTTCTTCAAACTAGAGTGATAATTATATAACGTAAGTAGCTGACCCTGCAAACGTTGTATTGCCAATTAAAGTATTAAAAAAAATCAATAATTGAAGGAATAAGATTTAGGGTGTAAAAAATAGATGACGACCGAGAATTTTATATATAAGAAGACAATTACTAAAATATTAAACCTAACGATCAATTATTTACAAATTAATTACTAATAGTTGTACTTTAATTTAATTATAAAATATCGTATGATTCCATGACGTTGGCAGCGTTTAACTTAAGATTTTGTAATTAATTTTGTAAAGTATTAATAAAAGATAAATAAAATAAAAGATTAATATTTGAATTGGAATTTGTCATTTGTATACACATGGATGCTGTTAACCTATCCGAAAGATATTCTGATGAGTTTGTACATCGTGTAGTACGCAAGCATTGAACAAAATGATTATTATTAAAATTTATTTATGAAATAAGACCAACACATCCAAAAAATACAAAAAGCTAAGATCTTAATAGTTTAATTGTAAAATTAAATAGGCAAATGTTACAAAAATAAAATAAATCAATTCCAAATCAAAACATTAGGAGGCTTTGCAAAGGATGCCGGCTGATGATGGGTACCACAACGGCGACTATTTCTACCGTGAAGCAGTAATGTGTAAACATTATCGTGTTTCAGTCAGAAGGGCGCCGTAGCTAGTGAAATTACTGGGCAAATGAGACTTAATATCTGATGTCTCTAGGTGACGAGCGCAATTGTGGTGCGACTCAGAATTTTTGTGTTTTTCAAGAATCCTGAGCGGCACTGCATTGTAATGGTTAGGGCATTAAAAAATTCTAAGAATGAATTACAAATAATTACTCGACGACTAATATTCAAACAGTAATCTGACAGAATGAGGCCCTAACTCGACAACTGTAGAAGCGGAAAAGAGGGCGACGCAATAAAAAATCGAATTACTTAATTAAATATTTATATAAGATCTATTAAATGAATAGAAGCCATTAACAATTTAGGCCTTACATGGAGGGATCATGAAACTTATTTGTATAACCCTATCTACGAGTTTGATGGGGATCAAACTTTATTAAGCTTATGAACTAATACGATATTATGTGCTAAGGGGGAGGAGTCCCGGAAAACTGAGGAAAAGTAATGAAAACCTGGCTATTCGTGGTTGAATATAAACTTACATACTAACTTACAGCTACCAGCTAAGAGGGCTACTACAGTGAGAAATCGCATTTTATAAATATCGTCCCACTCTTCTCTCATTTTCTATAATATGTTATTTGAACTGATATTGATCATTGTTGCAAAATGATTATAAATGCAGCTTCAATTACTGTAGTTATTTGGATTAATTCCTTTGTGATCGCTAAATATCTGAGCTGTAGGACATCAACAAAAGATAAGGATATAGCTACATTTAAAACTTGGAAAGATTTAAGGGTAAGTCTTAAATTTGTCTTTGAAGTTATACTTCTTTAGGCGCGTTAACACTGTAACACAAAAGTAACAGGTTGAAGTTGGTTCCTAAAATTTTCTGAAGTCGACGTCATTCGTTATTTTTTTTGGTTTCTTCGTCCATTATTAGGACAGGCAAAGGGTTCAAGCCCACACAGCCGTATTCATTACTTAATAATTAATTGTCAAAACCATATTTGCAGGATTTTACAAGATTGTTCTCTCTAAAAACGCAGAATAGCACGAGGAATAAATAATTTTAATGATTTTTACTACGTTACGCCAACGAAGTATAACTTCTTGCGTGCATATATAAGTACACACACACTTTTTTTTTCTTGGCTACACCCATATCATTAGGCATAAAGGCATAAAAGGCATTTATTTTCTCAAAATTGATTCCTTTAGAATTCTTTTTGATGTCATTTCTTATACTACTAGATACTACTACCGCTTCGGAAACAAATGGCGCTCTGAGAGAGAAGAAGCGGCGCAAGAAACTCTCCCAGCATTCTTTTTTTATGCGCTCTTTTCAATAAAAATATACAATATTGTACAGTCGCTATAACATAATCACAATCTAGTCCCAGACTGTCCGATCATTTAGATATTCAGCAGTGGAGTAATAGGATTTACGACAGAGCCATTTTTTTTATAAAACATTTAAATTTATTTATAGATAATGCCTGAACAGTGGCTGGGACTTTATTGTAGAAGTGTATACATTTACCCTTAAAACTATTATGTATCTTATGAAGCCTACTAGAATTAGTTACAAGCAATCCCTTATTTCTAGTGTTATAATAGTAAATGAAGTAGAATCTATTACAGTGAATAAATAATATACTGTTATTAAATATCGACACATCCTAAAAGCCGTACTAAAGCCGTTGTCTTACACAACCCGAACCCGATCAATGTAACAACAATATTAACTAACTTAAGCACACAAGACTTGTTACTGGGATGGACAATAGGGTGAGCCAAATACAAAACAGACGAAAGAAAACAATAGACAGAACAAAGATGAATATTAAAAAGTCTGACTCAAGCACCGATATATGATTTCAATCTCTCACTGAATCTCTAAATATCATTTATAGAACTATACACACCCACTGAAGACGCAACTTAAGAAGAAGTACTATCAGATAAAAAGATGATGGTGAAAACGCAGTATTGGGATTATACGACTAAAGCATCAACTACAAAATAACCTAGCCATAATAAATATTTAAAAAAAAAACTAAAATCCTTATGGTATAGAACTTTTGCAAATGGAATGATTTAAAACCAATTCTCTGTAATAACCCTAAAATAACTGAATGATTATGGAATTTTAAACGTAGGACACAATAAAAAGTAGAGCTACGTTTCAACATCTAAAAGTAATAATTAAGAATAGAATTGCAATAAAATGGAATCAACTAAATAAAAGCTAAATTTTTTACAGCTTCGAGGAACGATACATATAATTATAACTGATAAATGACCAGAAACAACCGCGATAATTTGACAGAGTGTATATGGAGAGACAGAGAATGAACTTACATAGACAACCAACAAAATAATCTTTAAGGATTTTTCTTTTACACTTGCGAAACTTTAAAAAAATGTTTCAATTCTGCACAATGTTATTACTCTGTCTTAATTAACATTACTACGAGCGTTTAAAAAAAAAGCATGTTGCTTAGCTAATGTCTGGCAACCGATATAGCCGAGAGTAAGCGACCCTACCTACTAAGCTAGAGGTCTCGGGTTCGAATCCCGATAGGTGCAAACATTTATATGATGAATATGGATGTTTGTTTCCGAGTCATGAATGTTTATATGAATTTATGTATGTTTAAGTAAGTATATTGTATAAAATATATCTTGTGCCCATAGTACAGTCTATGCCTAGTCTAGGGTAAGAGAATTTGTGTAGTGTATCAAAGTTATTATTGTAAAAAAAATATATTTATGAAGATATACGTATATTTATATTTTTTTATGATTTGGCTACAAGACATAAATTTTGTTTTATACACAAATATCAGCATAATAAAAAGGTTGTGTTTATTTTGCTGTTATTGTTTCGACTGTCCGCAAAAACTACTGACTGACTCCGTCTATCAATTAATTTACTTTAGCCTGCGGTACGGGATGTCGAATATATGATAGTCTCAGCTCAGCGTAGCGTATCGCTAAGCTGTAACCGATATTGTCACTGTTGTTTGTTATAAGACTGTTCTGAATTATTTAGTAGGATTACTCTGTTTCATAGTATTTACTCAAGTTAAGTTGAAGTTACATTCTAACGGCCTTACAAATAAACTTGGTATAAATTTATAACTAAGCATAAACAAAGAATATACAAAATGTTTCCAATATCGTTGACAACACTATCAATACAATGATAATTCTGAAGTTTTCCGAATGACAAGCTGCCTTGCAAATAAACGCGGGAAACGTTATAGGTCGGAATAAACCAATCGTAAGCAAAATGTCTATTTCTAAACATTTTGCATTTTATTGGTTTATGATTAGTTATAACTTTATGCTAATTTTATTTGTAAGGCCGTAAAAAATTACTTACATTTCACGCTACAGTCAAATTACAGGCAAGGCTGTTTATTATGTTTAAGTCCTGCATTAGTCGCCATAACTGAAGATGCAGCTTACTAACGCGTTATGTAACACTAGCTGACCCGGCAAACGTTGTTTTGCCATATAAAGTTTAATTCACGCGATAGTTTTATAAGTAATAAAATATTGCCTAAATTATAGCCTGTACATCATTTTGTTCTATTGTCAATAGTTTTTGCAGCGCACGCAAAAATAGGTTCTCGATTTTACACCTTGTGTTACAAAATAGCAATTTTATTACGGATCCCTAATTTTGAAAAAAAAACAAGCCTTATAGCCTTCCTCGATAAATGGACTACCCAACACTGAAAGAATCATTAAATCGGACCAGTAGTACCAGAGATTAGCGCGTTCAAACAAACAAACAAACACTGCAGCTTTATAATATTAGTATAGATATAAGTAACCTAACTAATTAAAATTAAATGAAACAACTTAATATCATTTCAGTTGGCATCTAATTTAACGAACATAATATAGTATCTTCTAAATATAAGACGAGACACTATTTCCGCTCCTTGTCATCTGTTAAAATAGTAAAAAATTTCTAATTAAGTAATATTTCGATGTTTGAAAGTGAATTAAGATGTTATTCAAAGTCAAAGTCTAAAATAAACATTATTAAATTAGGTTTGAGGTAAGCGCTTCTTAAAACGAGAGCTTGAATTCATTGTTTGTGTGAGGATGCTTCGAGAACATGATGGTCGTGATTACTGTCATAATTACAAATTGCATCTAACAAATACAATGATTAAATAACTCTAACAGGTAAACCTGACACCAAAAGCCATATCCGTTCAAAAGTTGACCTATGGACGAGCCGTTGTTCCCTTCACACATATTTGAGGAAAGGAGACGACCCAGCACACGACGCCCGCGCAAGCAATGTGATTTTAGTGAGCATGACGCATATTACAATGCTAATGTTAAATTACATTGTTTTATTTATGTTTTTTGTAAGACAGTGGTTTTCCATTCCACGCTTTAAAATATAGCATCTTATGACTATAAGTTGATAAATGTTGGTTGTTAAGTTTGTTCTGGTCTCCGCTCATCAATCATGTATTTCAAGTATCTCTCTCATAACTCCGTCCCTCACAATCACGTCCCCGATCCTTTCACAAACGAGGAAATAATTCTCTTGGTTTTACAAATACTTATCACATAGTATGAAGGGACGAGCAGCTATCAATCACACTCTGTTCACTTGATCATATAGATTTTGGATACATATTATATGTACATCTACTTGTACCGTCTGTTTCTAAATGTTTCGTTGTATAAAACATTTATTTTAATCTTCTTCTTCTTCTTCGTTACACTCTTGGCAGAGCGGTCGTGGTCATCACGAAGTGACATCTTTTGGGGCAGATGTGATTCGCCCCACGAGCATCCGCCACTTTTCCCTGCTGGCCGACAGTCTGGTACACTCGTTCATTGGACTGCCCACAGCAGACTTAATTTGGTCGGTCCATCGCATAGGCGACCTAGTGCCCTAGCCATTTTGCCCTGCATGACAAGGCGCTCAAAGGACTCACTCTCACGCCGGGAGACGAGTCCGAAGAACTCAAGAATGCGACTCTGTACTAACACCGAAAGGTGATTGGAGAATGGAGACGTTGGTGCGGAACTCGGTCCATGAAGCTCCCAGCCTTCTCCCCCAGAGCATCAATTTTCTTTTTTTCGACATTTCACAAAGTCCACGTCTCTGCAGCAAACAAAAATATGAGAAAAGCAAGTGTTTGGACGAGCCGGATTTTCGTAGCTTTTGTTATGTTTCTGATCTTCCATATTTTTCTTAACTTGCCCATAGTAGTTCTTGCTATCGCCATACAGCGCTTTACTTCATCTACGCATCCTCCATTGTTTGAGATTAAAGCACCGAGATATACATAAGATTGCACGACCTCGCAGTTCCCAATCTGCGTGAGTTCGGGCTAGTTATAGATGGTTCATGGCTCATCATCACCTTGGTTTTACTACAGCTAATCTTTAATCCAAACTCTAGACTCACGTGCTCCATTTTGGGAAGTAGCTCTTCCATATGACTAACACTCGTCGAGAAAAAAATAATATTAACATTTTGTAATAAAAAAAATATTTGAAAACATGTGTTAAAACGTGACAGGCGATCATTAGATCATGAAAGTTTTCCAAACTTAATTTATAACTTTGAATAGGTATGATGCAAGGCGCTTTTCACGAAACAAATATACAATAGGATTCCCTGCAAGTAGAATTTGAGTTACCCCGGTGGAAGCAGTATACAGGTCCATGTCGGCTGTTGTTGCTCATAACCGAAGCCCGTTAATACTGGAGTTGCACAATACAATGGAATCTTTTTGTTCATTAACTATTTCTTCAGATCTATGATATTTTGAATGTCTCCAACGTGCATTCTTATATTAACGACAGTTCTGCCTCTATATACATAACGTCGACCAGTGCTGGAAGAAACTTGTCTTCTACAGAGACCTATCTATTTTAGCAAATCTAATTTGTCGGATCACCGTTATTTGAACTCCTCTGAGGACCTCACCTAGTAGCAACAGACTGTGTGACGAATTTCCAACTCCGCAGACATCTTAAAAGCAAACCTAAATTGGTTTCAAAGAAACTGATGTTCATGGATAGAGCAAGGTTTAAAAGGCATATTCTCGCAGTCCATAAGGTCATATAGATTATTGCTCACATTTTTGTGTGTTGCACTCCAGTAGCAGCTAGAACCATTTGAACTAATTCTACACCGTGCTTGGCATTATCTAAATACATTTTTATATTATATAAGTGCATTTTACTGCATTTATCTGACTGCGCCAAACTCAAACTGAGCACTCTTAATCATCATATTTTGGATTGAACTGCCATGGGCGGTATTTTCCGGTCGATTTTCCTTCACTGCTCGTAGAGGTGATGGCACCTTAAATTTGGCAACAATCTTAAGATAATTGAAGTCGTGTTGACTCTCTGTATGGGCGGCATTAATCATCAGTCATCAGGTGATATATACCCCAATATACGTATAGTAAGTACCCTAGATAAATCACCTCTGGTTTAACAAACATTTTTTAACTAAATGATTTCAAGTCATAGATGTGCTTATGTATTTTTTACATAAGAGGCGGCAAGATACTCACTTGATCGGAGATGTTGAGGCAACCGCCCAAGGACATCCGCAACACCAGGGGTTAAGAGATGAGTTGCCGGCCTTTAAGTTTTATTTAGTTTTAGTTATCTAATATAATGTATGTATGTGAAAGTATATCTTTAGGTTTTCTACTTTGACAGTGACGAAAATGTTTCACTTATGAGAAGATGAGATCGATACTACAATTGATGAATACAAAAGTTGGATTCACTGAATATCATCGCAATCTTCGTACTAAAATTTAAAGTATGTTATATTTAAAGTAATTTAATGTATTTATTATTATTTATCGCAACTTCTTAAGAAATACTCAAATGAGTTCAGTTGCCTAAGTTCAGCTGAATTGTGTAATGATATTATTTCTTAAAACTTAAACTATTATGAGATAAACATATTCTAAATTCTAGTTAATCCATTTTTTAACTTCTAACTGCATCCACGGTTCTATGTAATCACGATAAGAGATTTAACAAAGGCATTACCAAACTTCGTGGAAGTACACCTTATTTAAACGTTAATCGGAAATGGGTCAAATTAAAAGTTTTCTATCAATATAAATGATAAGAGTAACACAGACTTTAAAACAGTGCTTTGCGAAATTAGAATTTTGAAAATATAAATATAATAGATATAATATTTTATCCTTAATGGTAGTCATATGCTCTCGCGGACTTTTCTGTAGATCCGTATGAGATACACAATTCCACAATACATTATTTTTAACCGACTTCAAAAAAGGAGGAGGTTCACAATTCGTCGGTATGTTTTTTTTATGTTTGTTACCTCAAAACTTTCGACTGAGTGAACCGAATTTGATAATTCTCTTTTTATTTCAAAAGCTGGTGCTTCCCGTGTGGTCATTGTAATTGGTACAGATCTGACAATGGCATCCATGAGAAAACCATACAAGTCTTAAATTTGCTATACATACGTATAGCAAAGTGGATGATTAATTTACGAAGAACTCAATATCGCACCAACCGATTTAGATTATTCTTTTTTTATTGGAAAGGATATACTTCAAAGATTTTGCTAGCAAATTTAAGACTTTTATGGTTTTCTCATGGATGCAATGACAATGGTTAGATCTGGACCAAATTACAATGGGGCCAAACGGGAAGCACCAGCTTTCAAATAAAAAAAGAATCATCCCAATCGGTTCACCCAGTCGAAAATTTTGAGGTAACAAACATAAAAAAAGAACATACAGACGAATTGAGAACCTCCTCCTTTTTTGAAGTCGGTTAAAAATAAATATATTTGAATAAATTTATAATGGAGAATCAGTAACCTGCGAAATGATTCTTTAGTTGGATTATTGCTTTATCTAACAACACAATCTAATTATACAGAAAACGACTCCATTATATTTTTTATCAATATCCGTTAAAATACAGAACAATAACGATAAATACACTCAAATTAAAACGCGGACCAATTTGACAGGAGACTAATGGACACTAAATTGTTTCAAAACGATTTCATAGTGTTCTTATATTCCTTATCTTTCTTACGTCTTCCGTCTTTTTTCGAACTAGGTTTTTATGTAAGGATAGTTATATCACTTTCACACAGGGTTCGTCTATTACGGTAATATACTAAGTTTACAACTATATGTGTCGGATTTATTTTCTGTCACGCATTCCTTTTTTCTGTTTTACACATCAATTCCAGAATGGTGTTGGAGACGAATGTTAAAAATACATTGGACGGCTAATCGCACCAATGCATCGATGCTGAACCAGCTCTGAATAAAAACTCGCTTGTCCACCTTATGCAGACAACGTATTCTTTCATATTTTGGCCACATACGGCGCAGAGGCGACGCAAGGTTGAAAAAAAAATTGTGGTTGGAAATACCGAAGGTCCAGGACCATGGCTGGACCAAATTAAAGACTCGTCAGTGAAATTCCAGTAAAAAGTTGTAAAAGACGACGGTGGAGGCAGATTATCCGTTACAGATGCAAAGCTAATGCTGTCCACAATTCTTGCATATGAGGGACCAACCCCAGATACATCAATTGTAAACTGTATATAAAATGTTTGACTTTGAATTATTAATTTGGTGTCAATTAAATAAGTCGTAAAGTAATTACCAATTCGTAAAAAATGGCTCTGAGAGAGACAGGAAACGGTACAACGAAATCTGTTAGTATCTTTTGGGTGCTCTATAAGTCAATCACAATCTTGTCCCATTTTAGCAAATATAATATTTTAAAATTGTATTCCTACGTATTATATTTTTAGATGATTTTAGATTTACTAACTTCATGTAAAGGTTTTAATGAAAACTGTTAGCAAGGAAATTTCTAACTCTACTTACTATTATTAATATTTCTACGATTAAAATAAAATTTTAATATTTTAATATGGTTAACAGTTAAGATCAGAACGGCAATTTTATTCAATAAAAGCCGGTATTAGATCTTTTAGTTCATAAAAATTGTGAGATAAATCTGTACCGCTTAAATAATACGTAAGCGAGGAAATATTCGTATCACTAGTAAGTCTCGCGATCGTAAACTTTACGACTCTCATTTGAAAAAGGTTTTCATTTAATATTGTTGAGATATTCATTCATTTTCCTCCATTTTATTTAATAATCACAGTGAAATGATGCTATTTGTTTGAATAACTCGATTAATAATTACAAATAATTTGTCGAACTTCTCTTATATCACGTTATCTTTACCGCAGAGTATGGATGGTCCTTTTCCGGATGATACTTTCATCATCAGCCAGTCCACTGCTGGATAAAATCAACCCCCAAAGAGTTCCACGACGATCGGACCTACGCTGCCCTCATCCAACGTATTCTGGCGATCTTGACCAGATCGTCGGTCCATCTTTGGAGCGCCTACAAACACTGCGTCTTTCAGTACGTGGTGGCCATTCGAGGACTTTACTGCCACAACGGCCATCTGTCCGTCGAACTATGTGCCTTGCTGTCACTTCAGTTTCGCAATCATTTGGGCAATGTCCTCTCCATTGCCCTGTGAGTGACCAAGAGCTTTGTCATATGGCCCATATTTAGCGACCACGTCTACGTACCGTAAGTCATCACTGGCAACACACACTGATTGAAAACCTTCGTCTTCAGACGTGATATTTGGATTTTATGTTTGTTTAACTATTCAACTCATCATCATAGAATTTCGTGCTTACATTTTCTCATGTACAGAAAAGGATATGGAACACATTTTATAAAAAAAAAACGGCCAAGTGCAAGTCGGACTCGCCCATGAAGGGTTCCGTAGCAGCAAATAACATAATATATAAAAGTTCTTGTAGTTCATTGTAGCGATTCATGACACATAAAAAAAAACTACTTACTACATCTCGTTCAAACCAGTTTCAATCAATCAAGTTTGGCTGGTAATGTACATCATATATATTTTTTTAAATTACCCAGATTTATTTAGATGTTAGAAACCTCAATATCATTTTTGAAGACCTATCCATAGATAGCCCACACGTATGGGTTGGATGAAAAAAATTTTAAGTTTCAGTTCTAAGTATGGAGAACTCCCAAAATTTATTGTTTCTAGAATACATCTACTTACCAAGTTTCAACAGCTATAGTTCTTATAGTTACGGAAAAAAGTGGCTGTGACAAACGGACGGACAGACAGACAGATAGACATGACGAGTCTATAAGGGTTCCATTTTTTGCCATTTGGCTACGGAACTCTAAAACACCAGCACTATTTCCGAGTGACAAAAAATGGGTTTTATGTTCGTCGGACATATTAAACTAAGGCGACCACAGAAAGCGACCGAGATGTTTTGGGTAATTTAAATGAATATATTTTATTAATTACGAATTACACGCCATCTAGTGTTCAAAGTCCAAGTACATCAATCAAAGAGGCTAAATATATTATTATTTTTTATTTATTATTACTATTCAATTGATATTATACTTATACTGTAGTATAAGCTGTTTTCAAGCCGAATTAAAAAACCTCTTAAATTTAATGGTTGGTTACTAAAATGCTGTGGAATGATCTTCCTTGTGCGGTGTTTCCGGGACGATACGTACGGTACCTTCAAAAAAGCGCTTTAATCTTCCTTAAAGGCCCGCAATGCTCCTGTGAGTCCCTTACCCTCGTTTGTCCTCCTTTTCCAGAAAAAAATAGTTATTTTAGTTTAATTATTTTTTTTTACTTTTTATTCATATTTCATATTTCTGCCACCAGGTAGCAGCAGTAGGTAATATTTTAGGTTTTGAGGTTGAGAGCTTTTTACGCATCTACTTCTGTTTATCTAATTATGTTTCAGTATTTTTATTTATATTAGGAGCATGCCAAGGACATTGGAAATATTTCGAAGAACTAGAGGGGCTATACTAAGTATTGCAATAATAGCCCACGTTTGGACCTCTTCTAAGCTTTGTTATGAATATATTTTATGTTAATTCTGCTAAGTTTTGTTAGTCTACATGCAGTTGCACCACCCGCCAGTCCTCAACTTACGTGATAACTCCTCCACCGAGAAATTGGTGACCGCTGAAGTCTTGACCGAAATACGGGGTGTTTAGCCCACACGGTGCACGGCAACTTGAGTTGTTGGCTATGTAAACAGATCAAATTTGGGGCATATTACATAACAAAGTACAAGCTAACAATATTAGTGGTTTTAGTTGTAACTTGCTTTTATATTGCAAAATAAAGTAGCTGTAATAAACTACAAGTGGTAAACTATTAGTTATAATAACTAGTATTATAAGTAAAATTTACTTGTTTCTGTTTTAATGAATGTATGAAGTATGTAAGCAAACATAATGTATGAAGTAGAAAATACAAAATTATTAGAAGAAACTTGAAATTATTTTTACGTTCCTAAGGGGTATATATTATTAAAGTATTCCTTGATTGAAACTATACAATTTATTGAATTCGTCAGCAGATGGAGAAGAAGATGAATTGCTCCTGGCAAGGCGTCAGCGAAAAATTTACAGAAGCCGAATAAATTTCACCATTGAATTAGAGAAGCGTATTCTACAGACAATTTTCCAATAACATTCAACAAAGAAGCAATGGTGATGGACTTTCTCTCAGTCAACTGTGTTCTACTCTCCGCTGGCTTGCTGATCATATTAGCACCAATATTACTAGTTCAGATGAATACATTATGCAACAGAATAAATTTGTACTAGAAGATTGAGATTATATAACTTGTAGTTTAGAAAAACTATGAGGAATGGTTATACTAGTGTGTTTTATAAAATAATAAATAATTGTTCTGCAACAAAAATTAGCACGACTTGTATATCATTAGGTTGTAACATATGTTATTATCCAGTATTATTAGTAAAGTTATGCAACAGGCCCTTGGTTTCTGAAACAAATTATTTATTTCTACTTGATAGAACCAGAAATTGAGTCTCAATTGCTTAAGTAGCTTCGGATAGCCTACCCTTACTATTATTACCCTTTGCAATAGCAAGTTTGGTTGGCAAGGTTGAGTTACTTGGATTAAAGACTTGTGATACATATTATAATTCAGATCAAATGAAAGAGCAATACAACAACTAGATATGCCAATTTCCATATTATATAGGTACTGGTACAATATTGAGAGAGATGAAGTTATATATCTGCACAATTAACAAGTAATTTAAGTCGAGTGATTTGTGATGATGTGATGATAATTTATGTACTTTGTCCTCACTACTCTCTTAAGGTTATTTCTCTTAAAAAGCCATTTATTTTCTCAAATTTGGTTCCTTTTGATGTCATATCTGATACTACTACCACTTCGGAAACAAATGGCGCTCTGCGAGAGAAGACGCGGTGCAAGAAACTCTCCCAGCGATCTTTTTTGCGCTCTTTTCAATAAAATATATAATATTGTACTGTTATTGTTATAAAATAATCATAATCTAGTCCCAGGCTGTCCGATCACTTTGATATTCAGCTGTGGAGTAGTAGGATGCCTGAACAGTGGCTGGGACTTTATTATAAAAGTCTATCTTAAAGCTATTATGTATCTTATGAAGCCTACTAGAATTAGTTTCAAGCAATCCCTTATTTCTAGTGTTATTATAATGAAAATCAAAAAAGCAAAAAGGTTAAATTACAATAATATCAGCTGGTAAATCAGTAGATTTTTGGTAGTTAGTTGAGTCGATAAGAACACAATGATTGAAAGTACTCACCTAACATATCACAGATCTTGGGGGCCTTGGTTCGAAGAACGATTACCATACGAGTAATACATCACTGACGGGTACGTTTTCAATTGACGTTTACTCTTTATGTAGGTTCAGAATTCTCGAGGATTATCTTTGATATCGCTTTCAATATTCCTAATATACGCTTGGTACATTTGTGGTCTCACGGTGTTAGCTCGATCACTTAAATTTAAAATGGATTACAATTAATCGTTTTGTTTTTTATGATGATAAGGGACAAGACGAGCAGGAAGTTCAGCTGATGGTAATTGATACGCCATGCCCATTACAATGCAGTGCCGCTCAGGATTCTCAAAAAACCCAAAAATTCTGAGCAGCACTACAGTTGCGCTCGTCATCTTGAGACATAAGATGTTAAGCCTCATTTGCCCAGTAATTTCACTAGCTACGGACCGAAACACAGTAATGCTTACACATTACTGCTTCACGGCAGAAATAGGCACCGTTGTGGTACCCATAATCGAACTAAAGTGATTATTTGCAAGATGGTTTATTTTTTTGACTCAGTAAATTTGTTACGTAATTCATGTATAATAAAAAAAATAAGACAACTTCATCCAGTTTTATATCATGCAGCTCTGATTTCCGTTTCAGTCTGCACGATTTGGAAGTCCTTTTGATGTAATTTTTAATGCTTAAAAAAAAAAACAATCACCTTAAGGAGAAAATAGGACTTAAAATACTCTGTGCCGTCTAATTTGATAACAAGTTCCACTGAAACTTATTTACCTAATTATAATAAACCACTAAGACCTAAATTCAATGAAAAATACATTATGCTGCACCAAGTTGAGTAAATATTCACAGAACAACACAATAATAGCTAATTCGCGTGATGTGAAGCCATAATGTTTTAACAAAGTGAAAATCCGACCGAAACAAATCTTATCCACAGGCTCGTGAATAATTTGGTCATTTTCTCACTGAATGCTTTGTATTTCATTTCTTTAGGAATGTGATTTCATTGAAGATTACTTCTTAATTTTAATTAAATTTTCCCTTTTCAGAATACTGATTTCTCTTAGGGAAATCTCCGAAAATCTTTTAATAAAATTAGTTTACGTAAGTAACATTTATTTATTACTGTTTATTTTTATTAAATAAATTAATACCTTAATAACAATGAGCAGGGTACAATAATGAAACCCACAGTCGCATCTAATTTAGGTGTCAAGTGAAAATTTGTCAGTTTTGATGAAAATAAAACTATAGAGCTCCTGTATAATAATAATAATAAAAGTGAACTGTTTAATTGTGAAAGCTTATTTATATTAAGGACGCGTTTACGAATCCGACAAAAATAAGATAATTTTCGGTAGAGTTTGTGATGAAATGAAACTAATTCTAACAAAACTAAAAATTGCCATAAATAGATTACTTCTTTATCTCCAATTAGCGGGAAATTTTTGCTTTGAAATTTTGATATTTTATGTCGTAAAAACGATTATCCGTTAACTCTTCACACAAAATTGACGAAATGGGGCTTCATTCAGGATCAGTTTTCTGCTACTACTTACATAATTTTGTCTCTTAAAAATTACGTAAGGAATGCAGATATAATATTTTCAAAACACGGGAAATAAATTAATGAATATGTTATAAATAATCTCAGAAAAAAATATAAATGAATCGTCTAAAATTCATATATTTTTCTGAAAAGCATGAGCTTTAAAGTGTGGTATTAAGGGTTATTTTATTTTGTCACTCCGTACGCATTCCACAGAAAGATCTATCGAAACAACGTCAGTCCGCGCTCGGCCGCCGTCGTGGGTAAACACTGTGTCAGTTGTAAGCAGCATCTCGTACTCGAAAAGACCGCTGTACGAACATGAATATTTTGTTTAAGCTTTACAATACTGTCTTTGATACTTTACATATTTTGTAAGCAGTCAGATTTTCTAAAAATTATGTTGCTTATTTTTTTGTAGAATTAGTGATTTTTAAGTTCATCCCTAAATATAAGGTCTATATTAAATCGACATCGGGCTAAAATCGAAATCCAAGGTGGCGCATATGAAATTTACCAACTTCTCTTCATGGGTGTCATTTTTATGGTTTTCGAGGTCAACAATAACGAATATCGGG
>CATIXQ010000005.1:6722818-6747434 GCA_949711755.1 Leptidea juvernica
GTCATCGACTCGGTCGACACGGCTCACAGTGCTATCTCTCATGTGACGTCACATATACAGAATAGGATCAAGGCCTGCTCCAGGCAGGTTCCGACGATGCAACCGCATCGCCTAAACCTGCCTCCAGAGGTCAGGAACTTACTCACACAGAAGCACAGAGCCACTAGACTTTACGATACCTACAGCGGGTGGTACGGGAACGTATCGCGGAACTCCGCGGCGAACGTTGGGACCGCTTGCTCGGCAACCTTAAGCCATCACATGTGGCTTTCTGGAAGCTGCCTCGCGCGTTCAAACAGGAGCCGCCCACTGTCATGCCTCCTTTGGACAGACCGGGACTGCAGCCGGCGCTCGATGACGATGAGAAGGCTGAATGCCTCGCCGATAGTCTTGAGAGTCAGTGCTCTCCAAATGCAGCAACCGACCCGACACACGTTGACGAAGTTGATCGTGAAGTTGAACGTCGCTCCGCTCTGAGCCCTTCAGGCGATGTTATAAAAACCCACCTCTTACGAAGAGGTGAAGCTAATCATTAAGGAGCTTCACTCCAAGAAGGCCCCGGGGCCCGACATTATAAACAATAGGGTTCTTAAAATCCTACCCTCGACTCTTATTACTTTATTGGTTACCATTTTTAATATTCTATTGTCTAATAGCGCGTTCCCCGAACAATGGAAGGATTCCATTGTTATCGGTATCCCAAAACCCAATAAACCTAAAGCTAATCCGAGTAGCTATAGGCCTATTAGCTTAATTAACTCGATCGGGAAACTTTACGAAAGATTAATTCTCGCGCGTCTTAATCATTACATCGCGGAGCTCAACCTGATACCCGACATACAGTTCGGATTCAGAACCGCTCACTCGTGTCCCCAGCAGGCTCACCGACTCACCGAGTACATTCTCGTACGGCGTCAACTTCACGCTACCACGGCAGCCGTGTTTTTCGATGTCGCGAAGGCATTCGACAAGGTATGGCACAACGGCTTAGTATTCAAGCTATATCAACTGGGAGTGCCAGACAGGCTCGTGCGCATCATACGAGCCTACCTTACTGATCGCTCCTTCCGATATCGAGTAGAGGGCACCCTATCCTCACCCAGACCCATCAGGTCTGGCGTGCCACAGGGTTCAGTCCTCTCTCCCACACTTTTCTCGCTCTTCACGAGCGACATTCCCAAGTTTCTGAGTGTCCAGCTCGCTCAGTACGCTGACGATACGGCACTCTACTTTGGCTCCGCTCTATTGAACCGCTCAACCTTGAGCAGGAACATTAAAGTGCTTCAAGCCGCCGTCGATGAACTAGGCAACTGGTTCAGAAAATGGCGGATTGAAGTGAACCCCACCAAGAGTGCAGCGGTACTCTTCGGTAACGCGAATAGCATCCGCGCTAAAAAACGACCGACCGACGTCATTAAATTGTATGAAACACCCATACCGTGGGTGAAGGATTACAAATACTTAGGAGTCACGTTCAACAGCAATATGAACTTCAAGAAACATATTGATACGGTATGCAATAGAGCCCAATTTGTCCTCAGTCGCCTCTATCCACTTGTGTGTGGGCGAAGCAAACTTCCGCTCAAACACAAAGTGACGCTGTACAAAACCATCGTACGGCCCATACTGTCATACGCAAGCGTCGTTTTCGCGCACACCCGACCGAGCTACTTACGTCGTTTGCAAGTAGTTCAAAATAAATTCACGCGCATGGCAACCGGAGCCCCGTGGTTCATCCGAAACGTTGACCTTCACCGCGACCTAGAGCTTCCGACGATAGCTCAACACTTTAAAGAGATCTCGCGACGCTTCTTTGACAAGGCGCCTAACCATCCCAACATCTTGGTTAGGAAGGCATGCGGGTACACCCCCCTTCACCATAGTCTCAACCCAATAAGACGTCCCAGACACGTAACGGTAGACCCGGATGACGACATCACCATCGCGAACGCGACACCCACACAAAAACCGACACAGACACGCACACACCGCCTTCGCAGGCGTAGGCGCGGTCAACTGACGATGGCCAGCGGCCCGCACCCTAGATACACCACACATTGTTTTGATACCCGACGAGACGTTAGTCCTCGTCCTGTAATCGCTTCACTACACTCACTCACACACGGACTGACTGACGGACTGACTTACACCACTTACACAATCACAAACACACTCCACAAACAAACACAAACACAAACATACATGCACACTAACATTTACACTACTTACACTGATACAAACATACATACATACAATCATAAACACATACACACACACTTACATACATTACACTAAACATCACCACACTCGGCGGCGAGTGTGTTCTTTTCACCTTCATTTTCATTTTCTTTCTCTCTCCTTCCCACAAGCACACAGCCGGTCTGAGGTTCGAGTCTCCTTAGGAGACGCACCGCGACTGTTGTTGCGTAGTCTTTGCGGCCTCCACGGCCCTCGTCCTACTTCGCTGTGAAAGCCAGGGCTGCTAACAGCACAGAGGAGGTTTTAGTCGGTATGGGGCGTCCGCTTACGCGGCCACTCGAGTCCGACATATTACGCCCCGTTCCGGGGCGTAAATACGTAACAGTATTTCCTCCTCTCAAAAAAAAAAGGCAAACCGTGAGAAAAGCCATTTTAGATAAACAAAATTAATAACGTCTCACGGAAGTTTTAATAATTAAAATACAGTTTTATTGATTTTACCTTGATACAATCAAAGTAGAAATATTGTTATTTTTATAAAGTAAAAATTAAATTATAAGATATTTTTCTTAAGAACACCTAATGAATATATTAGTAGTAGTAGCTTAAGGGAGTATGGAATCTGGTCAAAGTCAAAGTCAAAAAAACTTATTACATATGGTAATTAATGCGAACATATGGTTCGCAAAAAGTTGAGCTCGTGAGAAGAACATACAAGGAACTCAACGGCCACTCTTTTCCATCAAATGTAGTATTTTACAATGGCTCTAATATACATAACAAATTAGTTTGTAAGGTGTTGCATCTTTTTTTTTATGAAAATAAGCGACGAGACGAGCAGGACGTTCAGCTGATGGTAATTAATACGCTTTGCCCATTACAATGCAGCGCCACTCAAGATTATTGATAAACCCAAAAATTTAGAGCTTTACTGCTTCATGTAAATAGGCGCCGTTGTGGTATCCATAATCTAGCCGGCATCCAGTACAAAGGAGCCTCCCACTAGTGTGCGTGTGTGTGGTGGATATCGTGTGTCTTCCACCGTATCTTATTTGTCTTAATTAAAACTAATTATTACTGCCAAGCCGATCATTGAGAAAAGATTTACGTTCTCAGAATAGCAGATGTTAAACATTTAATATTATGGTAAACTCACCGAGCACAATGCGCTTTGATGTATTTCAACCTGTATCGACATTTTACAGATACCCGCCTTTACAGTCATTGGTTGTATTTTTTAACTTTGTTGCAATGGCGGCCTTGCAACCGCAGACTGAAGTGTTTCAAAATAAAATTCGAGTCCCGCATTTGATTTTTAAATATTCAATGAAGCAAAGAAATCTTCTATAAAACATTGTTGTATTTTGATACCGAATGCTTACCGAATGCTAAATAACTAACCCAACATTGAAGTGAAAACTTCTTTTGGCGTACCGCACACACATTTTTCGTAGATAGTTGTAGGTTAGGCTAAAATCTAAATTATTTGAAATTGATTTATTGAAAAAATAAACAAAATTTATGAATGCACACTGCATAGCACACCATTCATGATATAATACAAATTAAATTCTAAGTTAATTCAAAGATTCTAATGTGCTGAACTAAGTCACCCAGTCGTTGCGATTTTAATTTTAATGCTCCATAAACGAAACGTTTTAACGACACGAGCATCAAGATGCAATATCAACGTACTTATATTGCTACAGTGACCTACTTAGCGTGAGCTTATATACATCTTTTATCATGCTATGCTTATATCTGTGTTGGAAAAAGTACAGTCGGTTGAAGGTCTCTGTGTTTTTTCGATATAAATGCGGGACAAGACGAGCAGGACGTTAAGTTGATGGTAATTGGCAGTACAATTGCGCTCGTCACCTTGAGACAATTTCACTAGCGACGGCGCTCTTGAGACCGAAAAACAATAATACTTTCACATTACTTTTTCACGGCAGAAATAGGCTCCGTTGTGCTATAGCACATGGGTATACCCATAATCAAGCTAGCATCTCGTACAAAGGAGAATCTCGTGCAAAGGAGCATCTCACTGTTGTCAAAGGAGCCTCCCAATGGATGAATGGAGAGCATAAATTAATTATATCAATTATTCCTACCATCAAATTGGCGGTGTTTTGCTTGCCACGCTGCTTTTTTAAATATTATTTATATTTAAGTTAGTATTCAGTTGACGATGTATATTGAGATTTGAAATTATAACATTATCCATTGGAATTTGAAAATAATGGACACAATAAAGTCATCATATTATAGTTGGCACCCCAGTATCAGCTAGAAATATTTGACCGAGTCCAACGTAGATCTGCTCGAATTGTCGAGGACCCAGTGCTCTGTAAACGGCTCGATCACTTTGCGTTGCGTAGGGACGTCGCTTTATTTTTGTTTTTTATCGCATCTATCACACGGGGTGATCTGAGTTGATACCTGCTGCCAAATTCCACATTCGCACGATATGACAAACAATAGGATATCATCATCAAAGAAGTGGCAATGAGTTTCTTCCTACTTCTTCTAATTAAAACTCAACCTTTTCCGTAATAGTGGTAAATGGTAAAAAGATTAAACTTAAAAAAAATTTCATAAGTGTCTTTTGATGTTGACAATTCTTCAACAGACTCGTGTGTCCACACGACGTATATTATATACCACAAACTTAGTATACTGGCATAATAGACGAACCCTGTGAAAGTAAAATAATGACTATCCTTACGTAAAAACCTAATGGTATCGTGTTGTGTATTAGATTGTGTTGTTACATAATAAAGCAACAATCCAACTTAAGAAACATTTTACAGGTAAATACAGAATCTAAATACTTTCGTGATGTTTATTTTCGTAGAAAATAATATGCACTAAAATACCAAATTTTATATACGCAGTTAACACTCTTTTTTCTTAAGATTATCTTAATTAAAAATATATGTGTGAGAAAAAGAAATATTATATATGTGAATATGACGCCGTTTATTTGTCAAAGGGATTGCATCTCGGACTTTTTAATTTATTTTTATACTTGGGGTTGCGAAATGTCCAAGTGTTCATCAGGGAACGTGGGACTGAAATGTGAAAGCAAATACTTATTATTACAAATAAAACTACATACCCGCTTTCATCATCATTTCAGCCAGAAGTCGTGCTGGATAAAGGCCTCCCCCAAAGATTGCGATGATGATCGGTCCTGCGTTGCCCTCATCCAACGTATTCCGGCGATCTTGACCAGATCGTCGGTCCACCTTGTCCACCTACCAACACTACGGCTTTGGGTACTACGGACTTTTCTGCCCCAACGGCCACCTGTACGTCGAACTATATGCCCGTCAGTTTCGCAACCAACTGGTCTATGACTCTGGTTCTCCTACGGATCTCATTTTTGATGATTCGATCTCGCAGGGAAACTCCTAGCACCAGAAGCAAAATATTACACACTTCACTAACACATCTGTAAAACTAGCACACATTAAATTTAGTCTCGCCGTAATGAGGAGAGTGTTTTTCTATTACGTTCGTAACTAAGTTTATGATATGTAAAGTGAGTGAGTGATACCGCGAGTGAATGTTACCTTAGTCTATTAGATGACGAAGATTGTATGTATAGTTGTACAATGTAAGTATTTTTCATCACTCACGAACAAAAATGAAATAATTCAAAATTTGTACAAGCCTTTGATTGTTTATAACACTCTTTGTAACCAATTAGCATTAGTAGATACATTTATGTAAATAAACGAAAAGCCTTTTATTTCTAACAAATTTAAATTAACTTAATTTTAATCAATTTATTCTCTGTTATTTTTTAAGTGTTAGTATTATTATTTGTTTAGTTTTTGTGTAAGTAGGTAATTTTATAACTAATATTCAGGAACCCCTGAGTGGGTGACGATGTCTTAGGAACTTCAAATGTATCTTTCTATCATGATCTCTGTATAGCTAGAAAGATTACAGATACATAAAAAAGTACGATTTATTAAAAAAAAATACTCAATCTACTACAAATAATTTAGAACGAGTAAATTTTATTCACCCTTGAAGTCCAATCATTTTAAACGTTATTTGAGTGGAGCATAAATTTGTTTGCCATCATATAGAAACGAGGGAAAGTTAAGTAGCTCTTTTAAGGAAGGATATTTCCTCAAATGGTCAATGAAACCTTTTTATAACAAGTCACCCAATTAAGTATTAATATAGAGTTTATTATATTAAGGAAAAATTTGTTGCTAAGCACAAAATGCAGGATATTATTGAGTTTGTGTTTATACAAAGTTTAAAGATGATATTAGAATGACGTAAATAAAATGTTTTTTTAATAACTAGGTTATACTCGTATTGAGCTTCAAACCCCGTGATGAGAATGGGTATTGTATGTGTGATATAATCATTCTATAATTTTATAACAAATACAATTTTTTTTAAAACTTAAAACTATAAATGTATTAATTTGTAATTTTTCTTCAAGTGATAACCCTCACTTCTGGGATTAATTATACAAATTAATATGAAAACAAAATTTATGAACGATTCGTGATTCGTACCCGCGACCTCTCGCGTTCCCTGCAACCGTTCGCGTGACGTAAAGTTCATAAATCTTGAAATGTCTTGTTCATTTTTCAGGTTGTGGCTTCATCTACAGGATCTATTTTTCAGTTGATAACCTGCTAAACCCCAATATTTGTATATTAGGAAATTGACTACAGATGTCGCTCTTTCAAATCTAAACAATTTGTTATTATTTTTAAGTGATAGCCCTCACTTTTGGTATTAATAACACAAATTAATTATGAAAACAAAATTAGGAAGTCACAACCTGAGAGTTTAACAAGACATTTCAAGATTCATGAACTTTACATCGCTAGAATGCTTCGCTCAATAGAAGAGCGCTCGCACGGAACGCGAGAGTTCGCGGGTTCGAGTCCCGCATCGTTCATAAATTTTGTTTTCAAATTTAATTTGTATATACGTATTACTTAATCGTATACATAATATATAATTTCACGAGATTCCTCAAATTCTTAAAGTTTTTTATTTTTATCTATTTAATATTTTCTAGGTTGAGAAATGATATAGTTCTGATGTTACAAAGATAAAACTCACACTTGTAAACCTCCTTTATAGAAGTAAATTTAAAAAAGGCCACGCCCGTTCCTTGAAAAGCATAGATTGCTTGTTTTTTTGATAGTAGGTACAAGTTTATTTAAAGGACTAAAACTTATCCAATTAAACTGCTTAACTTTAAGTTTAAAGCTTAAGTTTGCGACATATTATTATTATGTTAAAGTTGTTATGAGTCAAATTATCGTCCTTCTAACCGAACACGATGCGCGTGTATAACATCGTCATCAAAAATCGTAAACAAAAATTCTTGTTCTGGCCAATTTCGAACATATTATTGTTGAAAATTCCCCTTAAATTTTACACTATATAATAATTGGGGGAACATCATATCTTGTCTAGGGTATGGGTACCACAACGGGCCTTTTCTGCCGATGTATTATAAAATTAGAGAAGCAGTATTGTGCAAACATTACTGTGTTTCGGTATGAAGGGCGCCGTAGATAGTGAAGTTACTGGGCAAATGAGACTTAACATCTTATGTCTCAAGATTACGAGCACAATTGTAGTGCCGCTGAATTTTTAGGCTTTACAAGAATCCTAAGTGGCACCACATTGTAATAGGCAGGGCATACCAATTACCATCAGCAGAACGTCCTGCTCGTCTGGTCCATTATTTTCATAAAAAAATTGATTATTTTTTCTTCGCAACACTCTCAATCAATTGCAACGTCCGACCAACGTCGGCGCTGACTTTCGGTCGAGAACTAAATCCAACCTAAAGCCTCCATCAGTTATCTACTTATACAATGACATATTGAAATCACAGATCTTCGCCTCTAAAACCGCACTGGCAGTAAATCTGGATGTAAAAACTTAACAGCCCATAAGAAAGCACTTTATTCTACGTGACGCGAATGTCAACTTGTGAACGATATCGCGATATTTTATAACGTCACTAAACTTAAATATGACTGTAACTACACTATTACTATTTATTTGCCTCTCAACGCTATTTACGAGTTGTCTTGTCTGTATCTTTGTATTACGTACTTTCATGTTCTGTATAATAATAATTATTTAGAAGTAATGTAGAGGCCCCTTAAGATGCAGTACGATAAATTGAGGCTAATATTATAATCACTAGTTGAACTTTATTTTCAAGATTAATTTTGAGAAACTTAACATTTTTTTTCCTCACCATCAAAACACCAGTGGAGTAATAAAACAATGATTTACCATTGGATGAGATAAAATATATCACTTTATATTATAAATAAAGTCCGCCGCGTGTGTCTGTTCCTTTGTTCGCGATAAACTCAAAAACAACTGCACCCATTTTCCTGCTGTTTTCACCAATAGATAGTGATCACACTATCTAGAATCATCTCGAAGAAGGTTTTAGTATTTAATTTCTTAACTTTTAGTAAATATTTTTGTATACATTTACGATATTTGTTGGAGTTGTCAGAAAAACTTAACCGTCTGGAAGCTTTCAACGAAAACGCTGAAAACCACACATCAATTTGGTGAAGATTTTGCAACTATTTTCTTAATGACACCACAGACTAGGAATGGAGCGAACACCCTCAGGCTCTTTAATTATAAATGTTTATTGTACGATATCACATTGGGATCCATATCTTTATAAAAACTTCGTTTTTTTAAACGAAGTCATTTTTATTTTTTACTTTTTAGTGTCAGTTAATAAGTATAATATATAATCAACCTCAATGAAAACTCCTAAAAAAGCCGTACACAAAAAACAATTATATCATCAAGGTAGACAAAAATTTTCATAAAAAATGTTCATAAAATGAAAACTACTGGGCCAAACTATGTAAAATTTTAATTTTATGTAAAAATTACGTAAATCGAATCATAAATCTCAGAGAAATGGGTGCACATACATAAAAAAAATACCGATTGAATTGTTAACCTCCTCCTTTTGGAAGTCGGTTAAAAAAGCCCGCTGACTTTCTTGCGCCCATACTTGAATTTGAAACTTTCTTCCACATAGAGGCTTTCTTGCGCAGTGATTTCAGGGTACTCAGGTCTTATACGTCTGACAACGGTCCCGTGTTTCCTCTTCAAGAGAGTTTACACCGCGAAGATCATTTGTTATCAGATGGCTTGTGTTCTGGTATTCCATATCGAAATCTCAACTCAAATTGTCCATAAGTAATAAGTTGGTTAGCTGATAATTTTAACATCAGGAACCACTATTGAGTCATTTGTGCTTTGAAGCAACGGAAGGCAAATGAAGTAACAACTCTGTAGTGAATTTATTGCTTCCTTACTATATCAGAGTTGTCTAAGATTCACTTGAATAACAAATATTTTCAAATGTTGAAGTAAAACTTCTTTACGCACGCTTGACTTACGGGGTAAGCCGGTGAATGCGTGACGAGAGCGTTTCGATTGAACGCTAGCATTACGCAAACGGCGATTTCTTCATTATTTCTTGTTTTTTAAGTCTTTGTGCAAATTAAGGCGATCCGTAAATCTACTGAATTAAGGTGCTATCTTAAATAGTAATATTTTATCCTAGAAGTAGTTCAAATATATTTCGCTGAATATATAGCCAGACATAAAATTAGAATTCAGAAGCCGTGCCAGAAGTGGCAGTATTAAGGCCGGGTATTTAGAGAGAATTATGATTCGAATCCCACTATTTAAATGTGTCGGTGGAGGTTTTAAGCCCACACTGGCTGTCGTCCAAAAATGATGCGCCTCGTGAATCTACATAAAAATCAAAAAGTCGGAGGCTATTCACAACATGATATTCTATGTTGTATACTTACATTGTCACCTTTTGCTTGTGGTATAGTTAAATAGTAGTTATTTTAGAAAACATAGACTTTTGAGAAAACACTTCCTTGAAATTTAATATCGCGTTTTATTCGCGTTGCTGTGGAATCTTTATATTTAAAGCAAATTATTGAAAATACAAAAATTTTTTTCATAATTAATGTTTCTTCGTCTTAATTTGGGACACCTAAAATTCCAAAAAAATGTAAATGTATTTTCAGTGGCATTAAACCTAAGACCGGAGAAGAATGGGCGCAACAAATTCAGCGGGCTTTTTTCCTCATCAAAACTGTTTACAAAGTAATATTGTACACTTAAATTTATTATTTAATAGCCTGAGGGCGGTCGCTCCATTCCCAATCTGTGGAATCATTAAGAAAGTCATTTATATTATAGTAACCTTTACCACATACTCGTATACGCTTTTAACTATACTTTTGAATATTGTAATACTTTTGTTTTGAACATTTTCTGGGATCTTGTTGTAAAAGCATATACATCGCCCCATAAAGGACAATAACAAGTTTATGTTTGTTCCTCGTGTTAACATTATGATTGTCACAGTTTCTAGCAAATTCCTCAATGTGCTTATGAATATTATAGAAAGTCATTATCAAGAATATACCGAGAAGCAACATTCAAAATGTTTATTTCTTTAATTTTTTCTCTTAATGATTCTTTAGGACCTAGGTTATAATAAGACATAATACTATGAAAAAAATTTTAGAATACTAGTCGCGCCGTATAAACATCGCAGGAACCAATACAACTTAGTTAATGTAATGCCGAGTTTCAGGGATCTTGGGTGAGTAATAGCTTCGGACTGTGCGACTGGCGTGGATGGATGATCTGTGCTATCTATGTCTGTTTGTGTGAAAGGGGCGCAGTACAAGTGTTTTATAATGTTCATCTATTGTTTTTTTCAAATGGTTTTAATTTATCACGGAGAGTGTTCCGACGAGCTGTTCCACCTGATTCCTGCCGCCGAATTCCGCTTTTGCATGACACGCCATAAATTCGGATATCATCCCACTATCTAGATGTGTGGCGGTCCTCCACAGTGCGGTTCAAGAAGCTTTCTTCCACGTACTATAAAGCTGTGAAATGAGCTTTCTTGTGCGGAGTATCCGGGACGATACGACATGGGTACCTTAAAAAAATCGCGTACACCTTCTTTAAAGGCTGGCAACGCTCCTGTGATTCCTCTGGTGTTGTAAGAGAATGTGGGCGGCTATGCGTACAGCTATCGCTTTATTTTATGTCTTGTACCGCATTTGTTAAGGGGAGCATAACAAAGAACCTGATTCCTGCTGCCGAATTAACTCCATTACATCATCGCGCCACACCCCACAAATACCAACGTCACCATTTGCATATGTGTGCGTGCGTTTTTCTGCCAACAGTATATCCGATGAAGCTGATTTGTAGCGTTTGATTAAGCAATTTCGAGCAATAAGATCCACGTTGCTCAGGTTGTAACACAGGGCATTGGCGTTGGAAGTTACGTAAAATTTGATCACACTATTGAAGGATGACATTTGTAACAGAGTGCTCAGCTATCACCGATTGAGTTAGGCCGTTGATACACACGCCACAAATCCATCGTCGCCCGTACGCGTGGCGTTCGTTCCTTCACAGTGCAATATTCAATCAACTGTCAGTATTACCAGAACGATACAACAACGACATAAAACAAAACCGTTCCTGGATTTCCACATTTGTTGCAACAAGCGTGGGTGATACCTTTTTAACACTTTTAATGAATTTCGCAAAAAAAATTTACCTAATAATTTATGTTTATTTAAATTTAGTTAAACATGCACTTTAGAAAACACACAAACACCCTTAAAAAACTGTGTTATTTAAATGTGTTATATTAAAAAGTGCAAAAATAGTACTGAGAAAGTTGCACTTTTCTTAGCGCCGATTCTTTTTTCTTTTTTATGACAATAAGGGACGAGACGAGTAGGACGTTCAGCATATGATAATTAATACGTCTAGCCCATTACAATGCAGTCCTGCTCAGGATTCTTGCAAAACCCAAAAATTCTGAGCAGCACTACAATTGCGCTCGTCACCTTGAGACATGAGATGTTAGGTCTCATTTGCCCAGTAATTTCACGAGCTACGGCGCCCTTCAGACCGAAACACATATAATGCTCACAATTACTGCTTCACGGCAGAAAAAGGCGCCGTTGTGGTACCCATAATCTAAATCTGTCCAAAGGATCCTCCCACTGGTAAAGACGACTTGTAGCTGTAACTCCTGGAGTGCAACCCGTATTTTTTTAATAAAACAGAGCTTCAATCGATAACATTTTTCTCTACATTTCATTTTTTGTTTCGCTTTCGCAAATATATTGTAGTTCTGTGTAAAATAGAGTATATTTATATCTGCATGTATTCAAAGAAAATGAAAAATAACTCATTGCAACACTCTTGTGTAAACAAATAAGTATATTTCCACTTCACATACAATCCGAGAGTAACAAAGAGCGAACTAAAATTGCAATAGAGCTTTTTACATTTCTAAAGCGAGAATATGTTTGTTAAATATTACACTAGCAGTATGCAACGGGATATTTTTATGTAAACATAGCATTGCAATTCATAATTTCTAGCCTTATTTTACCATATCAATAGCTAGTGATATTACTGGGCAAATGAGACTTGACAACTTATGTGTCAAGGTTACGAGAGCAGTTGTAGTGCCGCTCAGAATTTGGATTTGTATTGTAATGGGCAGGGCGTATCAATTACTATCAGCTGAACGTCCTGCTCGTCTCGTCCCTTATTTTTATAAAAAAAAGCCTTATTTTACCATCATTCATATTAATATAATATCATAATATAATAATAATATTGACACACTTTTACACAAATTATCTTGTCCCAAATTAGGCATACAGCCTGTGTTATAGGTTTCAAGATATATATTAATTTGAATTTATAGGACATAATATAAATGTCGCTGTGTTTTACTACGGAGTCTTTAGTAGACACGTCATCTAAAAGAACTATGATTTAAAACAGTTAAAAGTTGCGTAATTTTTTGGATGCTGCGTTTATCTTTTCGTCAAAATTTCGTATGAGTTAGTATTTACAACATGTTTATTGCGTCGGTGAACGCTACGCGACGTTCAGTTTGTATGAACGACTGCGTTGTTACGTAGGAAAAATATTGGCAGCAGACACATAGCTTCCGGCAAAATCGGATACTATCAATCTGCGGTAATGGCATACGTCGCGAGTCGCTACTCGAATGTTAAAGATTAATGTGTACATATAAGTTTAATAGACCACAGCACCAAACGAGCACAAATAATTTAATTCGTTTTGAAAACTTGGATGAACTGAAATATTTGAGTGTATTATTGTCTACCCCCGTAGCCCAGTTAACCACTGGACTGGTAACCCTGCCTACTGTGCTAGAGGTCCCGGGGTCGAATCCCGGTAGGTGAAATCATTTATATGATGAATATTAATGTTTTTTTTTCCGAGTCATGGATGTTTATTTGTATTTATGTATGTTTAAGTAAGTATGTTGTATTAAATATATCGCTGTCTTGCACCCATAGTACAGGCTATGCCTAGTTTGGGGCAAGATAATTTGTGTAAAAGTGTGTCATTAATATTATTATTGTAATAAATTTCTGTGACTCGATGACACCAATTTGACATTTTTTTTAATTTTTCAGTCTGTCCTATCTTAATTTGATATCAGCTTGCACTAATAAAAAATTAGATGGGTTTATTGTTTGTCGCTTTTCACACGCATATTAATTGACAAACTGTGACATATTGCGATTTTTCTTATAAAAACATGTCGAGATATAATTAATTACGCGTACAACGAGTACTCGCATAAAACTTAATTCATCTTCATTTGTTTTAATATAAGTTATAAATATAATTAATAAATTGAAATAAAAAAATATTTACAAGTCAAGCTATCATATTAATAGATTTGCGCGAGGAATTAAAAATATATAAAACATTTCCTCATATTAACTCTGTTACGAAATCCGAACAGCGCTTTTATAATTACTATTTTGCATGAGAATAAGTTAAAATGTGTTAAACCAGCACTGGTCCGGGCAAAGTTTAATAATGTTAAAATTTTCACATTACTCTCTGATATTTTAAATAATCCGGGTTACAATACAATGTTTTATGTTACATATACAATACAATATTTTATTACATTACAAAAACGCGAAATTTAAGCCTTTTTGTATTTAACATTTGCTCTTACTTTTTTCTAAACATCTTTTCAATAACTAGCTGAGCCAACAAAATAAAAAGGGGTGGGTTAATCGTCGGCGTATTAATAAACACTAATTTTTGTAAATTCTTTGAGTGGTCACTCTTTATTGGATATTTTTTATCTTCTTACATTACCGTACACCTATCCTTACTAACCATAGCGTTTTTGGTGTGATCATCATGAAAAAAACTCAGTTTCAATTTACATACATTACACATTAGTGGCAGCTGTTGATGAATCAGCGAAGGTCTTTTAACACAAGTACGACCTTCATTAATGAAGAGAAAGAAGGAAAAACACAAAAAAGTATTTGGCCACCATCGGCTAGCATTGTTTAGCTGCACGTGGCAGAAAGTTTTATTTTTACGGGAAAGGAGTACAAACAAGCGTACGGATCACCTGGTGTTAAGAGATCACCGACTCCCAAATTCTCCTGCAAGAGTCACCAATATCACAGGAGCGTTGCCGGCCTTTAAGGAAGGTGATTATGCTTTTTTTGAAGGTACCCATGTCGTATCGTCCCGGAAACACCGCACAAGGAAGCTCATTCCACAGCATTGTGGTACGTGGAAGAAAGCTCCTTGAAGAGAACACTGTGGAGGAACCCCATACATCCAGATGGTGGAGATGATATCCTAATATATGGCCTGTCATGCGAAGGTCAAATTCGGCAGCAGGAATTAAGTATAACAGTGCCTTGAAAACAGGACTCTGGAGAAACGCCAAAATTCCAGCTAGTAACGATGATAATATTTTTGTTTTTATTTTTCAACTTTACAAAATATATTTCAAATTTTGATGATAGCTGATCACTCTGTCACAAATCTCCATCAATAATATGATCAAATCTTACTTTACTTCGATTGTTAACGCCAATGTCTGCGGCATAGTTAATTCAAACTCCGCATATTACAAGAAATTCTAAATACTTAACTTGCGGCAACGTGGTATTAATTAGGAATGCTGTCAATAAGTTTCACCAGTTGTCGGACAGCTACAAAGATAGTGAAAAATTAGTGAAGGCAAGGCGTATCAATAATAATCCAATCTACTTTTAAAAATAACATACTTACAGTTATAATTACAGTTATCATCCATGATTACATTCATTATAATAAATATTACATATTAATATTGTTACAATTATTTACATAGTTAGTATATATTATCTAAATTTTACATAATTAAATATGAAAAAATATAATTTTATTTGTACTAATGACTGTTGTTATGTACTTCCTTCATCATTAGTGATTTCAACCCCTTCTTGGGTATAGGTCTCCTCCAGCTTGTTCCATGCCTCTATGTCCATTGCTATCTTTTTCCATAGGTTTATCATCTCTCTCTCTTATATCAAATTTGCAATAAAATTCAGTCGAACAGATATAACAATATATTATAATGTATAATAGCGCGGACATTTTACGATACTAGTCATAACTTTAATTTAAGTGAAAAGGAGTGAAGGTGAGGCGCAATAAAAGACCATCTTAAATGGTGTAAAATACACTGCGGTCTTTTCTCGCATCTTAATCTATTCACATGTGAGCTGGTAACATTGGTCATCTTTACTTAATAAAAAATAAATATAAATATTTCCTTAATTTTACTTAATTAAAAAAAAAACAATAGTGCGAAAAAATTCTAACTGAAAATCCAGTCGGAGATTTATTATTTGAACCGAGCTTGTAGATGTGGCGGACATGACCTTTAACACTTCTGGCTTGAATTTGTAGAGCACTTATGTGAAGCTCGGTTTTTATATAGATCCTAGGTCTAGTAATTTATCTCAAATTTGAGAATTGAAATATTTTTCAATTTGCTCTAAAAGGAGCGAACACCACATAAACTCTCGGATTTCTCAATTTTGGTAAAAAGGTACCCTACCTTCAAAAAAGCGCCTCGACTTTTTTAAGGGGTCGGCAACGCTCTTGTGATTCGTCTGGTGTTGCAAGAGAATGTGGGCGGCGGTGATCACTTAACATCAGTACGCTCGTTTGTTCTCATCTTACATAAAAATAGTATCAACAATAAGGAAATTAGTTTCCATTTTTCCATTCCAACATAATTTAACGCCTACACCAGCTTACGGCTATAATTCGGAAAAAAATCCCTCTATTTAATTTCTTTTTAATTTGTAATTATTTATCGATAAAAATTCTTCGTAAGATACAATACTTGAGAAGAAGTTGCCTATAGAATGGACATGCCAATCATTTTGATAATGTTGTTCCAGTACGAGTACGTCTACCCGGGCAAACAATCCAGTTGGGCAGGTCCAGTTTCTTGAAAGACGTCACTCGTCGAATCCAACTCGGATGGGCAGCGTTCGGGAAGCTCAGTAAAATCTTCTTGTCCCAAATACCGCAGTAACTGAAGACGAAGGTTTTCAACCAGTGTGTCATTCAACGCCGATGATTAGTTACTTACTATCGCTCAGAAGGCAATAGATAGGGCTGTGCTCGGAGTTTTGAATTTCGAGTCAGAAATAAGGAGATCCGTAGGAGAACCAAAGTCCAAATAACTGAAAGAAGTGGCAGTGGGCTGGGCACATAGTTTGACGGACAGTAGGCCGGTTGGGCAGAAAACGCAGACGCAGTGGTGGTACGCTGGATGAGGGCAGCGCAGAACTGATCGTCGTGGAGATCTTTAGGGGAGGCTTTTGTCCAGCGGACGTCTTCCAGCTGATAATGATGATGATGAATTCTAGTCAAATTACAAGTGATATAAGCTTTATTATTCGTTCTATAAAATAAACCTCATTTTCTATCATAAATGGCGAGTTAGCACACAATGTGACTTGGTTAAGCAAATACAGCTTAAAAAATATACCATTTGGCGTGCTTTATCTACAAAGTCGCGTCTGCATGTATTTACATAATGTAAACACACATGTAGAGTTGTACGTTGAGCGAACATAAGTTGTTGTCAAATTAAGGACATTACTAGTTGGATACAGCCGTCTCTGTGAAACACTAAGTACTATTTATGAGTCTGTGTTGGAAACGGAAAGTGAATAGGAAACTTAAAATGTTTTGTATGCAAATTCACAATTTATTCAAGGTAATTTAAAACATTTGGGTGTGTTTTGGAGGTGTATCCATGTTTATTTATAATGTGGTCTTCTGGTACGTGGTCGCAATTCGAGGATTTTACTGCCCCAACTTTATATCAGCAAAAACATGCCTCACTTATGAGAATATGAAATGTAATAAAAGTATGAATCCACATTACAAATATTGGCAGGCATAGTAACTGTATAAACCTTTATTGTGACATTGTAAGTCTGACTAAAACTCGGGTCACGTCTTAAGATACTCAAGGTAAAAGGTTACAAGAATCTATTTTTTAGCCTTGTGTCTTGGATTTGATTTTGCGTTATATTTACATAACCAAACCACAGACCAAACGTTGACAACGTTTACTTCGCATAAAGTCAAATTAAATGTGAATGTAAGTTTTTTTGTTACGCTTTTACGCCGGAGCTATTGAACCAATTTTGATGAATTTTGATACAGCGATAGACTAGGGCTTGGGCAAAGACATTTTATCCTGGAAAAATCCATGTATCCCCAGGGATTTGTGAAACTGCAATTCACGTCGATGAGCTATAACTATACCAATAAAAGGTTTAGTTTGCCAATGGAATCTTCCTCGAAATAAGATTCATTTTATCCTGGACAAATCTATGGTTCCCGCGAGAGTTTCTGAAAAACTGAAATTTACGACGATCAGCAACTCTACCAATAGTAGGTTTGGTTTGCCATTGCAATATTCCTCTAAATAAGATCCACATAATATGTCGGAAACGGGAGCGAAAACGGGAATCGGAACTAGAATAGGACATGAAATAATCTTCAATTCCAAACTTGCTTTTTATTTTTAAAAACACTTTATCTACGCGGACGAAGTCGCAGGTATCAACAGCTAGTATATTTCTAAAAAAGCGGAAAAAATTCTATACAAATTCTTAATCAAATTTCTCTTATCCTTAAAATGCTGCTATTCAGAATGTAGATTAATTCAGCACACATACTTTTATTTTAACTGCTTCGCGATTTCCGTTGTCCTCAACTGAATTCTAAAAACCCATAATACCCGTGCGATACAATTCAGATTATTGAGAATAATTAATAATTTATTACACTTAAAAATATAAGTTAAAATTAGGCAGTATACCTGTACCAGATGCCTCCGCTCTTCCATTTCAGCAATGTGTTATTTTTAACAAAAGTTTTATTGACATGGTAATGAAATAATAATGCAGTTATGAAATTAATAAAAAATTATTAAAATATTACAGTTTAAATATTTGGAAAGCTATTTTTGAACACCTTAACAATGCAGCGACATAGATTTACAAATATTATGAAAATAATTTAATTCTTAAAGAACTGGTAAGTAAGTATAACTTACATGATATATATGTATTTGTGTGTGTGTGTGAGTTTGTTAGTGTTGGGTGCATGGTCGAATTATGTAGATATTAGTTTAGCTATTTATTAAATAAAAAATACTTATACAAATCAACAATTTCAATGAATTGCCGGTAAACACAAGTTTAGTTTTCATAAACTTGTAACATTTATACTTTTTCAAACGAGATATACAAAATATCGTCCCAGGACGATATTTTGTGCGTCTCTACCGTAAAATATATAAACCAGAAACTTCACAAGTGGAATCTACTCGGTTAATTAAATTTCTTTCTACGGATCTTGTTAAGAAATAAACCAGTAAACCTCGCGTTGAGAACTAGATTAGCTTGGCGATACGTCAGCCATGTCTTAGACCAGATAGAGCGCCAGTCTGAACATGAAAAAATGAAATACTATTAAAAATTGTTTGACTTTCAGTGACAAATTGTCTGAGTAAAGTTCCTGTACATCGTCAAAATCACCAAGCTACTATTATGACTGTTTAATATATATGTTATAAATATTATGACTGTTTATTGTCAGTACATTTATGAAAATTTAATATATGTTCACAAAAATCGTCACCTTTTTGCTCTTAATAGTGATTTTCATTATTATAACACTAGAAATAAGGGATTGCTTGTAACTAATTCTAGTAGGCTTCATAAGATACATAATAGCTTTAAGGGTAAATGTATACACTTCTACAATAAAGTCCCAGCCACTGTTCAGGCATTATCTATAAATAAATTTAAATGTTTTAAAAAAAATGGCTCTGTCGTAAATCCTATTACTCCACTGCTGAATATCTAAATGATCGGACAGCCTGGGACTAGATTGTGATTATTTTATAGCGACTGTACAATATTGTATATTTTTATTGAAAAGAGCGCATAAAAAAATAATGCTGGGAGAGATTCTTGCGCCGCTTCTTCTCTCTCAAAGCGCCATTTGTTTCCGAAGCGGTAGTAGTATCTAGCAGTATAAGAAATGACATCAAAAAGAATTCTAAAGGAATCAATTTTGAGAAAATAAATGCCTTTTATGCCTTTTTATGCCTTTAGTTATACGCCGCCCACACAAGTTCATGCGTTGATAAAAGCTACCATTACATTTCCTATGAAAAGCTTTTTTTTTATGGAATAGGAGGACAAACGAGCGTGTGGTGTTAAGTGATCCCACCACCTACATTCTCTTGCCACACCAGAGGAATCACAGGAGCGTTGCCGGTCTTTAAGGAAGTACGCGCTTGGATAGAACTTACAAAAACTTACTAACCATTTCGACATAGTATTATAGAATAAAGAATTATTTGCATACAAAGAGCAGTAGATATTTATTCAAAACAAAGAGTGCCTTTGACCTCACGACTGAAATAAAATAAATTATAAATTTTTAAAAAATTGTTCAAAACCGAAATGAAATTGTGAAATAATCAAGAAATCACCGTTCGCGTAACGCTAGCGTTACTTTGTATCGCTCTCGTAATGTATTTATCAGCTTACGACCCAAAGTCAAGCGTGCGTAAAGAAGATTGACTTCAAATGGTTTTCTAACTAAGGTTTAAAAGTCAACCTGCCGTCCTATACCTAAATATTATATTTAGACAAAATCGAGAGTTTCGCCACGATTTGTTGACCAAATCAAGTTACTTGAGTTTATAAATGAGGCGAATCGCACTGTGCTAATTTATACAGAGTACTGAAATATTAATAAAATTCCGTATCGCTGTGCTTGTCTATCCGTGTTTATAAGTCTATGTATGTAACCGGTGACCGATAAATAAGAAATGAATCCTTCAATGGCTTACAGCTCCTTTTAAGTATAGCTTTGTCGTTTATGTTTGAAATTAGCAGTGGTTCTCTTAGTGTTGCAGGAGGACTCTTAGTTTTCCCATAGCGGTAACGCAGAGACTGACCGGCTCCTCGAACACACCCAAATGGCTACAGATTCCGTGTTGGTGCAGATCCCCACTGCAGAGATCGTGTTTCTTGGCGATTTTAACGCCCACCACGTCGAATGGCTAGGCTCACGTACCACCGATCATGCAGGGAGATCTGTTCACGACTTCGCCTTAGCATATGGTCTGACGCAACTGGTTATTGAGCCAACGCGAATCCCAGGTGTGCAAGATCATACACCTTCACTGTTGGACCTTCTGTTGACCTCACATCCGGACGGCTACCTAGTTTCCGTTGACCCTCCTCTGGGATCGTCGGACCACTGCCTGATCCGGAGCACCGTGCCGATCACGCACCTAACACGGCCCCGCTTCTTAGGCTGTCGCCGCGTGTGGCACTATAGGTCAGCAGAGTGGGATGAGATGCGGTGCTTTTTTGCATCCTACCCGTGGAGGCAGATCTGTTTTTCGCTGGGAGATTTAGATGCCGCTGCTGACGCTGTTGCTGATGTGGTACTGCAAGGTATGGAACTCTTCATTCCATCCTCCTCTGTGCCTATCGGTGGCAGGTCCCAACCATGGTTTGACCGCTCCTGCAAAATGCCTCTCGCCGAAAGCAGGAGTGCTATCAGGCTTGGGTCAATGCGGTGGTATCTAAGGATGTGAATTCCAGCGAACTTAAAAAACACTTCAATCATGCCTCCAGGTCCTTCAAAAGAGTTATTGCTGAAGCGAAGTCGAAGCACATTGGCAGAATTGGCGAGAGACTTGCACGCCTTCCCTCGGGAACTCGTGCGTTCTAGTCGCTCGCCAAGGCTGTCCAAGGAAACTTCTGCCAGCCAGCCATTCCGCCACTGCACAGGGATGATGACTCGCTGGCCCATGACACGAAAGAGAAAACTGATCTCCTGGGCTCCCTCTTCGCGTCTAATTCGACTCTGGATGACCAAGGTGCACCACCACCGCATATTCCGCGGTGCGATTCATATATGCCGGAGGTAAAAATCCGGCATGGTGCCGTGCTTAAGGCGCTTCTCACCTTGGACATTCACAAATCGAGCGGGCCCGATGGCATTCCCCCGATAGTGCTTCGGTCATGTGCTCCGGAACTGGCGCCGGTCTTTACCCGTCTTTTCCGGCTCTCCTACTCATCAGGTGTAGTCCCGAAATTATGGAAGGCGGCTTTAGTGCACCCGATCCCTAAGAAAGGTGTACGCTCAGATCCGTCCAACTACCGCCCCATTGCCATTACCTCCATTTTCTCCAAAGCAATGGAGTCGATCATCAACCGCCAGCTCTTGGGATACCTAGAGGGGCACCAGCTGATCAGCGACTGCCAGTACGGTTTCCATCAGGGTCGCTCAGCTGGTGATCTTCTTGCGTACCTCACCCATAAATCGGCGCAAGCGGTTGAGTCGAAGGGAGAGGCGTTGGCGGTGAGTTTGGACATAGCGAAGGCCTTTGATCGGGTGTGGCATAAAGCGCTTATAGCGAAACTGCCATCCTATGGTCTTCCCGAGAAGTTGTGCAAATGGGTCACTAGCTTTTTGGCTGATCGGAGCATCAAGGTTGTTATCAACGGTGCATGCTCCGACTTAAAACCCATAAACTCTGGTGTCCCGCAAGGCTGTGTGCTATCCCCTACGCTGTTTCTTCTGCATATCAATGATATGCTGCAAATTAGCAATATTCATTGCTATGCAGACGACAGCACGGGGTATGCTTCCTACACCGGCCGTGCCAACATGTCCCGGGATAGCGTCGACGAGAACCGGATCAAACTTGTGTCTGAAAACGAGACTATGCTTTGCAAAGTCTCGGAATGGGGCCGACAAAATTTAGTCCAATTCAACCCCAAGAAGACACAAGTTTTTGCGTTCACCACTAAAAAGTCTCCCTTTGTCGTATCCCTTCGATTCGAGATCACTCTTCTAACTGCCACAGCTTGTATTGGCATACTTGGCGTCGATATATCGAGCGACGTTCAGTTCCATGGTCACTTTGAAGAGAAGGGCAAACTGGCCTCTAAAAAGCTTGGTGTACTCAGTAAGGCGAGACAGTACTTCACTAAAAGCTACCGCCTGCAACTTTATAAGGCGCAAATTCGGCCTCACATGGAATACTGTTCTCTCCTCTGGGCGAAAAAAATGCTAAGAAAATACCTTCGTGGACATGTCCATTATGTGTGAGCAAACTGCCCAGAGCTGGTGACAACACAGATACCCCGGTAAAATGTCTCGAGGATGTATCGTATATCACAACCAGGAAGGCTAATCCATCAACTGCTCGGTCCACGGAATACAGTTTGGGTAGCCCGAGTGCGCTAAAAGACGAGCTACCTTTATTAATTTCTAATGCTATAAAAAGTGAACTGTCGTCGGTCAAAAGCCAAATTTCATCTATAGAATCAACTCTCACTTACATAAGTAATCAATATGACGATTTGATAAAAAATCTGAGCGCCACTTCTGCCGAATTAAAACGCCTGAGAGAAGAGAACGAACGGCTACGAGCAGATGTCGACACGCATACCACGCGTATAAAACGTTTGGAGGAAGAAAATGCAAGCCAACAACAGTGGAGTCGTTTGCAGAATATTGAGGTGGTGGGTGTAGCAGAATCGAAAGATGAAGATACTACTGACATAGTGCTTAAACTGGCTGAAAAGATAGGTATTAGCATTCAGAGTGATGATGTGGAATTTGCGCACCGAGTCCAGGCCCGTCGAACAAGTAGTGCCGCTAAGGGTCGCACCATCATTGCTCGTTTCCGTCATCGTCGTACTAAGGACGCGATCATAGCAGCATCCCGTAAAAACCGGAATGTTAAACCGTCTGATGTTGGAATACGTGGCGAGGTTAGTACATTAGATAATACAAAAATTTACATAAATGAACATCTTACTAAGAATAACCGTACACTGTTCAGAGAATGCAAACAAAAATGTAAAGATATGAATTTTAAATTTATTTGGACAAAAAACTGCCGAATTTTTGTACGTCGCAACGAAACCTCGCCACCTATCTCTATTATGACCTCGGGGGATTTAATCAAAATATGCTAATTAGTTTATATGTACAGTTGTTTAGTTTTAATTTGTTACTCGTTTTTATCACTTGTTGTAATTTAATATGCATCACACCATACACTTTACACAACAACAACACATACAATAACTATACGAAAGAATACCTACACAACTTAGTAATAACTCACATTCACACTAAAAAACTGTTTTACACACATAATACATCACAACTCTTTCACAAAACAATTTCTTTTACAGTAATTTCAAAAATAATAATGTATTTCCACTTGCAAAAAGTTTTGTATCTATATTTTTTATACTTATTTTCCTGATAGTAGATACTGTATATATATTATATTCCCGTCACATATTAGTTAGTGCTGATAACTCTCGGCTACAATCAACTAATAATTACATAAAATTACAAATAAAACTTAAATCATTATTTTCTATTCAATTTATCATTAACTTTTACGTGACAATGCTTAAAATAATCACTTATTTATTTATTCATTATGTCTTCCACACTGAATAGGCAAAATATAGGATTAAACTTAATCTATCAAAATGTAAGAGGACTGCGGACAAAGACAAACATATTTTTTAATAACCTATCAATATCACAAATAGATATAGCACTTATTACTGAGTCGTGGTTATGTCCTAGTATTTTAGACTCGGAATTGTGCGATTCTGTGCGATTCGACGTATTTCGTCGTGACCGTACCACGAGTGGTGATGCGTTTGGTGGGGGAGTATTAATTGCTTGTGCGAAGCGATTCGGTGCTCGCCGGCGCTTTGACCTTGAACACGATGATCTGGAATGTATGTGCATATCTATACCTGCCCGCACTAGGCTCACTATGTGACTTAAATATCATTTGTGCTTATATTCCTCCTAACCAGATACTTCCATCACGGATACAGAA
>CATIXQ010000005.1:6762434-6822490 GCA_949711755.1 Leptidea juvernica
AATCAAAGAAAAATTTGAAGAAATAAATTATTACTGTTCATTACAGTACATTTATGAAAATGTAATGAACGTTCACAAAGATCGTCACCTTTTTGTTCTAAATAGTGATTTTCATATTTTAAACGCTAAAAATAAGGGATTGTTTGTAACTAATTCCAGTAGGATTCATAAGATACATAATATAATAAGATACATACAACAAAAGCTTTAAGGGTAAATGTATACACTTTTATAATAAAGTCCCAGCCACTGTTCTGGCATTATCTATAAATCAATATAAATTTTTTTTAGATGGCTCCGTCGTAAATCCTACCACTCCACAGCTGAATATCTAATTGATCGGACATTTATAGGAATAATAATGACAGTACAATATTGTATATTTTATTAAAAAGACCGCAAAAAAAAATGCTGGGAGAATTATAAAGGAATAAATTTCAGAAAATAAATGCGTTTTATGCCTTTTTGAACGTTAAAAACCACCCATTCGAAATAGTATGCCTCCGACTTGAGAAGAACTGGCGCTGGAATCTCAGCGGGTTTTTTTTATTTAGTAACAATATATGTCTGAGGGCGTTCACTTCATTCCCAAAAACTATACTACCTTGTGTTTTTCTTCAAGGTTCGGTAGATCATTTATGTAAATTAGAAAGAGAAACTGTCCAAGAACAGATCCTCCCCATACCAGGAGGCGTCCCAGGAGATGTCTTGCCATTCACACCGACCTTCTGAATTCTATTATTTAAATATTGACCTGTCACGGTCGCCACTTTTTGGTAATAATTGACACAAAACCTTAACGATAAGATATAACAGATGATTACAGTTTTAAATATAGTATTATAAAAGAAGCTCTCTCAGCCGTTTCAGAAATATTTAGGGGCAGCTAATTGAATACTGTTGTGTGCGGATGTGTATTGGGAGATAAACGGTTCGAATATAATTAAACTCTGTTCAAATAAACCGGTGCTTCAAGAGTTTAGTTTTTCCTTAGTAACAAGTAAAGCGTTCATTGCAATTTTTCCCCGGAAATAAAGGATTCCTTGGAAAGGTTTTGGAACATTGATGAACACAATCGAAAGCCTCACATGAATCACAGAAGATACCAAGTGCATTCTGTGATTTATCCCAGGCCTCAAAGATATTCTTGATTAGTACAACACCTTCATCCCTACTGGAAGTTTAATATGTAATAATATATTCAACATTACAAGATAATATACATAAACAAAATGCAAATTAATTAAGGCAACGCTCCTGTGATTCCTCTGGTATTGCAAGAGATTTTGGGCGGTGGTGATCACTAAACACCAGGTGACCCTTAAGCTCGTTTGTCCTCCTATTCCATAAACAAAAAAAAGTATGTCTTGTTATGTTGAAACTTTCTTTGTTTATGGAAGGTTTAATAGTAAACGTAAAATATCCTTATGTGATTTAAATTTAACTTCTATGTATAAATTTTATCACTTTAGATAGTTACTTTTACAATAAATATTGTTTTTTTTAGTTTATCTCGATTTCCTTAATATTGTTAATATTTTATTTAAAAACCATTGAATGTAATAAATACTTTTTTATTTTATTTGTTAATTAAACTTTTAAATAAATGTTATCGAGTTTTTCTTGAGAACAGTCTTGTTCCGAAATTCGGCATCTCCTGAAGATGCCTCGAGCATACGACTGCGCTTGTCACCTTGAGACATAAGATGTTAAGTCTCATTTGCTCAGTAATAACACTAGCTACGGCGTTCTTCAGACATAGTAATGCTTACACATTACTGCTTCACGGCAGAAATAGGCGCCGTAGTGGTACCCAAATTCTAGCCGGCATCCTGTGCAAAGGAGCCTCCCACTGGTAAATGCTGTTTTTGGTATTATTTATAATGACACATATCGTAAAAATATTATTGCGACGTGGTTTTAAATAACCTTATTACATTAATTATACTGCGATAAAAATATGCCTCCTTTCGTTTGTCTTGATTGTGATTAATATACAGTTCTCCAAGAAATACAATACGCACACTGGTATCTCCTTAAAACAAACATGAAATCATTGAAATTATTTTCAAAGCTCCTTTGCTGTGTTTCAAATATATTGTATTGAAAACATACACTCGAAACATTAAGAGGCTTACGTTCAGACAAGCATTCAAAGTTCAGTAAAATGCAATTGTATTTTTAGAACCACACAGAAATTTCAACCCTAAAACGTATCTCGTTAGTTCTTATTCAGTTAACTGTTCAAGCTCGTCAGGTGATATTTATTAAAGAATTATGAATTTAGCTTGGGGCGCATATTTTCTCCCGTGTTCATGTGACATTATTTTATTTTAAAAGAATGCTTGCTTGAGGCATTTATATAAGACTCCAGTGTCAAATATAACCATATTATAAAGATAGACAAAAGGAAAAAATATAACAGATTATTACAGACATCTTACGTTTGAAATAGGACTTTATTTCAAACGTATGTATTGCTTATTTTGTACAGGAAAATCCATCTAAATCTAACGGAATTCCTCACAGACCAATATATAGATATATATAAGTATGTCACAGGATATAAATTTAAATTAAAAGGTTATACGTTTTGTGCATTATTTCGAGGTTTTTATAATTATACAATTATTATACTTGTAACAATATTTGAACGTGATTACAATAAAATATTTCATTATTTTGCTTTTGTATCTGAGCCAGAATGACCAGGATAATTCAGATATATTGACACACGTATATAAAAATAAATAATAATTATAATAAATTTTACAAGTATTTAAAACATTATTTATGGATGAACAGTCCATATTTTCAAATTATTGTTCTCTTAAGGAGCATTGTATTTAGTGATTAATACAAAGTATTTGATCTTAATATCAATATTACACCTTACGATAAGTCTTGATTGATAAACGGACAATTATATGGTTCTTTAAAGTCATGTGTTAACTAAATAAATAAAAGAGTACTAAACGGTGGTCTCATGCCGTTGCCTATATGGGAACGGGAGCAGACAGGAGGTTAAGATTTCTTTCTTCTTTGATTACATTATAATTTTTGTGTTTTAGTTTTTAGTTCTTCAAGTAATGCAAAGAATATTATATTATCGTCTCAGACAATGAACTAAGTTCTTTCAAAAATGTTTTTTTTTAATGAAAATAAGGTACAAGACGAGCAGGACGTTCAGCTGATGGTAATTGATACGCCCTGTCCATTACAATACAGTGCCGCTCAGGATTCTTGGAAAACCCCAAAAATTCTGACAACTGCGCTCGCCACCTTGAGACACAAGATGTTAAGTCTCATTTGTACAGTAATTTACTAGCTACGGCCCTCTTCAGACCGAAACACAGTAATGCTTACACATTACTGCTTCACGGCAGAAATAGGCGCCATTGTGGTACCCATAATCTAGCCGATATCCTGTGCAATGGAGCCTGGTTGAGAAACATTCGAGTACAACAGATTCAAAGAATTCGTTATACATTTAATCCGATCAGGTAGCAAAACACAGAAGCTAAGCTGCACTGCTTTACATTAATTACTACAAATTTCCTACACTATTTTCTTCTTTTAAATGTAAATTCTTTTTTAAAGGTTTAAAACGCTTGTAATTGTAATTGTGTTTTGAATTAAATTACTATTAATTAAAGTTACATTTTTATTATTATTTTATTTAAGCCGACGTTTCGTGAACTTTTCGGACCACGTTTTCATGGGGACTGCGGTTGACAGGAGTCAAGATAGTAGTCATAGTTGTCAATGTGAAATTTGTTGCCTCAGAGTTGGTACTTGCTGTAGACAGATGGTTTTTGGCAAAATTGACCGACAGTGTCCTTTTCCTTAGTAGTAATTTTTACCTTTTGTCCACTATACCAAACGCGAAAACCTAATCAAATAAAATCACAGTTACAATTACACGCGTTTTAATCCTTTAAAAGCATTTTATTTAAATGTGTGCCACTCGCGGTAATCAAGAATATACCAGTTTTCATCTGATAATAACACGAGTCAGACCTACAGGGTTTGGTACAAGTAAAAAACTTTACAAATATTTACCAATATGTTTTATCTAACTCGCAGTTGTAACAATAAGTGTTCTCCGAGAATGCTTGGTAACAAATGAATACAGTTCACCTCTATATGGGGTATTTGTGTGCAATCTCAAATGATATCGAACGTGGTAAATAATAAAAAAACCAGATGTAAACAGGTTGTTTATATAGGTAACAGTAGGTTATGTCATACTCGATCTTGGTTGGCGAGACTTAAGATCGTGATTCCTTTGTGCTAATACTTGTAAAATTTTATGACCCCTTTGTAACAATAAAAGTATGTGTAGCTACTCATTTAGATAAACTAAAATTACTCTTTTTTTAATAAGACAATTTTGTTACTTTATCAAAATACTCGAGGTGCACTTGGCAAAATTTTACGTTTTTCGAAATACTAACAAAAATCTATTATATTTGAAACTATCAAACGATAATCTATAGAAAATTTGCCGAGTTGTTGCAACTACAAACAGTCTTCCCGTCCCTATTTTATGGAAGATATTCTTGTTGCTAAGATTTATTGTGGTGACAAAATATAAACAAAACAGGCTTGAAGTTTCCATTTTAAAGGTTTTACTTGCAAACTCCTTTTATACTCTCATTTCATTTATATACAAATTTCGTATTAATTTATAAACTGTATACTATTATGTAGCGTTTGTGGCTTGCAATCGATTAGTAAATATTTCAAACTTTTAAATTTCGTTAATTGCACTGCTACCAACTGAATTTCGTCAGAAACCAGATTAGGTGGTTTACGTACAATATCATTTTGAAAATTACTTTTGATAGACGCTGCTTTTGATTATTGATAATATTTTTATATTTGTTTGTAATTACTTGTTTCAACAAGAAGATTTTCTTATAACACCTCTCTCTCTCTGAGCCTTTTTCAACTAGTTTTGTATTGTACAGATTGAGCCAATTAGCCTGGTTTTGCGCTACTTACATCCATTTCATCGTTTAAGTTTCCTTGGCTTACCTCAAGGCCTCTTTTCACCCCACGAACTGTTTTGACCCCCGAATCTATTTTCCAGGCTATGTGTCCTGCCTACTGTCACTTGACTTACTTATTTGATGGCATCGTTAACCTTACTTGTACATGAGGGTAAGTAATGAGCCGTGCCAAATACAATGCAATGTCAATCAGGACTCCAGATTAAACTCTTTATTCTGAGCAAAATAACGATTGCGTTCGAAGATGCTAAGCCTCACTAGCCATTACACTCGGAATAGCTTAAACGGCTATAAAAATGACTGGCCGTTTGTATTATCAATTTAACTATATAAATAGGTATATTAGAGATTTATAGAAGAGTGCTATTTCTTTATATCTTTCTGCCTGTGTCTCTTTTACGGCTCCAATTCTCCGAAAAGGCTGACCAAATTTTGACGAGACTTTCATTGGCTCTTATTGTAGAGCGTTGCTTTTATTTCAGAAACGAGTTGAGTTTCCGCATTCAAAAGTTATCGAAGGAAAACTTACCCATAAACGCCCGCTAGGCTGTAGCTATCCCCTATACTGTTTCTTCTGCATATCAATGATATGACATGGCATTCATTGGCTACCTGCCGTGCCAACATCTCTCGGTGCATATGGCGTCGACAAGAACGGGAACAAACATGTGTCTGCAATCGAGACTATTCTTTGCAAAGTCCCGGAATGGGGCCAGCAAAATTTAGTCCAATTTAACCATAAGAGGACATAATTGTGTGAGCTCACTGCTACAAAGTCTCCCATTGTCTTATCGCTCAATTGCACAGGCCTCAATCTGCCTCTAAAAAGTTTTTTTTTTATGAAAAGGACAAGACGCGCAGGACGTTCAGCTGATGGTAATTGATACGCCCTGCCCATTACAATGCAGTGCTGCTCAGGATTCTTGAAACCCCAAAAATTCTGAGTGGCACTACAACTGCGCTCGTCATCTTGAGACAAGATGTTAAGTCTCATTTGCCCAGTAATTTCACTAGCTACAGCGCCCTTTAGACCGAAACACAGTAATGCTTACACATTACTGCTTCAGAAAATTCTCGGCAGAAATAGGCGCCGTTGTGGTACCCATAATCTAGCTGGCATCCTGTGCAAAGGAGCCTCCCACTGGTGTACTCAGTAAAGTGAGACTGTACTTCACTAAAAGCCACCGCCGACATCCACATAAGTTGTTTGGCTTAATACCAGCAGCTAAATTTCACCACCGGATTTTACGTCAAAATGCAAAATTTCACCAGCATCATGTTGACGTCTGGCATTCTACAACCTCGTGTGCTACGAGAAATGTCTTGCCTCGCACAGACACTTTGTGGAATCAACTGAATAGTCGGAATCGACTGCAGTCTTCCTAAATCGATACAACTTACTTTCAAGCATAGAGCATACCTCCAACTCAAAGCTGCTCTTCATCATCATCATCAGCCAGAAGACGTCCACTGCTGCACAATGGCCTCCCCCAAAGATTTCCACGACGGTTGGTCCTGCGCTGCCCTCTACAACGTATTCCGGTGATATTGACCAGATCGTCGGTCAATCTAGAGGAGGGCCTATCAACACTGCATCTTCGTACCTGGGTGCCATTCGAGGACGTTACTGCCTCAACAGCCATCTGTCCGTTTGGTTCTCCTACGGATCTCCTCATTTCTGATTCGATCTCGCAGTGAAACTCCGAGCATAGCCCTCTCCATTGCGCTCTGAGCGACAATAAGCTACTCTTAACCAAAAGCTACTCTATATGCCAAGAAAATACCAGGGAATTACGGTCGTTCATGGGTGGTTGCCTCACAACTTTCTACCACTTGAATCTCTTGCCTGTTTGCCCTTTTTTTAATGAAAATAAGGGACGAGACGAGCAGGACATTCAGATGATGGTAATTGATACAACCTGCCCATTATAATGCAGTACCCAAGTGCAATCTTGAAAAACCCAAAAATTGTGAGTGGCACTACAATTGCACTCGTCACCTTGAGATATAAGATGTCAAGTGTCATTTGCCTAATAATTTCACTAGCTGCGGCGCCCTTCAGACCGAACCCAATAATGTGTACAAATTACTGCTTCACGGCAGATATAGGCGCCGTTGTGGTACCCATAATTAAGCCTAATCTGTGCAAAGGAACTGGTAACTATGAGCAATGGTTATCTAGTCGAGTTATCTATAGAATATATGACTCAAGGAATAATATATTTTTTTGTTGTCCCTCATTATAAAAGAAGCTTATTTTTTATTGAAATTAATGTCTATAAATAGTATGAATTTTCTCTAAGTTAATTTCTGATATAAGCTTTACGTCTACGTCTTACTAGAGATTTTTAGGGCATCAATTTATTATTAAATTATGTAAAGAGCTCAAATCTTTATCATCATAACATTATCCAATATAGAAGCACTTATATAAAAACAGAGATATAGATATTATAAAGTAGGATACATTAATGTACCATGGAAGTTACAAGTCTTTTATTATTTAGGAGTCCTATCCTATCAGCCATAATAAGTCTATACAAATGATTTAAGTTTTCTTTAGTGTTAATTCCGCCAATATTTGTTTTTAAAACAATTCGACACGTGTTTCGCCTCTACACGAGGCATCCTCAGGACGTGTTGTCTCGCCAAAAACTGGCACGAGACTGAATCAAATGAGCCGGAAGCCGCTCTTTTATACCCTCGTCCCATGAAATGACGCGCTGTGATTGGTCGGCTGTTGTGACGTATTACCCCCGGAAGAGACACGTAACAAAGGTGATGGGACTAAATTTGTTTGTTCATTCAACAATGTAAACATGTTATTTTTGTAATTTATTATTTCTAATTGTTCTAACACATTTAAGCGAAATCCTTTTTCACATGTATGTAAAATATTAAAATTATTATTGTTTCCGAGTGAGTGACCTGTATTAATTAAATGTTTCGATTATTCCTAAATGCGGCAATATGTTCCTTTAATCTAATTTCGAAAATTCGACCTGTTTGACTTATATATACCCCCTTACAAGTGTCACAACTTAGTTTATAAACGCCGGATTTTTCGGAATTATTTAATCGATCTTTGCCATTACATATTCGACTGACATTGTGATTCGTTCGGAAGGACACATTAATATTGTTTTTCCAAAATATTTTAGCTATTTTATCCGATATTGGACCAATATATGTCAAACTACCCACATATTTGGTTTTGATTGTGGTGGGACGGGATAAAGTTCTGAATTAATTAAATGTTTTTGTTTATTTTTAATTAATTTGTTCACTAACTGTTTTGTATAGCCGTTGGAAACCGCGATTTGGTATATTGTATTAAATTCTTTCGCGAAGCTGTCACGGGACAGTGGGACTGACATTAATCTGTGAACATAGCAGCGGAAGGCCGCTAGTTTATGTTGTACGGGGTGGCATGATGACGCGGGAATAGCAATATCTGTATATGACGGCTTTCTATAGATTTGGAATTCTAATTTATTATTTACTCTTGTTAATGTTAAATCCAAATAAAATTTAGAGATTGGTTTGATTCGAATTCCAATTTAAACTTTATTTTTGGGTGGACCTTATGAATTTTATTAATAAATAGATCGAATTGACGTTCGGTGCCTGTCCAGCAAATTATTATGTCGTCAACGTATCGGTAATAGAACAGGATATGTGGGTATCTCACCACGTAATTACACTCAAATTTTAATATTTCACATACATGTGAAAAAGGATTTCACTTAAATGTGTTAGAGCAATTAGAAATAATAAAACACAAAAATAACATGTTTACATTGTTGAATGAACAAACAAATTTAGTCCCAACACCTTTGTAACGTGTCTTTTCCGGGGGTAATACGTCACAACAGCCGACCAATCACAGCGCGGCATTTCATGGGACGATATAAAATAGCGGCTTCCGGCTCATTGGATCTCATTCTTGTCTCGGCCCCCGCGCCGAGCATACTACTACACGCGCCTGTGCTCACGCCCCGCTACGCCGCCACGCTACGCCCAGTGCTACGCTACGAAGCTCCGCTACGTGTGGTACGAGGTATACTACGCCAAGTTCGATTGGTGACGTTGAATTCGTTCCGGCCCGCAGCTTGTTTACAGCTATTTTTATTGAAGTAAGTGAGTTGCGTGTCATCGCGGTTGAGCTGAAGGATACCTAACGGTGACAACTTACTCGGCTAACGTTGACCCGGTGCGTTTCTCAGGCCTCCTGACCTGAGAGAAACCGGACGACCCGATCCCATTGCACTTGGGCTTTCCCAAGGGTGACGGTTCGCGGCTATAACCATTAGGGATAGCCGCATCACTTCCGACCCCCGTTGCTCCCTGCCCTCAGCAGGGAGGCTCCCACAGCATGGCTCCATCAGCGGAGTCCCTCAACGCCGTGATGCCCCAGATTGCGGCAATACTTAAAGATCTCACACCCGAGGAGACCCAAAGCGTCTTCAAAATACTCCGTTCCATGGCCACCACCCAGAGTCAGCCCCTCGCTGACTCCCCCGCGTCCCCCGACGAGCCCAACGCTCATGCCTTAGTTCCTGCAGACATGGAGTTCTCAGACTCCGCCTCCTGCGGCCGCAAGCGGCCAGTCCATTCCTCCTCGGAGGAATCAGATAACGGAACACTCACTGGTTCCGTACTCGACACCTCTCTCCGTCCCTATCGTCCCTCAGACGATTCATTCCAACTCGTTCAGTCCAGAAAGAAGCGTCAGTCCAAGCGCATCGCGTCTGATAAGATTTCAACCTCCTCTTCCTACCCAGTACCATTAATGTCCCTCGACATTAGTTTACCCCTGGACTCTGTCCCCTCCTCTTGCCAACCGGCGACACGCTCGCCCGTCCACCCTAATAACAAGCCTCCACCGCCAATCTTTCTCCGTGATAAGGCAAAGTGGACATACGTAGCCCAACTTTGCATCGATCACAAGGTGCGATATACCCCTGCCTCAAACACAGGTGAGGCAATACGCATAGTCGTACCGACCACGGACGACTTTCGCAACCTCACCCTCCTCCTCTCGCGTAACAACGTGCCTTACCACACTTATGCGCTCCCGGAAGAGCGCAAGGTCAAGGCTGTCCTCCGAGGCCTCCCGTACGAGCTCTCTAATGAGCTCATACAGGAGGACCTTGTCAAGGAAGGCTTTCCGGTCGAGGCTGTACATAAAATGTACAGCCGTAACGGGAAGAAGTACCCGTTAGCATTAGTCATTCTAACTAACGTCCCTGAAGCCAGGGAACTTTTCAAAGGAGAGCTCACCGTATGTGGGCTCTCCAACATACGTGTGGTAGCCCCACACAAGCGGGGGTTCCCCGGTCAATGTCACCGCTGCCAGATGTATGGTCACGCAGCGGCAAACTGCTCTGCCCCTCCCAGGTGCGTAAAGTGCCTCGAACCCCACAGCACCAAAGAGTGCAAACGCACTCGCGACGAGGTAACACCCCCCGCATGCGTGCTCTGCGGGCAGGAGGGCCATACCGCGAATTATCGCGGATGCCCTTGTGCCCCTCGTTCCGCCCCGAAGGCTGCTAATAAGCAGACTTCCAGGCCGCCAAAACAAAGGCCACCTCTGGCCTCTAACACCCAATCCCATTTTCCTCATATGAGGAATAAAACTGTCGGGCCCCAACCCTCCACCTCATGGAGACAATCAGCCCCTCCCTCTCAGGCATTCAATGTCTACTCCCGCCCCGCACCGGCCACCTTCAGTGGCCCCAGGCGGGCAGTACCTCCCCAGGCTCAATCACAAGTGCAAAGCACCCTGAAAGACCTGGAAGAAACAACCAAACAAAAAACAAAGCACACGAAATATCCGTCCTGGCACGGAAACTCAGGACGGCTAAGTCCTCCAAGGAGCGCCTCTTTGCGCTGGTGGAGCACCACCATTTGGTGGCCTCCTTGTAATACCTAAAGCGCTTAACGCTTACCAAATAGTGCGGTACGAGTGAAGCCTAGGGGCGTATCACTCGATCTAACCAATCACAATTTTTAATTTTTTCTCCTCATTCAATCTTTCGTCTGACCTGGATTGACAGGTACCAGATACATGTAGCCTCACCTCCCGTTTGTGATCATCCTTCTGATGTCGCCAAGTCTCTATTAGACAGCACCTTCTGTGCATTCCCAGCGAACACTCCCTAGGGTGTGCCGCTTGCACCTCTCTTCCCCGAGAGATGGTCGCCTACGATGAAGGCTTAGAGGGCACACTGCCCAAAGCCAACCTCAGGTGGTGTTTAGTGGGTAGGCACTTAGGTTCTTACGTGAGTCCCACATAACCAACGCAGCCTTAGGCTGCGTTGGTATGCATGAGCATTCACCACCTCCCTCCCTTCGTAATCCCGGAGGGTAGCCCTTTCCCTTTGTCTGGGCGCAAAAAAAAAAAAAACTCATTTGATTCAGTCTCGTGCCAGATTTTGACGAGACAACACGTCCTGAGGATACCTCGTGTAGAGAAACACGTGTCGAATTGTTTTAAAAATAAATATTGGCGGAATTAACACTAAAGAAAACTTAAATCATTTGTATAATTATGGATTTCCGAAAAGTAACGCTCAAGTCAATAAATTTTCATAATAAGTCTAGTTTACTAAAGTAGAGTGATTTTAATAGGTAAAATTTAACAGCTCATCAAAATTCAAGAACGTAACCTTATAACGGCGGGCATAAAATAATATATTTTTTGTTTTCTTAGAACTGCACGAATACTTAATTTTTTTCAATAACGATTACATATTTATTGTTTAAATGACCGATACGAGTAGTTTTACGATTTGCTTTCACTAATAAACCATTCTAAACATAAATAAATAATGTCTTATCTAAATAACTGAACGTCGCAGTCGTTACAATGTTACGTAACATACCTTTTTTTTTTCTTTTTAAACACTAGCGATGTTTTTTTTTTTTTTTTTTTTTTTTTTTTTTTTTTTTTTTTTTTTTTTGAGAGGAGGAAATACTGTTACGTATTTACGCCCCGGAACGGGGCGTAATATGTCGGACTCGAGTGTCCGCGCAAGCGGACACCCCATACCGACTAAAACCTCCTCTGTGCTGTTAGCAGCTCTGGCTTTCACAGCGAAGTAGGACGTGGGCCGTGGAGGCCGCAAAGACTACGCAACAACAGTCGCGGGGCGTCTCCTAAGGAGACTCGAACCTCAGACCGGCTGTGTGCTTGTGGGAAGGAGAGTAGCGATGTTACTCTAAAAATCGAAAGCTGATAAGTAGAATCGAATACATAGAATAATTAAATCGTATTGGTTACTTGTGAAGAAATCACCATAAATTAATAACCACGTTGTGATTATAATAATACATATCTAATTATATATATTTATAATTCGTTAAGCTAAGTATAAAAAAACAAAAAATAATTAAATAGAAATATAATTGATGTTATGTACAATTTAGGTTGCTTGCAGTCTTTTGTTGTTGTGGGAGGTGACTGCGCGTTTTTGGTGTGCTCTCTGTTATTTTTATTCTGACCCGGCTTTTTTATTGGACTGATCTTACCGACTTACCTGGCTATAAATTGGACTTCGATGGCTTAACGGTTAGTAAACAAGAACAACATTAGTCTTACCATATCGAAACGAGGGAAAACGCTAAAAAGTCAATCTCGCGAACTAGTGGTGAAATTATAAAATTTTTGAACGTGGATCAGTTAACGATGGGTCACTTTTACTATTAACGTAACCGAAAGAACGCGTTGCCGAAGCATTGGGAATAGGGAAGAGGACAGTTACTGAAATTCTGAAACAGAAATATGGACCATCAGGCTCAGAAGATAATACTTTACGAACACCGAAAAAAAGAAAGAGGGACAAGAAAGTTGTTGGCGTTGATAATTTTGATTCTGCTGCAATTCCCAACCACATTTATGGATATTACTCGAGAAAAGAATATCCTAGGGAAAGGAAAAAGCTAATGAGTTCGTTAAAAGACGCAGGTTTATTATTTGGTGGTCTCTATAAAAAGTATTAAAATCGATTTGTTAGAACGATACGATATTATTTTGAAGAGAGTAATATTCTTACGTCAAGTAAATAAATTTACAGATTGGGATAGTGTAGTGTTTTTTGACGAAACATGGTTGAATACGAATCATGATGTTTCACGGAAATGGACTGATGATACAGCGGCTTCCACCTCAAAAGTTCCATAGGAAAAGGGAGCCCGATTTATTATATGTCACGCGGGATCAGCTTCTCAAGGTTTTATTGCAGACAGCCTCCTCGCGTTCGCCTCTTAAACTACAAGTGAATAAAATGAACTTTGAGGTTTTTTAAGAGTGGTTCGAGAAGCTGCTAGTCAGCTTAGAAAACCTATCAAAACAATACTGAACCACCCTTCAGTATTGCTAAAATGATGACTCTGCTTCAAACTGCGTGTGCAGAGGTCACTACAGAAGACTGGAGAAAAGTCATAGGGAAAACAAAAGAAATAATTTTACACTATTTTGAACGAGATGTGAGAATAGACAATATTATTGAAAATGAATTTATAATATCCCTGAGTGCTGACAACAGTGATGATGATGACGATACTAATAACAGTTATGATAGTTCATCTGAATAAATGCATTTTTTTTTTTGTTAAATTATGTACTTGTCTTATTTGCTCCTTAAATTTATAAAAGAAAAGGTAATAATGGGACAGGGATTCACCTGATGATTTTTAAAATTCACATATGTTTCAAGTCCATATCGATTTATGTACTTTAATCGATGTTGAGCAGGTCACCTCACTATGAAGATAAAACTGACAGACGTCAAATGACTCCATTATGTTATTATTATGAGTACCAAATCAAACAAAACTCATGTTGCTTATGCTAGAATGCTGTGCTAACTCATTAAAACTCAAACTTAATCATAATAAGTATATATTTCTGTGTGAGAAACCTTCACATAATATAGTAATAAATGTAGTTATTTTGAAGATAATAGACTTCACCATCACGTGAATGTCGAGGCAATCCAGCTCCTTAACAACACTATAGTAAGAAGACTAAAACGATCAATACCTTTTGGATTAGTGTAGTGCTAGTGAATAAGTGTGATACAATGTAAAAACAGTGATGATGAAAATGACTTCCCCTTAATAGATATATTTCTAAATAAGTTAATGGACACATTCTTAGTTTAATCTAACAGTTTAAGTTAAAGTAGAATTACTTATTAGCCTAAGTTAAGGCTAGATTGTAATGCAAGTGGGGTAACAATATATTAATAACTATATTATTATGTTACCTAGAGGAAAACAAATCACTCATTTTATGTTTGGGCGAATTAACCACCAAGGACTATATAATTGGTATCACGATCGACCAAATTTCGTCAGTTGAAGTGAGACTGCAATAGCCAAAAAAAAATGAGTACTTTTTAAAATGATGTTTTATATTTTATTTACATACCAATTTTTTTTATGTTAGGAAACAATAGCTACCTATTGTAATAGGTAGAAAAACTATCACGTTAAAAGACACATTTTTTACACGCTTTTTATTAGCTTTAGATTCCTGAATGTATGTTTGTTTCTAACCGATTTATTTGAGCGCGATTTTGACGTACTTTAAACGGCCAGATTTCGTTCAAACTTTATAGATTTATCAAGGATCGATGACAATATATTAATTTGATAAAATAATTCCCTTTTTGGAATTTGCAAAATAAGATTTTTGTTAATTTATATAATTTTTTTATGTACATAAGGCTGATGTTCATATTAAATTCAACCAATGCGTGTTTTTTAGTTTTATAAACTATTTTTATTAAATGACCGTTTTTGTGATAGAGTTTCACATTGAGATCTCGCGTCATACTGACAACAAAATTTATTACTGAGGCTAATAGGCTCAGTTGAACGTAGTGTTTAAATTCTCTTTGGGCTCAGTCAGTGGCTAGGAGGAGAGGGGAACACGGCCCTCGTTACGTGTCCAATGATTAATTGGTCCAAGATTTTATGTTATTGTGACAGGTTTAAGTCCCTGTTCCAACTCACGGGGATTATATCCATCCTGATGATTATTTACGAGCTGATATTTTAATCCTGTCGCAAGTCCCGTGGACGCAGGTTGGCTGCCGAAGAAGACAAATGATAACTCGATACTGGTATCGATATGCAAATATTTTTACATATTTCGTATGTTACTATTTATCTTTTTAAATCTATTTTTCACAGCATAGGCATTTCAATTATTGAGATTGAATATATTAACTTAATCACAGCCGTAGATACATACACACATCAAAAAAGTCTAAGCAACATGTACTAATTTAAATTTTAGGATGGTTTTTCACATTATTACGTTGTATTTTATTTTTAAAATAATATTTCTAGGGCCCTATGATATAAAAATGACAGCTGTTGTCTTTATATGTTCTTTTAATAACAGAAATTAACAATATTACAATATACTGCAGAAACTAAGGTACATAAGCAGCTAAACATTTTTTTGGCAAAATGAAATTTCTTAAGAAAATGAATTTATTGTGAAAGAATTGGATAATTTAATACAAAGCATGGCCTCCTCTGCTATTCAGAACTTGTCGGCAACGATTATTCATTGAATTAATAAGAATGTTTATGTCATCTTGCGGTATTCGCTCCCAATGGAATTGTAGCAAATCCTTCAGCTTCAGGTTGTTGTCACTTAGTCCAAGTCCTTCAAAAGACGTCTCTGGAGCATGTCCCATGCGTGCTCTATGGGGTTGAGTATTTTTTGGTATGTGTAGTTACACCTACCAAAAAGAAGAGAACACTGTCAGTAACATTTGCCAAAAACCGTTTTTCTATATCAAATACCACCTCCGATGCAATAAATGGCTCTAAATTTCATAATGACAATTATGACATATACTATCTTTGACTGTTCCCCTGAAAACGAGATCTGCAAAGGTATAGACGTCGGGTTAACTAAAATAAAAATAAAAATGTAACTTTTACGCAAAAATCTAATGTAAAAACATAGTTACAATTACACGCGTTTTAATTCTTTAAAAGTGTTTTATTTCAATGTGTAACACTCGCGTTAGTCATTGAAAATACTATGTGCAACTAATTTTCTGAAAAAATTTAGGATTGAGAACGTGTAACAAAGTACGTTATCTAGATGAAAAGAGTTTGCTTCCAAAACGTTATTTAGCTCTATTCACTTTCCATTTTCAACACAGACGCATAAACAGTGCTTAGTGTGTTTTATAGAGGTGGGGGTGGATCCAACCATTAAAACATATACTTGACAAGAACTTATGTTCGTTTGTCACACACAACACCATGTGTTACTTTGCAAATAAATGCAGACGAGGCATTATTATCTCCTCCCTCCTCCTTGTGTCGTTTTTCCTCATTGCTGAGGGTCGTTACTCCCCGCTGCATCAGTTTCTCTCGTACGATTTCCCTCAATCTGCTGCGATCCGACCATCTCGTGGGATTGCGTCCTCTGGGACGTTTGCCTTCTACCTCGCCTGTCACCATCAGTTGTTCAAGACTGAGACACTCTTTACGAGCAATATGTCCGAAGAAATCCAGCCTCCTACGAAGGCATATAGTAGAAAGTCTATTGTTGACGTTAAGCTCTCTTAGAATATACACGTTGGTGCGAAAGGCGGTCCATAGAATCTGTACCATTCTTCTCCAGCTCTACATTTCAAAGGCGTCTGTTCGGTCTCTGTCGGAATATTTCAGTGTCCATGTCTCGCTCCATAACTGAATATGTAGAAAGCTAGCGAAATCACCGATTGGGTTTTAGTTTTTCACGTGATTAACTAATTTTATTAACTGATGCTTTATTAATAATAATAATAATAATATATTTATTTGCAAAAAACATAGTATACAATGGTGTTTAAATTTAAATAAATAACTTATTATTGCTTATTATAACAGCTCTTAAGCTTACATGTTTTGCCAGCACTATTCCTAGCATGCAATATTTAAACACAATGAATATAATCAGAATTTCATTTCCATAAATTCCTTAATACTATAAAAATTATAATCATGTAGCCACCTATATAGCTTATTCTTGAATAATCTAGAATTTAAATTTTCTATGCTACTCGGTAACTTATTATAAATACGAACACAATTACATACACAACTTTTTTTATATTTGGTAATTTTTGGAACATCATGAAGAACGAGCCTTTGTGGATCACGTCGTTTCCGCGGATTTAGATCATTAGCTGATTTTAACAATTCTTTATTTTTTTTTACAAACATACATATCTCGAAGATGTAAAGCGACGGCAAAGGTAACAATCATAGTTTTTTAAATATGGGTTGACACGATTGCTCAGGATGCATCCCGTACATTGCCCTAATACACTTTTTTTGAGCAATAAATGCTCTCTTGATATCTGTGCTGTGTCCCCATAATATAAGCCCGTAGCGTAGTACCGATTCTACATGTGCGTGATAAGTCATTATAGCAGTTTTTAAGCTTGTTACTCTTTTGACTTGCTTAAGCGCATATACGAACTTATTTATTCTCTTACATATATAATCTACTTGCTCTTTCCAATTGAAGTTCTCATCTATTATTACTCCTAGAAACTTTGTATGTGCTTCTTCTTTAATTGTCGTTATTTTTAGTTGTATATTGTATTTAGGATTATAACATTTATTGAAATTGATATATACGGATTTATTAAGATTTATTTTCAAATTATTTATATCAAGCCATTGTATTAATTTATTTATAGTGTTATTAATTTCAATCTCATGATTATTGATACAGTTATTATTTTTTTCAGACGCTACAACGATTGTGATATCATCAGCAAATAACACACATTGATGTTTGGTTATGTTAATAATATCATTTATATATAATAAGAATAGGATAGGGCCCAGCACACTTCCTTGTGGAACGCCACATTTATTGTGCTTGTATTCGGACAAGAAAGGGACCATATCTCCATTGTCATCTATCTTATCAATAACGACACATTGTTGCCTGTTGCTAAGATATGATGCTATCCACTGAAGTGTAGGACCCCTGATACCGATTAATTCAAGCTTATCTAGTAGCAGATTGTGGGAGACTAAGTCGAAGGCTTTCGAGATATCAAAAAATAGTGCAGTAGTTAGATTGCTATTGTTGTTACTTGTAACTATAGACTTTACAAGAGTGAATACCGCTAATGAAGTGGACTTATTTTTTTGAAAGCCAAACTGTTCGTTGCTAATTATATGAAATTTTTCGCAATAGTCGCTTAATCTTCTGTATTAAATTAAAAGCCCCAATCTAAAACCTTTTGTAAACCAAAACTAATTTTGTAATTCAACAGTGAAAACTCCAAAGCTTATAATTCGGATTATTAGCCAAATTGAAATCAGTGGAGTATTCAATCATTACTTTAACTCTCTGAAGGCAATTTCAACTAGTAATAAATAGAAGAGTTATCAATTTAGTTGAAACTTGTTAAAACGGAGATTGTATTACACGATCTATTTACCTAAAACTCTATTTTTAACACAACATAATAAATAATATCTGAATTAAATATTAATACAAAACCTATTAAATTCGGGACTAGAACCCGCGACTTCTCGCAAAGTTGAACAAGGACATAAAGATTTATGAACTTTACGTCACTCGAACGGTTGACTCAGTAGTAGAGCGGGATCGAGTCCAACATCGTTCATAAATTTTGATTTCATTTAAGGGAGTTTATATAGAAACAATAAAATAAACTTATCATCATCCGGTCTTCTTTCTCATCATCATTCTCGTCAGCTCAACTTCACTAGGTGATACTACCCATTGCTTAATTTTTTGTTGAAAAGAAAAACAAAAACCTTTTAAATACCTAAAAATTTTGAGTCGATCATATTATTCCACATACAGATTTTTTATAATGAGTTCAAACTTGAATATGTTCATAATATAATAAAAATAATTATTCAAATCAGTCTTCCGAGGATTACAATAAATTGGAATCAATGAAGATTAAATCATAACTTTGCCGTTCGACAACAATAAATAGAAGACTTCTCAATTATATAATTTTTGTGTTGAAACTTGTTCAGACGGAGATTGCGTTCTTATGAAACCATTTAAGTGATTCTCAGAAACTAATCTCTTTATTTGTATTAGTAATACAGGCTGTAGACTGTCGTCAAGCTGAGCTATGGGGTTTAATATAATTAAAGATTTGAGAATTTATTCAAAACCAAATTATTTAGTTCATCCATGATCTATTAATATACTGTACAGACAGACCTATCCAAAGATTATCGTACACAGAACAGTTTTAATAGTACTTAGATATTGCGTTAAAGTTTTTAAGAACAATAAAAATGAGTATAAAGTGTTATGATATTATAAAATATGTTTTAGTTTTGTTTAACTTTCGTAACTCTGTAGATGTAGAATAGGTCACTCGTCCAGATTTCTTTTAGGTTTAAGTTGGCAGTATAAGATGTTAAAAGGATAACTCTTTGCTCTCTTTACAAGAAACCGATGCCTATATTATGTTTACGATCTTTTCCTATACTTATATTTTTACAATTTACGCAAGAAGTATAGAGATCACTTTATGAAGATATTATTAGGACCATAATCAGATTCATACAATTATAGTATATTAAGAGTGTAGTTAAAAAAACATAAGATTTAAATTTGAACATTTTAATAGTCAAAAATCAATTTTGGTCTACATTATATATTATTTAATCTTGCATATGCAGTGTTTCCAGGTCAATACTACATGAGAGACCTTCCTAAACATTGCTGTGATACATCTAGTGACGCAGAAACGTATAATATATACCTATATATAATACGTTCATGTATCATCTCTACTTAGAGATGATCACTTACAATCAGGTTATAGATACGCTCGTTCGTATCCCTTCTATTCTGTAAAATAAAAGTTGGCGGATATTGTGACTGTCTTGAATTATTATTTTATAAAAAACTGGACAAGTGCGAGTCGGACTTGCCCCCGAGAGTTTCGTGCATATTATTATGCATCTACCTTTACATATCAAAAAGGGAAAGGTTCTTTTCATTCTTCGTCATAAATTGAAAACATTATAAAAATGAATTATCTATTAATACGGCTTTACACACGTATTTTGTCGGTGTCAATTCCAACTTGGAAACCTGTGTTTCAAATCGCATCTCGCAATACAGTGTCATTAATACCGTGCTCGTCATTGCTGGCGCACGCCGCTCCCCCCACACTTCCCGATCTGTCCAGACTACAGCAGTACGTGCTGAAGTCCGCAGTAAGAGGTGGGACGTTTACCGCGAACCCTCCATACTCACCCTGATGAAGGACCTCCGAATGGTCCGAAACTAATCGGGACCGACACCGACAAAATACGTGAGTAAAGCCGTATTAATAGATAATTTAATATGATGACACACGAAGGTTTTAATAATTTATTCATAAAAATAATTAAAAATCTGTTTAAGCTTGCCCTTTCATTGGATATCCCACAAAATGATAAGTGACTGTAGACTTGAGTTAAAGTGTCTTGACACACAGACTGACGGTTGCCCGAACAACAAAGTGATCCTATAAGGGCGGAACCCTAAAAAGGTTCGAAATTGTAATTAATCTTAAAACTTTGGATATATTGAGCCCCTAGTGTGCCCAAGCCACATCCTATAATGCCATCTGCTTTAGAATTTTGATGCAGGATTCCTCTAGCTCCTCTCATTTGCCTTAACAATCGTATGAAAATTTTGTAACTTGCGTATTTTTTACTATCAACTTGTATCTCAACAACGTATTCTTATGAATACGTTTCACAGAACCAACTCTGGCATTTGGTCAAATCACTAGATTTGTTTCGAGAAATGATAAAACCGTTTTGGTATTTTAACATCTTCCGGGATTTGACCAAATCACTGTTTTTATCATATCTCTGCGACAACAATACACGACTGCAAGACAGAGAACCGTAATCCAGGATGAAATGAGAAATTGATATTGGAAATATAATTCTTTTGAATCAAAAGCTTGTGTTGTGTGACTTAACAAAACATTGTGCGCGTACACACATGTCTTTCTTGCGAATTTTTATTTCTTCTTACAATTTATATGGAATCGATTATTTTGAAGACGTCATTGCTATCATTGTAAGTTAATGAATATTTATTCAAATTCTTTATATTATTTATCTGTTTTGATTTGAATTGAAAGCTAATTATTAAGTGGAATCCTAAGCAGTGTTTGGTTTAACTTAAGCCAAAGCAATAAGACTATTATGATGTTACAACCAGGAATATAATTATCTCATTTGATAATAATAAAAAGCATTTTATCATATATTCATAATATTTAATTAAAATTAAACAAACAACAGATAGTCATGACTATATACACGATATGTACATTTTTACATGTTAACTGGTATACAAAGATTAATCTTATTCGCCTTGCGAGATTACTACCTAAATATTAATAAATTCATCGTTACAACCCTACGCCGAAACATAACCATATTATTTTGAAACCAGGAGGAACTGATCGTATACAAGTCCAATCATAAACACGATGAAACACAATAACATCGATCATTAACACCAAATAACATATCCGACAACTAAGAAGACAGGGCTCATATCTCCTTAAGCTGTCAGAGTAATAATGTATTTAACACCGACCTGTATAAATACGACTGGACAGGCTATTCAATATGTTTGACAGCAAATTTTCAGTGCCTATTTGAAGCGCCACTTGCGAGCGCCCAGTGAACTAATTTTGACGTATAATCCAAATGGCTGCGGACGAACGTACAATACTCTGAAGTATTTTTACATTTTGAATTAATTTCGTTTGTATTCCGTGTTATTTATACTTCAAAAATCAACGTTATAAAGTAGACAGTTTTTTTTGTAAATAGTTTTCCACCATCTATGTTGTCCACTATCACTAGTTTTAGTACCGCAGACTCTTGCTACATGGCCAACAGCGCCAAAATGGCGAACATCAAACAGGCACAAAAGCACTTTGACAGCCGCCAGTCCAGTGGTAAATACTAGAGGTCAGGGGTCTTTAAACTTTAGTGTATAACAACTATTAGAGTATCCTCCTCGTTATTTGATGGCTTACGTCGGCGATAGGCTCTCACTCAGAGCCTCGTATGTGATACACCGTTTGGTGTGATCAAAGGAGTCATAGTAGACGGTCGAGTATCAAGATGTAATGGCTCGTTAACAGCTATGGACTGAGAAGTAATAGCTGTTGATGCTTCAGATCGAGATCCACCAACACCAGGAGTTTTTCCTCGATCCTCAGATTTAGCTCTTGTCTGAGCTCGAGCAGCCACTCCACCTTTCTTCCTGGGTATCACACTGTTCTCAACATGCAATGCTGCGTTAACGTCCTTTCCGGCCGCACACGTGCAAGCTTTAAGGAAACTTTTCTTGAAATTGTCAGACAGAAATGCGTAAAGGATCGGGTTCATAGCAGAATTGCTATAACTAAAGCATGCTGCCACGAGAAATACGGTGATTGTTATACGGCTGGCGCATTCCGTAGGGGGAGAGTATATCAAAGCCACTTGAAAAGTCCAGTATGGTAGCCAGCACATAACATACACCGCAATAACAGTCAATACTAGCCTCGTCACTTTCCTGTGCGAACGTTTCTTCTCTTTGGATTTATTTTTTGGTCCAACCGTCTTCAGTTTTCTTATAACGAGACAGTAAAAGATAAATATAAGTGTCAATGGAGCTGCAAAGCCGAGAGCAAAAGAGTACAAAGTAAATGTTTTTTGTCCCTTATTAAAATCGCGTTCAGGCCACACGATATTGCACGACAGTCCATTGTCCGTTGGTATCAAGGTTGTATACATAAAAATTGGTGTCATGACTAGAGCTGATGCAGTCCAGGCAGCGGCTGCAACAACACGGGACACAAATGGGGTCCTCATACGTGGGGCTGATATGGGATGACAAACAGCTATATATCTATCTGCGCTCATGATACAGTGGAAAATACTGCTCGTGAATTGATTTATTCCTGTCGAAATCATGTACGCTTTGCACATGAATCTTCCGAAAGGCCACGCGCCGCGAGACATTGTAATGATCAGAAAAGGGATCCCAATAAGAAAACATTCATCAGCGATCGCCAGATTGACGATGTACATGTTGGTAACGGTTTGCATTTTGGAATATCTTAGGACGACGTATATGACCAGCGTATTTCCCAGTAGACCGACGATACAGACCAGTGCGTACAGAATCTGAGTAACAACATACACGACGGGCAGGTTTATGTTAGGACAGTTCTCATAGGTGCTATTGAAGGTAACGTTATCATCATAGGCATAGTTTCCATTGCCGTACATCTCTACGTCTTCTAACTCCATGATGAATCCTCTTTGGTTTTGATGAACTTTAGTAAGGCGTTTCTATGACCTGTAACAAAAGATATTGAAGCTTGTAAATTACTTTACTAATAATTTTCCTTTAGCCAGGAACTATGTTCTATTGCTTTAAGTTACAAAAAGAGATTTTTCTAAATCCCAAAAGTATTTGAGTAATTAATTATTAAGCTACTCAAAATGACAGACTATGTGAGTCTGTGCGTAAATACTTTTTGTTACTATTCTCAACTTACCAAGTATTTTACGCTTTTTTTATGAAAATAAGGGACGAGACGAGCAGCACGTGTGATCTCACCATCTGGATGTGTGGCGTTCCTCCACAGTGCGGTTTTCAAGGAGCTTTCACGTACAACAAAGCTGTGGAATGAGCTTCCTTGTGCGGTGTTTCCGGGACGATACGACATGGGTACCTTCAAAAAAAGCGCGTACACCTTCCTTAAAGGCCGGCAACGCTCCTGTGATTCCTCTGATGTTGCAAGAGATTGTGGGCGGCGGTGATCACTTAACAACAGGTGACCCGTACGCTCGTTTGTCCTCCTATTCCATAAAAAAAAGGACGTTCAGCTGATTGTAATTGATACGCCCTGCCCGTAATAATGCAGTGCCGCCCAAGATTATTGAAAAACCCAAAAGTTCTGAGCGGCACCACAACTGCGCTCGTCATCTTGATAGAAGATGTTAAGTCTCATTTGCCCAGTAATTTCACTAGCTACAGCGCCCTTCAGACCGAAGTACAGTAATGCTTACACTTACTACTTTTATAACTTATTTTAACTTAACACTTTAATAATTACTGTCTTATGTTCACAGAGATGATAACTACATAAGTTTATAACACAATACATAAATAAAGCTGTGAAAAAAATGTGAGAACTCAATATTTATTATGAAGTTATTTGTATTTATTTTGGGAGGCAGGAGGAGGAGGAGGTTCTAAAGCATGAATTTAAAATTTATGAGCGAGAACACTGTCAATTCAAAATGTTTACACTGTAGATAGCGCTAAGACTAAATGGAAAATATAAATAAGTTTAAAACAAAGCTATGCCGAATATTTTTTATTTATAAATTATCGAACATAACTTTGTTCATTTAATAAATTATGAATTCACTTAGAGGATACTTCCCTGGGATCTTCGTGATAAAGTTTTTCATTATCGTAAAAGAAAATTAATCATTTATTGACAATTCTTACATTTTGCATAAATTTGAACTGTTGTGTTGATTCTCGCGGCTGCTTGAACTTCCGAACTCAGAACTTATCTGAAATTAAAATTTATCTTGATTATTTTATTTTGTTTAAGTTATGATAACCTGAAGTATTTAGTAGATTTTAAATCAAAAGCTGTGAGCTTCATTACACCATTACAAAATATCAATTTCATAATATTAAAAATTTGGCAATTTTTAATATTTGGCAAAAAATCATATTTGTTGTATGGAACTTCCTTAAATATTTATTTTATTCTGTTTTTCAGCACTTTTTGTTATATCAGTAACAGAAATACATCATCTGTGAAATTTTGAACTGTCTAACTATCACGGTTCATGAAATTCAGCCTGGTTATTCATAGACAGACAAACAAACAGACAGACGGACGGACAGCGGAGTTTTAGTAATAGGACTCCAATCTTACATTTGAAATTGTGTTAATCTAAAGATTAAATAGCAAAAAATGTGACTGAAAGTGAAAAAGTAAGTCTATTTCTTCTAGTTCGTAGTCCCGTCATAACACTGCTTTTTGTCTAGAAAATATTTTCCAGAACTTTCGTCTATTTGATTATTAGATTAAAAATGGAATCTGTAAACATTTTCATTATTGACCTTAGCGTTGCTCTAGCAGTACAACCACTTCAATATTATGATTTGATTTTCCATTAACCGCCGGTTTGGGCCAATTTATTTCTCGGAATTATTTTACTATTCGTATGTCATTGAGCTATAAATCTAATATTATAATATGTTATAACGAATAATGTTTGAACAATAGTTTATTTATAACCAATAGTATCATTTGTTTGTTTATACTGTAGCTACGCACGAAATTATCCTGCTTACGTTAATATTACGCTGCGTGGAATTTATAAATGTTATTGTTATTATTATACAATACATGAAAATAAGCAGTTGTTTATACACGGGTTAAATCTATACTAATATTATAAAGCTGCAGTGTTTGTTTGTTTGTTTTAACGCGCTACTCTCTGGTACTACTGGTCCGATTTGAATGATTCTTTCAGTATTGGGTAGTCCATTTATCGAGGAAGGCTATAGGCTATGTTTTTCATGTTCAAAATTAGGGATCCGTAATAAATTGCTATTTTGTAACACAAGGTGTAAAATCGAAAACCTATTTTTGCGTGCGCTGCAAAAACTATTGACAATAGAACAAAATGATGTACAGGCTATAATATAGGCAATATTTTATTACTTATAAAACTATCGCGTGAATTATACTTTATATGGCAAAACAACGTTTGCCGGGTCAGCTAGTTATTAATGTGATTATTGTTTTGTATGTATAATAACTATATATTAATAATATTAATATACTAATATAATACTGACATACTTTTACACAAATTATGTTTCCCTAAACTAGATATAGCATAGCCTGTACTATAGGTACAAGATAGCGATATATTTAATACAATATACTTACTTAAACATACATAAATATAATATATAAACATCTATGATTCGAACATTCATATTTTATCATAATGTTGCACCTACCGGGATTCGAACCCGGGACCTCCAGCTCAGTAGGAAGAACCACTGGGCTATATAATATGTCGTCTATAAGAAAATATATAATAAGATGTATGTCTCTTCTTTATTCTTAATTTAGTTAATTATAATTTGTCACTCACAGGCAAGACACAACAATTTTGGTACTTTTAAACAAGGGCAACATGATGTCTAAAATGCAAGTAAAACATCTTACATATGTCCGAGTACATAACATACTGTTCGTATGGTTTGTAGGATTATTACTCTGTGAATACAGAAAATATAAATATAATTAGAAATTTCGTTTATTTCAATGATTTCATATACATTATAGTGGTTGAGTCTTAGGACACTTGTATTGGGAATATTTCACAACTTCCTCAGCGGATACATAATATTTGATGAGCAATATAGAATAAAAAAAAAGATTTACAAAGTAATTTAACAATTATCGTACAATTAAAACAAGTCTGAAATCTGTATGTGTGTGTGTTAGTGTGCTAGTGGGGTACCTATATTGGGGTTCCATCTTTAGACTGCGTTTGCTTGTCATTATGATATGAAGATTTTCCACTTTGTCATAAGCAAGACAAGTTAGCCAATCATTTAAAGCTTTTTTGCAAAGATGTTATGTCACAGCACATATTTTAGGTCACGATTTATTTTATTAAATAAGTTAGATTAAAGATTACACATTATTCAATCGTTAGATATGAGATCAGATTGGCTAGATCACTTAGTAATGTTTTGTATCCTATGCCGCATTTAGCACGGGGAGTGTTCCGAATAACAGTTTGAACTAATTCCTGCCGCCAAATCTACCTTCACACGACACGCCAAAAATTAGGATACCAACCCCGGCTAACAAGGAACTTCTGTCAATGACAACCAAACTATGGTTTCCTTGTGCGGTATCTTCAGGACGATATGACATGGCTATCTTCAAAAGACCTGCAACGCTCTTGTTATTCCTCTGGTGTTGCAAGAGAATGTGGGTGGCGGTGATCACTTTACATTATATTCCCCTCTTCCGTGAAAAGAATGAATTTAATAACAGTACCAAAATTGTACAAAATTTTTCCATCATAATTCATAGCTTATAAGCATTTACATATATTGAAGCAAACTTATTAAGATGGAGTGGCTTTAAAAGTATACAATAAAATAATCATTCTGTGGATAATGTAAAGGGGATATCGAAAGTTTAGATCAAATTAAACATAATATATTTACAGATTTAATAACACAGAAATTGAACATGAGAGTGAAATGTTAAGTGGAATAATAGAATAATAATAAAATCGCTAATAATAGAATCTTGACGTGTACAAATAATAGGAGTAATGGGATTTTCTTAATTCCCAGTCTGACAATTTTATGGTAAGGGCATAATATTTATTTAACCAATACAGCCCCTATTCTTACAGAGTGACCTATTGCGATCGAGGCTTGACTTAAATTTAAGTATTTAAATTAATTACATAAATCTTAGAGCAACTACTAACAATCTATACCTACTATACTAGATTATTATATACTAATTACTATTACTAGAACATACAACAACTACTCTAATTTTAAACTCGTTCAGTGTGCAAGCAAACAAGTCAATCCTATGCGAAAGTTCATTTAAATTTCGTAAAGCGACTGTAAAAGGCGTGTCTCGCATAAGATTGGTTCTTGCTCGCGGAATTACGAGCAGCTGCTGTCGCCTTCGCCTTGTAGCGCGTCCATCCGGTACCCACAGACCTATTCGCTCCAGTAAGTAATATGAAAAACAGTTATCCGAAAATCTGAAAGTACTATCAATACGCAATATAATTCGATGCAATTTTATAGATCAGTTTAGTTAGGTTCAGTCAAGCGTAACTCTACTAATATTCACGACGCGGTAATTTTATCCTTAAATATGAGGAGGAAATAATTGTAATTAATAATAATTTGTGATAAATATTAAATTGTTTAATGATCAGTAAAAGCGATTTCGTGAGAACTGTTTTTTTTTCGCACCTAAACCAACAACAAAACAGAGCGTTACAAAGTCTTCGAGCATGAGTGTTTCTATGTCATTTAATACTTACAAAATAAATGCTCGACGAAAGAGTTTGTCGCAAAATACCTTAAATTCTTATTATTTATTTAACGTGTTTTCTCTCACCGGGACATAAAGCGAGGATTTCACTCAGTTATCGTAAGTCGGTCGCCACACGTTGAGATGTTTGCGTCATCGCTATCTGGAACAATTACAACAATACGTGAGCTCCTGTCGCTATTTTCTTCGTTTACTAGTACCTTACAATAATGTTAGCATTTCACCCCGAATTTACTCTGATATAAGCTATAAATATGTCACTAGAATATTATTTTCTGGAATATTATTAGTTTATTTATATCGATGATATTTCGATGATATCATTATAATAATTATCGTAAATATTTCGAGTTATTTTGAAAATAATTAAATTAGTCATGGTGTATCAATAAAATAATCAAACATATATTTAATTTTAATAATATTAGTATACATATAAAAACAAGTAAAATAATCGAGTCTTGGGGCCCGAGACGTGGAGAATATACACAGTACAATCTACGCGCTTTAAAAGTGCAACCTGGAAGCCTAATTGCCGGCAGCTATTTCGGTCAACGGATCAGCCTAGCTATCCAATCCGGAAATGCTGCCAGTATTCTTTGTACACTACCCCATAATGATATACGGCAACGCTCCTGGGCAACGGAAGTGTGTCGAGACTGTCGATGTGAGGGAGACATCGCCTTTTATCACTGACCTCTACTATATAAAACAAGTAACAACCTCAAATAAACAAACATCTATTTACAAAAAAATGTGTTAACAGAAAATTACCAAAATTAATTCAAAATGCAAAAATACTTCTGGCAACCATTTCTATTATACGTCAAAATTAGTTCTCTGGATGCTCGCAAGTGGCGCTTCAAATACGCACAAAAAATTTGCTGTCAAAAATATGGAACAGCCTGTCCAGTGGTATTTATACAGGTCATGCTTTTATAGACATCTTCACCCTGTTCACTGTCAACAACATAGTAAATATGATATAGTATATAATATAATTAATTATATAGAATATCTATAGCCAAGGAATGAGTAAGGTGAAGAATTTTGTTTTACCGTACGCTGTACACATTCTTTGATCTATTTCAGGTCCCATATTTCATCAGCTAACATAACAAACTGTTATTAATTTTAACATGAACAGACAGAACAATACGTTATATGTTTGTTTGGACTGTATACTGGAAATAAATTATCACATTTGTCTTTACATTTGTACTCTGTGATTTGCACAGAACGCATTATTAAAGAGAATAAAAGGGATTATCTGGGATCAGAAGAGACCTTTTTTTATGGAAAAAGGAGGACAAAATAGCGTATGGATCATCTGGTGTTAAGTGCTCATATTCTCTTGCAACACCAGAGGTATCACAGGAGCGTTGCCGGCCTTTGAGGAACGTGTACGCGCTTTTTTTGAAGGTACCCATGTCGTATCGTCCCGGAAACACCGCACAAGGAAGTTGATTCCGCAGCTTCGTAGTACGAGGAAGAAAGCTCCTTGAAAACCACACTGTGGAGGACCGCCACACATCCAGATGGTGGGGATGATATCGTAACTTCTGGCGTGTCGTGCGAAGGTGAAATTCGGCGGCAGGAATCAGGTTGAATAGCTCTTCGGAACACTCCCCGTGATAAATGCGGTAGAAGACACACGATGAAGCGACGTCTCTACGCAACGCCATGAGATCCAGCCGTTCACCGAGCACTGGGTCCCCGACAATTCGAGCTTCTCTGACATTTTCACGGGGAGTGCTCAGAAGAGTTGAGACCAGACTCTGCTCAGACAGAGCTAAGACCAGCAGCCAAACTTTACCGCGGGAAATGTCGTCGAAATGCGAAATTCATCATCATAGAAGTTTTTATTTAATTAATTATATTATTTTTTGCAGCTGACCTAAATCTTTTGATATACGTCATTTGGTGGTAAAGCTGCACTGCTTGTTAAAATAGTTTTAACGCTCCAAAAATATTAATAATTTTTTTATTGTAATAATAATCGCCGTTTCATTCACTTCATAATACTTTGTTCATAATATTATTCAAAATAAACGTTTGACGACTCTCAGAATACCCCAGTGGTGATCCTGACTATTGAGCTAAGAGTCCCGGATATGAATCAACTGCAAACATTTGTATGATTATTATTAATGTTTGTTTCTGAGTCATGGATACTTATATAATGTATGATGTATGATTAAATATGTATATTGTATTAAATAAATAGTTGTCTCGCCCCCATTATAGTTCTGGCTATGCTTAACTATGCCTAATTCGGGGCTAGTAAGATTAACTTCACTGTACTTATATGAAACCATTATTCAATATACCTTCAATATTGAAACCACTTTTAGTTCGTTTATTTTATGCTTAAGATTGGTTTATTTAAGTTTTTATGTTTTTGTTAAATATGTAAGCATTCTTATCCTTGAATGCGGTTTTCCCTAACACAGGTTCTGCGAACTTAAAAGGGAAGTCCATCAAATACTATTTACTAAAATGCTAAAAATTAAATTTTTGATTTTTTGATATGCAATAGAAATTTGATAAATTCGAACGTATTTAAGTTGACAAACTTTTACACTTTGTCCGACGTACAAAATGTGAACAAATTGATATCTCTATTGGCAAATTTTTATACTCTTCACTCCTAGCTACCACTAGCCATCACGTACCCTCTTGCCCCTCTTGAATTGATAAGATATCCCTTGAATTTTATAGGGATTTTTTTAAGTATATCATAATTATTAAATTATAATAAATAATTTTTAAGTACATAATAATTTTATATAAATAAAATAAAAAAATATTCAATTGCAACTCTAAATTGGCAAGTCCATATTTCAATCCATTTCCTGCAGTTGACATCTCCATAACTGATATACGAAACGTATTTCTTCAATTCATGGGATGACGTATTATTATTATTTTTAGATTGGTATTTGTATGAATGATAAGCGTTATCTATATTATATTATGGATTTGGAAATGAATTGAGGAATGACAAATCTGGATTCAAAATATTCTTACATTGAAAGAAAGCTGCCTTATCGGGCAGTTAGTAGACTTGTCACGAAATCGTAAACTACTGCGTTTCTTCTGTTGTTAAATAAATAACAATAACATTGAGAGCTCCTTAGATCTCGTCCATAAAAAATAATCTTATACTTTTGAACCGCAGAGTTAATCAAACATCCTCCTCCTCGCGTCGGTTTCCTCAGTGCTGAGGACCGTGATCATCACGACAGCGTACTTTGTTGCGTATTATTTGCCGTCATCTGCCCTATCGGAAACAGAGTGTAAAGCGTCGTGGCAATGGTTTCAAGGGCAGTGCGAATCTGATCGGTCCATCGCATGGGGCTCCTTCCTCTTGGTCTTCTTCCCTCCACCTTGCCTGTTACCATCAGACTCTCCAGGTTGTCTTCATCCCTTCTGGCGATGAGGCCGAAGTATTCTAGGACCCCACGCATGCAGATGGTAGAGAGCCTATTCACAATGCCCAGCCGTTTCAGGATCGACACATTAGTTCGGTGTGCTGTCTAAGGTATGCCCAACATCCTTCTCCAGCACCACATTTCAAAGGCATCGATTCGCTTTCGGTTGGCTTTCTTTAAAGTCCATGTTTCAGTGCCATATATGAAGATAGAAAACACCAGTGATCGCACAAGATTGGTCTTGGTTTTTATGCTGATGGTTCTACTTTTCCATATCTTCTCTAATTGTGAAATGGCGCCTTTTGCCATGCCGATCCTACGACGAATCTCTCCTTCGCAAGAACCATCGTTGCAGATTTCAGAGCCCAGGTATTTGAATCTATTGACCATTTCTAATTGTAGTGTTCCGGTAAGCTCCAACCTGCCAGACCGATCTACAACCATAACATTAGTTTTAGACCTGTTTATAGCGAGATCCAGCTCAACGCTGACGCTCTCCATCCTGCTAAGAAGTTCATGCATTTCAGCCTCGTTGGGTGCCAACAGAGTTGTGTCGTCAGCATAAGTTTGTGAGTTTATGCCCGCCAATGTTGATTCCGCCGCTCCAGCTGTCGCAGGTCTTTCATACGATGTACTCGCCGTATACGTTGAACAGGATCGGCGAAAGTATATAGCCCTGTCGAACTCCCTTTTTGAAACCAAAAGGACCCGAAGTCACCTAGTCAACCCTCATCTTTTAAAACGATGTTGCGAATAGTTGTTAATCTGAAAATTATAGTATAATAAATGTTTGTAATACTCGGCTTAGAAATTGTAAACACTTTAATAACAAATATCCGGACGAGCGAGCGTTGCTCTGATTTTTAAGAATGTACAAAACTTGAACAAAACAAAACTAATAGGACATCTGGTTTCGAACCGGGGTCTTCTGCTTTCCGGATCACCCAATTTACCATCTGAGCTATTATAGTCTTGTTTATAGTGGCGAAATTTACTTTTGTATTCTAATGTTATTGTAGCTGTTTCCCATTAAAACATGGTTAAAACTACTTTTTTTTAAATTAAAACCTAGCTAAATTTGGAGCCGTTTCCGAGATTCAGATTATATATATAAGAATTGCTCGTTTAAAGATATTAGATTACGTTAGAATATACGCGAATGAAAATTGAGCAGAAAAATCTATTCGACAGAGTTCTGTAAAAAACAAAACCCACACATATATTTGTTTTAGTTTGGAGAGCACCCGAAGCGATCGTAAACCCAGTTTAAATCTTCATTACTCACGGACGGACAGACATAAACACCGACTGTATCGCCTTATTCCGATACAACGAACACTATTACGTTTTATTTCTTCAGTCTCCACCTAAAGCAAGTTATTTACTTTACGGTTCTTCGTTAGATTTAATTACCAGCCACCCCTTATAATGCGATTATCTCTGATATTAAAACCTTTTTTAATAAACTTCTGGCTTTCTGTACAGTATTTATTTTGTTTATGTTCCTCATCTATATGGTATGGTGGCTCTAGTTTTTGCTATTAGACACAGACATTCTTCTAGAAGTTCCGAATCTCTATCTTTTCTTTATGGAAAAGGAGGACAAAGTAGCGTACCTGGTGTTAAGTGATCACCACCGCCCACAATTTCTTGCAACCCCAGAGGATTCACCGTTGCCGGCCTTTAAGGAAGATGTGCGCGCTTTTGTTGAATGTTCTATCGTCACGGAAACACCGCTCAAAGGAAGTTCATTCCACAGCTTTGTAGTACGTGGAAGAAAGCTCCTTGAAAACCGCACAATGGAGGAGGGATGAACTGATGGAGGAGGAGGGGAGGGGGGATGATATCCTAAATTGTGGCGTGTCGTGCGTTGTTCACACACTTCTTGGAGCGACGTCGTATTTTCGCGAGTATTTGCCCATTGGTTGGGCATTCGTGTATATTCCAGGATAACATAAGCCTCTCCTCTTAGACCAGAAAGCCTCGGCACCTAGGGCGTTTGCTCCTATACTGAAAAGTTCCTATGGTGTTTGTGAAGAGGTATGAGTCCAGAGTCCACCATCATGATAGTATCAATATATTAAAAAACTAAGTGTATGTGCAGCGTTTGTACAGGATAGTAATGAAACCTATATTTAATAAATCTTTGAGTTAACTGCGATATAGATTTAAAATACTATTACTGTTTTCTGAGTTAAAGGGTTATTCTTATACTGTTAGTATTTTCATTGATTAACACGATTGTTCCACATTTAAATAAAATACTTTTTAAATAATTAAAACGCGTGTTATTATAACTGTGTTTTGAGATTAGTTTTTGCGTAAAACTTTTAATTTTTTTTATGTTATGAAAAAAGCGGGTCGAGACGAACAGGACGTTCCGTGGAGGGTAATTGATACGCCCTGCCCAATACAATGCAGTGCCGCTCAAAATTCTTGAAAAGCCCAAACATTCTGAGCAGCACTACAATTGCGCTCGTCACCTAGGAGGCATAAGATGTTAAGTCTCATTTGCCCAGTAATTTCACTACCTCGGCGCCCTTCAGACCGAAACACAGTAATGCTTACACATTACTGCTTCACGGCAGAAATAGGCATCGTTGTGGTACCCATAATCTAGCATCCTGCGCAAAGGAGCCTCCCTTACTTGAATGGTACCTACATTTTCATTATTATTATTTTAGCTAACTCGACATTTCGTAAACTTTTCAGAAAGACTGGGTATTCTATTGAACAGGTACATCTAAATACGCAGAATCCTAGAATCAGAATAAATTAAAGTTAAAATTAATACTAAAAGTTTTGAGCAATATTAATGATAAATCAGGAGATTGTAATTCAGTTTATTGAGTGTTGACATAATTTCGATGAAATGAATTAGTCAGAACCAAATTATACACACATCAAGCGATGTTATACTTTGATTGATTTGTCACGTCATGTGATGATTAACAGTAGTATTGGAAAAAATGTTAAGTGCAAGTGATAGTCAAACTCAAATAAACTTTATTCAATTAGGCGTAAACTTAGAATTGTCACTATAAATATTTCTTTTAAATTTCTGAATCTACCATATTATGTTCGGAAAAAAGTAGAGCTCGTGAGAAGAACATACAAGATACTCATCGGCCACTTTTTTTAATGAATAGAGTATAACAATGGCTGTAATATTATTTTTTTAAAACAAATTAGCTTGTAAGGTGCTGCATCTAATATATTATGAATCTTATTAATGAAAAGTGTTTTAATTAATAAATATTTTATAAAAAGTAATCTGTATAAATATAAATTATCCTATATTGGATGTATCAACCTTAAGAGCTTGAATTTATTGTTGGTGTAAGGATAAGTTACTTTGTTGAAGATCTGTTACAAAATAGAGTTCTGTTTCTTGTACTCTTTCACTAAAGCCAAAAAGGAGCCATTTAAAAAGGCGTTAGTATTGACATTCATCAATTTTGAGAATATAAATGCCTTTTTTTGATTATGTTGGTATGAACCCCACGCTTCTTTATGGAAAAATTTATAATTTAATGTAACGGGTTTTGATTTACATGTTCAATATAAATATAATAAAATATAAATATTTAAATAAATTGATAAAAATAATTAATTTTGTTGCACTCATTGCCTAATATAAAAATATCGGGGATATGCAGGCATCAAACCAGAAGGACAATCTTCAATAAGTCATGTGATAAATTAATTAGTAAACTATATAATCAAAAATTTTACTTCTATAAAATTACTAGCCGATCCAGCAAACTTTGTATTACCATAAAAATTAATAAAAAAAAAACGTGTGGTGTCGTGGGACACCGGATTGGAACAAAGTTCTTTATTATAAAATTGGGCAGATTCCACTGAATTCCACTGTCTAAAATAAAAAAGTGTGTGTATACTAAAGTATGCACGCAAGAAGTTATACTTCATTGGCGTGACATCACAAATCCTAAAAATTATTTATTCGTCGTGCTATTCTACGTCTGTAGAAAGAACCTTATTGTAAAAATCGTGAAATAAATTATTGAACATTAACGAATACGGCTGTATTGGCTTGAACCCTTTGCCTGTCCTAATAGTAGACGAAAAATCCATAAAATTTAAATAATGTCGCAAACGTCAGAAAATTTCTGAAAACTTTTATTTTTAGATGACGTTGTGCGCGAAGATATTTATCTTCAACAACATCAAAAAGGTATACATAATGTACATATTTATCTTAAATATGATTTAAATATTCGTTTATTGTATTTTGGTTTGGTTTGGCCTTTTTACCAATGCTCTAAATAAATAAAATAAACAATCAATGTAATTTGTCACAAATGTGTCAAGTGTCAATAATTGTTGCTTGTCAATTATTTATATATAAATAATAAACTTACTTTCCGGTTTTTTCTCGGGATTTCTCCGCATCGTCCCATCGCCCAAAAATATTTTGGGCTTTAAAAAATAGATGTTGGCCGATTCTCAGACGATTGCAAGCAAAATTTCATACAAATCGGTTTAGCCGTTTCGGAGGAGTTTGTTAACAAACACTGCGACACGAGAATTTTATATATGAGAGATAAAGATTATAATTATAACTCCTTAGCTCAGTGAGCTGACAGCAATAAAATATCGAGCTATTCTCTAAAATAATTTCAACTTCAACTCTCTAAGGACAAAATAAAGCATTTTATTGAAGAATTTGAGAGTGGCAAGAAGACGTCAAACTAATATGTATACTTTAATAAAATTTCATCAATTTGTATACTCGCCCTGTGCTGCCCCGGGGCGTAAAAAGAATAGGGTAGTCCCAGGTCCAAGGGTGTCGTAAGAGGCGACTACGGGTTTTTTGAAAGTGGGAGAGTCACGCTGCTGTCTTATGACGTCAGCACAATCGGGCCAGACTCGTCCGGGTTACTTACCACACTCGCACAGAATACCGGCGTGAAGTAGCGGCCTAGTGCCGCTATGTTTCGCATAGGTTAGTGTCGAGGACCGGAGGCCATTCCCCCCCGTCCTTTCCCCCCCCAACAAAATATGAGAGCGGTCCTACAAAAGAAATTACCCCAGGAGGGTACCGGCTCTTGTAGAGCCGGAGAATCCCTCCCCGAGCATTCGCGCTCGGGCTGCCCCTCGTATTCTGGGGAGGGCACAGTACCGCGTATTTCCCAGGACAAACAGGGCAGCAACACCACGGCACCCCGCTCCACGCTTAATGTGGACTTTTGTAACATCCGGGGAATTCACTCCAACTTAAACGCCGTCCACCACCACCTTGAGACGGCGCAGCCGGCCTTGTGTTTCCTTACGGAGACGCAGATATCTCGACCTAGCGATACGTCATATTTAACGTACCCCGGGTACAAAATTGAGCATAATTTCATGCCTCATGCCGGGGTATGTGTGTACGTTAGGGAGGATATCTGCTGTCGCCGTCTCGGCAATTTTGAGGGTAGGGGCCTGTCTACTCTCTGGCTCCGCGTAGATTTAGAGGACCGCGTCCGCATCTATGCGTGTGTCTACAGGTCCCATAGTGGTAACGCAGAAACGGATCACCTCATGGGCTGCGTTCAAGCGGCATTTGATGACGTGCTTGCTCAGATCCCCTCCGCTGAATTCGTAGTCTTGGGTGATTTCAACGGGCACAATGCCGAATGGCTTGGATCACGTACCACAGACTACGCAGGGCGATCTGTGCATAATTTTGCATTGGCGTATGGTCTGTCCCAATTGGTTGAGTCGCCGACGCGGCTCCCGGATGTGGATAGCCACATGCCGTCCTTATTAGATCTTCTGCTGACTACACATCCCGATGGTTACCAGGTCTCTGTCGACGCCCCTCTCGGAACGTCCGACCATTGCCTGGTCAGGAGTGTAGTGCCTATCCGACGCCAACGTCGCAGACCACCAGCGACCCGCCGCGTTTGGCACTACAAGTCAGCAGATTGGGATAGGATGCGTTCCTTTTTTGCATCCTACCCTTGGGGCAGGGTTTGTTTCCTTTCGGATGATCCTAGTGCCTGCGCCATTGCAGTAGCCGATGTGATACTGCAGGGCATGGATATTTTTATACCAAGCTCTGTAGTACCGATCGGTGGCAGATCACAGCCCTGGTTCGATGCGTCAGTTAAAGCAGCATCTGACTGCAAAAAACAGGCGTATCGAACTTGGGTTGCGGCGCTGGGCTCAAAGGATCCGAACTGCAAAGTTCTGAAGAGGAAATATAACCGTGCCTCCAGATTTTTTAAGCGGCAAATCGCCCGTGCGAAATCGAAGCACGTCGTCAAAATTGGCGAGCAGCTTTCCAGTTACCCGACCGGAACACGCAAGTTCTGGTCGTTGTCGAAAGCTGCTCTTGGTAACTTCAACCAGCCGTCCATGCCGCCGTTGCACATGAGGAATGACACCCTGGCCCATACGGCAAAAGAGAAAGCCGATCTCCTGTGCACTCTTTTTGCCTCCAACTCGACTCTTGACGACAACGGAAAAACACCGCCGACCATCCCGCGGTGTCAGAGCTCCATGCCTGAAGTACAGTTCCGACAGAAAACTGTTAGGCGAGCTCTGTTTTCGTTGGACGTCAGGAAGTCGAGCGGGCCGGATGGCATTTCTCCAATCGTGCTTAGAACGTGTGCCCCTGAGTTGACGCCGGTGCTAACGCGTTTATTCCGGCACTCTTATTCAAAAGGCGTAGTCCCTGATTCATGGAAGTCAGCCCTTGTCCATCCGATCCCAAAAAAAGGAGACAGTTCGGATCCGGCAAACTACAGGCCTATTGCTATTACCTCCCTACTCTCCAAAATCATGGAGAACATAATTAACCGCCAGCTCTGGGTATACCTTGAGGGTCACCAGTTGATCAACGACCGGCAGTACGGCTTTCGCCATGGTCGGTCGACTGGCGATCTTCTGGTATACCTAACACATAGATGGGCGGCGGCTATTGAAAGCAAGGGGGAAGGCCTGGCAGTTGGTCTGGATATAGCGAAGGCCTTTGATCGTGTATGGCACAAGGCGCTCCTCGCAAAACTTCCATCATTTGGGCTTCCCGAGAGCTTATGCAAGTGGACCTCCAGCTTCCTCACTGGGCGCAGCATACAGGTCGTTATCGACGGTTATTGCTCGAATCCCAAGCCCGTGAACGCTGGAGTGCCCCAAGGCAGTGTGCTATCTCCCACGCTGTTTCTTCTGCATATCAATGATATGTTGGACACCGCCAACATGCATTGCTATGCAGACGACAGCACTGGTGATGCCGTATACACGGGCCATGCAGGTCTCTCTCGGGAAAACGTCGACCAGTGCCGGGAGAAACTTGTGTCTTCTATCGAGTCCTCTCTCGAGAAGGTCGCGGAATGGGGTAAGTTGAACCTTGTCCAATTTAACCCCCAGAAGACTCAAGTTTGCGCGTTTACCACTAAAAAAACCCCATTTGCCGTATCACCGCTCTTCGAGAACACTTCCCTTAAAGCCTCGCCTAGTATCGGAATACTGGGTCTCGAAATCTCGAGCAATTGCCAATTCCGTGGCCATCTGGAGGGCAAAGCCAAACTGGCTTCAAAGAAACTGGGCGTCATAAATAGAGCACGGCAATACTTCAAGCCGGCCCACATTCTAGCGCTCTACAAAGCGCAGGTCCGGCCTCACATGGAGTATTGCTGTCATCTCTGGTCTGGCGCACCCCAGTATCAGCTCGATCCATTTGACCGCGTGCAACGCAGAGCAGCTCGAATTGTCGGGGACCCAGTACTCTGTGAACGGCTGGATCACTTGGCGTTGCGTAGAGACGTCGCTTCATTGTGTGTCTTCTACCGCATTTATCACGGGGAGTGTTCCGAAGAGCTGTTCAACCTGATTCCTGCCGCCGAATTCCACCTTCGCACGACACGCCACAAGTTACGATATCATCCCCACCATCTGGATGTGTGGCGGTCCTCCACAGTGCGGTTTTCAAGGAGCTTTCTTCCTCGTACCACGAAGCTGTGGAATGAGCTTCCTTGTGCGGTGTTTCCGGGACGATATGACATGGGTACCTTCAAGAAAAGCGCGTACACCTTCCTTAAAGGCCGGCAACGCTCTTGTGATTCCTCTGGTGTTGCAGGAGAGTATGGGCGGCGGTGATCACTTAACACCAGGTGACCCGTACGCTCGTTTGTCCTCCTATTCCATAAAAAAAAAAAAAAAAAACTTACAACATAAATTCATATCTGTCAGGACCATAGATAAAAGTGATAAAAATCTATTCTCAAATAAAGCTTTGAAAGGCTTTAGTTGTCGCATTGATGCTGCTAAATCTATGAATATTTTCGGGCAAAGATAAATATGATTGAAACAGTGAAATAAATTTTGACATGACCTGTTTAATGTAGACAAATTCATTCTAATAAGTATATTATTTTGTTTTTTATTTCTTTATTTATTTAGGGGCTTTTATATGTATGTACATATGAGCTCCATTATAATCTAAGTACATTTACACTAAAAGAAAAGAAAAACAAAATTTTTAACATAACAAAATATAAAAATAGTTAATAAAAGGAAAAGCAAGTTTTAAAGTCTTCAACCAATAAGACTTATGGATTCAAACAGACTTATGGCATCCTTAGATGCAGGACGGGCAAGTATATTTACAAACATGCCCGTATCAAATCTGTTTAAACCCATAAGTCCTACAATTTCGTCTCTACTAGACTGAAATCGGACACATTCATTTATTACGTATTCAACATCCTCAATTATTCCACATGAATCACATAGAGGTGACTACGCAATTTTCATCAAAAATTTAAACTTATTCAAAGGCATGTCCGGATCTCAGTCTGTGATCAATAACAATCAACCTCCTTTTAATCTTTACATAATATATGAGGAAGTATACGAGGAGGCTGAGAATGCATTTGTTTTTCTTAACTTTGAATTGTAAATTGATATAGTCACTTTAATAGAACTAGAACTTTTGAAAGTTAAATAAATATATGTAATATTTATATTTTTAGGTTTCCGTATCCTCAAACGGAAAAATTATTAACCCTTATAGGAAGGACCACTTTGTCTCCGATACATCTATCATGCTGTCATCTTAGGAACGGTCGGAGGTATCGACTTGAAATTTAAACTATATAGTCAAGTCTACATTTTCTTGAAGAAAAAGCAAACTACCTATTTAACGAAAAAAAGGTACGGCTGTTTATGCCGCAAAAACGTACATTTCAACTCTGTCAAGGGAAGCAAAATTTATAGGGTACTAACGGACCCGACGGACGATGTCCTGTACACACGTATTAAATTTGAAAAATCGGTCCAGCCGTAAGGAGGATTTCAATAACATAAATCAATCAATCTAAGCCATTCTCTTATTCACTGTAACACACAAAAAAATCATCAAAATCGGTCCTGCCGTTTGGGAGGTACTTCAATTGTAAACTATATCATTCTCGAATACACACAAAAAAAATCATTCAAATCTGTCCAGGCGTTCACTGACAACACACGTACAGAAGAATTATATATATATAAATACTATCCGTTGACCTAGAACTATGAAATTCGGTAATTAATACCGGCTTATACTACAAGTATACAAAATCAAAAATCAAATGTTTTATAAATAAAATACACATCTAGTATGGTATTAAAGGCCTTCATTGGTACAAGCTTAAACAGATAATTATTACCAAATAATAAGTAAAGACCCTCGGTGGGCGAATCTGACTGGCACATGTCCGGTTATAAACCTTGCCAATGCCAATTTTAAGAATAATCTTTCTTGTTATTAAAGAAAGTCCATTACTAGGTTTCGTTAGTAAACACCGCTTAAGTTTCCTCGGTTATCCAAGCCGGAACCCGGTAATAGATCGACTTAAGTACACCGTGAAACCATACAACAAAGACTCCAAGAAATTAATTCATACAAACCTGTTTGTCGTCGAGTTTAAAAAAGACGAACAAGGTTAGGCAGATATGATTACTCTTCTTGACATTATAAAGCTTACATTTGTATTACCAGTCATTATCTGTGTCCAATTCAAATTCAAATATTCAAAATAGGATTTGACATCACTAATTGAAAGACTAAAACTACCACTCCTTCTGAATTTAATGCCTGAGACGCGAGAAGAACGGATGCTAGAAACTCAGCGGGCCCTTTTCTAATAAATAATATATAACTTGACTACAGTTGCTTTATGCCCAAGTCTTGGTATCATTAAGATGTTATAACAACATTTCACCACATAAACGTTTAAAACAATTCTTAGAATTTCTAAGCACTTTTGTTTTGTACATTTCATTTAATTAAGTAACAGTTTCTAAAATTTCGCTAATATGCCTCTGTATATACCTACATTACATTTTCAAGAACATAATATTATAACGTGTTTGATAACAGCTACAATATATTTCCTCAATAACTTCGCCAATACTAATCAATTCCTAAGATGAAAGAGCCCATTTAATATTGGATTCGAGGGCAAACGAAATTATTTCTTGAGTATAAATCTTGCTTTCAAAGGAAAAATGATCTAAATATGTGAGCAGCAAGTTCGTCAATGTTGTTAGCGAATATTGTATTTGGAGAATATATTATTGGTACGTTAAGAATAACTTGAATGAGTAAACACATTTGATTGAGGTTTGGTATGTGCACCTATTGGGCACTTGATGCCCAATCATGAGTAGGTGCTGTTATATTATTGTTAACTTTAATTTTAGTTTTTATATTGTTAGAAGTCATAGTGGAAGAAATGTCAGTAGACGTCATTAAGGAAGGGATCACAAGCAGTAGGAGTAGTCGTTTTTGGTGTTTTCATAGTTACCGTTTGGAAAGTCAAACTGACTTTTTTTGTAATTTCAATTTGATCTCAGGCTGCTAAAAATATCATATTTTTAAAGTATAATAAAGTTAAAGTCAATTAATTTAAATATGAATCTCATAAGGCTTCTTTCTTTCAGAGCACAAAAAATTGCTCATAATAAATCAGCAAATTTTAATATTGGATATCAGAAGATGGAAAAAATTGCTTAAATATAGAAAAATAAGCAATTCCAAATGTATTTGAATATAAAAGAAATGGGAAGATAGCAAGACAACACTACACGTCTTGCACAAGTCGTGGGACGTGACAGAATGACAAATGATCACAACCTATTCGAAATAGCCCTGCACCCCTCCACCCGCAGTCCGCGCTTCCAACATAATGATGAAAACATTTGTTCTATTGTTTCGGAATAATTGATTAATGATTTTAGGTTAAAGTTTTTTTTTTTTTATGGAATAGGAGGACAAACGAGCGTACGGGTCACCTGGTGTTAAGTGATCACCGCCGCCCATACTCTCCTGCAACACCAGAGGAATCACAAGAGCGTTGCCGGCCTTTAAGGTAGGTGTACGCTTGTAAAGTTGACCTCTTAATTAAAACAACTTGTCGGTTTTAGAAATATTATCTTCTGGGTGTATAGGAATACAATACAGAGGCTATACTAGAAGACTATTGTACAGAATTTTAATATCCTGGTAAGAATTACTTGTGTTGACCTATTGTTTGTGTGTGTAATGTCTAACAGGATGGTTACTTAAAATAAAATTATAAAGTGAAAAATAGAATTAAAAGGTTAAGAAAAAATCTTTGAAAGATTAAACAAAAATAAATTAATAAACATAAAATTCACTACAAAAATGAACTATGACTTATGAGATTATTACATGTAAACTAAAAACTATAAAATAAAGTTTAAATAATTTTAATAATTACAAGAATAGTTATGATTGAAATATAATATGTAATGGAATAGCTTTATCAACGAGTGTACTGTTTTCATAACAACCAAAAAGAAATTGTTATGTCGAGAACAATGAAGACAACTAAATAAGTAGAATACTTTGTGATAGAAAAGCAAAACGTATTTAATAACTCTGACAATAACTTATGCGAGAGCGGGAGAATTTATCGGAAACCATTATTGGTATTCAAGTCCATATTCCTGCTACAATAAACATCTATCAATCAACTGGGATACGGTTCTCCAAGACTTATATCCATATTTGATTGCAAGGTTCTATCTATCTCTAAATAGTCTAACAACATTAAGCATATAAGTGGCCTTACGACAATCAAGTCTTTATTCAGTGTCATTTATTGATGATTGATGAGTATTTCGTTAAAACGTTTGTAGGAAAAATACATGTACACTCTTGGGAGACTATTCTGCTTGACAATTTGTTTGAGTATCGTTCATAACTTTTTATGCTACACTAGGCATTTGACCTTTTGATCAGCCCATGAGGTGATCCGTTTCTGCGTTAGCACTATGGGACCTGTAGTCACACGCATAGATGCGGACGTGGTCCTCTAAATCTACGAGGAGCCAGAGCGTAGACAGGTCCCTACCCTCAAAATTGCCGAGACGGCGACAACAGATAGCCTACCTAACGTACACACATAGCCCGGCATGAGGCAAAAAATTATGCTCAATTTTGTACCCGGGGACGTTAAATATGAGTTATCGCTAAGTCGAGATATCTGCATCTCCGTAAGGAAACACATGGCCGGCTGCGCCGTCTCAAGGTGGTGGTGGACGGCGTTTAAATTGGAGTGAATTCCCCTGATGTTACAGAAGTCCACATTAAGCGTGGAGTGGGGTGCCGTGGTGTTGCTGCCCTGTTTGTTCTGTGATATGCGCGGTACTGTGCCCTCCCCAGAATACGAGGTAAGCCCGAGCGTGAATGTTCGGGGAGGGATACTCCGGCTCTGGTAGAGCCAGTACCCTCCTGGGGTAATACCTTTTTTAGGACCGATCTCATATTTTCTTTGGGGGGGGGGGGGGGGGAAGGGGTGACCTCCGGTCCTCGACACTAACCTATGCGAAATATAGCGGCACAAGGCCGCTATTTCACGCCGGTATTCTCTGCGAGTGTACCAAGTAACCCGGACGAGTCTAGCCCGATTGTGCTGACGTCATAAGACGCCCGTAGTCACATCTTACGACACCCTTGGGCCTGATACTACCCTATTTTTTACGCCCCGGGGAAGCACAGGGCATAGGGCATTGTCATTTTATTGTTGCAGTATTGTAGTTTTCTACAATATTGTAAAAATATTTCATTAGTGAAAATCTCTTTTTATTTCTTACTTTTTCATCCGCGTATACCGCAAGCATTTTGGTCGAGTCAACCCTTTATAACTGTAGGGAATGATTTAATGTCAGCCCTGTATATTGACGATAAGCAACAAATTTTCATATTTTCTTTAGTGATATTCGAAAGAGTCCTAAGAAGTTGAGATTTTTCTTATTTGAGTTATTAAAACAAAAAATTTAAACAAATTACTGGTGGACCAAATTTTAATGATTTAGAATTTGAAATTTGGAAAAATATTGTTTAAATAAATTTGCGATAAGTAAAGCTATTCAGTTTAGTACACCCTGTTAATTATTTCGTTGTTTACGACTTGTAAGGTCTGTGAAAAGCAGAATAGGATTACAAAAAAAAATATAAACGATAATTATAAGCTCTGATTTTCAGTAAAAAGTATGCAGTGTCAGTAAATTAAATACAACCGATTGAAATTGAGCTCTTATTGGTAGGGTTGAACCCATTCGATAGGGTTTCGCTTAGGTTAAACATATATGCCATGAGTGTTGAAGGCAGAAGACGCAATTTGGTGTCAGAATCGGTTGGGGATGAATCTTACCTAAATCCAACAAAGATAAATTATTTTGAACGTAGACCCGAGTTTGAAGTGCACATGGTTTTCCCTGCTCGTAGAAAAGATTATTTTTTATTTTATTTATGGAATAGAAGAACACAGAGTACACCACCTGGTAATAGGTGATCACCGCCGCCCACATTCTCATGCAACACCATAGGAATCACAGGAGCGTTGTCGGCCTTTAAAACATTCATTAACTGTGTTATTGTTATTAATGGGGCATATACCCTAAGTATACTGAATCTAGAATATTCCATTTAATGAGCTACTCGACGACTAACAAGAACTCCCAAAACTCAGGTTAATAAACCAAGAACAAAAGACGCCGTGAATTTTTAAGCAAAATGCTCTTTGTGAGTGCAGAGTGCATTAGGAAATCTTGCTCTCTCAAAACTTTAACCGTTAGCTTCAACTACTATGAAAATTGCTTTCAGAATTACCTCTGTACTGATTCATCCTTGAATTTTTCAGCAACACTCATCTCGGGGATTCTTTATAATAATATATGTTTCAATATTTGAGATCTACGTCTTAACATAAAAAAATATTTCGTACATGTTTTATTTTATTTTTTATCGAAGAGGATGACAAACGAGCGTATGGGTATACTGGTGTTAATTGACCACCACCGCCCATTCGCGATAAAACTAGAGGAATCACAGGAGCCTAGCTGGCATTTTAGAAAATTTTACGCAGTTTTGGAAGGATACCCTGTTAAATTGTCCTGGAAACACCGCGCAAGGAAGCTCATTTCATAATATGGTTCTACATAGAAGAAAGGTCTTTGAAAATCGCACTATAAAGGAATGCCAAACATCCATATGGTTGATATGAAACCCATGTTTGTAGAGTTTCAGTACAGAATACTCCCTCTAATAATGTGTTAAATACGCTAGAATACATGCAATGTAGTGACGTCTCTACGGAGCACCATGTGATCTGATCATCGATACATTGAGAAGCTTTGCTTTGCATGCGGTCTAATAGTTCGATCTGATAGAAGACAGCGATGATAACAATACTCCATATTATATGGCCGGACTGCCAGTTTCTTTGACGCCAATTTGATGACCGCGGAATTAGCTATCATCTGAGATTTCGAGACCCAGTATTCCGATATTAGGGGAGTATTTCGATGAGTGGTAATACGACTATTAGGGTTATTGTATTGGCTATGCTTGGAGTTTCACTGCGACACCGAATCAGAAATGAGGAGATCCATAGGAGAACCAAAGTCACCGACATAGTGCGAAAATGAAGTGGCAGGATACATATTTCGAAGGACAGATGGCCGTTGGGGCATAATCCTCGAATGGCAACCACGTACCGGAAGACGTAGTGTTGGTAGGCACTGATTGGACCAATGATCTGGTCAAGATCCCCGGAATATGTTGGATGAGGGTAGCGTAGGATCAATCATCGTGGAGATCTTTGGCGGAGGCCTTTGTCCAGCAGTGGACGTCCTCCGACTCTTATGATGATGAAACGATCTCTCCCATTCTTGGGATTAAATATGCAAATTTAATTTGTTTCAAAATTTAAGATACATAATTTACAAGTGATGCAAAAGTATTACAAAATCCAATTTGTCTCTGAAATCTGAAAAACACATTCCATAAATTTGTTTTACGCTTGAACAAAGTTTTCGATGAAATATTCACGTAATATTTTAGTGAATGAGCAAAAATGAAGTTTAAATTACTGTCTGTCTGGTGCGGACTTGTTATGGCTTCCCAGATCGCGTTATAAACTTCACAAATGCACTTTTTATTCAGTTCGTTGACGAGTGGCGTCTCAACTTGGATTTACCACAGACTTATTATATATTTTTGAGTGAGTTCTGTCTGTGGCTTAATAGGTTTTGAAATACAGAGCATAACGTAAACATTATTGGAGAAACAAAGTACCTAACTGCTGATGAAAACTCTTCACATACAAATTTGTGTACCTCATTAGGACTGATGTTTCATAGTAATTATAAATATATAATGATCCAATTATAAATTACTAACAATATTATTTTTGTTCAATCCACAGTATAAGATCGTATTCATTTCGTAAATATATAGTTCTCGTTTTTTTTAGGAAATCTCTCTCATTTAAGATATTTTTACTTTACCAGTGGGAGGCTCATTTGCATAGGATGCCGGCTAGATATTGGCTATTTCTGCCGTGAAGCAGTAATGTGTTAGCATTACTGTGTTTCGGTCTGAAGGGCACTGTAGCTAGTGATATTACTGGGCAAATGAGACTTAACATCTTATGTCTCAAGGTATCACAGTTGATTTTCAAGAATCCTGAGCGGCACTGTATTGTAATGGGCAGGGCGTATTACCATCAGCTGAACGTCCTATTCGTCTCAACCCTTACTTTCATAAAAAAAGATATTATAGAGATTTATATAAAACTCTTGTAATGTTCACATATCGCTGAGGTAACAATTAACAATTATATTAGAATACGAAATGGCGCAACATGGAACATCTTGTCAATGAATTTTTATGTCAGATTTTATTAGACGTTTTTAACATTTTCAATCAATATCTCATTGTATTCCATATTATATTTTATAAATAAACTCCTGAAAACGTTAACTTTCCTCTTCAATGAAAAATCCGCTAGATCTGTCAAAATGTCTTGAAAATATTTTAAAAGGCCTTTGTTATAAAAGACTGCTGGGGAGTGGCTGTCCGTAAAAACGCGGAAAGCTAGAAAAAACAGTAACGCGTAGATAAAGTCTCAGCGGTTGGTAGATTCGAAAAACGCAATCAAGATTTTTCATATTCATTTATATGATGTTGAAAAGAATTTAACCATTTATTATTTGTTGGAGGACTGTTACAGTTTAACTCTTAATTACCCATTATAAATCTTAGCTATAATATAGCACAAAATTATACCTGAAAACTATTAAAAATTATAATTATGCGTAGTATTTTTGAGAACTTTGCAAGAGAAAAATCTTTGGTCTCTTGCAAATTGCTTGCATTCTTCTCTATCTTATGTTGTGGCGCGCTTAACGCTTTTCTCCTCCCGCTTCAAACATAGCCTTCAAAAGCTAGACAACGATGTATTTGATACATCCTTGACAACATAAACTAAAACTGTTAAATAGCGAATATAATGTTCTTATATTTCTTAAAAAGGGCACTTAAATTACAGATGACCGTATATTAAAAGCACCTTTTTACCTGTTTTTTCCTGGTAACTTCGTAATTGTACTGAATGTAAAGTTAGAATTTTATTTCTAATTTCTTTCTTCTTCATTAATATGCTCTAGACTAATGCTGTGCAATGCGGCAAATTTCATAAAAAAAGGTTAATTCATTTAGATATTTTTTACAGTACCATCTTTACCTTACTCTTAGCAACCCATAAGCGATTGAACAATATACATATGTTATCAAAACCTTTATTTGTCGTAGTCAAAAAGTAGGTATTTATTTCCCACAATGCATTATAATCTACCTGACAACCCTCCAAAGTTTATCAGTTAGATCTTATAATGTGTCGACTATTGAGTTTGTTAAGACTAATTTCAATTTATCGACAATGCTCTCACAAAGGAAAGTTTCTCTAGAAAATCATAATGAGTTTGAAATTCGAAGTAACTTTTTTCTATTGTATGCAGGGATTGTTGAACTTTGTTAATGAAATAAGACTGCCTATTGAACATCCTTAGCAGGTTTGATTCTTGCCGAAGTGATTTTAAAATATTTTTTGTTTAAATAAATATGGAAACTTTCGATAATGGACTTGTTGCAAAGAAACTTGACTCATTACTTGAGAACAAGTACCAAACTGGCTATGCTTGAATTGGCAAATATTGAATATAGATTAAATAATTTAATTTGAAAATATATGTGTTGAGTACTTTCCAAGGTTTAGAGTTAAGGATCATATAATGTTTTTAAAAATAGTTGCAATAGCGAATTGGAAATACTCAAAAAATGGTTTTAGAATACTTACTCCATTACATTTGTTCAATTATTTTATTTTAATCAGCAGATCAAAGTTTTTCAATATTCCTACATTGGAACAGTGCAATTATCGGGAATTTCCATAACTGGACTAATACTTAATTTAAACTTATTCATTTTTTATTTAAATTATACTTTTTCAGTTAACAGCAATCGAAACTCCTTTGCAAAGAGTAAATACTACTAATAAGAGGCGGGAGGGACTGCCTAAGTAAAACTTGAATTTTTAGTTTAGCATGAAACGTGCAGTCATTTGACATTACTTTGAAATTGTAGTAATTACAGTATGATGATTAGCGAAGAAGTATAATCCGGATAAGTTAGAAAACGAGCAGTTGCTTAAGACGTAGTGGATTTCGATTATCTCCGTTTTTTACAAGATTATAGCTGTCATCTCTCAATCTATCAATGACTGCACTTTTCATACAATCGAGTGAATCGAATCTTTTCTTAGAGAGTTTCGCTAGGCTGCTATTTGATGTTTCAAAAGATAATGGCAGTGATCACTTAACGTCAGATGATCCATCATCTTCATTTATCATCTGTACACCTTTCCCTTACGAAATAATTTATAAATTTCACGCAGTGAACCACAATAGCAGTAAAAAGAAAGAAGCTTTGAGATCCGCACACCATCCCATACAATACAGAATCTATCTAATGGAATGACTAGCTCGTCACAAAATATAATCTATCATCAAATATATATTATACTAGCAACGCCCCTCGGTTTCACTCGCTTAGATACCGATCTAGTGGTAGAGGAAAGTCTACTAAGTAGGACTATAGATTTATTTTTGTTAACATAAATGTTTTATTTCATTTAGTTGTTATTTTATGGTTGCATTATTTTCTTTAGATTGTCATTTTAAGATTAGTTATATTTTTTGAATGGAATGTCTTATTTTAATAATAATAAAAATATTACAGGTAATGGAACAGTCTTTAATAAAATATCATTTAATTAAATACAGAGATATGAATAATATGATTTGATTATTGTCGGCACTTATATGAACTTTTAAAATGTAAAAAAAAATAACTACAGTAGTTAGACATTTTTTATACGACACGAGTTTTTGTTTGGTAGATATTCATACGTTCTATTATACTGTAGAACATTTTTTTGTTTTATCATCAATAGTTTCCGCAGCGTACGCGATGACAGATTTTTTATGACAATTTTTCAAACCTTGGGTTATATTATTGAATTTTATTGGGGATCCCTATTTTTTTAAGTGTATAAAATATATCACTCAGTGAAGATGCAGCTTTCCAATGATGAAATAATTTTTTAAATTGGTCCAGTAGTTTTTGTGTGACATACAAACGTACATACTAAAACACAAATGTTTCTTCTTTATAATATTACTCACGAATATAACATAGATGATTGCGTTGTGTAACAATATTTACGCGATCTTTTCTGCATATGATGTGACAACAAACGCGTCACATTAAATTGCTCTCTTGGGAAATGACACTAGAGATGCAGCTCTCGTCTTAACTATACAAAGTCTTCAGGAAAACATGAAAGGAACTGTGGCCAAACGTCATGTGTAAGACACGGGTAAATATCGTGCTGACTCAATATAAACGTCAGATGAAACACATAATAACAAAGGCATAATACAACATCTGAAGAATCATAATATCGTGTTTTAGGCACACAGTTTTAATATAACATTTCAAAAGCTTACTATTGTATTTTCAATTGAAGTGACAAACCGTTATGTCGGGAATATCTGAGGTACCTTGAAGATGAAAACCAAAGTTTATTTTAATTAGTTGGCTAATAGACTCAGCTCTGTAGCATGCAAGTTTAAGGGTACATGAGCGATGTAAAAAGTTTTATTTTTAATGAAACTGAAGCCAATAGAGTTTCTTGCACCCGTTTTTTTCAGGTGGAATTTTCAAATAGGTGGTAGTTTTAAGCGTGAACCTATACGGATTTAAATTCACTTATTGAAACTTTCTAAAAGGATGGCAACGCTCCTGTGATTACTTTGGTATTTTCAAGAGAATGTAGGCGGCGGTGATCACTTATTATCGGGCAACCCGTGTACGCTCGTTTGTCCTTTTCTTCCTTAAAAATATTATTTTAGGCTTAGGCTATTCATGCCACTTATTTCTTAGATCCTAAAGTATCTAGAGAAAAACAAATTATATTGACTTGATAATGATAATCATAATGTTTGTTATGAAAAAAAAAAAACCAGCTGAGTTTCTTACGCACGTTCTTCTCAGGTCTGAGGCAGACTTTTTCGAATGAATGGTAGTTTTGGCGTTCAATAATCTGTGATTTTAGATCTTATTTGAATACAATTTTCGAATTTGATATGCCCCTTCATGTGAGAAACTTGGACTGTTTTAAAACAGCAAGAACATTTTATACAGAAATAAGAGCTTCAAATCTTTATTAAAAACCATTATATTATAACAAATTACTTCGATTTCATTTCAATATAATCAATTTGCCTTCAGATCTCTATCCTATAAAAATACTTTATATACTCAAATATCATAAAACCCTCCATGTGCGTTCAAGAACCGCACATTATGAGCAACATAAAAATAAACTCTTTTGTTACAATAAATTTCTTATCTGTAAAAATGTTTTTATTGCCATATAATAACATCGATTTCGATAATATTATTTCATTCAAATCTCGAACATCTCTGAAGATATTTGATTTAACCTATATTCTTACATTAGTCGAAATGACGTTTAGTTCAAAATGAAATGTCAATTATTTGCAAATAAACTTCACAAAAGTTGCACTTAATTAAGATATCGAACGATATGATACTTGGGGCTGACTCTAGTTTGTATTTGAATTAAAAAAAACTACGTTTTAAAAAACCGACTTGAAAACTGAAAAATATAAAATAACTTTATAGAGATTTAATTTAATACACCTCTTATGCGAATCTTTAATATTAATAAAATATAATATAATTTTTTATATTTGCTACCTATTGATAAGGTTTAAGTCGGTGCTTACCCACTTGGGTTATTTGGTTCTAGATGAAGCTATCCCGCTCAAAGTCACTCGTGGCGAGTAGGTGTCTTCGATTACATTTGGCTTGGCACCGCCTTCAAACCTACCAGTAGGTAGCACATACAAATAATAGTATTTTAGTCATTCATCAGATATACAATAAGATTCCGTTGCTTTTTATTGTCATATATTAAATAGTAACTTTTTTAAGTAGCTATGGGTAGGCCTACGATAGGTTCCGCGTGCCTTAAACAATATAGATCGCCTATTTCGCGTTCTTGTAATACACTGATTGTATTCGCGATTCTGAAATATCGCGAAGAACGTTTGTTAGCTATGAATGACAGATAGACTCTTGCTTGAGATAAAAATCGTAACTACCGTTGACTTTTTTGATCCAATAAACTTATCGACGGTAACTCACCTTATCCGTGCACGCTATCTGTCAATGGGACTACGTATTTCCTACCAGCGATATAAAGTTTGTATGGAAATTGCAATTCACGCGTCCCAATATAAGGCGATAAGAATGACTTATCGGGTATATTGGAACAGATTCAGATTATTGACAGCTAATTACTGACAGTAGAAGTTAGTAATTTATCTCTATCTGTAGATAGTATATTTGGAACGGCCGTAAGACTCACTTATCGGCAAATGGGTTTATAATAATAATATATAATCAAACTAAATGAAAACGCCTTAAAAAACAGTACACAAACTATAGTAACATTATTCACGTAAACAAAAATATTCATAAAATGTTCATTAAATGAAATCTACTGGACCAACTGGCAAATATTCCGCATCAAACTAAATCATACGAAAATTACAAATCTCAGAGTAATCGGTGTACATACATAAAAAAATACCGATCGAATTGAGAACCTCCTCCTTTTCGAAGTCAGTTAAAAAAACTGTCACAGCTGCTAGATAATTTTTCAATACTGCCATTAACGGTTTAAATTTATGGGTATCATAATATGCGACTTCTGAATGAATCGTGGAGGCATAATTAGGCATTAAACTCGTATTTAATTCCCTTCATTACGTACAGTCACATATTGACTCATTATGCCTATGAGCTTAGATCATTCATTTGACGACCCCTATAGCCCAGTGGTTAGTGACCCCGCCTACTGAGCTAAAGGTCCCGGGTTCGAATCCCGGTAGGTGCAGACAATTAATGTGATGAAAATGAATGTTTGTTTCCGAGTCATGATGTTTAATATGTATTAATGTATGTTTAAGTAAGTATTATTGTATTAAATATATGGTTGTCTTGCACCCATAGTACAGGCTATACCTAGTTTGGGGCAAAATAATTTGTGTAAGAGTGTGTCAATATTATTACACTATTATTATACGTCTAGATAGACTATGACAGCTGTGAAATCGTCGGAAAAAAAATAGACATTTGAACTAAGCTCTACTTTGAGCAATTCACATACACTAACACAAAGTGCCATACAAATCGCGAGTGTAAGACGTAGCTTATCACGCACACTAAACTAATATTCCTGGCCTGTGTTTATCGGTTATCTAACAGCAACAGACTCTATCTAGACGTATAAATTATCTAAGCCTATGAGCCATACTCTCACTAGTCCGTTTGTTTCATTATTGTTACTCTGAATATTAATAAAACAGTTTTTGAAATACCTTACTTCCATTTGTTAAAAATTAATAGTAATTCTAATAGAATAAGAAAAATTCATTATTAAAATATGTAGACGGCTGCCAGATATTTTAAATATATCAAAAAACAACACTACAAATCCTTGTAAATTATAAATAACTAGCTGGCTCGACAGACGTTGTTCTGTACATAATAAATTAAATACTGTTTTTTTATGAATTGTCATAAGAATTATTTCGTAAAATATGCTCCCTGTTGTTATAATGAAATTGTTTCACGGCAGAACTGTCAAACCGTGCGTCAATAAATATTCTCATAGAAAATATGTTCATACAAAACAAATATTGAAAATAAAAATAATGATAGGTCCCAAATCGAAATAAAAACTATCCTATCTCTCAAGTTGGACTAAACTGCACTCCATGAAGTAATCCCCATTAAAATCCGTACATTAGTTGAGAAGTCCATTGCGGACAAACAACGTGTCACGTAATTTATATATATTAAGATTAGAAATAATAAATGTATTATAGGGACATTTATTTATTCCAAAAATGTTAACAATGTAATCTGATTAATATTGTGTTTCTTTCATCTGTAACACAGTTACAGTTATATCCATTTTAATTTAATGTATTAAAGGATTGTTTATTGGAGTTGGCATTATTTTGCGGAAGTTCATAATTATCTCAATGTTATTTATCATCGCGTTAATTCCGCTGAGATGCAGAACGCACCTTAATCCAAATTAATCCAAGAGTTAAGAGTTATACAAGTATTCCATCGAAGAATAGGCCCACGCTAAGTCCCCGACCGAACAATCGAGTTAATCAAAAACTCTGCTTCAATTCATTTGACACGCGTTTCGCCTCTACGAGGGGCATCTTCAGGCGGTGTTGACTCGCCGCAACGAGGTATCGAGAACGAGAGAGTAGTAACTCTCGTTCAAGAGTTCTCGAGTATAATATTCCTACTTCCCTACTAGTATTAAGAATCTGAATGTAAGTTTGTTTGATACGCTTTTACGCCGGAGCTACAGAACTGATTTTAATGAAATTTGATACAGCGTGGTAAAAGAAAAGGCTACATTTTATCTCGGAAAATACATGGTACCGCGGGATTTGTGAGAAACTGAAATCATGTCGATGAGCTATAACTATACCAATAGTTGGTTTAATTTGCCATATCAATCATCCTCGAATTAAGATTCATGTAGTATGTTCGGAATGGGAGCGAAAACGGGAACCGGAACTAGAATAGGACATTACATAATCTTCAATTCCAAACTTGCTTATTAATTTTAAAAACCCTTTATCTACGCGGACAAAGTCGCAGGCATCAGCTAGTTTATATCACAAAGCATAGTTTGTGACAATTACATCCCAAAACACTCAGTGGTACTCAAACTAAGTAACTATTAAAGATTTTAGAGTTACTTCTAGATTGACTTACGGACTGGCGGTGTGTTCACTCACGTGATGCCACGGACAAAATGTCTTGCGCTGGCACAGGAGGCACTTCTCTGGCCAGCCTTCCACTAGATAAAGTACGTTGTGTTTGATAGATGTGTATATTAAAATTGTAAATTATGTTTAGTTTATATTTGTAAATGTATTAATATGGATTCTGTTGAAGTGCCTAATAAAATAAATATTACCAAATCATGAATAAAAGGCTCGCATGGCGGAAGAATCGACGGTATAATGAAAGCGAGAAGACGGAAGCTCTCAGTCCGAATTAAATTAACAAATAAATTTCGACAGATATTGCGTTCCTTTCATCTGTAACACAATATCTACGTCAGGGATAATTTTAGATTTAAATTTAGCCAATGAATTGTATGACAGAGTATTGTAAATGATATTCGGCTGTGCTGCATTATGTTGGAGACAAAAGATTCGAGCCAATGACGTAAATACGAAGCGTGAATATCCACGAGATTCATGGAAATTCCGCAGGTAGGTAGAAAATTCTGAATCCTGTACGATTTTAGAGTATTATAATGATAATATTGATATACTTTTATACAAATTATCTTGTCCCAAACTAGGCATAGCATAGCTATGGGTGCAAGACAACGATATATTTGACACAGACATGACTCGGTAAAAAATATCCATATTCATCATATAAATAGTTGCCACCTACCGGGATTTGAACCCGAGACCTCTAGTTTAGTAGTCAGTCTAACCATTCGGCTATATGGGTCGTCTGAATGTATTATTGACATTTATAAGTTTTTAGTCTAAGAATACTTACAGGCGATTTTTTTGCATTTTATGCTTAATAACATCGCTGGACGGATACTAATTATTTAAAATGTACACATTCATCACGTTCGTGAACATATATGTATTCCGATTTACGAATTTTCTAGAAACTGCGACACTCATTATGTTACTACAAGGAACATAAACATGAACAAACATAAGCTTGTTATGCCTACTTCTCGGTTAAGTCGAGTTAGTAAGTCTTTTATTGGACGATATGCTTTTACAATATGATCCCTGAAAATTTACAAAACAAATGTGTTACCAAATTCAAAACAATTGTTAAAAAACGTTTGTGTGGTAAAGGTTACAATGGTACACTCGAACAATGTATGACGTTGACGTGCCACATGTTCTGTTAAGCTTAGATAATAATCGAAACTAAAATTTTAGTTACCTAGATAGTTAGTTAGTTTTAGTTAATATTTTACTATGCGGTTGCGTAGTAAAACATTATAAAAATAATACTACAAGAAATAAGAAAGACTCAGGGATCAGTAAATATTTTGTATTTTATTAATTTCAAAGTAAAATAACAAGAAGCGTATGTTACAAAGTTTAAAAATGCCATTGAGTGTCAAGATGTCACGCACACAAGGATCTAATAGTTGCCGTAATAAAAAAGCTATTGTTCTAAAGTAGTGCGGTGTCTAGTTGGAGCGCAGCGGAGACTAATCCTTAATCTAAGACTACAACAGTAAAAAATGAAATTATTAGCCCAATCTTTGTTAAATGTGTAATATAATTTTATGACCCTTAAACTATATTTCGACAGAATTGAGATTAAATTCGAAAAATCTTTGAATAATATCTAGGGGAGACCGGGGCTAGATGTGTCAGGGTTAGGTACAACCTGTCGCGAAACAGAGAAGGTAATTCTGATTTTAGAAAGGGATAAATACTCCCACCGCCACTGGCTCAGCACATCGTGAGAGCCAGTCGCACTTGCGGCCATTAAAATCGCAGGTTAGAAGAATTTTACAATTTTAGTAACATTAGTTTGCAACCTATGTTTAAAGTCATTTAAAGGCAGAGTTGTCCTTGTTGTGATTTTTTGCCCTAATGCTTTCGTTTTGCAATGAAACAACGTTTATACAGCTATGTTTATTGACATTTTTACTGCATGAAATTAAGAGGTCAGATTTGGCGTTGGGGCTAAAAGTTAAGTTGATTTGTCACTACCTACCTCGTAGTGCTTGTTGCCAACTGAGATTATTTGTACTGTATTTTTGCTATCAAGATTTTGTCTATTTTTGTAGGATAATGACGTAGAATATAATAAAAATTGAGTGGGGCAAGATATCTAATGACTTTTGAGCAAGCAGTTATTTTGGAGGAAGAAAAACTAAAAAATAAGGCGTGTCATTGCAAGCCTTCGGTATAATTACACTCAGGTAAAACCATCAAAGCAATAGAAAATAATATTACAAATTATCTTATTTTTTGTTATTGGCACAACCAGCCCCGGTCTCCCCTACTTTAACGTTTGGCTTCCATCTAAACACTTTCGTAATAATCGTCAAAAAGCAACTGCTTTCACATAAATTGTGTTGACCTTGATCTTACGCATCAATAAAGTTTGTATTGTTTAACCGTTTTACGATAAGCAAAAAGACGTTAATGTATTAGTGGGAGCATAAAGAAGGGTCAGCTGTTTTATTGCCATTTCATTACAACCTCCCGTCTGGTCAACCCCCACTTCCCCGCTGCCGTGGTTCCCTAACCTATATAGGATTCTTTGTTATCGCCCCAAACGTCTTGAGAAATTTATGAGTTATAATTTCTGTATGACAAAAACATATTGCGGTGATGAAACACGATTTATTTTCGGTTTTATATATTGAGGTCCTTTATAGCGACCTATGTTTTTGATTAGATTTAGACCAATCAATGTGCTCTTAAGAAGTGATATTTATGCCAACATATTAACAATTTTCATGAATTTATACAGTTATTTTCAATTAATAACAATTTTTGTTTTATTTTTTATAATATAGGATTTAAATGATTAATTTAATTACAAATGTACCACACTTTCCAAAATATATGCCTCAGATCTGAGGTGAACGGGCGCAAGAAACTCAACTTCTTATTTTAGATAGAATTTTATAACAATAAAATTATTTTTAAATAGACTTAGGGCGGTCGCTACATTCCCAAAGTGTAGTAGTATAATTAAACGTTTGTATGGTAAAGGTTACTATAACAAAAATGACTTTTTGAATAATACCACAGATTGGGGATGGAGCGACCGCTGCGCCGTCAGGCTATTAAATAATAAGTTTAATTGTACGATATTACTTTGTAAATATATTTTTTATGAAACAAAAAAGCCCGCTGAGTTTATTGCGCGCGTTCTTCTCAGGTCTAGCATTCTTTTTCGAATGGTTGGCAGTTTTTGAATTTCAATAAGTTGTCACATCCTATTTTGAATAAAAATATTTGTTATTTTGACATTCCTGACTTTTCGACTGCTAATAGTTGTCTGAATGTTCCTTGGCCTAAAGAGCTTTACTCTTTTCTAACATAACATAAAAATACCGAGACAAAAGTACTGCGTCATCTAAATGTATTTACGTACAGAAGCCATACTTACATTCGCATTTTCAGATCAATGCATTTTCATTTTAGTTTAAAATTTCAGTCAGTCAACAGTTTCAAATAACTTTGAATATACTTTTACATAAAATATTTATGCAAATTGTTGTAGTTTTATGAAATTGATGTTAGACCGTATAAATAATTCACATGTTATTTAGAATGTAAATGTAAGGAGTGTTTGGGAGGGCGCCAGTCGAGTCCTCAATTTTATTGTGAGGTGGTGTTCAATTATACAAATGTCTTTGTCGCGACTTCGCTATTGTTTGCCTGTTTAATTGATATGGGTGTCGGGATGAAATAATTTAACTACGTTTATTGTTGTCATTCCATTGAATAAAACAACCAACGAGATAATACCCAAAATTACTTTATTAAGGTACTATTAATAATGTAGGTACTTTAAAATCAAATTCAAATTCAACCCCAAAGCCATTCGAAAATTTATTCTATAGACCTGGGAAGTCGCAAAAACTCATCCGCCGTTTTATGTACACATTTCGGTACACAAATTAAATTTAAAAACAAAATTTATCAACGATGCTGGACTCAAACCCGCGACCTCTCGCGTTCCATGCGAGCGCTCTTTGCACTGAGCCAACTGTTCGAGTGACGTATCGTTTATAAGTCTTGTTCAACTCTCAAGTTGTGGCTTCATCTACAGGATCTACTTTACAGTTGTTAATCTGCTGAACTCCAATATTTGTATATTAGCAAATTGACTTAAGATGTTGCTCTTTCAAATCTAAACAATTTGTTATTTTTTTTATTTATGTATTTAATTTAATTTGTGTAATTATTCCCAGAAGTGATGGTTATCACTTGAAAAAAAATAAGAAATTGTTTAAAATTTTGTTACAATAAATTAAATTACTTTAGTAGCCTGTGGGCGGTCTGTCCGTCTCCAATCATTGGTATCATTAAAAAGGTCATTTATTTTCTTGTAAATTTTAACAAATAATAATAATAATAATAATAATATCTTTATTTGTTGCAAAGAAAAAATACAATTTTGCTTAAAATTACCCTCGACCCCCAAACTAATACAGCCCGTGACATGGGGGTCAGTCTCTTCCCAGTTGTGCATTGTAAAATGTCAAATAACAAACATCAACATATTTTAAGGTCTAACAATGGAAGTTATGCAACAATTTATGAACACAGAAACTATTTTATATATAATTTAGGGCGTGTATTGTGTGTGTGTATGTGTATGTATA
>CATIXQ010000005.1:6822590-6857902 GCA_949711755.1 Leptidea juvernica
TGTGAGTATGTGTTTAGCTTTTTATTTTCAAATGCTATACCTGGTTTAAGTAGTGGTTATCGAATAAGATTTTCAGTAGCTTCGTAACTTAGGTTTCTTAACATGTTCTTGAGTTTATGTCTAAGTTCATATATATTACAATGCATAATTTTAAGTTTTGTATTAATATTTTTGAAAAGATATCGTCCCAAATAGTTATATTGGCGTTGTGCAAATGAACTTTTTGTTCGGGGAATGTGTATTACAGGTCGGCGTCGGGGAGTTCTGTCCAGTGGTGGAATTCGGTACATCCGATGGTAACGTGTAACGCTTCTGTCTATATACAGCTGACGTACCGTAAGAAGTTCAGTGATTTTGTATAGTTCCTCAGTAGAGAATCTACGAGGTTTACCGAGCATCACCTTTATGATAGCTCTTTGCGCTCTTTCTACCTCAATAAGGTGTGAGGAGGCTGCTCCACCCCATGCAGATATGCAATAGATCAGTAGGGATTTACATAGTGCTTTATAAACCTGTATTATCAATTTGGTGTCAGCTACGTCACGGAGGTTTCTAAATACGGGGATTAGCCTCCTGACTCTATTAGCAAGTGCTGTGATGTGGGGATGCCACTTTAGGTTTTCGTCGATGACAACTCCCAAGTACTTCATGGTTACTTCTTTACCGAGTACTTCACAGGAGCAGTCATTAGGAGTGACTTCTAATTTGTTACAGGGAAACGTGTGTAACTTAATTTTGAAATTAGAAGGGGGCTGGGTGACTCGCGTTATGCTAAAGCAAATGTACTTGGTTTTTTGAGCATTTATGGTGAGTAGATTATTTTCCAATGTTTTTCTGATCCTGCAAAGTCCAATTTCAGCTGTTGTGCGGGTCTCATTCCACGTTCTCCCATGAAATATTATGGCAGTGTCATCGGCAAAGGCAATAAGTTGGGCATTATCTAGTCTTATGTTGCAAATTTCATTAGCGTATACTAAAAAAAGCGTCGGTCCCAACGTGCTACCTTGTGGAATGCCGTGTGTCACATTTAGGTTCTTGCTAAAATATTCTGCTACTTTTACTTTTTGCGTCCTTCCTAATAGGTAGTTATTAAACCAGTCAAGTGCGGTTCCTCGTCTACCAAGGCCTTCCATTTTTCGGAGTAGGAGAGGTATGGACACGGTATCAAACGCTTTCTTGAGGTCAAGAAATACTCCCAGGCATTTGTTTCTTTGGTCCATGTGCTTGGTGACAGTATTGGAAAAGGAGATCACAGCATCTTCTGTAGATTTTTTAGCCCTGAAACCATATTGGTTACTTGCTATCAGGTTATGTTGTTCAAGGTAGCGTATTAGTCTTGAATTAACCACCTTTTCCAATACCTTACTCAAGGCTCTTAGTAGTGAGATGGGCCTGTAGTTTGAGATGGACAGCTTATCACCACTCTTATAGATTGGAACAACTATCGCTTGCTTGAATAATAATGGGAAAGTACCTGTCATCATACTGAGGTTACAAAGATGATCAATAGGATAGCAAAGGATATCCCGGAACTTTCTCAATATACTCGTAGGTACGCCATCATCGCCAGGTGCGCAGCGAATTTTTAGGTTCCCCAGAATACCTTTAATTTCTATTGGATCTGTGGGGTTTAACATCATCGAATTTCCTTTATGTGCGTGTGTTCCCTGTTGGGATATTAACTGTTCTTCGGTTTTATTGGTGGAATTTAATATTTCCTTAGCCAATGAACTTCCTACATTAATGAAGAAATCGTTAACTCCTTCTAGGGAATCCAGTGGATTGGAAGCCAAGCTTAATAATTCATTAGCCGCGGTTTTTTGCGGGCTTAATTGGCATATTTCTTTTATAACATCCCAGGTTTCTTTTTTCTTACAAAAAAGTGTTTTTATTAAAATTTACATATAGTTATATTTTGAAGGATTCAAATTTGTAAAATAAATTTCTGCGGTCGAGTAAAAAGCTCTTTTCAAATACATATGTTTTGATGTAATTATAATTATTAAACAGTCATATACAAATATACAAATTATTAAATCTAATAGACCAAAATAGTCCCAAAAATTACTTTCCACGAATAGAACTATATAAGTGACATAGAGAGAGTAAAAATATAAGAACTATAACTATTTTTTTATAATTATATTCTTTCACCGAGCCTTATCGTTTTCACATAGATACCTACTTTGACAGGTGTAAAAAATTTCATCTGCTACCGCATCAGCAGAGGTGTTGGCGATTTCGCGTATTTGTGCTACACTTAGCGAACAGTAAGATAGACTATCCAGAGTTACTTAGCATGCTTGGATTAGTGGCTCATTCCTTTCTATTACGTTATCCCAGCCTTTTACATACTCCCATGGCGAGGTGTAATTAATCTTTACTACAATTACTTACACTGAAATTTAAAGCGTAAAATTATAGCATATCAATAGTTCTACATAAATGTGAAAACTTTTAAGTAGCCTTCATAAGTTTAAATTATTTCATAAGTATTAAATAAATAAAAATAATTATAAATAAATAAATTAATTAATGGAAAGATGAATTTAATTATCAATCATAGATCGTCCACCATGAAACTTTACTCCTGAAACTAAAGCATTATGGAGTGAAAAATAGAGCCCTAAATCTGTTAAAATCATATTTAAGCGAAAGAGTTCAGGTAGTCGATGTAAATGGCAAACGGTCTTCGGGTAAACCTGTGGGAATAGGTGTTCCACAGGGTTCTATTCTCGGTCCTTTCTTGTTTCTTATATATATTAACGATCTACCGTTTGTGGTAGATGATAGCCATGAGATTGTATTGTTTGCTGATGATACTTCACTTATTTTTAAAGTGAAGCGACGTGCGGATATTGATGACGAGGTAAGCAATGCACTCTCAAATATAGTGCGTTGGTTTGAGACGAATAATCTGCACTTAAACAGTAAAAAAACAAAGTGTTTACGGTTCATTACACCAAACACAGCGGAGGTACAAACCAACGTACTTATAAATGACCAGAGATTGGAACTTGTGGACACTACGGTCTTCTTGGGTATCACGTTAGATAAAAAGCTTCAGTGGGGTCCACATATTACCCATCTAGCAGATAGACTCAGCTCTGCGGCATATGCAGTTAGAAAGATTAGAGAGTACACGAATGTTGCGACCGCTAGATTAGTGTACTTTAGTTATTTTCACAGCATCATGACGTACGGTATATTACTATGGGGTCATGCTGCTGACATTGATATAGTGTTTGCACTGCAAAAGAGAGCTGTTCGTGCTATATATCAGCTTGGTTATAGACAGTCTCTCAAAGAAAAATTTAAAGAAATAAATATTATGACTGTTTATTTTCAGTACATTTATGAAAATTTAATATATGTTCACAAAAATCGTCACCTTTTTGCTCTTAATAGTGATTTTCATTATTATAACACTAGAAATAAGGGATTGCTTGTAACTAATTCTAGTAGGCTTCATAAGATACATAATAGCTCTAAGGGTAAATGTATACACTTCTTCAATAAAGTCCCAGCCACTGTTCAGGCATTATCTTTAAATAAATTTAAATGTTTTATAAAAAAATGGCTCTGTCGTAAATCCTATTACTCCACTGCTGAATATCTAAATGATCGGACAGCCTGGGACTAGATTGTGATTATTTTATAGCGACTGTACAATATTGTATATTTTTATTGAAAAGAGCGCAAAAAAAAGAATGCTGGGAGAGTTTCTTGCGCCGCTTCATCTGTCTCAGAGCGCCATTTGTTTCCGAAGCGGTAGTAGTATCTAGTAGTATAAGGAATGACATCAAAAAGAATTCTAAAGGAATCAATTTTGAGAAAATAAATGCCTTTTTATGCCTTTTTAGACTATATGAGCTAAGTACGCATAAAAATCACCAATACGTACAAGATTTCATAATATCCACATTCATATTTCAATATTGAATGTGTTGATGGATTTTTAAAATTATGCTTAAAATTGATTTGACAGCTGTCACCAACCAGCTCATTACGTGGCTAATATACATTATCACGCCTCTTCAAATGTAAATAGGCTGGGGAAAATAGTCTTTTTGCATATAGTATGAAAAAAGTATTATATTAAAGTATATTTTGCTGGTTTCGTTGACATTAAAAAGGGCACTTTTATTAGAAGCAAACAAATTACAAAGATATTTTTTCCAGTTATTTTTCATGTGTTTTTCTTTGTGTCAAAATGAGTGAATGTTATGAAGAAATTCGATGCATTTTCAAATCGAACCTCGCTATGATCTACCGTTTTTTTTTTGTAGTAAGATTGGCAAGTCTTATTTTTATTTTATTTGTTTTTTTATTTAGAGCATTGGTAACAAGACCATCAGGTCAAACCAAAATACAATAAAAGAAGAATCAATGGCAAATCTGTTAACGAAAATTACGACACAGTTGGAAGAACTGGAAATCAACCAAAAAAAAGCTAGGTACAAAAAGGCTCGATATTTGGGTGGCACACGAGTTAACTTAAAGAAGCCTTTCGAGCCGTACACTCGATATTTGCGATGCTTTTATGAGACGCAATTAATCTTATAATAAGGATACTTACTCCGGCGTATTTGTTCACTCTTTTGTTTTACGTTTATAACAATTAATAAACTTCGGCAAGGAAAGAATATGGATGGATTAGGGATGATACGATGATTACCAGTGATGACTTACGGTACGCAGACGTGACACCAGACGAGGCAATGGAGAGGGCTATGCTCGGAGTTTCCCTGCGAGATTCTATCAGAAATGAGGAGATCCGTAGGAGAACCAAAGTAACCGTAATATCGGTAACTTTGCTCCAAATGATTGCGAAACTGAAGTGGCAGTGGACAGGGCACATAGTTCGACGGACAGATGGCCGTTGGGGCAGTAAAGTCCTCGAATGGCGCCCACGTACTGGAAGACGCAGTGCTGGTAGGCCCCGCACAAGATGGACCGACGATCTGGTCAAGATCACCTCAATACGTTGGATGAGGGCAGCGCAGGACCGATCGTTGTGGAAATCATTAGAGGAGGCCTTTGTCTAACAGTGGACGTCTCCCGGCTGATGATAAAGGGATGGTCCACATGAATTTCCTGAAACACTCAGAATCCGTAGATTCGTGTAGCACGACTCTTAACCCTACCCGTATCCATAAAGCAATGTGATTAAAAGTTTAGATTATAATAATTTCAACATTGTTTATTACATCGTAAAACATTTGCAACGTCACGTATACGACACGTCCGGGACAACTGTTACAGTTTTATCGTTCACTATTTTCCATTCGCTTGCTTTTATCGGTGCCGTGTCGTCCCGTTTACCTCTAAACATGTCGTAAATATTTCAAACGGAGCATGCATCCGCGTTTTGCATCAAATATGTTTTAAAGCGCTCTGAATTCAGATTCAAGCTATAAAATAGACAGGGTCAACCATGTGTAATAATATTTTAAGTTAGGATTCTTAAATTTGGAACACGGTATGGCGTGTTTGGGAAAATCTTTGAGAGTGAGATTTCATGACTATGTGTGCATACAGTGATATAATTTCCCGACACTAAGAAGTTAGTCGATACAGATGATATATACTCCAGCCTAGTGAAACTCTCTTAAAAAAAAGGCGATTCACTCGATTGTATGAAACGTGCAGTCCTTGATAGATCGACAGATGACGGCTATAATCTTGTAAAAAACGGAGATAGCCGAAATCCACTACGTTTTACGGCCGTTCCCAATACGCTATCTATAGATAGAGATAAATTACAACCTTCTACTGTCAATAATTAGCTGACAATAATCTGAAGCTGTCGATGACGCGTGAATTGCAATTTCCATACAAACTTCTATCGCTGGTAAGCTATACGTCGTCCCATTGACAGACAGTGTGTACGGATAAGGTGATTTATCGTCGATAAGTTTATTGGGAAAGAAAAGTCAACGATAGTTACGATTTTTATCTCGAATATTGGGAACGGCCATTAAACAACTGTTTGCTTTCAAATTTAGCCGAATTATTCTTGGTCTCCAATCGCCATACTGCAATTTAACACTGTAATATATTTCAAACTATATCAAATCACTGCACGTTTCATACTTAACTAAATTTCAATTTTTACTCGGGCAGTCCGCCTCTTATTACGTATAGTATTAACATCCTCTTGGATGTATTTCAAAGAGGATGTAAGTCAATGAGTATTCATTGACTCTGTCATTTGTAACGGTAACTATGGTAACAAAACGTCATAATACTAAAAAGGTCTGTATGTAAAATGCGTCTGGTTTTCAAAAGACAGGTTTCAGTGTACGAATTTGAATAAGGTTGAATTCTTGAATTAACATCAAGTATGGCCCCTGTGCTATTTGTACTTACAACGTGAAGTTTAGAAAAATGTAAATATTATCATTAATAACTGGACTGGGTGAATTGTGTCGGCTATAAGAGCCAGGTGGTACTGCAACCTTTTCAGATCTATTGTCTCCTTAGTACATACCATAACGCAACAGCATTTCTTCCAAGTCAACCGTTTCTATAAAGCTGATAATTTCGTTGGACTATGAGGCTATAGAACTCCAGTTGGAGTGCATTTCCAGCTGCTGTCTCCTTTTATTGTGGAGCGCATATTAGTACATGGTGTTTTTTCCATTTCTTCACAAAATCTACAGACTTTCATTGAGCTCTATACCATAAAGAATCTTGCATCCGCTCTTATATATATATATATAATAGATATTCAGTAATTGTATTGCTAAATATTCCTATTTTATTTCTGTTGTGAGATATCATTTATTAAATATATTTAAGGCGAGGGCTTCGTCTATTGCGTTTCTCACTCTAAGTCTATGAATTTTGCTCGCAGTACATGTTTTACGTAGGAGGGATATTTCACGAGGGTGAAGGCAATCGTTAATATATTATTGTCGCTAACGTTGTCAATTCATAATTTATATTTCAGACAGATTTTATATTGTTCACTATATTTTGTTCCGAGACTTTATTAACATTTTACGAGTCATTTAGCTATGAATGTGTGCAATTTGCCAACATAATATTTTAACGCATTTAGCGGACATGCTTGGCTTAAAATGTAAGATTAAATACAGGGTACTCTCACCCTGCTTACCCACTACAAATTTAGGCTGGATTGACTGGGCTGAGTGGTAATAGCAAATAAATCAGAAACTGTATTTTTTAATGAAAATAAGGGATGAGACGAGCAGGACGTTCAGCTGATGGTAATTGATACGCCCTGCCCATAACAATGCAGTGCCACTCAGGATTCTTGAAATTCTGAGCGGCACTACAACTGCGCTCGTCACCTTTAGGAATAAAATGTTGAGTATCATTTCCCAGTAATTTCACTAGCTACGGCGCCTTTCAGACCGGAAAACAGTAATGCTTACACATTACTGCTTCACGGCAGAAAGAGGCGTCGTTGTGGTATCCATAATCTAGCCGGCATCCTGTGCAAAGGAGCCTCCCACTGGTAGTAATTTCACTAGCTGTAGCGCCCTTCAGACCGAAACACAGTAATGCTTACACATACATTTACTTTATTAACGTAATTTTTTACTGGAACTAATACGATATCGGTAAATATTAAAACATAACCTTAAATATTATTTTTCTATGAAATATAAGTGATGAAAAGTATATTATAAATCAACACAGTTGAAGTAATTCTGTAAGTGAACGATCTCTCTGAACCGGGTCAGTACTCTACTCGTTACGAGTCTCCGTGTCCTTCATTGCTCTGTGCTGTCACATTACATTATATTTACGCGCTATCGACTCCACTACAGAAAGATACTTATGGTGTATCATACTGAATGATGTACCAAGAGTAAATAAACTAAATTAAGTCATAATATTACGGGATTTTTGGATATATTTTTTCAAGACCAGTTTATAAATTAAATAATTAATTATGTTCCCAACTACTCTAACTGCCTCTTCAGTCATGAAGATGAACTGTCAGTTGATTGAATTATTATTCTAAGAATCGTTTTAAATTATATTTATATATATAGGGACTTTTAAGAATAGATCATGCTCTCGACTTAAGAGCTGGTAAAGCATCTCTTTACCCATGTTGCAGATGGCCAGGGGTGGTTGCCTCACCACTTTTGCAATATATATAGATACTAGCTGACCCAATAGACCTTGTTCTGTACATAATAATGAGATACTGTTTTTTATGAATTTGTCAATAATATTTCCATCAAGTATTATTTCGTAACATATGCTCCCTGTTGTTATAATGAAATTGTTTCACAGTAGAACTGTCAAACCGTGCGTCAATAAATTCTCTCACAGAAAATATGTCCATGCAAAACAAATATTGGAAATAAAAATAATTATGGGTCCCAAATCGAAATAAAAACTATCCTATCTCTCAAGTTGGACTAAACTGCACTCCATGAAGTAATCCTCATTTAAATCCGTTCGTTAGTTTAGGAGTCCATCGTGGACAAACAACGTGTCACGTAATTTATATATATTAAGATGTTTAAAAAATATAATATTATAGTCTTTTAAGTTTATTAATTAAAGCAGTGAACAAAAAAACCAACGTTATGTTCAAATTAAAACAATGTTGTGAAATAGAAAAATTTAAGAAAAATGTTTTTTAAAAATAGTGTAACATTAATCAGTAAAGTGTCTTTTTTGATTAATTGACAATAATATCATTATCTCCTTAAATATTAAAGGCTTGAAGTATAGACAATTTTATAGTACTTAAATGAATAAATGTATAAGATTATAAAGTTTATTTTGATGCAATGGAAGGTCAAAGAAAATGACCATTATTAATTATTATAAGATTTCGCAAAAAATTGGTTACCTTAACAAATATAAGATTTCTTCAATTTTTTTATTTTGTATTGCCACCACGAGCTGTTATACGGTTGGGCATGCTTGCTACTAAATTTCTGAGCCGATGCATTATTTTATCAATTGTAACAAGTTCAAAAATCAATAATAAAAGAGTACCAATAAGGTTGAAAAAGTAAAAAAAAAATCTCTATATTTGAATCATAGTTTCAATAGATGACAGATAATCTTAATAAAGTATTTAAATGGTAATATTTCTGTTAACATCGAGAATCAAACGAACATGAGAATATATGACAGAACATGTTCAGTATTTGATCATTACAATGAGCAAAAAAGGCAACTTTCAAATTCCCTTTATCTCATTATTCTTTTGTAGCAACTCATAATATCATTATAATAGATAAATATAGCAAAAACAGTATTCATCTGTACAAAGACCTTTTATAATAATTAAAATATTTTATAAAACAAAAGCGTAATATCTTCTACTTGAAAGATATAACACAATTGCTATAAAATCATATTTTAAGATTACACTCGAAGTAATAAGCTAAGAGGTTTTAGATTTTTTATACTTAAATCTGTTGAGCAAAGCTAAATAGAATCTCCTAAATAGAAATTGAGCGATAATATTAATACATTGCTTTATATAATTAAATTTAAATTCAAATTCATATATTTATATTCAAAATACGATATGATACCATTGAAAGTCAAAAACTACCACCCATTTCAAAAAGTATACCTCAGACTTGAGAAAATCGGGCGCAGCAAACTCAGCGTGCTTCTTTCTATCATAAAAAATATGGTTAAAAAGTGACATCGCACAAATAAACTTATTATTTAATAGCCCGAGGATCGCTCCAATCCCAATTATTGGTATCAATAAGAAAGTCATTTATGTTGTAGTAACTTTTACCACACAAACGTTTTTTAAAAAATTCTTTTGAATTTCGTACATAATACATTTTTTTTAACCTTTTCTGGGATCTAACCTACTACTCGACTTAGCCGAGTAGTAGGCGTTATAGGTTTATGGTTATTCCTGGTGTTACGTTATCGTTATGACAGGTTCTAGCAAATTTAATTAAAAGGCTTGGAAGCTGTGGAAATTATAGAACAATTACAAAAATAAAAGAAGAACCGTAGATGGTGCATTAAGCAGAACCATTGACTTTTACCACGGTGCCCTGATTGATAGTCAGTAAGAACTGTTATTAGAATATTCATTGTTTGTAGATCTATGGGTGAAATACCTGAAAATAAATGAATTAATGAATAATTTATTATAATTGTTAGAGATACGAGTATTAGACAACCATAAGGAATTAGTGATTGATTTGTGAGTCCAACTTCGGCTTAGGACGGTTGTCAAGAGTCATAAATATACTGATGTGATAGAAAAAAAACTGTGGTTCGATCTGAAGGGCGCCGTAGCTAGTGAAATTACTGGGCTAATGAGACTTGGCATCTTATGTCTCAAGGTGACGAGCGCAATTACTAAATGTATTAAATTAATTTGCATGCCTAGTTAAGCCTGGCGCAACATGTGAAACTGTAAGATAATACCATCGTAACATACCATGTTTAAACGCAAATAAATAATTTGATTGATTGATTGATTGAATTGTCGTGCTGCTCAGATTTTTTAGGTTTTTCAAGAATTCTGAGCGGCACTGCATTGTGATGGGCAGGACGTATCAATTACCATCAGCTGAATGTCCTGCTCGTCTCGTCCCTTATTTTCATAAAAAAAAATGTGAACATAAAAATCGTTCAATCACGTAGTTCCCAAGTATCCCCTAAACTTTTGTCATGCCATTGATTGATGAAGGTGGTGATGTCTGGGGGGTTGGAGACCGGGAATCCTTCACTGTCATAGAGCCATCAATCTATTGGCATCTTTTCAAAAGCCTACAATATATCACGAAACACATCAAAGGGTTTTACTATTTAATATTCAGCTTACGATCTCATAAGTTACGAATAGATATAGAATTTAGAGTATAATATTTGCTACTATTTAGAATGTAACTTGTAAACTGACAGCTAAATATGTTTCTTGAAATAAAACACTTTTTAATGCATTAATAGGTATTTGCGTGTGACTGTTTCTTTGCACATAATAATATGTTTCTTTTACTATATACTTACACAACTAAAACTATATAAATACATTTTATTTAATATTCATTGATAGCTCTCAGTAAATGTGTTATAAAAATGTTAAATTTACTAAAACTTGCTGATTGTTGATGATGCTGTTAAATTGATCTAAGAGATGCCTCATAGTGCAATGATTTTTCATAAATTGTTTCATCTTTAATAACTCAATTAAATACACAATAATGATTATTATTAACTCTAGTTGAATCCTACAATCTATTACATTAACGTTCGCCATTTCGATATATTGCAACGCTCGATGGCAATAATAAAAATTGAACGATCTAAATAAAATACGCTATAGACCCGCGAAATTGAATTTTGATATCACCAACACAAGAAAGAATCAATAAATGCAATCCAGTGAATACATTCACGTTTTTCAGCCTGTCATAACACACAAATATTCAAATTTGTGCATGAGATAAAAATAGTGTAAATTCCTGTTTGAAAAAATTCAGATATCGGACTTAGACATTATATTCAGCATAACTGAAGTTATTGACAGAACCAACCGATTGCACACGTAACAGCCGGAAGAAGGAAGAAGTGAGTTCATCCATAAGTCTACGGAAGACGTATTTATAAATATATGTCATATGTTTTATATGCTCACAACTTTTACATTTTGCATTCCTTGCAACCTGTACGGTCAACAGCATGTCGACTGTACATCACGTTTCGCGTGTCAGCGTTTACGTCGCCTCGCGTTATTTCCTAAGTAATATTGTAACCAGTTCGCGACAAGCCGCCGATCGATTCGCGTGCTCATTACCATACCAACATTTTACCATTTTACCATATAGCATAAGTTAAGGTTTCAATATACCATTTGAGCCTAACTTGTGTTTTACTCTGTACGGAACCAAACCACCGTACACAACCATTGTACAATACAATTTGACCAGTCTTTCTTAGGGACATCTTCAATGGCTTCGCCATTCACCGGCACTGATTCAAAACTCGTAAAACAAAAAAAAGTCGAAAGATGAAGGAACTATTTTACATTTGTAGCTTTGAATTCTTATGAGATTTTGGGCAAAAATATGTTGATAATTGATACTGACTGTCCCATCGCTTTGTTTTAAAGCAATTCTCTCCTGTCTCCAGCTCTTAAAATGTCCACAACGTTGACCTCGAATTAACGTTGGTATTTCTTATCTTCTTACTAGGTAAAGTCCTACTGTTTCAAAGGTTCATTTAAAAAAAGCCTATTACTAAGTGGTTTCACAATGAAATGACAGTCTCTTGATACGCTTTGGCTGAATTTTTTACTCCTTTTTCACAAAAATTAACCTTTGTGACACCTTAATAAGACACCTCTTACTAAACTAAGACTGACGCAGGTTCATGTTGTACTTCTCCAACCACTTGAGAAGCTTGTTTAGACCTATGACCGTACATTTTTCTTACTGCAGCTCATCAACTATGAAATTTTTTCATCAGTCGAAGAGTTACTGTACTTTTCATCCGCGTATCTGGATTGCAAGCATTTCGATGGAGCCACTCCTCTTTAAGCATGAGGATTGATTTAGGGCATTATATATAATACATTCAGGTCTTCTTCGTGAGTTCATGATCGATGTTCCTAACTTTATATACTTTATACATCGGAGAGTTTCACAAACGGTGCGATGCCAAACACGACCTATAAACTAACAATACGATAAATTACTATGAATAAATATTACTATTGTAACATGCCAATATTTGTATACGCAGATGATACGTGTTATATTCAATTTTCAATAGATTTATCATTTTGATTAGCAGCTGGTAATTATAGAGTATGTCATCCACACACTGCCGTTTTCATAACATATTATCACTCTGAAAGGATAATTATAGTTATTCGCTCATTTGAATGCTATTCAGAATTTCCGATAATTATGTAAGTTTGGATGGTAAATAGCTTAATACGGGGATGGATAATATAAAATTTAATATTCTATTGTTCGGAATGTCGATTTTTTTAGTTTAAGAGAAATGAGGAATCACAGTATTTTATTCTGATATAATAAATACATTCAACTGTAGGTAAATGAGGGGATGGCGTACTCTATATCGGTAGAATACTTTCTGTGCGTTCTGTATAAATTCCGATTCCGAAAAAGAACTTTATAAATTTTTTTTTGTTTGTCTATTTGTCCGGACGTATGTCTGGGCAAAGCGAAATAACTTCTGAATAGATTAAATTCAAATTTTGCATGAATATTAACAAAAGTTCAGGTAATTCGTGATATTCAGTTACTATTACGATTTAAGTCACGTAAGAAAATAATGGAATGTTGATATAAATCAAAACGATCGTGGCAGAACTGGAGCAGAGTTTCAACATCTGTAGGTTAGTGGCAGATTTAGCAATCACGTTGCTTAATCTCTCGCGTGAAATTATTCACTACATTTGTCTCTAACCTCACGCAGTCAGGAATTAATTTTGCACAGAGGACTTATTCAAGGAAACAAAGTCGGTCTCAGTGAGTCTTACATCTTTCTGCCATTTGTTGTCGAGACATATAGCCTGTGGGACCCAGAGGCGCAAAAATTTACATAGTAGTATCTACGCGCCTCAATACGGCTGCTGGTCACCCAAGCGCTGGCAGCTACATCAGTCAAAAAATTGCTGCCAGTATTCTTGGTTCACTTCCTCGTAGAGATAGTTTAAACTTCATGCAATCATACAAACATAAAACTACAAACAAATATTTTAGATTTGCAAGAGCGACTTCTCAAGTAAATTTCCTAATATGCAAATATTGGGGTTGAGTAGGTTATCAACTTTAAAGTAGATCCTGTAGATGAAGCCACATACCTGAGAGTTTAACAAAACAAGATTATATTAACGGTACGTCACTCGAACGGTTGGCTCAGTTGGAAACAGCGCTCGCACGAGTCGCGAGAGGTCGCGGGTTCCGCATCATTCATAAAAAAATTGTTTTCAGCTTTATTTATATAGTTAATCCCAGAAGTGAGGGTTATCACTTTAAAACATAACAAATTGTTCATGTAATCATACTAATGTATTTTTCTAATCTTCTACTTTTATTAATATAATTTGCCAAGACGCTGGCTGTATGGGTTTACCTTTGCCATTTCTTGAAATAAAAATAAAACACTCATCAGAGATAAGTACTAATGTTGCCTATGTATTCAATACGGCCCATTTAAGCGGCAACTCGAAATTTGTGGTTTTTGTTTGTAATTAATTTTTGTTTCATTTAAAATATTATCTATAAAATACTATGTAAATATAGTTATAAGAAATATATGAAAATTCTTACGGGATTTGCTGCCCCGCAGCTGATAAGTTAGTAATAGTTGTTTATGCAACTGTTGTACACAACAGCTATGCAGCATATATGTTGCTTGGTTTAATACCCCTTATTACAAATAAGGGATATTAAACCACGAATGTGGGTGATAATAGTATCACACGAGTGAATGCTTTATATAAGATGTCCTAGCCAATGTCTTAGAAACAATTACATCATCCAAATGAGTGTTGTAGTGAAATTCAGTACAACATTACAACACTCGTTTGGATGAGGTAATAGTTACTAGGACTGGCTTTTTTAATGTTAGCAGTAAGCTAACTGTTTTAGAATATATAATAGAGAATTTAAAGCATGGGTGTAGATAAAGAATAATAAACTCATACCAGTACCTAAAGTGTATTGACCGATAATCTTGATTGTCTGCGCTAACCGTAAATGTAAATTAAGACGATTATCAGCATTATTGTGTAAACTGTACTGTATTGTGTACCGTTATCTGAACCAGTTCATGTCGCCCTGGGCTGGGTAGGCTTAAATACGATTAAACAAACTGAACCGCGGTTTATATACATAATAGTTCAGGTCTCACCAAAGCATTATTAGCACGTAGCTGTAAATGCGTTCTTGGTTGGTTTTCTGTAAAGTTATTATTAAAGTTTCGGTAAGATATTATTTCTATACTGTTTGGAAACATGATTAGTTGTTTTACCAATGGGAGGCACCCTTGCACAAGATGCCGGCTAGATTATGGGTACAACAACGGCGCCTATTTTTGCCGTGAGGCAGTAATGTCTAAGCATTACTGTGTTTGGGTATGAAGGGCGCCGTAGCTAGTGAAATTACTGGGTAAATGAGACTTGACATCTAATGTCTCAATGTGACGAGCGCAATTGTAGCGCCACTCAGCATTTTTGGGTTTTTAAAGAATCCTGAGTGGCACTGCATTGTAATGGGCAGGGCGTATCAATTACCATCAGATGAACGTCCTGCTCGTCTCGTCCCTATTTTCATTAAAAAAATTATTAGATGTATAGATCTATAGATAATTTTTCTTGATAGAAAAAACATCCAAAGTTTATATAAAAAAAAACAATGACGTAAACACTTCACAACTGGTCTTCAGATTTTCTCTCTCGCAATTCTCATCTATTCTGGGCCACTCACTCTCCTAAGATCATCCTCCCATCGTTTTATTTGTCGCCCTTTACTTCTTTTGCATTCTCGTGGATACATAAATAATAAATTAAAAAAAATGCCTTTATTGTTGTACAAATTTTACATACTAGGTACTAATAAAATAAAGCAAAAAAGTGCCTCTAAATTATATCGGCAAACAGTCTTAACTGTGGTACAGCTTGTTTTCCGACAAAGGTCTCCTCCAAAGATTTCCATTCTATCCTGTCTTTTGCTGTACGAGTCCATAATGGAATGGCGCAGTCCCAGAGTGTCGTAAGAGGCGATTGACCTTTTCGATTTGGGAGAGTCACGCTGTCGGCACGGCTGTATAACGACAAAACAAATGGGCCAGACTCGTCCGCAATAAGTACCCGACTCGCACACTAATAGTATGTAATATATACAATAATTTAATTAACTTATTGGTTTAATATAAACGATTCAAATTACGCGATACAAAAAGTATAACATAATAATAACTTGTTATGTTTTTAAAGTGATATGATATTCCCTCACTTCTAGGATTAATACACAAATAAAATTTGAAAACAAATTTTATTAAGCCACAACCTGAGTGTTGTAAAAAGCATACTATACTCATCTCTGGTGTGTTGAATCCCAGTATCGAAGCTGTTGTTCGAATTGGGGGGTAGTCTGTTGATGGCTCAATGGCTTGGTGTTCTGTAGGAACTTACAATAAAAGTATTAGTAAGTACAGAAGTTTCACTTGTAACACCTTCAAAAGAAATATGTTCTTTGAAGTCCGGTCATAAGATTCATTTTAAGTCGTAATCAGGTTGCAACTCGGTACGTTAAATTCAAATGAAGAAATAGGTTCTCAATTCGTCGGTATGTTTTTTTTATGTTACCATAAAACTTTCGAATGGGTGAACCGATTTTGATGATTCTTTTTTTATTGGAAAGGATATATATCAAAGGTAGTTTGGGGAGAGTTTGGTTAAGTTCTGATTACGGAATCCATGACAAAGTAACGGAACTCTACAATTCTTAGGAGCAAATTAACGATACTCAGCCGAATATTTTTTATGCTATTAGGATATATAAGTCATCTACCATAACATAGTTATGTTCAAGTAATTGTCGTAGTCGAATATGATGATCAATGGAACTCCTTAACCGACTTACAGTAACGGTGCGATCTGTGGCGGAATTTCTAACTGTCTATGATCAAATTGCAAAGCGCTTACGTTCATTGCTGCTTTGAAAAATTTTGTGTATCTACACATATTTAGACAAATTGTAAGTTAGTTCACTTCAATTTCACTAAAAAAAAAAAATAACAAATGTACATCCGTCTTCAAATACACTATTCCAAACCAATAGATATAATATGCAATAATGCTCTTATTAATTAATCTAATTCGTGTTACGATTATTGTATTTTTTACGGTTCAAATGTCTACCCGTGTGTTCATTTAATGTCGCCAATGCAGCGCCAGGCTGTATACGAAAATTCTGTTTCTTTTTCTGTCACAAATAGAGAAGGTCTCATTGTACCTATTAATAGCTCACTACACAAACATTTTACTAATACCAAGAATACCTACTTTCGATTCGTATCTCTTATCACCCCACTACATTTTAATATTGCAAAATATTGTACAATGTATTGGCGCCAAAATGAGAACTCAATGAACAATAATATAAAAATGACAGATTCCAAATTCAAATGTAATATTTTGTTTATTTTTAATTGGAACAGTCTTTATGGCCAGACTAAGTATATAACGGCTATGTTTGAAAACCAGCGTTGGTCTTCCGTTGGGCCACAAGGTGAAGTTCATATATTATTATTAAACTAAAAGTTTATTTTATATATACAGAACAATATAGCTCAAACAAATATCACTACATAGATCTTCCTGCTTCTACCAAAACACCTTCGCCTCGCGAAAGATTCCGAATAAAGAAATATATCAGTTATCTTGTCCAATATTAGTGTATCAAATGTTCAGGAATATTTTGTTCAATATTTATTTATATTGTATTCACGGGCTTACTTATATTTCACTTGTGTTCGTTGACGAACACCGACCTATACGCTGCGACCGTGTGAAAATGCTTGGCTGAACTAATAAATAATTCGATAGTCTTATTATATGAATGAATATTATATGGATGTGTGCATTCAATAGTTAAGAGCTGGCAATTTTTATTATTATCAGATAATACACATAAATATTGTAGTGTTAAAAATTGTTGATTAAAATCAAGGGGTAGAAAAGAGATGAACACAACAGGGTCCAAAAAACCGTCAGCGTATTACAGCTGCAGTAGTAATACATACTCTTAAAATTTCTCTTAACTGTTGCGATTTTTAAGATACAGACCGATGACAGGCGTACAGATGAAACGTGGTCTTAATTATAGTTTATCCGTTTGAAAAATAATTAATTGTCAGAACAATAAGTCTTACATTCAAATTACATAATTTTTTCAGATTTTTGAATATTTTGCCAATTCGTGCTTTTACATTAAACCATTGAACATGGGTGCAAAATCTTTAGCCTTTAAGAGGAACAAAATATTATTTCAGTGTCCAATTTATGAAAGTACTAGATGCTGCCCGCGACGTCATCCACGTGGACGCTATGAATCAGCAAAAATATATTTTATTATGCCTGCATGTAGTGTAACAATATGTAGCCTATATTATGTTCCCCCAACTTCCTGTTAATATTGAAATAAATCTGTTCAGTAGTTCACTTGCCGCCGGACCGCACCATAGCATCGCGCACTCGGTTTGCATCGTTGTAAAATATATTAATATATTTGTCCAAATGATGTCGCGTGTTAGGTAAATATTATCTACTTAAAGTAACAGAAGCGATAAAACTGTTTATTTTGATATAAGAATAAATTTTAAACTACCAAATGTGCATTTAAATAAATTATCAGTTTTTATTATATTTTAAGGTTCATTATTTTGTCGATAATAAAGTGAAGTTAAACAGTGGAAAGAATGTTATAATAGCACGGTGCTTCTATAACATAGTCCTCCACGTAGTCCCCCGAAACAACAGGCCGGCAACGCGTCTGTGACTCCTTGTGTGTTGTAATAGGGCATTGACGGCTATGGCTACCACCTATCGACCGTTTAGATCACATATCTAAACGGTCGATTGTCCTCCATAAAAATGCATTTCAACTAATTATTGACAAATATCTCTGTCATAATACTCTAACTGGTAGTCATTTCTCGTGTCGATCTTGAGCAGCTATGGAAACTAGTAGTGGTAGTGCCATGTTGGGTCCTCATGGACACAACCGAATTGTGCTATCAGGCTTGGGTAAATGCGGTGGTATCTAAGGATGTGAATTCCAGCAAACTTAAAAAACACTTCAATCATGCCTCCAGGTCCTTCAAAAGAGTTATCGATGACGCGAAGTCGAAGCACATTGACAGAATTGGTGAGAGACTTGCACGCCTTCCCTCGGGAACTCGTGCGTTCTGGTCGCTCGCCTTGGCTGTCCAAGGAAACTTCTGCCAGCCAGCCATTCCACCACTGCACAGGGACGATGACTCGCTGGCCCATCACGCGAAAGAGAAAGCTGATCTCCAGGGCTTCTGACTGGACTCTGGATGACCAAGGTGCACTACCACCGCATATTCCGTGGTGCGAGTCATACATGCCGGAGGTAAGAATCCGGCATGGCGCCGTGCGTAAGGCGGTTCTCACCTTGGACATTCACAAATTGAGCGGGCCCGATGGTTCTGCGGACATATTGTGCTCCGAAACTGGCGCCGGTCCTTACCCGTCTTTTGCGGCACTCCTACTCAACAGGCACAGTCCCGAAATTATGGAAGGCGGCTATAGTGCACCCGATCTTTAAGAAAGGTGTACGCTCGGATCCGTCCAACTACCGCCCCATTGCCATTACCTCCATTTTCTCCAAAATAATGGAGTCGATCATCAACCGCCAGCTCTTGGGGTACCCGGAGGAGCACCAGCTGATCAGCGACTGCCAGTACGGTTTCCGTCAGGGTCACTAAGCTGGTGATTCGAGCATCAAGGTTGTTAGCAACGGTGCATGCTCCGACTTAAAATCCATAAACGCTGGTGTCCTTCAAGGCTGCGTGCTATCCCCTACACTGTTTCTTTTGCATATCAATGATATGCTGCAAATCAGCAGTATTCATTGCTATGCAGACGACAGCACAGGATATGCTTCCTACACCAGCCGTGCCAACAACGGGATAGGGTCGATAAGAACCGGAACAAACTTGTGTCTGAAATCGAGACTATGCTTTGCAAAATTGGAATGAGGCCGACAATATTTAGTCCGATTCGAGAAGACACAAAACACGCATCACGTAGACGTCTGGTGTTCTACAACTGCGCATTTTGTTAGAATTTTCTTTGCATAGCCACTTTGTGGAATCAATTACCGGCTGCGGTTTTCCCGAACAGATACGACTTAGGGACCTTCATCAAAGAAGCATACTCACACCTTAAAGGCCGGCAACGCATTTCTTGACACACCTGTTGTTGCGGGTGTCCATGGGCGGTTGCATCACCTCTCCTCATCCCGTGAGCCTCTTGCCCGTTTGCCCACTCTTATATAAATAAAAAATCTATTCATTTTTATGGAAATGGAGGACAAACGAGCGTACGGGTCACCTGGTGTTAAGTGATCACCGATGCCCATATTCTCTTACAACTCCAGAAGAATTTAAGGAGCGTTGCCGGCCTTTTGAGGAAGGTGTATGCGCTTTTAACACCGCACAATGAAGCTCATTCCACAGCTTTGTAGTACGTGGAAGAAAGCTCCTTGAAAACCACACTGTGGAGGACCGCCGTATTATACATCTAATATATAAAATTCTCGTGTCATGGTGTTAAACATTGAACTCCTCCGAAACGGCTTGACCGATTCTCATGAAACGCTACTGATCGCTCCTAGTCGACTCTAGCGGCCCTACCCGAAAGAGCTTTACATAACGAAGCGTCTCATCTCAGTGTTATTAATTTATACCCAAATAATAAAGTTCGCAGCGCATCTAAGCAAGTTTTCACCTAAAAAAATTGGTTACGAACAGGGAGCTCATACAAATGCTGGTGATTATAAGGATTTCCAATAAGCAAATTTAGGTCAGTGATTTCAAGAAACATTGGATAGTTAGTAAGCTTGATTTAAATGGAAATTGAGGGCCCATGAAGCAAATATCTTTGTTTAATTTGCTCCGGATTGGATTGCTTTGTAATTGGATTAATGATTCAGCATTTCAGTAATCCTCTATTGCATTTTCATTTGATAATCAAACTCCTTTCATAATACTATGTTGACATTGTGATGTCGCAATGTATATTCTGTAGTGTGGGCGAGTTTTTAAATCTTATTATATCTGTTATAAGTCTTTTGCATTTTTTTTTAGATAATTGGTATGTCTACATAGAGGTTCCTTTTTATGATATTAAGAAACGAGAACGAGCAGGACGTTCAGCTGATGATAATTGATGCGCCCTGCACATTACAGTGCAGTGCAGGGTTCTTGAAAAACCCAAAAATTCAGAGTGGCACTACAATTGCGCTCGTCATCTTGAGATGTTTGCCCAGTAATTTCACTAGCTACGGCGCCCTTCAGACCAAAATACAGTAATGTTTATACATTACTGCTTCGCGGCAGAAATAGGCGCCGTTGGACCCCTAAAATAGCCGGCATCCTGTGCAAAGGAGCCTCCCACTGGCTCTTGCTGCTAAATAACGCGTGACAACAAGCGAGGTTTATTACTTTAGTGTGCATGACAAGCTACGTCTTACACTCGCGATATGTATGTCACTTTGTTTTAGTGTACGTGTGTTGCTGAAAATAGAGGTTAACAGTTTGCCGCAATTTTTTCGACGTGTTGACATCTGTCACAGTCTATCTACCTATAAATTGACTGAGTATTTTTTCAATAGTAATCTTTAAACTTATTATACTATATTTTGTTGGAAATCAAACCAATAAATAGATCTACAAAAACCAAAAATTTTAACCGGCTAAATAATATTTATTGTTAATTTAAAAAAATTAATACAAAATTAAGTAGTTGTGCTTAAAATAATACTCAAATTCGTTTCGAGAATTTACAAAGTACATTATATTATAATAAAATTGAAAATATTATGTAAAACACGTCGGTATATTACGTTCTTGACAGTTCATTTGAATATTATAATTTACCTTCGACGAACTTTCAGGGATCATGTCAAAACATGAGCCAGTATTTTTAAGAGCAAATATTAATTTTCACCACAGATCAAATTTCTGAGACACTAATTTTAATATTTTGAAAAAGTACGTAACTTTATAATATAATATCTAAGTTTATGTTGTAGAGTTCATATTAGGAAGAAAGACAGGGAAGGATATAAGATAGTATAAAAAATATATATAGTGTAAGCTATAGCCAATCGAACTTAGAACAACAAAAAAAAATGGAAATGGAAAAATAAAGAACTATAAATTCGACATAACATGATTACACAAAATAATAAGTTAACAGACATCTAGTGTAGACTCACGCAAACAAACCCAGACAAAAAAAGCGATATTTCAATGATTTTATGGCAATAGCAACAATACAATGGCTCAAATAAGCTCAATAGCTCAAAAACCGTCGAACTTTCACCTTACTTTTTTTTTTGCTTATCTTAAAGCTCATATGTCCTTCGCATTTGCACATTTCCCACCTATTCTGGAACACCGAGTATGTATATTTTTCAGAGTTTTCTCTATACTTGTAAATAAGAAGGTATCACTTGCCCATTCTCATAGTCAATCGTCAACGGAAGATACCCTATCAATTTTGATTCCCTTGAGATTGTATCTGATATACACTGTAATGCTAAAAAGGCCTGAGGGCGCTAAAAGGTGCGAGTCACGAGACATCAGCACACAGGAGTAATCAAGCTCCACCGAGACTAAAATTATGCATTGCTAATTGAAATCACTTGCAAATATCGATACTGCGTGTTTAAGTTGTCTGTGCCATCTATTGAAAATCTTACAAAAAAACTAACTCTATACGGTGGTGTAAATATACCGCCCACCAAGGGATAAACAGACGGACGGATGAATAGACGGGTGAACAATAGGGTGATCCTATAAGGGTCTGTTTTATCCTTTTGAGAGAGCCCTAAAAATATTTATCAAATTTTAAAAAACAAGGAAAAATTGTCGAGAATGTTTAGGTATATAGTGTAAAGTAAAATGTTTTCTCCTAAGTGTTTGTGTAGCTGACACACTACATTACAATACAGATAAATGCGTTATCTCGATACCCCGCCTTTGAAAGCTTATACCAATACACAATTAACTCAGTAGGTACATATTATTTACAGTAATTAATGCTAGGGAAACTGCCTACAAAGTAATTTAATTAATTAATAAGGATGGGGAGAAACCGGATAGTATTATTCAGGCTTTTGACTGTAATAACTGTATATAAATATCTTGACTTTGCTTGGTGATTACCTTTTCCAAGCTTGAAGCTATGATATTATCTATATCTATGAATATTATTGCACCCGCTTCAAAGTACGTATGTTATGCCTCACACACACTATGACCTGAAGAACTTGGCAAGGAGGAACGGCTAAAAAGCATACGACGATGGCAATTGAAGTTAGATTCCAGTACAAAAGGCAGATGGACCTACCGTCTTATTACACAACTTGATGTCTGGTTAAACCAGAATCATGGTGAGATCAATTACTACCTGACACAAATGATCTCAGGATATGGGCATACCTGTATAAATATAAGCACGAGATATCTCCAATGTGTCCGTCCTACTCAGGAGTTAGTGAAGATGCAGTCCACGAGTTCTTTACGTGTCCTCGTTTCGACCTCTTACGCAGTACCTGGGCAGAGGCCCGAACCAAGAAAATTCAGTCAGAGTTTTTGATAGAAGCCATGTTTTAATCGGAGGCAACACGGCAAGCAAAAAGCGCTGTTGCGACGGAAGTTCTTGAGTAACTTCGTCGGTTGGAAATAAAGCGGTTGGAAAACAAAACCTGTGATATTAGCACGACGGAAGAAGAGTAACTAGAGCCTCCCTCCACGAAGCCGATGCCTAGCAGCGGTTCTGTCGGGGAAGAAGAGGTTGACGCCAGAGGAGGTTTTTTGGCGGTATCGGTGTAGTCTGAAAATCGAGTCCGATAAACCTGGCCTAGGCCCAGTTGATACGTAAGAGTATTATTTGTCCATAGCTCGTGAAAAAAAATATAGTGCCACTTGCTTCTATCTTTACAAACCTCATACGCTTCCTCTACATTCATTACTCTTTTCATACATGCTCGCCGGTTCCGGGTGCTTCGGACCTTTCCTTTTCTCAAAACGTCCTCAATTATTCAATTACTCGGTGATATTGTTTTATAACATGAGCCTACACCTCCTCGCGCTCCTCGTGGCTTTGCGAAAATGGATCTTAATCATACGAAACATGAAGTAATGCTGTCTTAGAAAGACGGAACTCTATAAATAGCGCCAGAAAAGGGTAAGGTATAAGGTTTTTTGCTATTATATTGAAAATGGTTATATTAAAAACCATTTTCACTACACCACTTACCGGTCGTGGATAATCAAATAATATATTTATGAGATTTGTAACGTGAGACATTTTTCTCTTTAGCGTTAATGGAATGGTGGCGGGTGTAGGCGATCTAATTTGAATTCCCGAAAAGTATTGGAGCCTTGTGATAGAAATACTTTTACCGAAACTAAACGTAATTTTCTTTTCTCTGAATTCGTGACAGAAATAATAGAAGTTGTGATCATAATAAAATATATCATTCACAATACTTCGAATGATACTTGACATTGTTATGTTATTATTAATTTATCGGTTAAGCAATTTCTAATGTCCAATGAATATAACATACATATATATATATATATATATAGCTGATGTTGCTGATGATATATACTAGCTGACCCGACTGACGTTGTTCTGTAGATAATGTTCCTATAAATTCCTATTAAAAAAACCGTTTGATAGGAATTTGCAAATAATATTTCAAAACATCAAGAATTATTTCGTAAAAAATGCTCCCTGTTTTTATAATGAAATTGTTTCACAGCGGTAGTGGGTCACTAAATTCTCTCATAGAAAATATGTCCATACAAAACAAAAATTTAAAATATAAATAATTATGGGTCCCAAATCGAAATAAAAACTATCCTATCTCTCAAGGACTAAACTGCACTCCATGAAGAAATCCCCATTAAAATCCGTTAATTAGTTTAGGAGTCCATCGCGGACAAACAACGTGACACGTAATTTATATATATTAAGATATATATATGACACAACAGTTTCTATTGCAAATCATATTTATAACTTTTACAGTGTGTTAGTTTAATACATACATATAAATAATTTAAAATATAGAAAGCTTATTCGAAGTTGTCTCCATTGACTGCAGTACAGTCCTTTAAACGTTGAGGCCAGTTATTAATAGAAGCACGCTGGAAAATTCTTCACTGCTAGGGATTGTTTGCTTGGCATTCAGAGTGAGTCGTACTCTCTAAAACTGACCATAAATCATAATCTTCAGCTCTGCTGAAGTCCGAAACATTCGTTTCCAACCAAGACTATGTAGACCGAGCTTTATGACCCGGCGCTGAGTCTTGCTGAAGGACCATTGGTTATTCAACATGGCCTTCATTACTTATTGATTCTTGAGAAGAATGTTATCTTGATACACTTGTGCCAATGTTTTGATACCTTTTTCACAAAAGTGTGGCTCATTTTCTCCTTCATAGCTAATACCCCACCAAACCATCACTGAAGTTAGATAGTACCCACGTTGCACTCTGTTGACTAATTGGGAAGCGTCTTCTGACCTTTGAGCATAAATATGGTCATTTTGTTTGTTAAAATGTTGCTCAATTGTAAAAAAATCTCATCCGTAAACAATATTTATCGAAAATTTACCTTTTTATGTCCCAAATACACTGCAATTTATTCGTTTATATTTATTTTTTTACCTTATTTTTACTCAAATATCGGAAAAGAATCCTTATTTTAAATCGAAAATTCACCCGTCAAAATATCAGTTTTGCTCAAAAAGTGTGTGTGCTTTCTATTTGTTGAAACCTCTATTTTCCGACGGTGTCAAAAAAATACATTACAATGGCCAATGTTCGGAAAATTTAAGCCTATCAAAAGGCATTTCATAGAGAATTCATACCTGTAATTTCGTAGCAACAAAAATATGGACTACAATTCTCTGTGTACTGATACGACCGTAGCAGGTTTTTGTTATAATTATGGTAAAATATGGAATGACTTACCTTATTATTATTAAAGCGAGTATTACACATTAAAATAAAATTTTGAAAGAATTAAAACGCGAAATGAGTCAAGATAGTATATTTTGTCATAGTTGTCTTTATGAAGTTCAGTGCCATTTATTACCTCGGAGGTGGTCTTTGCTGTAGTCTCATGGTTTTTAGGCAAAATTTACTGACAGTGTCCTCTTATTTTTTGGTATGTGTAATTGAGTAGTTTTGTGTTTTAATTTTCTCCCTGTATCCCTTATTGTATTATGCCCTGTGTGTTTGTTATAAACAAAGAGCCCTGTGCCCTGTATGTATGTTATAAACAAAGATATACTTTAATTTACTTTATTTAATTTTTAAATATTTATCAAATAAAAAGGGCTTGTTTCTTCAAAGGGACATTTAAAATTTTGTGAGTTACAAATGACATGGCAACTCTTTAAATGCTTCGGTCTTTGACCTCTGCTGATTCGAACCCGCCCGAGTCCCTGTCTAGCTGCGACTTATAATGATAAAATCTTTTTCTATATGAAACTCTTTGTCCTATGATAGGAATTTTTATGACCAAATAAAATTTTGATAGAGTATAAATATGTATCATATCTCAATTTAAAACACATCACAAGTAAGTTTTAAGACTACTGACTAAAATAAAGGAAGAAAAAACCACATTTAAGTTTATCAAAGTGTATTTGAATTCATTACTAACCTACGGTCAGCAAACAGTAATTGATTACGGGCTTAAATTTGCATATTTGTAAGTTATTGATTACTTGAAGTAGTACTTACAACAGAGACCAAGTATGAAAATTTAAACATGTCTGATACGGAATATTCCAACCAATTCAGTTATTTCTGAAGACTTCGTTACGAGTTGGGAGTTAAACTGAGGATATTTTTCGTAGTGGTAGTTATCCAAATCGCACTGATTTTTTTTTCGCCTGCATTAGCACAACATTAATTTCAATTCTTAAATTTGAGACAGAGCTAATATTTCCTCTTAATTATTGTTAAAGTCTACCCCGTCTAACGCGGGAAGGATCGAGAAACAAGAAATAAACAAATCTAAATGTTTTTTTTTATCAAATAAGTTCTAAACTTCTTTACAAACATGTTAACTTGCTAAAGAGAGTACTTTCCTCGACCAAAAAAAAATACTGGTTGCACTCCGAGAGTGCCGGCAGAAGGGAAAATTTAAACATTACGTACACGTGTCATGACACGAGTTAAACATTTTATACCCATCCGAAGAAAAGTGCTCAACGCCGCTAAAGAAGTTTTTACACTTCACGGCTACCATATTTATGTTCTCCTAGTATTTATGCAGTAATTACGTCATGCGAATAACGGCAGAATATATTAAGGTATAATCGTGTTATACATAAGACAATCTCTTCTTCAACTATGATTGCCTGGTACCAAAACACTCTATAAAATTGTCTTATGAATTTTCGATCAGGTCACGTGTCCTGACGAGAGTTTATGATTTTATAACCCATCCCAAGAAAAGTGCTCAACGCCGCTAAAGAAGTTTTTTACACTTCAAAACATAATTAGTGTAATAAATTGAATTATAATCTAATCACTTCATAAGTAAATTAACCAAATTGCTAAGAAAAGTGGAAATAGAATATATATAGGCTGTGCTGTGCATAAGTTCTTTGATAATTTTTTAATTAAATAAAATAACTAAATATTTATATGTTAAAACTCAAGTAACGAGTTGACGTGAGATACAACATAATTATTTGAAATTGCAGACATTTTGTGTAACAACCAATTAAAACTTTGTGTAAACTTTGTGTCCGATTCGTCCACGCCATTGTGACATGTTTGGATACGTGCTTCCACTCATGTCGTTTATTTTATGTTTTAATAACATAATTTCTATCAATCATACATACGACTTTTGAGCTATGGAACATAGGTATTCTGGTCATTCACAGCCTAGAGAATTATTGAGAGTAAAATTTATAAATTTTTTGGGAAGTATATGTTCACGGTGATACCAGGTACTTTGTTATTCTTTTAGTTGGCGAAGTGTATCAGGATGTCAAAAATATACAAATTAATAAGGCATAAAAACTTAAAGGATTGGTGAAAATAGTAGCAATCAGTTTCTTGTCACTCCCAATTAAATTTCAACTTTTTCAAAGTGGTGATAAATGGTAAAAAGGCATTATTTTGACATCCACAAGTGTCATTTCTTTGACGTAAATAAATAAAGTAATATTGATTTGATATTGTAACTGTTGTAAGAACAATAAGAATATTTAACAATAGCATTATTAATGAAATATAACCTAATTCTAATATAAATTGGTTAAAAAAGACGTGGAGAATTTTTTTGCGTACATTTCTGCTTGAAGATTCAGGCTTGAGGCACTTATTTACCGAAAATTGTAATACATTTTAACTTACAACAAGTATTTCTAAGGTGCGACAGTAAATTTAAATATTTGGATTCGAATTAGGTAAACGTGTATAGATTTGAATTGATTATTCATTGCATTTTTTAACAAAATACTGAAAGTTCACCAAATGTACTAATATTCCAAGATCCCGCCTCTCAATTCTGCAGGTACGTGTTTTTTTCTATTAAACTAATTTTAAATGAACGTTTAGGGAGTAAACAATGTATTAGGTGAGCCATAGGTTGCCTATAAAAATTTGGCCACAAGTACCTGTAATTAATTTTAGCATAATTAATTTTCTGATGTGAATTGCACCCATATATATACCAATAAATTGTACGTCATTTTAAAGAAAATTATGTAAAGAATTGAATAAAAAATTGCCAGCACTCAGCCGTAACATAAAAATTGCCAGGTGTAAACCTTTTTGTTGATAAATTATAGTCATGTGTTTTTTTTATAATTTTAATACAAAATTGAAGTTTTATATTTACTATTTACGATAAACCATGATTGCCAGTTAAAAAATGGCCGCAAATAGAGGACAAAAAATAAAAGACTTCAACTGAAGATCAAGTTTGGTTTAATCGACAAATAATATACAATTAGTGTTATACTCACGCCAAGGCTGTCAATGCTCGTGTGGTTTTCTGGTGTTGCAAGATATCATGGGTGGGCGGTGTTTGCGTGCAATCAGGCGACCCGTATGCTCGTTCGTCCTCCTATTACAACAAAAAAAGTTTTTATTACTAGATGATATTATGTAATGTACAAAGTACTATCTACGCGTCTTAATAGAGCAACTCAAAACCCAAGAGCTGGAAGCTATGTATGATCAACTTGGCTATGCAGCGCGAAAATCTCCCAGTATTCTTGGTACTCTTCTTCACAGTATTGCAAATATAGGCTTAAATATTGTTATGTTGTGAATACATTTAACTAACGTGATTTTGAATTGTCAAGCCATTCCAAATATGCTGAAGGATTTACTTTCTCACATCTCGGAGGAGTGGGAGGCTCCTTTGCACAGGATGCCGGCTAAATTATGGGTACCACAACACCGCCTTTATGGCCGTGATGCAGTAATGTGTTAGCATTATTGTGTTTCGGTCTGAAGGGCGCCGTAGCTAGTGATTTTACTGGGCAAATGAGACTAAGCATCTTATGTCTCAAGGTGACGAGCGCAATTGTAGAGCCGCTCAGAATTTTTGGGTTTTTCAAGAACCCAGAGCGGCACTGCATTGTTATATGCAGAGTGTATCATTACCTGAACGACCTGCTCGTCTCAATCTCTACTGAAAAAAAAAGTTTAGATACATGTCGATGTGCTGTGTTACGTAGCTAGCACACATAACGTACAATGAATATTTATTGTCATGCGTCCGCAGAATGCTTGAATAACAAATAAAATTTGAAAAAAAATTTCTTATAAACGATGCGGGATTCGAATCCACGACCTCCGGCGTTCCGTGCCGGTGCTTTTATCAACTGAGCTAACCGTTCGAGTACCGAACACTAAAGTCATACTAGACACATACTTTAAAGACACACACAACTTTAAAAACATAACATATTGCTTAGACTTACAAGAGCGACATCTCAAGTCAATTTCCTAATATGCAAATATTGGGGTTGAGCAGGTTACCAACTGTAAAGTAGATCCTGTAGATGAAGCCACAACCTGAGAGTCGAACAAAGCAAACAGAATTTTGTAGCGAGGCGGTACTCGAACGGTTAGCTCAGTTGGTTAGAGCACCGGCACGGAACGCCGGAGGTCGTGGGTTCGAATCCCGCATCGTTCATAAATTTTGTTTTTCAAATTTTATTTGTGTATTAACCCTAGAAGTGAGGGTTATCACTTTAAAAACATAACATATTGTCTTGAATAACAATTCAAAAACTTAGACATGGATCAAATGTACTATAAATAACAAGATTTTCGCTGCAGGTATTATGCTTACTACCTAGTTATGCCAGGAGTATGCTAGGTGGTCCCTAAGTTGTATCGGAAATCGGATCAGAAAAGATCAGAAGCCGGTAATTGCTTCCACAAAGATCCTGTGTGAAGGCCGAAGTTGCACTGTTGTTATTGTTAATATTTAAAATGTTTTTGTAATATATATTCACCAGTGGGAGGCTCCTTTGCACGGGAAGCAGTAATGTGTAAGCATTACTGTGTTTCGGTCTGAAGGGCGCCGTAGCTAGTGAAATTACTGGGCAAATGAGGCTTAACATCTTATGTCTCAATGTGACGAGCGCAATTGTAGTGCCGCTCAGAATTTTTGGGTTTTTGAGAATCCTGAGCGGCACTGCATTGTAATGGGCATGGCATATCAATTACCATCAGCTGAACGTCCAGCTCGTCTCGTCCCTTATTATCATAAAAAAAAGTATATTGTGATATAGTGTATTATTAGATACTAAATACAAACTTATGAAAAAAAAGCTTAAAGTACCTTGATAGAAAATACTGAAACCGTTTCCATTAAATTTGGAAACTTACCAACGTAATAATTTTATAACAAAAATATCTTTTATTTGACACATATGGAATATTACATAGCTATGTGAAAAATAAAATGAAAAGATTTTTTTTTATTAATTTAATTTATTACTAAAATTAACCTAGAACATATTATAATAAATGAATAACATTTCCAAAATTCCCGACGGACGTTATAGCAGCTGTGTGGCAGTGTGTAGCAAAAGGGATGCTACTCAAGTTACCTGTGACAATTGGTCACAGCACAGAACAGCCTAGCGAAACACTCAGAAAAAAGCGATTCACTCAATTGTATGAAACATGCAGTCATCGATAGATTGAAAGATTTTGAAACTGATTAGATACTGTTCGCTTTCAAAATTCGCCGTATTCGTCGCCAATCGCCATACCTTAACGCCTTACTGTAATTACTACTATTTCAAACTTAGGTCAAATGACTGAATTCAAATTCAAATTAAAATATTTTTATTCAAAATAGTATTTGAAATCACTTATTGAACGTCAAAATCTACCACCCATTCAAAAGAGACTGCCTCAGACCTGAAAGTTTGATACTAAAAAAATGATTACATAGTATTTACATCCTCTTTAGCACTGATTTTCAGCAGCTCCCGTTTGACGCTTGACGTCACGGTGCTGAGTAATAAATTATTTAGGCTTTGTTTACTATCAAATATGTTTCTAGTAAACGAAGCCCTTCTGAACATACATTTTTCAATTACGTGTCTAATATTTGCGTAATGGGGTACCCATTAGCATTGAGTTATTTAACTACCGTTATATTTATTTAGATTACGCACATCAAACAAATATTAATGAAATGACTCAAAAATCATAATAGAACCAGGGGTGTAATCAATATTTACTTAAGACCCTCAACCGAGAACTTATTTAACCGCTGGAGGCCCTGAAAAATGTTAAGAAAATTAATGAAGCTAAACTTGGAGTTTGTATTAGACGCGAAGCGTACCGTATATATGTTCTGCTAGGGCCGAAAAATCAAAATTTCAACACTTTATCGCATAAAATCGTTGTGTATTATATTGGAAATATTATGAATAATATAATATATAGCTGAGTGAACAGATCTCGAGCGGTGCAGTCGGTTCTATTAATGTGTGTAGGTCATGTAACATTTTAGAATACTGCGCCATTTTAATGCCAAGAGATTAGATTAGTATTAACTGATACAGAATAAATAATGTTTTCGGCTTCACAGATAAAATTATTTTGGAATTTCATTGGTATTAGTTATTATTGGTAAATAGAAGCGATATGGTAAGGGCACAGAACAGGACGACTACGGGGTAAGCACCCTCTCAGTTATTAAATTTTTTTTTCTTTCAATCTACATTTGGTTAAATATATTTTATTTTTAAAAAAGTAAAGTGAATTTATTTTATTGTTTAGAAATCGGCAAGTGCCTCCGCGCCGCGGATGACTTAGATCGGCGCGATTTCGGCGCGCGCGCAACGGCCTATCAATGCGCATTATTTTACGTGTATTAATAGATTGCTTATTATAATGATGATTTGAGTGGATGTATAAAAAAGCTATTGAAACCATCTTATAAACCAAATCAGGATCAGAACTTGGTCAGGGTGTAGTGTGCCGTGCAGCACTTCCAATTTTGGTACATCTGAATTATTGCACTTCCCGATTTCGGAAGGTATATGGTAAGTATAATTGTTTTCTGTATGAGGTATTCGTGTTAAAATTTAATAGGTAAGTGACTTGAGTATTGGTATCTTTAAAATATCATATTTTTGCTGAAGAGCTTTATATAATAAAATTTCTTAAGCAAACGAATAAATGAAACATAATGCATGATATATTATAGACTTATAAAAGATGCAATGTGTAATTACAATTTGTATTTTATTTAATATGAATGTCGGAGCGGAGTCGTTCGCGCGGTGTTAAATCGAACGATCCCAAACGCCCTCTCCACCACGTTGCATACCTTAGGTTATTTTCGAGAAATAATACGAAATACGAGTTAAATCGGCTTGTTCAACAAAGGTATACTTAGTTTCAATAATCAAACTCAACAATAGCACCCAGGTACGGATGGAAACGGATAAAAAGCGCGGAGAGTCCTGCGTGCGACTTCGCCGAAGGCCTCAACACGACTGAGTCGGGAGTCCAACCTGTTGACTGGTTCTGTCATCAGTTACGAACGTCACTTTTGACATCTAAAACTAAACGTCACTGTCAAACGCCGTGACATATGACGTATCGTGCCGAACTGAACACAGATCTCACTCAAACGCCATTATTTCTGAAGGAAACACTATTTGACGCCGTTTTAAAACACATCTAGCGGTTATTGATTCTATTATCGGGCCATCGGTAAAACGCTACTTGGCTAACATGTATGTAATATAATATAACTACTAATTTTCTAATAAATTGGCTAAATATACGATAAATTAAATTAATTGTAGAAACTTAATCATCAAAGTTGAATGCAAAAAAAAAATATTATGAGTCTCCGAGTACGTCTCTGTAGGATTTGATAAGTTTTCTAGCTAACAATGGGTACACTCAGGGTTACGTGATTTCATCAGCCAACTCACAATATCCTGTTCAGTACAACTCTTTGATCAACCAAATGTGATTAAGGCCAATATCGTTTCGTGACATGTTTGTCAATTTGCTTTTGATATTTAATATTTTTCTTAAGCCCAATATATGAAGATTCTTTGATGTTGGGATTATAGGTGAGTAGGTTATAATGGATTTTGCGTCGATCTTAGATATTTTTTAATATTTCAATTATTCTATTATATTTCCAATATTTTTTTTGGGGACGAGACGAGCAGGACGTTCAGCTAATGGTAATTGCCCTGCCCATTACAATGCAGTGCCACTCAGGATTCTTGAAAAACCCCAAAATTTCTGAGGGGCACTACAGTTGCGCTCATCCTTTGAGACATAAGACGTTAAGTCTCATTTGTCCAGTAATTTCATTAGCTACTGCCGTAGCCGTACTTTGTGATCGTAAAACAATAATGTTTACACATTATTGCTACACGGCAGAAATAGGCACCGTTGTGGTACCCATAATCTAGCCGGCATCCTGTGCAAAGGAGCCCTCGACTGGTAAAACAAAGATCTTTTAAAAAGAAATTGATGATATACAGAGGGGTTTTCGTAAGAAATAAAGTGAGAAAAAAAAACAATTTAATGCGAGACAGTTACCGCAGTAGTTTGAGGGTCCGCCTATAAACACACTGGATCACCGTTGAATTAAAGAGTGTGGAAATGTGTTATACACATTTTGGCTTCAGTTTTGAAAGGTCTCAGCTGCAAATACCTGATTCACAAATAGTTTAATAGACGAGGGTACAAGGAAGCATGTCCTGTTATCAGTTTAGACCTTTTTTTTTTAGTACAGGACTTTAAGCCAATTCGCCATACAAACTCGACATGTTAGGTCGTGTCAAGGTCGCGCTTGCTAGATTATCGTGTACTGATAACATGGCACCCACTTCCAATCTCTAATTAAAACGTCCTATCTTATCGACTAGTTCCCGAATAGAAAAATGCTTGTTCTAACGTTATAATACCATTTCTCTTTTTATGTGAAAATATTTTGGGGATCTTTTAATGTACTTCATTTATCCAATTCTATGTTTGTTGTCCGATTAGACTTCGCACCACTGGATTATACAACGTGTTATAAAATACCCCATAAAAATATAATTAACAATCTGACCGGACAGACGTTGTTCTGTAGATAGTAAAAAAAATACTTTCTTATAAGAATTTGCCAATAATATTTCAAAACATCAAGAATTATTTCATAAAAAATGCTCCCTGTTGTTATTTATTTATTTCTTAAATTCCGCCAACAAGGTATACACTAATATAAACACAGTATAATACAAAAACAATAACATTCACATGGTAAGTGATGCCTCAATTATAGGCGAAAATGACATGCTATTCAATTAAATTAAGCCACAAAATAAAATAAGAACTACAATATATTATATATCTATGAATACAATCTTAATATAAATTTACACAAAATATTATCAAAAAATAACGGTTGAGGTCATCCCTTATAATGAAGTTGTTTCACAACGGAACTGTCAAACCGTACTTCACTAAATTCTCTCATAGAAAAAATGTCCATACAAAACAAATATTGAAAATAAAAATAATTATAGTCCCAAATCTAAATAAAAACTATCCTATCTCTCAAGTTGGACCAAACTGCACTCCATGAAGTAATCCCCATTTAAGTCCGTTCATTAGTTTAGAAGTCCATCGCGGACAAACAACGTGTCACGTAATTAATATATATTAAGATTATCAAAGCCAGAAATTATGTCAAACATAATAAGCTCTCATGTCAGGGAACTAGATTATTCAACAGAAAGGTCTTCGTATCTTTTTTACCTAATAAATGTCTTCTTTAATAGTTTTTCTATTTTTTATTCATAAATGTTTGCTTCCTCAATACAAGAATCAATACTTAAGTACTTCAAAAAATGGTTATGTGAAGGACAGAGTGTATTTTCCGATTGCACCAAGGGTTGCCAAGATGCAACAGCGTGTTGGATCGGTTTTCGCATTAATAACACTGACGATAGAAAATTTATTGAAGTAGGCGTTACTTTGCGGAAATCCATAAT